>OY282558.1:131785200-133040200 GCA_958295665.1 Tipula vernalis | reverse complement strand
ACATTTTACATTTTACATTTTACATTTTACATTTTACATTTTACATTTTACATTTTACATTTTACATTTTACATTTTACATTTTACATTTTACATTTTACATTTTACATTTTACATTTTACATTTTACATTTTACATTTTACATTTTACATTTTACATTTTACATTTTACATTTTACATTTTACATTTTACATTTTACATTTTACATTTTACATTTTACATTTTACATTTTACATTTTACATTTTACATTTTACATTTTACATTTTACATTTTACATTTTACATTTTACATTTTACATTTTACATTTTACATTTTACATTTTACATTTTACATTTTACATTTTACATTTTACATTTTACATTTTACATTTTACATTTTACATTTTACATTTTACATTTTACATTTTACATTTTACATTTTACATTTTACATTTTACATTTTACATTTTACATTTTACATTTTACATTTTACATTTTACATTTTACATTTTACATTTTACATTTTACATTTTACATTTTACATTTTACATTTTACATTTTACATTTTACATTTTACATTTTACATTTTACATTTTACATTTTACATTTTACATTTTACATTTTACATTTTACATTTTACATTTTACATTTTACATTTTACATTTTACATTTTACATTTTACATTTTACATTTTACATTTTACATTTTACATTTTACATTTTACATTTTACATTTTACATTTTACATTTTACATTTTACATTTAACATTTTACATTTTACATTTTACATTTTACATTTTACATTTTACATTTTACATTTTACATTTTACATTTTACATTTTACATTTTACATTTTACATTTTACATTTTACATTTTACATTTTACATTTTACATTTTACATTTTACATTTTACATTTTACATTTTACATTTTACATTTTACATTTTACATTACATTCTGGCACACTTCCTCGTATGAAGGAATCATTTTCCCAAATGCCCGAATATTAGGTACTCTGCGATTGGGGGTACCTCTCGCAATTAATGTACCTTGCTTGTACAGCATTTTCTTCAGCAAGCTTTTCTATAAAATGCATATCTGCCTAATTCTAAAAATTGTTAAACAATATGATAATGAGTTAGAGAGAACTATGAATTAGTTTATGACAAAAGTAAAACAAAATGCTCAGCACAATATTTGGAATATTTGGTAAATACACTAGAGGAAGCTGTTCTCAATAAAACAGCAAAACAACCCAAGACGAGCACAAGAAAAATAGCTCGTGAACTTATCGTGAGTCAAAGGAAGATTTGGACAATTTTAAGGTAAAAACAATTACGCCCCTGTCATATTCAACGTAGCGGGAACTAACGCCACGTGATTTCCCGAAACGTTTACATTTTTGTAGTCGGATTCAAAGCTTTTTAATATAGTCTTTTTACAAGAGTCATATTTTTTCCAGCATAAATTTTCGCTAAACGTGTGGATGGGAGTTAACGATAATTATTTAATTGGTCCTGTGTCTCTTTCCCCGAGACTAGCACATTTCACTTTTCACAATTCATTTTCACTGTTCACGTTTCATTATTCACTATTCACTTTTATCTTTTCACTGTTCACAATTCACTATTCACTTTTTACTTTTTAATTTTATTTGTCACCTGTCACATGTAACATGTCACTTCTTACTTGTCACTTGTCACTATTCAATTACCACTTTTTACTATTTACTATTTACAATCTACTATTTATTATTTACTAGGTACTATTTACTATTTACACTATTAACTATTTACTGTTTACTATTTACTAGTTACTATTTACTATTTTGTGTTTACTATTTACTATTTTCTATTTACTATTTACTATATAATAGTTACTAATAACTATTTACTATTTACTGTTTACTGTTTACTATTTACTGTTTACTATTTACTATTTACTATTTACAATTTACTATTTATTTACTATTTACTATCTATTGTTTAATATTTACTATTCACTTGTCGCTTGTTACTTGTCACTTTTCGCTTTTCATTTTTCACACTTCACTCTGCACTTTTCTTTTCACTTTTCACAAAACACTTTTAATTTTTCACTTTTTATCTGTCGCTTATCACTTTTTCACGTTTCAATTTTCACTGTGCACTTTTCACTTTTCACTACTCACTTTTCACTTTTCACTACCCACTTTTCACTCTTACTTATGCTATGGAAACGGAATTTCGAATTGATTTTTAGATTTTTAGGTAAATTTTTGGAATATGAACTGTTAGAGTAGAACTTTGCTAATTCTCAACCAATTTTAATGAAATTTAATTGATTTTGTAACTTGGACATTTCATAACCAATTGCGATAACCAATTGCGATAAAACTATTGTACATGTACGTTCGATATTAGGCAATTAAAGGAATGTCATTACAACCTCATCATTAGTTGACCTATTTAGCTTCAAAGGGTAAATTACTTTCTTGTTTGGGTCAACAACAGGGAAACATATATTAGAAAAATCACGGTTTTGCTCAACTTTGGAAAATCTGGAAATTAAAAGGGTATCGAAGGCAATGTAATCTACATAGAACAATGAGTTTTAACGTCACCTTTCATGCATAATTAGAAATAATACAGATTTTTTGAATCGACAAGTATAGATGGTTGCATAATTTTACTGTGGTTTTTATTTTTTGTTTTGAGAGTTTTATTGACCAACTATAAAGCCATAAACTATCAATAAACTTAATTTTATTTTTCGAGCGTACGAAAGACTAGACCGTACATATCTTTTGTATTCTTATGTAGTCCACATAATAAAAGAAAAAGCATTTCCTATGAAACGATATTTTTAAAGTTTAATCCCCGGGTATGTATAATATACATTTAGAATTTTGTAAAGCGAACGAAAAATACGTACACGAATTTTGAATAACGTAGAATTTTTGAAAATAATTCCATCACTGTATGGCATACTAACCGTAACATAAACATTAATTTCAAGCTCCATTTAATTTATGATCCAGTTTAGATTGCTTTTAAGGATACTAACAAACGGCGAAAATAAAGTAATGCTTATGTTACTATCAGGGAGAAAAAAATGGTCTATTATTAAACTTTGCGGTCCCACTGGAAGAACAAAAGAGGATTTAAAAAAAAAACGAAAACTAGTTCGCGTCTAGTAAATACCCACCTTTTACCACCTCTAGTTGCACAAACCAATATATTTAAAAGCTTTTGCGCGTATCTAAACGCACATATGAAACCATTCTGTATGGTATACAAAAAAACAAACTTTACGACTCTCAAGATAGATCCCACAATTTAAAAAGGATTTTTATATTTTGGTTTATATTCACATCGGGACGGAAATAAAAATTAAATTTCGTTTTTTAGCATTTTCCACTCTTATTTATACACATCCATATTTATGAAAAGCTCCGCACAGGCGGATAAATTGAAAATTATATTTTTGAAATCGGAATGTGTTTATTGTGTATGCCTGTTGTATATATGCATATAGTATAAACAGGAAAATTGTTTTGAAGGATTTTCCATGAATTTTTATTACGCTCCTCGATTATTGTTTCTACGATTTCTTCAGTTAATTATTAATATCCTTTTGTGTATGTATATCCTTTTCACAAAAAATCTCAATCAATAATTTAATTATATTTTATTGTCCACAAATACGTGATGAACAATTTCGAATTTAATTAGAACAAACGAAAAATAGAAAAAATCTCAAAAAAACTTCTTTAGAATTTTAAGTTATACATGCAAATTAAAATTTAGCTTTATTAAATTATGAATGATGCGATGGGAATGGGAATAACTCATAAATATTAAGTTTCGTTGTTAGATAAGTCGAAAACTTTTATTAAAAATGTTGTCTTCAAAAAAATTAAAAATTCCAACACATTTAGGATTTTCTCATTTATGAAGTTTAATTGAAATGAATGTATGTTTTATTCGGCCCTCTCCCCCAAGTGTTGTGTTTTTTGAAGGCCACAGTGCCCAAATGGTTCCAGTGTTGTCTGTACGAGAAGGAAATTCAAGATTTTTATCAAGCTTGGGCTAGAGCTAATAAATAAAGACGTTCCCTCTTGAGGTTGTACACTCACTCCGAAATCTCCTATCAATCGATGCACCATCTCATAATTATCAGTAAAAGCACACAGCAACTCACAATATTGTTAGGTTTTTTCCCTTGTCAATCAAGGTTCGTATCACTGGATTGTGAATAAAACAAAATCAAGTCAATTTATCAGCAACGAATTTATTTATTTCACACAAAAACTATTACAAAATCACTTTTTATAATGTTCACATAATTTTACTGTACACTTATAATTTTTAAATCGCACTACAACACTTTTTAAATAACTTTTTAATTCCTTTTTAATCTTTACACTATCGCTTACCAAATGCTAATGAATTCCAATTCGATCTCGTTCGGCTTTTTATATACACAAACCAAACAGCTAGAAAGCTCATGACTTTTCCAGTAAGAATAGTGTAGAAACATTTAGAACAGTTTTATCATGGAAAATTCCATTTTAGTACAGTAAAACATTGAGCTATTAATTTAACTTATCCTATTACAACCTAGATGGCACCGTCACAAAATAATTGAATAGGTTGATGTCTTTGCTGTAAGTTTGATTTTTTCACCACACTCTATGCGCGTTCGTTGTGATTGTAAGAACATTTTTCTGTGTAACCAACATTATTAAGCTCCGTAGCATTAAATGTTTTCGATATTTTTTAGAAGGTAGACATTTTACATTGCTTACTAATCACAAATCGTTAGTTTTCGCATTCAAACAAAATTTAGACTATTCGCCTCACCGAGACGAAGGAGACAACTGGATTTAATTGGACAATTTACAATGGATCTGCAACACGTGTCTGTTATCGATAAGGTGGTTGCAGATACGCTATCGAAAATCGAACCAATCAATATCCACGAAACCATCGATTATAGTAACGTTCAACTCACAAAAGTTGTTATATTGTGATAATTCAGCCGGTAAACCTAGACCATTTATTGCCATTGGTTAGGATAAGGAGGTTTTCACCGCATTCCACGAACTTTCACATCCGGGAGTTAAGGTAACTCTGAGATTGTCACGAAATACGTAGTGTGGCGTTCAATAAAAAAGAACTTGAGGATGAAGGCACAGGCATGCATAGCGCGTTTAACCCCACTACCGAGAAATTCCAGGAAAATCATTTGGATATAATTCAAATTGGATAGATAGATGTATAAATTGGGCCGAAGCCGCACCGGTACCGGACATTAGCGCAACGACTGAAGCATTAATGGTGGTTTCGCATTGGATGCACGTTTTGCGGTACCAAAGTGTGCTCACTTCGAGTCGCAATTATTTTCAACGTTAACGTACCACCAGTTACAACCCAAAATGTAATGGTATAATAATACATCACAAACTGATTTTTTGACAAGTATGAAACAATACTCTTGCGTGTCGAGACCGGAATCAGGAATCAAGCATGCACAAGACAAAATCTTTATCAGCCAAGCATTAAGCAATTGTTCACACATATTTCTTAGAACGGATGCATTGCGAAGTCCCTAACCAGTTATCAATCGAGGTGATAAATTTTTCGACGTAGAGATAAATAGTGAATGAGTTAGGATTTCAGTAGACAGGCTCGAACCTTGTTTTATAGAAAACACAGAGGAAACGTATACATTACCTCGGAGTACAGCAAATGAGACCACAAGATATATGGAGTCTACAAGTGTACAAGTCTACAACCACAACATATATGGAGTCTAGTACAACGACAACTAGAACTAGTCGTGTCACTGGATTACCATCCCGTTAAAAAGAGTAAATTCGTAAAATTTCAATTTGAAATTTTACTAAAAAGAGATTGTGTGGCAATTCCACGAAGACTGTGTCCGAAACCTTGTAAGGCATCCATATAATCTTGTCTGGGACTCAACGAATTTAAAAAAAAAATAAATTTGTTTGTATGCGTGAATGAACGAACTACCCAAAAAAAAAAAAAAAGAAAAAAAAATGAAGGGGGTATAAATAGAACGGTTCAGAATTAAGTCGAGAGTGATGGTTGAAACAAAAACAAAGAAGAACAGTCGGGTTAATACCAAAATTGTGTCAGTTATAAAATATAATCTAAAAAAATGTTTTAAAAAAAGGAAACAAGTGATGTTTGGCGTGAAATTTTAAGAAGTTCAAACAATTAGTTCAAAGGGAAACCAAACAAATTGCTATGATTTGGTAACTATGTTAAGTTTTGGAAATTTAAAATATTGAAATGACTTAAAATAGTGAACAGGCTTCATTCCTGTTATTTTGTGTTTATCAAGTGATGCGAATTTATTCTATAAAAAAGCCGTGTGAGAAATAATTAAATAAAAAAAAATTAAAAAAATAACAAAAATCACAAACATTTGTTTTTTCGGTACTGCTAAATGTTCATTTGAAAACAGTTAAACCAAGCGAATTTTATGTGGTAGTTATTCACTCGTGTTGCAAAAAAAGTTAACGCTTGCAAAAAAAAAGAGAATTAAAAGAAAAACATAAGTGCTATTGTTGTGACGTTAATGTATAAATACAAAAAAAAAAACCCTAAAAATAATATTGAGAAAGGGAATAAGAAACCTTAATAATTAAATTAATATTAAAAGTTATAAAAACAAATTGGTAAGACGGGATAAATACTAAATTTCATTCATCATATTCAATAAACAACTGCAATTGCTTCATTCATGTTCCAGTCAATGGTATGTGATCTAACATTTATTTTGATTTAACATGATGGCCGCCAGCGATATCATAAGGCCCTCATCGTAATTTGCGTCGACAACTCAGCTATTATTATAAATCATAATTCACAGTTTATTTAATTTTTTTTTTGTATTTTAATTTAATTAAATGATATTTATGCTAAGTAGTATGCGCATACTTAAAATTTACTAAATTTCCTTTATTTTATATAATTGTTCTAGTTAAGATAGGATTAGGAATTTTTTTTTCTTTGCTCGCTCTAATTTTTTTTTGTATTCGAGTTTTTTTTTATCTCAATTGATGATTTGTGAATACAAAGCACCTCATGTAATCATGAGTTTACCAAGTGAACAATATGGCATTTGATTTTTTTGTGTGTAAATTAAAACGGAGAATGTTGTAAATTGACACGGAGTTATGGGAGCTTAAACTGATGTAAGTATGTAGCTGTAGGTGCGTTGGTATGCAATTCTTTCCCCTTTTAAACCCTTTTAACGCGGTTCCGTACCTCGACTCATGTTTCAACCTAGTTAGACCCATCCCAGGCTGAGCAGCTGACAAAATAACCGCGAACGGTTGATTGAGTGGGTCGAGAATAAATTTCTGTTAGCATAACAGGTCTTAATATGGAGGCTTGTTTTGTTACAACCTGTACTAATTATTACTAATTTTTGACATTTATTTGAAAAATATTCCCCTAGATTCACAATTTTTTATATACTGTCTTAATTGTGCAATAGTTTGTTGGTAAATTTCAAAGCCTCAAACATTATTGTTGTCTCACTTTAAATAAATTAATTTGCGAGAAATACGAAGATGTTTGGATAGAAAATGATAACATTTGACGTCAATGGTACACTCAAAATTAAGCTTGTTGACTCAAACCTTCAGAGCTCACTTTTCTTTAAAATGAATTTTGAATGAAAACGCAACAAAAATTAAAATATGATCTGTTTTTCCCTTAAGCGATATGCCAGCCCACACCAAGCACGAACCGCCGCCGTACGAGGCTGTTTCAGCAAAACAGCACTGCGAAAATCGCTCTCGGAGCGGTGTGACGGAGTCACTCTTTGCGGTGCCGTGCTGTCAATTTTGGACCTCTTGCGGGCCGCCTTGGATTGAGGTTGGCTTCCTTTAAGCGTCTTCTTACTGTCCATGGACTAACAGCTGCATCTCGAACTTGTTTTACCTCCTGCTGTACATCGACGCCCGTGAGATGGCGATTTCGCAGTGAAGTTAGGATGATAAATCGACCGTCCCTCTCAGATGTACACCGATACCGGCTGGTACCTATGTGGTTTCCGATTGAAGGTACCCAGTTTTCTTAACCCATCTGAATACTCTTGAGACAGCAGATTAGCTCATGCTTAGCTGACGAGCGACTGCTCGTTGACTGCGTCCTTCTTGCACTAAAGCAACAACTTGTGCTGCTTTTTCTGGAGTATTATGAAACTGGTAGGGATTTGTTCAGGACAACGTTTGATAAGTGACTGATGGCAAATATCGGTCAACGTGGTATTATACAGGATATTGCAGTACGTCAATTGTTTTCACCGCAACATCGCATTTTGCTACGATTGCTTTAAATTGAAAAGTACTGTATAGATTTTAAAATGATACTAAGCTTTCAAAAAAAGTTGTTTTACGAAAATCGGTTGAGCCATTTTAAAAAAATGTGTCTTTCTGTTTGCGCGGAGGTTCGAGTCGGTTTAGTTGCTCGGGAGTGTATTTCACGAACAATATATACACAACAAATCGAATTAACAATTTCGAATATTTGCATAATCATCAAGTGTTCTCGACACTCATAATAACACATAATTACGCAATTTAATTCGAAAGTAAAAAATTCGGCCAGAGAATTAAAATCACTATCTCAGTTGAAAAATGCATTTTTATAACAGCGAATGAAGAAAATTAATTTCTTTAAAATAAAGCTCTAAGGCGACTACATCAACCATACAATGAATTTATTTTGTATATGTCAAAAATTATCAAAGATTTGACTGTGGTAATTTAGGTGTGTGCGATTTTTTCAATTAAATGTCGAAAATCAGTACAAAGTCGAAATATCAATTATTTTTGCCTTGTTTTTATTTTGTTAATTGTATAAGAGATGGTACTCTCAATATATCTCTTTGTATGTCATTACCTGTAAGGAGGGAAGTCGATTATATCTTCTAGATTTTGGGAGATGCTTTATTTGTACAATTTGTACAATAAACTTTATTTTATTGTTTTTTATACATTTAAATTATAAAATAGTGAAATATACTGAATTGATCATTGATTGCTAACGACAGATGGATTCTCCAGTGATGCGATTCTGGTTCAGTGATAATTTGAAATAATAAAAAAAATTTTCATTACCATCTAGTCATCCCTTTTAAATTTTTTCATTGCTCAAAACAAAATTATGCATGCCTTATTGCACTAAGATCGGATTCTGGTTCGATGATAATAAAATCTGATAAAAGTATAATTGTTATACACTGTGTTTTGCGATTTCAAGTAAGCGACGAATGATAAATTTATGACGAATTTGAAACAAATTCAATAATTTTATCAGACTGAAATTTGTACGTAAACATCAATGATTACAGAAATCTGTAGAATATTTTAATTAGATTTACAAATAAATTAGTTCTTAAGAAAGGTGATGTACCAAATATGTGTGTGCTCTTGGATATATGTATGCATATAAACGGATATTTTTAAGATTTTAAATTTTAATCCGTTTGATTCGATAGCCCGATGTTTCACAGTATATCTCTCAGTTTCTTTTTATAAAATCGAAATAATTTGTGTAATTGGACAACTGCAAATTCAAAATCAACGGAAAATCTACTCTAGGAAATTTAAAAAGTCTTAAAATATTCTAATTATTGGAAATTCTTTTCGTTATATTAAAGGCACAAAAACTACTTTTTAAAACATTTTCGACATTGAAATCAGAAGTTCGTCACTTCCATAATTGGTTCTATGAGAATCTATTTTTGAAGCGTGTGCGAGTTCGAAGATTTTTTACATTGCATAACATCTCTACTTGAATAATGTGCCCATTAAGTAAATTGGGAATAAAAATAGCTCCAGCGTGAAATTTTCAAGGATTTACATCTTTCAATATTTGGAGGTAGATTTCTAATATTATCTTACCACGGTATTCGGTTGTCAAACCCCACATGTTTTCCATGCATACAAAATTAGAAAAGATTTTTTATACTGACTCAATTCTAATTATGTGATCCCTGTAACGGGAGAACCATATGCATGTGAGCGAAAAGTATTGATACAAGCAAACAAAAACTCTAGGATCATTAAACCCCTTCATGGTACGTTTTAGGAATTCTAACATAGATTTGGCTTTTGAACAGATCAACTCGAAATGACGAATAAATGAGAAGGTACAAATGTAACTCCAAGATCCTTTATTTCATTTACTTACCCTACCTTTATTATTATTCGCAAAATTGTAATCACCCAGTTGTACTTTGCATGATCGACCGAAGTTTTTTGTATGAGATGGCATATAAAAAACATGAGACGGATGTATAAAATTATAAAATAAAATATTCGTTTTTTTTTAAATGTGTGAGAATGAATATAAATGGTTAGGCACCTGATGTCAACTAGCGGAACTAATGATCGATCTACTTATTTCATTTTTCGTTTTCCAAGTATTTTATCATTCTAAATTTTACTTTGATGTGAAGTACACGTAAGCACAAGAAAATTTTTAAAGTGCAGTGTAATAGAAAAATAATTCATTTAATAATTATTAATTAATATATTAAATATTAAATCCAAATTATGTAAGTACCTATTTTATTCTTAGATATTTTGAATATTTTGAATTATTCTTTAACTTGAATTAAACTAATTTTATTTTATTTATAGTAGAATTTATTAAAAAAGTTATACGATTGAATGCTCCAACAGCGCTAATTTAGCGATCACTGTGATCGCGCAATTTGACCTCACCGCGAGCATCACTTTACACCATATCTACCTTACCGACATAACAGCACCATCTATCAAAAAATTTCTTAAACTAACCATTTAAAAATACTACTGCACTATATATTCCGTCGGTATTCGGTCTTTTTTAAACGAAATATTTATTTATTTATTTATTTCAACTTATAACTTAATAATAATACAAACAAATTATAAACTAATTAACATATTATAGTTGAACAAAGTAAAGCTCCGTTTAGATGAAAATCTGTGGTGGAGCAAATAAACAATTTAAACATGCTATTCTATAAAATCTTTGGACACATTGAGTTAAATATATATTACACAATAGTTTTCTTATTTATATATGTATATATGGAAAAAAAAAATAATTACACTTAGTTGCCTTTAAATTTACAATTGTTTAATGTTTACGATAACAGCTTTAATTGGTGAAATTACCCGAAGCTATATAATGTTAATTTCAGAAAAATCTTTCAACATTTTCTATGTTGAGCAGCCAATTTCGAACGTCCCTCTCAAATTTATGTTTACGTCCAATCGTTAGAATTTTTATATCTTTAGGTAAAATATGAAAAAAATACGGTGCCATATAAAGATAAAATCTTCTAAACTTCTCACAATTGCAACGGAAATCAGCATTATAGTAATTTGGATTTCTTGTATTATACACCTGTGTAATCCGATTGTGAAAACTGTTACTACGGATAAAAAACATTTTCAAGACTTTGTATATGTAAAGATATCTAAGTGGTAGCAAATTTAGTTGTCGAAACATAGGAACTGATGGTGTTGTTTGAGGAAGGTGGTATATTAATTTAATAATCCTTTTCTGGGCAATATATAGACCTTCAATGTTACTAAAATAAGTGCCACCCCAACTGGATATTCCATACATTATTATTGATTCAACTATGGCGTGATATAGTTTCCGCAGAGTACTGTTTGGGCATAATTTCTTAAGATTATAGAATTTATGTATAGCACCAAGTACGTTTTTCCTAGTGACATTGAGATGAGACTTCCAATTTAGTTGAGCATCCACTTTTAAACCCAAATATCTAAACTCGTTAACAAATTCAAGTGCAAAACACTGAGACGAGCAAATGATTGTATCACAGGGATGGACATGGTATTTTAAATGGTATACCGAAGAATTAGTGATATTCTTCCCAAATAGCATAACTTTTGATTTAACGCTTATAGCGAGCCGATGATGATAAAACCATTTACTTAGTTTGATTAAGTCATTTTGAAGCATTAATTTAGTGTCGACATCGCTATTCGTACCATAGCTCAAAGCCAGATCATCAGCAAAGGCTGTGGCGTGTCCTAATAGATCAATACCGAAGATCGAATTAAAGTAGATTAAAAATAATAAAGGCCCCAGAACTGATCCTTGAGGAACGCCACAACTTATTAAACCTTCGCAGCTAGTTGCCTCACCTATTTTTACCACCTGACGACGATTTTCAATATAACTTGCAAACCAATCAAAAATGTTACCTCTAATACCAATTTTAGCTAACTTCAATAAAAGCATTCCATGGTCAACAGTGTCAAATGCCTTTGCGATATCGACAAAAAAAGCTATGGGTCTCCGAGTATCATTAATATGTTTATAAATCTCACTCAAGCAGTGCAAAAGAGCTTCTTCAGTTGATTTACCGGCAGTAAACCCAAATTGATTTTTATTTAAAAATTTAATCTTATCCAAATAACAAATTAACCGATGCTTAACTAGTTTCTCAAAAATCTTGGAGAAAGTGCTTAGAAGCGAAATCGGCCTGTAATTTGGTGTAAAGTGATGCTCATAATATGGTGTAAAGTGATGCTCACGGTGAGGTCAAATTGAGCGATCACGGTGATCGCTAAATTCGCGCTGTTGGAGCACTCAATCGTACAACTGGGCATAAATAAGATGCGATGTTGAACGTGTAAAGTCATCATTTTCGTCAAACGAAGCATTTATAAGGGAATTAGAAACGAGGGCATTAGAAACGACATAATATGGGAAATCACATTTTCTCCTAAGACAAATTTTTAATTGAAAACGTTACAAATCCTTAATTATGATTTCAACCTAACGAATGTCATTTAAGTTAAGTTTTCATTATGTTGTAATAATTGATTTATTTAAACTAAAATTTAAAAAACATTTCATAACAACATCATTCTGGCCATATTGAATTAAAAGCTTACTACAATTCGTGTGGTTATTAAGTCAATATACATTACACAGATGGCAGTGATGGCAGTAAAAATTTGGTAAAATCGAACCAAAAATTACCACTTAGGGAAATTTCAAGTTCGAAAATTGTAGGAAAAGCAAAACAAATTCACAAAATATTAAGACCGTGTGATTGTGATTAAATAATTTGTTTTCGTATTTTTCTGTAAACATCTTAGACATCTGACGTACAATAGTAAAACTAAAGATAAATTTAGCAAGTATTATTTTAAATCGTCAGAGGCAACTTTGATTTATTTTTCAAAATGAAAGTTCGAAAAATATATGGTATTTTAGACTTCTTGTATATTGTTGTTGATTTGTAGAAAAATTTTATATAAACGTTTTAAAATATTTTTGCTGTTTTCATTGAACAGCTTGCAAGCTAAAAAAGAAGGCTCTGCTTGCACACAATACCAAAATTATTTAATATAGCCACGTTCGCATTGTAAAAACAAATATACACAACAAACCGCGTAAAACCTTTTAGAATTTCGTATTTTTTTATGCAAATTAATAAACACGTACATATGTATATGTAGGTTGGGTGGCTCACTATAGGCGTGTATAGACTCTCTACTCTAAGTACAACAAGTACATAAGATCATATATTTTTTCTTTTCTTTTACAAATCTGATTTTGTATTCTTTAAACAGAATTTTAAATTTTGGAACGTGCTACAATAATCATCGTAACTCCCAAATCATATGTTTTATATTTGTGTGGTTTAGATTTTTTTTTTTTTTAATTTTGCAGTACAATAACCCTTAGATGTTATAAGCCAACAAATCCTATTGTGTTCACATGAAAGGATAGTAAAATAATCGGATAAATTTTGCAATAATTAATACTTTTCAACATATACACACCGACATGCACACCAAAATTATTAATAAATTAGATTACATGTATTTTTTGTACAAAACTTCCGTAGGGATGAAAACTATAGGGATAATAAATCAACGTGTCTGCACATATACAAATGCCGTCAGTAAATATACACAGTGGGTTGCAACATGATCAATTCAATTTATATTTATGTACTGGCCTAGCAAATAATTGCCAATATTAATTTATCGATTTCGAATTTATTAAATCATTTATTATTATTTTATAATAAAGTAATACGTATTAGCGGTAAATAATTATTTATGTTATCTAATTTAATAAAATAAAAAAATACACTTTATACAGGTATGCGGCAATTATGCTGCATCTAACCGCTCGCTCTTAGCTAGAGCTTTAATGATATGTCATAGTCATATGAATAACTTTTTAATGTTTTTCGGACGAATCCATATAAAAAATTATGTTTTAAGCTTCATGTGATTTATTGAAAAAAAAGGAGGTGGGTTATGAAATCAGATGCATGTCAAATTTTAAAGAGGCCAAAATTTGTTTTTCTTATAATACAACACCAGCCGGCCTCTATTCCTGATGGTATATCTGTGTATTTGGGCTCAAATAGACAGATATCAAAAAACACATTTGGCCCAAAGGTGTTTTATGGTATAGTAAACACTAACACGGCCACGTGCGTTTATAAAATTGTTTTTTGTTTCTTTTGTGTTTTTGTTTTTTGGTATTTTCGACGACAACGTCACACACCTACATATATACGTACCGTATTGTACACATACATCATGCAACAAAAATCAGACATTTATGTATATATCACTGTCATCAGTCATCACCGCCATCGCCATCGTCGCCATCGTCAAGGTCACCATGGGCGAGCAGTAACCTATTCACCAAACAGCAGCGTCATTAACAGCTACATCAGCATCATCACCGCTTTCATCATTATTGCGCGACCACTATTGGCAGGCGGTGCCATCAACACCATCACCGCCAACGCCATCAACAGGGACACCATCAGCACAGGTAAAATCACCCTCAGCTCATATTTTTTTTATATGTATTGTAAACTTTTCACCACCATATTTTTTTTTATCCACGTTCATTTTTATTTTTTTAGGTACAAAAAATTTATTTTGTGTTTTATTCAACATGGCTCACACAAAATGCCGCACGACAAAACGACCACCTAGCCTTTCCCCACCGCACTCCTCACCGCTTTTATATGGCCACAGTCGAGATTCACTTCGACTGTCACACCCTCATCCGGCCACAGCCACGACCGAGACTGGCCTCAAAATGGCAGACTCCTTTCTTGGCTGGCCCCAAAGCTCAAATATATTCCATTTTTATGTGATAATTGCTCCATATTCTCGTACGGACTCTATATTTTGCTTCGATTGAGTAAATTTTCGTGTTAAATCTTTACCGCGTCCATCATTCGCCGCCAACGGTAAGAGCACTTCAGTACGAGCCAAAGGAAAGAACGGAGCACGAAATCTAGATGTCATCCGAGATTCTATGTATATGTCATCCGATTTTGATGAAATCCAGCATTCCCAATGGAAATGGGATTCTAAAATGATTTTTGGATATATTTCTGGAATATAGTATGGTCAAGTAGGATGGAACATTGGCCATCCCTTAACCGATTATGATGAAATTTGACATGTGCGACGGAAATGGGGTTCTAAAATGAGTTATAAATAAAGTTGTTGTGACATTCCATAACTTCGTCTAGAAATCACTTTAGAATTCCATTTCCAAAGCATATCGAACGGGACATTTTCATGCCCACTTTCGAGGTAACTACGTTACTTCAGAAAACACATTGAAATCATTTAACACCATGACATATTCAAGAGCAAATATTTCATTGCGGACCATTATTTCTTACAAATTTATTTCATGGCCAATTAGAATGTTGAAGTTAATCAGCGTCGTGCTCACAATCCGACAATGAAGCGAGCCATTATCGGAGAATTGCAAACATTTCTTCATCAGAACAACAAGTTGATCAAATTGTTTAAAATTGCATTAGATCGGATGAACTCGATAGCCATAACATTGTCATCAGGGCTGAGAAAATGCCGGCGGGTGAGCACGCAAGAAGATTCAATTCGCCGGCAATAGACGAAGTGGCTGTTGTTATTGTTGGAGAAAATCGTCGGGACAATGGTTTGAAACTCGTGTCCGAAACGCACAGGACTTACGATGCATTACAATATCCATTGATATTTTGGCAATGCAAGGACGGATACTATTACAACATCAAAATGATTAATCCACTAACAGGTAAATGTAACCAATTAAATAATTCATTCGAAATCAATAAAAACGTCAGTGCCATGAATTTTTATTTATACAGACTTATGATCCGTTAAGGTGAAGCAAATCACATTTTGAAGTGTCGCCGTCTTTTCTATCAGTTCGCGATTGACACGTATGTCAAAATTGAGACTGAACGACTGACATATATTCATTTGAATCAAAAGCAGATCCGATCTGAAGAATACATTCTTCTCCGCGATGCAATTAATGCCGACGGCGGTGCAAACAACGTGGAAAGAATGACCATTTTACCGGCCACTTACACCAGAAGCCCTCGCCACATGCACGGATACATGTTAGGTCGTATGTTAGACATAACATAACATTCACCTGTAACTCTCAATGGATCGAAATTAAGAAGCAACTGCTCCCCAGCCGAACACCAGTTGACAGATATGACATCAGTGCAAGAGTTTTTATACAAAAATTAAATTCTTTAATGGATTTCATCATAAAGCACCGTATATATGGCCAAGTTCGTTGTTGGATGTATTCCGTTGAATGGCAAAAACGTAGTCTGCCTCATGCGCATTTTGGTTTTGTTCGTTGATAAAATCAGATCGGGTGAAATCGATTCCATCATCTCAGCCGAGATGGACCTTACGGAGTTTACAACAACGACTCACCTTGTATGATCGATGGCAAGTGTTCAAAGCGATAGCTGATGTAAGCGATCACTAGCGGACAATTGCAATGTTCTACGGTTGTGAAGGTCAAAAGGCAAGTTGTGGATGTGGGCAATCGTTGGAGTGTGCTATATTCCCCGATATTGTCCAAAGATTTTGAGGCTCACATCAATGTTGAATACTGTAACTCCGTTAAGTCCATCAAGTGCATATGGAAATCTGTGAACAAAGGCAGTGATATGGCTGTTTTTGGTGTTACAAATGCAAACAGCGAAGTACCTCAATATCAGATGGGTCGCTACTTCTCGAGTCGGTAGCTTCTTTTCGGTTTGTTAAGCAGATGCTTTCGCTCACACTTTACTGTATGCTGAAATGCTAGGCTACTACACATGGAACGCATCATCGAAATCGTTTCAGAGTCAGAAACAAGGAACACCAGTTGAAGGGCTTCCAAATGTATTAGCTTCAGACGCTCTGGGTCGTATCTACACTATGCATCCAAATAATGATGAATGTTACTATTTCTGATTGTTGTTGGTGAATGTTCGTGGTCCGACATCATTTCAACAACTGAGAACCGTTAATGGGCATCTGTGTGCTACCTACCGTGAGGCGTGTCAACTCTTACAGTTTCTCGAGAACGATTCGCATTGGAAAAATACAGTCAAAAATTCCATCATATTTCCACACCCGCAGCAAATTCTGATGGTTCCCTGAAATATAAGGACGACATGTCTGAGGAACTTCAAATCCGACTTTTGATCATGATAGAAACATGTGTTTATTGATGTCGAATAAAATGCTGTCGTATTTGGGCCTGATATCACCTATTCGTCCAAAGAATAACAATACGACACCGAAGCATTAGCCGAAGCAATTCGTGCAAATGTTCCGCAATTGAATTAACAACAAAAGACTGCGACCGACTCTTTGATGGAAGCTGTGAACAATAAAACTGGTGGCATTTACTTCCTGGATGCTCCTGGAAGGCCTGAAAAAACCGTTTTTACTTTCATTGCTTTTTGCATCGATTCGATCGCGGCATGAAGTGCCCTAGCATTGGCTTTGTTAGAAGGCGAACGAACTGAGCTACTTGCAACATCGCCAAAAACAGCGCAATGGCTAAGATTCTGCAGAGTTACAAATTGACTATTGGAGGTGCTGGACAGAAGTTGAAAGATCTTCGTGACAATCAAAACATATTGTCCGGTGATTTTCGTCAAACTATTCCTGTTATTCCACGTTCAACTGCAGCTGACGAACTAAGCGTATGTGAAGACTCCCCGATTAACGACTAACATGCGAGTGTTTTTGCTGCAAGACTGAACTACAAAAGTATTTTCCAAGCAATTGTTGGACATTAGTAATGGGATAATCGCGGTTGACTTCTCGACCGGATTCATCACATTGCCCTCTCATTTCTGCTCTCATTTCGACGTATTTTTCCGAACATAGTACAAAACTTCAAAAACCATAATTGGCTAAGCGAACGAGCCATATTTGCGCCGAGAACCAAAGATTGCGATGATCTTAACGCGGCCATTCAAAATTTCATTTCGGGACAGTTGTTTTCCTTCAAATCAGTTGACACAATTTTCAACAAGGATGAAGTAGTCAACTACCCCACAGAATTCTTGAAGTCGCTTGAATTATCCGGATTAGGCTCAGTCACCATCATGTTGCGTAACATCAATCGATGGAAGGAGACTATGGCTGTGAAAAAATTTATGAACAACATCATCGAGGCGACGATTTTCAAGGGAAAGCAACAAAGGAGAGGTCCTGCCATTAGAGTTCAAACGGGTGCAATTCCCCATCCGTGAGATAAGATGATTATATTTTTCGAAGCTGCTGTCTATCATGAGCTTCAAGTAATTGCTTTCATATTTTTCTCTTTAGTGTGGTCTTGTAGCATTATCTACATTGAGGTTGACCTGCATAATTTCCTAAATTCTCATAGTGATATAAATAATAATAAATGTTAGCTTGTTAATAGTTTATTTATGTAAATTATACAATTAATTTACTAATTCAAAGCTATCATTATCACATTATGAGAGATTTACAGTAATTTATGTATTATTTGTATGTACATAGGTATGTGAAAATCCTAGCTTATAAATAAAATCGATTAAATTTTGTACGACGAATCCATTTATGGATAGTTATAGTCGATATTATTTTTAGAACAGTGTTTCCTAAAATGTTTCGATAGGGTACACCAAAAGGAGAAAAATTCTGTATTTATTTATTTGAATAGTGAAAATTTGACAAATTATTTAAAAGAGGGGTTATTTTGTTTCATTTATTTAAATTGGCTGGAACCCAAAAAAATCCCATTCTCAAAAGAATTAGAAACGAAAACAACCATAACAACGTGTGGTCACTAAGTCAATACACTTTACATAGGTGGCAGCACCAATTTGGTCAAATTAGTGAAAAAAAGTGTACACAAAAGCAACCAACACAAATAAAGCTGACAACTAGAAACAAAAATTCAAAATTCTTAAAGCTGACACCTCTCAACAGTTGGCCAGTACTAATTTTTCACGTACCAAACAAAACTGCATTATCGAAAAAACTGCCTATATCTTTTACCACTAGTTTACTATAAAGGTCCCATCTTTAATAAAACACAGATGGCGTTGTGAATCTGCCTAGGTTTTGTCATTTGAACTTGGCATCTAGCGTCATACCTATCGATATTTCGTTTTGTTCGGGATTCTTTGCTGTGGTTGAATTTTCCATTGGAGGTACGTCCCGAGTATTAAGAAGGCACAAGATGGGGCTAATATGCCATCTTGTGGTACTCTTGCTGAAATATTTTTCACGTTCGCGTTCTCTTCTTTGTATTTTACACGGAAGTGCCTGTTAGTTATAGTAGTTTTATAATATTGTTTGGGAAGATCCCGTTTTAGCTGGTACTCCAATCGTTTATGCCAAACTCGACCAAATGCTTGCGCGACATCCAGAAAAATGCTTGAACATTTCTTTTTCGTTTCCAGTGTATGGACTATAATATTCGTGATTCAATGAACTTGGTTTACAATCGAGTGTTTTTTTCTGAAACCAAACTTTTGGGCTGGAATTAAATTTCTATTCAATAGTATGGGCTTCATTCTCTTCAGAACGACTTTTTATCGTAACATTTTTTGTTTGGCTTTAAGATTATGATTACCTTTGGTAGCTTCCACTGCCGTGGAACGTTTCTTAGTCTAATATTTACTACTGATACTATTTTCGTATATGAATTGAGTATTTTAACGAGCAGCTTGAGGTATATTTTCTATTAGCCTTTCTACTTGCTCTTCGACATGAACTTATGGTTCTTAATGGTACTTGAAGATCGACGTTTTGCTCTAATAATTCACTAAACAGGCTCCAATTACTATTCATAATAACAGGAGAGTGATCCGAAGTAAGCTATACCTAAGCATACACATATGTAAATTTTTTGTGAATATAAAAATATTTCTAGCTCGGAGATGTGTTGAATCAGCCCATTCGCGTTCCAAATTACTATTCTAACTGTTTGCTGATGATGCCGGGTTTCTCAATTGATCAAAAATAAATTTATTTATCTCAGGCTGTTCATTAAGTTTTTTATTTAGAGCCTCTAAGCATTGTTTTTGCCTCCTAACATTGGGTCACTTGTGCATACGATTCTTTCCCTTGTAGGTTATAAGATCCCTGATTTATATGTCGATTGATCGCAAAAGGGTTTCTACGGTTTAGGTCAGATTCTCTTGCACGATTCCTTATATTTTAGAGTTCTTTAGCCACTTGACATCCACGGTAATTTAATGAATGTTATCCCTTGCAAATAATGCATGTTACTACCAAGTTCCTATCATAAGGTGGTTACCAGACACATGCCACATGATTGAAGCCCTTACTTGTGGCGTTTAAGCCCTGACAGTTTTGTGAGGGTGCTTTAACCTTTATCATTTACAGTTCTCTCTTTCTTGATAATGTTTACAGCATCCTAAATATACTTATTACTCTACAACTGCAATTATGTCATTACTCTCGCATGTTGGGTTTATCCTCTAGACATAACCTAAATTAGTCTTTCGTGCTTTTCTTCAAAAGTATTCCACTGAACTTTCTCAGCGTTAAGTTTCTTAGTTAGTTTTCTTGATTGATATCATCGGAGGTTTGCCAGTCGGATAGTCTTTGATATTAACTATGTTAATAGGTGGAGGCTGTTTTTATTTCTCTCGTTAGTTTGATTTTCCCTGTTGTGCTGAGTTGATAAGTTACTCGACGTTTATGCTCGCTTTGCTTGCTCAACATATTCTGGCGATGATTCTGCTTTCTTTTTCTTTCTCGGATTGCTTTTCTTCATAATTCAATCAAATTCCCTTCCCACTTCCTCTGCGTGAGGAGCTTTCATGTTTAAAGTGACGGTTTTTCTTAGTTTTCCTACGGCTATTGTCCACTGGCGATGAAATGCTGTTCGAGCTCTTCTACAATATAGATTTTATTATTTTCCTGGTCTAATTGGTTGTTCCGTTACATGCCTACAGTAATTTACAATCAGTAAGTAAACATACAAAAACAAAAATTAACAATTATCTATAGAGAGAAATTTAAACTGTACAATTCTAAACGAATTTCTTATCATGCTAAAATCGAAAACATAGTAAACTGAAATAAAAAGCCGCGACATTCTCAAGACTGGTTCCAAAAGTGTAAAATTCGTAGATAAATGTCTATTCGGGAAACCAGAACATCGTGAACGAAGGTAGCGTACCAGATGCAATGTTTCGTCGATGATCCAAACATTGTAGTTTTAATAAATTACAACGATCGTTATAAGGTGTAAGAAAACATTGATTCGCTCAGTGGATAATTCCCGAAGGGCATACAAAACAAATTACTTCTGAACACTTTCAATTCTATCTGATTCTATCACTTATAAATTGGGGACCAAATCTGAAATGCGTATTCTAGAACTGAACGAACAAATGATATATACAGAGTTTTCCGTGTAATCGGGTCGCAAAAGTCTTTACAATTGCGCTTAATGAACCCTAGTATAATGTAAGCTTTTGTAATACTACAATCAATCAGTGGCGTAACTAAAAATTTCGGGCCCCCGTCGCAGAATTTTTCTTGGGCCCCTAAAAATGCTTGGTCTACCTATGAATAAGTAAAGTGTTTTGTTAAAAATGGAAGAAATATCCTATTGTCCAGCCTAGCATTAATTAAAAGTATCTAATTTCGAGAGTACGAAGCAGCACGTGATTCAGTTCAATGGTCTCAATCAAAACGAAATTTCTTGCAATCAGCTCAATGCTATTTTGAGTATAATTTAAAAACTATCAAGAATTTCGAAATAATCTCAAAAATATCGAATTTTCAAGAAGTGCACAGATATCGAATTATCCGTTAGTATGTAAAATCAAAGGAAATTCGATACGCGCTAATCACCGCCATGTAAAATATAAATAACCTGGACATTCTTGAATAATTTCGAATAACTTGGGAAATTTGAGAAATACCGAAATAACGAAAAATTTATTAAATATCACGATTTAGATTTATAAGTGTAACTCTGTATGTTCGCGCAACTCAAAGCTACGAATAAATTTGAAAATCCTTAAAAATCTCGAATAATTCTAGGTGGAAAGGTCGAAAAACTTAAAAAATTTAGAATAAACCGAGGAACATCCCGATTACCCCAGAAAAATTCGAATAATATCTGTATTATGTGAATCTCCTTAATTATGTGAAAGACTGTAAAAATCTAGAAAACCCACGAAAATTTCGAAAAATTCCGAAAATTCGAATAAATATCGAATTATTTGTGAAGTAATTTAATGTTACTAATACTAAAGGGTGTTTCATTTCGAGGTACATAACTTTAAGGTGGCAGTACTTTTTTCAGTGGCACCCGATTTAACAGCCGATAATTGATTATTATTAAGTTTGGTTTGCTATTTCATAATGAATTGATTCTCGCCAGAGCAACGTATGCAAATTGTTCAAATTTACTTTTAAAATAATGGCTCAGTGCGTGAAACTAGTGGCACGCTAGATCCATTTTATGGTCGACATAATCGTCCATCAGTGGAGTTAATTCGGTTAACTATCGCTCGCTTGCACACCACGTTTACTCTAAATGATAGTATGTGTTACGTAAGACCCCATACAAGAAAGCGAAGATAATTCACGAGGCATTGTTCAAAACCCATTACATTCACAAAAAAATACCGTTTGGTGTGTTTTATGGGCCGAAGGAATCATCAAACACATACGGTCCTACCTTTTTTGTGCCTTAATTGGATGGTAATGACATCAGAGACATGTGGTTCCAACGAGACGGAGCCACATGCCATACAGCGCTCGATACAATTAATTTACTGAAACCAACATTTGATGAACGATTAATATCGAGAAATGGACCTGTCAACTGGGCTACCGCGTTCGTGTGATTTAACACCGCTAGACTATTTTCTTTTGTGGGTGTGTTAAATCACTTATCAAGGCTGATAAGTCAGAGTCTATTGAGCACTTGGAAGCTAACATTCGACGCATTATTGCCGAAATACGGCCATAAATGCTGGAAGAATGATCGAAAATTGATCTCCAGATTACGCGGCAGCCACATGTCCGAAATCATAAATAAAGTGACATGCATGGCCATTAAAATTATTTGTCTGTGTTTTATTTAAATTCATAGTTCTATAACTCGAAATGAAAAACCCTTTACTAAACAAAAATGCTACTAAGCAAGTTAAGAATAAGCTCAACAAAATGATATGCAATAATAATTAACCCTCAAATAATATCGGATAATTTCGTAAATATCGAACAATCGTATTGTCCAAATAGGCTTTAAGATTCTCGAGTACCTAACATCGAACTATCAAATGCATCCGACAGTCTCAAACATACTCGAATAATCTCGAAAATCTCGAATAACCTCGTTGTTTCGAAACCCCGAAACACCAATTAAGTCTCGAATATCACTAATCCCATTTCCTTGCTATTACTCCAATAATCTCGAGAAATTTTAAAAATTGATCCAAAGATGAAATCCGAGACAAATGGATATGAAACAGGGGAACCACGCCGAAAACTAATTAAAAACAAACACTGTTGCAAAAAATATTTGTAGACAGGTTTTACCGGGTTTACCGGTAAATAAAGTTTGTATTTACCGTTTACCGGTAATAAAAAAAATTCGGTAAATGACAAACGAAATAATCACATTCAATCTTTTGCAAATCAAATTTAACCATTTCTAATCAAAACTTGATTTCTAAAATGTTGAATTTGTTTGGTAAAAGGCTTAATTTGATTTGTAAAAGGTTGAAATTGAAGTGCAAAAGAAGTAAATTTGGAGTGCAAAACGTATATTAAAAATAAATAAATCTAGCAAGCAATAAAATCGTTCACACGAGTCAGAACCTTAAGCCATTTTTATTTATATGGAATCAGATTACGTGTAATTACTCTAACATTCATCTTGTGCAACCGAAGAGAAGAAATTGTTGGGGATTTTTTAAGAAAATATTTAATAGCAAGAGGCATGATTTCTTCAAAAATTTCCTAGGAATGCCGTTTTGCAAATTTGAAAGGATGGTCTACATTAAGCTTAATATGAGCTACCATCTATCGATATTGACTTTCAACTAATATTCGAAAGCTTGATAAATCTCGTGGGCCCCATTTAGCGTGAGTACCCCCGCGCTGCTGGGGCTTTGTATACCTAGTTACGCCACTGTAATCAATGTGTTTAGTATAAGTTAGATCATTAGAAAAAGTTATGCCTAAGTCGGACATAAACTCAACTTTTTCAACAGCAACATTATATAAAAAATATTGCTAGAATATTTATTGCTAGAGCGCATCCGAGTGAATGATAAGGTTATTAAGTTATTCAAGTCACCTTACAAATTCACACAACCAGAAACATCATTAATTGGAGCAAATATTTTCATATAAAAATTCAGACAAATAATGAGAATAAAAGCGGACCAATATGACTTATTTGAGGAACTCCTGAGGTAACACGAAAAGAACGAGAGCTAAAATCGCTAAGCTTAACAAATTGGTAACGATCAGAAAGGTATTATATGCAACCATTTAATAGGGATGAACTGACAATCAAGTTTGTCCAGCTTATCGATAAAAATCGAATGGTCAATTTGATCGAAAACCTTTGAAAAATCGATGTATACAATATCTACTTGTTGCCTGTATTCAAGTCTACTAGTCTACTAGATCTACCCCTCTAAGAATTTATTACCATGGATTCGAGTAGTTTTGGTATGGGAGAAAGAATAGCGATTCCGCGATAGTTGCTGATTTCAAGAATGGGTGGAAAGCCATCCTTCCCTGCCTCCTTATTAACTTCAAGTTGAGAAAACCCATCATAGTCTTCTGCTTCCGTAAACTTTAGATAGATAAAATCAGAGCGAACGCCTTTAGTAAAAGGCTTGTTACTTGATACCACAGATTCTTTATAGACAGTACTTGGATTGCTATCTGTCCCAGCTGCAAGTAAATCGTGTTCTTTTTCTTGTAATAATTGATTTATTTAAACCAAAATTTTAAAAATTTTCATAACAACAGCATTCTGGTCAAATTGAAATAAAAGCTACACAAATCTTGTGGTTATTAATTCAATATACTTTACATAGATGGCAGTAAAAATTTGATAAAATCATACCAAAAATTACGACCTTGAGAAATTTCAAGTTCAAAAATTGTAGGAAAAGCAAAACAAATTCACAAAATATTAAGAACATGTCATAATTTTGTGATTAAATAATTTTTTTTCGTATTTTTCTGTAAACATTTTAGTCATCTGACGTCCACTAGTAAAACTAAAGATAAATTTAGCAAGTATTATTTTAAATCGTCAGAGCCAACTTTGATGTATTTTTCAAAATGAAGGTTCGAAAAATATATTTTCGGCATAAGATAATTTTAATATTTCGGCAATTAAAATTTCTTAATACCTTCTTGTGTATTGTTGTTAAAGATATATAGAAAACTTTTATATAAACGTTTCATAATATTTTTGCTTTTTTCACTGAAAAACTTGAAGCTAAAAAACATCATTTTTACTATGGATTCGCGTAAAAAGCTTCTAAAAAATACGTCATGATGATTATGGCTCTGTACTCTAGAAGGCTCTGGTTTCAGTCGTTATTTTCGAATTTGGTAAAATTTATTGCTTGGTGGCATTCCATCAAATTACCTTACATCTCGATGTATCAGAAACGCACATAAAAAATTCACAAACAACAATCAAGCAAATTTTTTTTATTTTGCCTTTCTCAAAACGAATCATTTTTTGTCTAACCAAGTCGCATACACACAACATGCGAACTTGCGGAAAATTGTTGGTAAAAGCCAAAATCCCGCAAAAGAAAAATCGTTTTCCTCTCGTTTTAATTTTCAAAGTTACACAACCCATATGGTACACAACCAAAATAAACTTTAGCTTTCGTATACAGTTTTATTGTTCTTGTTGTTGTTATTTTTCAATTAAAATATTTATATAATTAAAACACTTTTTTTTTGCTAATTTTCTTTTAATTTTATTTCATATTTTAATTATTGTTGTTATTTTGTAATTTTAATTGGTATTGTTGTTATACTTTTTTATTGTTTGGATATGTTTCGTGTTCACTTTATTATGTTTACTTTGCGCCGGTTGTAAAACATTTTTTTTGTTTTCTATTTAATTATAAGATAAATAAGAATGAATGAACTTACCAATTAGAACGTTTCTTGCAAAATAATGAAGAAATGCTAGGGCAGAATCGGTGGTAATATCGGCGGTAATGTTTTTAGCCAGAAAAGTTAAAATTAGAGCTACCATTTTAATTCTTACCTATTTTAATCCATCTATGGAAATAAGGACCTTGACCTTGAGGTATATAGGACCAAGGTCATCTAGAGCTTAAATAGAAAGAGCGCAAAGTTTTACTTACTTTACAAATCCGAAGGCCATCTGAAGGTAAAAAAAATGCTAGAATGGTTTTTCTGGCGAAATTTCTAAAAATGCGTAAAATTCGCGTTAAAAAGTTTGCAAATTTCAAATTAGCAGCCAGGATTCGCCCTTTATTAAAATCGAATATCGGACTAAAATTCAATATCAAATAATAAGGCTGAGTGCTCACGCGGTTATCAGAACTACGATCCGAAAAATTACGTGCGTAAGTGAACTCCTCTCAATTCAACTCAATCTAACCTCTATTTCAACTCCTAAGTCGACCTCTAGCTGAACCATTTAACTTCCTACTCAACCGCAACACAATCTTTTACTCAACCACCAATTCTGCTTTCAACTCAAGCGCCAAAATAATTCCAACGCAATCAGCAAATCAATCCACGAGCTAGACCATCAACTCATGACAAATTCAATCTCAACTCAACCCCAAAATCAATACGATTCGAAAACTGCATGCGTTTGTAAACTCAATTTAATCTATAACATCCAACTAAATCCTCAAATCAACCCGCAACTAAACCTTTTGCCCAACCCCAACTCAACATCCTACTCGACCACAATTCAACACGTTCCAAAAATCTATATGTGCGCACATGAATTCAACCAGAGATCAGTATATAATAGAGATGAATCATATGGAGTATGAAATTGTTACACGAAATGATAACTGTAAATAAAAAAAATAAAAAAAACTCGATTTTGTTTCCTTCATACACTCCCAATTATTACTATTGTAAACATATACACGCGAGTTACGTCCTACGCCTCCACCTATCACTTCCATATCAACGGAAACCAATGCAGCTGCAACATCATAAAGTAAACACAGCCGCAACATAAATATAATCAAATTTATTAATTAAGCATATTTTCTCACAGTAATATTTTATTATCTTAATATTTTGTTTAGTCTCAAAAATCAAAATAATATTATTCTTCCAATAATATTATTCTGTTAATTGTTTATCTTATTGAACACATGTGCATTTTGAGTGCATATCTTTTGTATATCATTTTTGTATTTCTTATCCCCGCTTTGCATTATATAAAGTCAAAATTCATAAAGTAAAATTAGAACTATTTTATACTTCAACCTTAAACAACATAACTTCAAATGTAACAAATAAATGTATTACGTTAAAGTGAAACATTAATAAAATCAATTTAATAATAAAAGTTAATAATTAAATAAAGTGATTTTTTTTAATCGACCACAACCTGCAAAACGTAATTCGCGCAGTAATTTTTCTCCGTTTGGATTTTAAATACGCACACTATTCCATCTAAATTTATTACATTTTTTTTATTTCTATAGTCAAGGCAAAATCTTCTATAATAAAAGTCATGAAAATTCCATACATATGAAATAAAAAAAATCAGGTTCTATGTGTATTGGTGTATATTTGGCATCACTAAATTTATATGTGTTAGTTAACTAAGTATAAAGGTGTTGGTGTAGAAACAAGAAAAAAAAATTCAAATTTACGTTGAATTGTTAGTGTAACTAATACAGCCAAATCTAGTGGAATCAATAAATGCATTTGTCTGTAAAAGAGAGTTTCATGACTTTTATTATAGAAGATTTTGGTCAAGGACTCAAAACCAACAAAAAAGTTTATACAAGCCGTCTCTTTCGCTCTTTACACAGATCCTATCAATAAAATACTGTATTATTTATTGGTTTTGTCATATAATATTTAAACAACAACAAAAACAGATTTGTTCAGTTGTTGTAGTCTACAGACGGTGGACAAAATTTTGCAAACACTTTGGAAAAATCATATATTTTAGTTTTGTCGCGCTTTTTCTAATCAGTTATCGATTAAAAAAAAAACTTTTTATACTTTTTAAATAGAGAATTTTATTTAAAACATAAAGTAAAAATTACAGAAATCTAAGCTTAATATGTAATTGTACCCCCTTTGTTTTTGACAAGGGCAGCAACTCTAATGGGCATACTCGCTATACAAGACTCGATAGATTTTTTTTAAATCTTCGTCCCCATACCACACATCCCTTATATTTTTGTTTAGCGATTGAGGTTAGGGAGTTTATTTATTTTGACTTTTAATATTCTCAGGAGAATTCCCTGGCCAGGGTAGCAATGGAATGTTTTCTGCAGCTTTGAAATTTTTAACCTTTTTGGCTGTGTGGCATGGGGCATTGTTTTGCATAAAATAATAGTAAGAAGCAGAATCCCGAATATCTTGAATGGATGCAAAAAACAATTTTTCAAGATATTTTGGTACTGGTCTTGCCGCACTGTCCCTTCTACGAAAAAAGCGGCCTGGCCCCGACGCGCTTATCGATCCCCATATCATCACACCCGGTGGGTGTTTAACTGTTCGGATGAGACAATCGGCTTTACGCGCCTCTCCAGGCCTTCTTCGAATGAATTTCTTCATTTCCGGAGCAATTACAACAGTCGACTCTTCCGAGAAATGCACGTAAAAAAATTGGCCAAGTGTAAACAAATTGTTTTAGGACAAAATTATAAACACAAATATAAAAAATTATCAAAAATCGAGGTGTTTGCAACATTTTCTCAAACGTCTGTACTTTTTTAAACATTAAGTGTTTGTACTGTATGGCTTGTATTGACGATTGGAGCATCACAGATTCCACCTAGTGGAAAATTTTTAAACTGAGGTAGCTGCTAATTTGACGTTCGAAATTGTTGTAAACAATTCCAATTTTGAGCTGTAAACACAATTTTTACCTACCAGATTGATAATAATTGTAAATAATTCCAATTTTGGATTATAAAAACAATTTTTAATTACCGGATTTCAAAAATTTCTTTCGTCGCATTTATGAGAAATGTCATTTTGCCGGTTGCCTTATTTTAACTTTTTTCCTCGAGAGGCACTTTCTCTACTTTTACAATCGTCAATAGACTTTTTTGTTGGTTTTGCTATAGTCCCTCCCTCTTTTAACAAATGTAAAATTTAAAGACAATAAAAACGTTTAAAAACACGAACGTCTGTTTGGTTGAATGTGTATTCATATTTCAGACGTTTGTTTTTCGACGTTTCAATTTCAATATTTTTCAGCCAGTTTGATTTCATAATTCATGCTATAAAAATCGTTGTGTACATTAGGTCTTACCGAGCCAACGGCGCACTGGTTAAAGCTGCGGCGGTTGGATCGGGAGGTACCGGGTTCGAATCCCTATAGGGGCGGGATGCAAAAGGGATTTTTCATCATCTGATTACGATCGGTGATGAAGATGAACACATCTATGACCCCCTGTTAAGCACTACGAGTCTGTAGCCGCCCGTCCTCGATTTGGCTACTCCAGGCGTAAAGTAGGACGGTAAAAAATAAATCAATAACAAACAACAACAACCACATTTGGTCTTGTTTTATTTTTCTACTTAAAATAAACCTTAAATTAAATTTTTGGATTTACAATCGTTAAGTGTTACAGTACAATATTTAAGTATAATATTAGTTACAATATCAAATCAGGTGTTACTTGTATAATTGATAATTGTGAAGCTTCTAGAAGAAATTCACATTTAAGACTTTTTCGCTTTCCGAAAAATGTAGAGCAAGCTAAAGAGTGGTTGATTGCTTGCAAAATACAACTAAAACCAATATTAATCGTCAATCTCAGTAAAAAAGACATGTGCAGCTGTCATTTTAACCCAATATTTATTGGTCAAAAAAGGCTTTTGAAGACTGCATTTCCAACCGAAAATTTACCATCCGAAAATAGTACCTCCTGAATCTCCAGTTCCTGCTCGATATATTAATATTAAAACTTACCAAAATACTTTGAATAAATATCCATCATCCTCTCGTGATAAAATACCTCCAGAGTTAACAAATTACGATGGCCCATATATCGAAATGTTGTCATATACAGTGGCGGAGTTGCAAGATAAGTTGCAACAAAGTAATTTGAATAGTGAAGGTTATAAAAAGGAATTACAACAGCGAATGCTGGAAACCACGATTGAACAGAATATTGACCAGAAATTGGTGTTAGCTGAGTCGGAGCGGCAAAATACCAAGCGAAAAGAGGATGAACAATTATCTCTTCAACAATTATCGTATAATATGATACGAGAAAAAAATCGTGTGCGTGATTATGATGAGGATAGTTTAGACGAATCAGAGATAACGAAACGGCGGTATGGTAGAATTAAGCTACGTAAAATGGTAGCATCATTTAAGGGAATTGAAGGTGAATCGTTCGAGCTATTTGCCGAAACAATTCGAACAATAAAGAACAAGTACGAGGTTGATGAAGATGAGATGCGATTGCAACTTGCAGATTGCTTAGAGGACCGTGCTCGTAATTGGTTTTTATGTGATCCAAATAACTTAAAATTGAGTGTCGACGAAATAGTATCGGAGTTGAATGATTTATTCAACACCAGAAATAGTAAATCCAAACAACGCAAGTTATTCGAGGAAAGAGTTTGGAAACATTCAGAAGATTTTTACGCCTATTACACCGACAAGATGATTTTGGCGGTACCATTGAAGTTCGAGGACGACGAATTGGTAGATGGTATTATCGATGGTATCCAAAATATTGGATTACAAAAACAATTCCAGAAATATGTCAATAAAATTTTTGCTAAATTGATTGCAGAACATAAAGTGGTCGTATATATCGATGACATTTTCATCGCAACGAAAGAGATTGGTGAACCTTGGAAATCTTGTACCAAGTATTAAAATTGCTTTCCGCAAATTTGTTGGAATTAATATTAAATAAATGTGAGTTCCTGTATACACAAATTGATTACCTGGGATATTCTATTAATGAAAGGGGTATTCGTCCCAATGACCGTAACATCAGTGCTATTGAAGAGTATCCGGTGCCAAGAAACAACAAGGAGATCCAGAGTTTTTTGGGTTTATGCTCGTACTTCCGGAAATTTATAGAAGGGTTTGCATTGATTGTCAAACCATTACAAGATTTGTTGCGCAGGAATGCGGAATATATATTTGGACAGGATGAAATGAACTCATTTACTGCCCGATACTTGCGATATATTCACCTAACGACGACAGAGAGCTGCATTGCGATGCCAGCAGTATAGGATTCGGTGCAATTCTACTATAAAAGAAAAAAGATGGAAAGTGGCATCCAATTAGGTATTTCTCAAGACGCACAACAGAGATTGAAGCGAGGTTACACTCTTATGAATTATGATGCTTAGCAATCATATACGCATTCCGAAGATTTCGGATTTTTTTGCTTGGTCGAGAATTTAAGGTGTACATAGATTGCGATGCAATTACTCTGACATTAAATAAAAAGGCTATTCCTCCAAAAATTGCACGGTGGGCCTTGGAAATGCAAGAGTATAACTATACGATTCATCATCGAAAGGGAGATCAGATGAAACACGCTGATGCATTGAGTCGAATTCAGAGTGTCTTAGTAATTCACGATAACCCTTTTGAGCAATCATTGGCCTTATTGCAACGGCAAGATCCAAAGCTTGAAGAATTACGAAAGCCACTTGATTTAGCTGAAAGTTCGCTTTTTGAGCTACGAGCTGGATTGATCTACAAAAAGATCAATAAAAATAAAATACGTTTTTTTGTGCCAGAGTCGATGCAAAATCAAGTGATTAAAAACTCTCACGATCTCATGGCGCATATTGGATTGAAGAAGACGATGGAGGTAATAGGAAGACATTATTGGTTTCCCAATATGTCCAGCATCGTAAAACAATACATCCAGAATTGCTTGAAATGTATTAAGTACAATTTACCAACGGGGAAGGTAGAAGGTTTTCTTCATAGCATTCCTAAAGGAGATCAACCTTTTGAAATCGTACATGCCGATTTTTATGGTCCGTTGGGCATGACTAAGCAAAATAAGCGGTTTATATTGGGTATCATTGACTGTTTTCCGAAACATATTCGATTGTTTGCAACCAAAACCACGAGTGCTAAAGATACCATCGAGTGTTTCCAGCAATATTTTAGACAGTTTAGTCGTCCCGATGAAGTAATTACGGACAGAGGCAGTAATTTTACTTCGGATGAGTTTAAGAACTACTTAAAGCAAAATTGTGTACAACATATTTTGGTTGCTAGTGCCGCGCCACATGTAAATTGAACACAAACAAATTGATTGACAAATTGAACGATTTAATCGCACGTTAACGCCTATGATAGCAAAGTTGGTCAATGCCGAACGAAAAATGAGTGGGACCAAGTCCTGGAACAAGTAGAGTTTGCGTACAACACTAGTGAGCATAGTACGACGAAATTGACACCATCCTCGATATTATTTGGAAGAAATCTGAGGGGTCCCGTAAATGATAAGCTTCGTGAATTTCTCGAAAGAGAAAACAAATTAGATGATGTTCCGGAAAACATTAACGCAATTCGGGAAACTGCCCGTATTAACATTGGAGCATCATAAGCGTATTGTCGAGAATATGTGAATAGTCATCGAAAGGAAGCTGTTACGTTTAATGAAGGTGATTTAATCGTCGTGAAGAATGTGGACACTACTCCAGGTATTAACAAAAAACTAATTCTAAAATACAGAGGGCCATATCAAGTTAAGAAAATATTGGGTAATGATCGATATCTAATTGGGGATGTCGCTGGATTCAGCATTACAAGCCGGCCGTTTGAAGGTGTATATTACATTACTCGCATGAAACCATTTATTAAATTGTCAGGCTAACATTAATTGGTCGTTATTAATTATTAAAACCGAGACGGTTTCAGTCAGGTTGGCCGAATTGTTAGGTTAAACAACCCTGATTTATATTAAGGTGTACCAACCAAACGTAAGACAGACGTTTTATTGTTTTAATTGAAAAACGGGTCTAGTGTTATAATATATCCGCTATCAGCATGCAATCCCTAATCCATATACCTCACTCACAACTTTATTCTCATTCCTCCCTCAGGATTCAAACATCCCTACAATTTCCGTACTCATCTATGGATAAACTTCTCCAAAATCACAGCCTTGACGTGGCGGAGCAGCTTGCGCGTAGTAATGATAAAATTAGCAATACCAGATAGGGTTACCCATATTCGACTGATAATTTTAAGAACTACCAGACTACCATATTAAAACATGTTTCAGATAAAGCACAGAAAAAGTTCATGAGCATAAATGAACTTTAATAATTTTTCATGACTCTGAAGTGATGAACACCACAATGAATAAACTGTTCTGAATCTCACAAATATTTATTGGAAAATCGCTTAATTAAACTGTCTCGGTTTGGAAGGGTTTGTCAATGTTTTGACATGGTGTTAGTAGTAATAATGATAATAATTTGGCATTAAAAAGAGATAAATTACGGCACTACTTTCAGGGTTCGTTGCATCATTCGCTTTGGATCACCACTCGCATAACAAATCGGAGCCAGCGTGGCTTTATTTCGTGTACGAGGCTGCATTAGACCCCTGATTTCGAAGTTAACAAGGACTCGGTATATGCCATCATCATTGCGTATGGCCCGTAAATCAGAAGCATGATTGTCGAATAAATATTTCTAACACAGTAGGCTTTCAGTTGGCTGAACAAATCATAATTTCAGTCGTTAATACTAAAAAGTATAAAGCATTAAAAATTGTTAGTATTGTACTAACATAAAAGATTTAAAAACCAAAAATGTAAAATTAAAAATCGTAAGCTATAAAAACAATAACAATAGTACATTGTGTCATTAGGATTAAAAGTGATACTTTGTTTGACGAGCAATTATATTTGCATGCGAGGCGAAGCGCAGCGTAGCCGAGCAAAAGCAAATATTTGCGAGTCAAACAAAGTCACTTTTAATCCGAATAACACATACTATTTTTTCTTCAACGAAGAAATGCTTATTATAAACTAATTATACAAGTAAGTACAAATTATGTAATTAAAATTTCAAAATTGAAAGTAATTTTGTTGAAATATTTTGTGAAACTAAGGAGATCATGACTTTTGTTTGGTTTGACTATTGTAAGTGTCAAACTGCCAAGCTATAATTATAATATTTTTCTTGCGAACAAAATGTTTGAATCAGAAGATTTATCAAATTTACCTCCGGATGTGGTTCAAACAGCAAAGGAAATTGTATTAAACCTATTGCCATCAAAATCACGTAAGATTTACGAGTGCGCATATAACCGATTTTTGAAGTGGTGTACTGAAAAAAATGTGCAATCTGGATTATATTCAGAAAGCGTTCTATTGGCATACTTTGCCAATTTGTCTACGAAGATGAAAAGTTCGACTCTTTGGGAGCAAAATTTAAAAACAAGTCGATTTGTGCTTTATCGAGAACCCTCGAAATTCATTGCGTACACTAATTATAAGTACAAAATAGAAGGCCTTTAAAATTTCAAGATTGAACATTTTATTGAAATATTTTGTATAGTTAAGGAGGCCCTGACTTTTTTTTTTGTTTGTGTATCTTACCAAGTTATGACGTCTCATTTACTTTTAATATTGAAAATAGTGTTAAAAGAGCATTTACACCTAGGATTAAAAGTTCAGCCTAGCAACACTTACATTTTTTTTAATCGTAACAAAAAGGCCAACTTTAATGCCCAATAATAGTATTAAAACAAGCTACTTTTAAGACGTTTGGAGAAAAAATAAGTTACCACTACATAGAACGAAATAAATGGAAGAGAAAAAAATTATTCATATGCAAACGAAAGTATAAATAAGCAACAAAAACACAAATACGTGTGTCTCAGGAACCCAGTATTGAAATTCGGGAACCCAATTTTTATTTTTACATTTTACACTGAATGAGTTATCTCTATTATATCCTGATCTCTGATTCAACTCAGAACAACTATCCATTGTACCGAACAATAACTTTGATTCTGAATCCACGAAATGGGATCGTTTGGTTCTGTTTAAGAAATGATGGATGGCTTACTCAACTCTATAGTTATGTCTTCTAATTCAGCTTTTAATTCTTCCAGAATTGTGTCACAGGTATTGTTGCTTACAACATCTTTTAATAATGCGCATAATGTTTTGGCCTGTAGTTTACATTTTTCTAGATTTTTTATTGTGGCCGTAAAATGGGGAGAATAGAACGAGGTTAGGAGCGGGCGAGTCGTTCTCGAGATACCATAGGTACAGACATCCAGACATCCAGACATCAAGACGTCCGGACAGACGGACGGACATTTCTTTTTTTGCTTTTTCAGACTAAGAGGCTTGCTTTCAAAACAAAGAAAAAAATGGTTTTGGGCCAACCAAATTTTTTATCATTTTAGACAGCATTTCAATACTTTTGTCTTTTTAAACCGAAGTAATTCTAGACGAAAATTATCGGACTTATAATATACGAAAGTAGAAAGCGCCATCGTTTACCAAAGGTGTGTGCGGGTGGTAATAAAGCGAACGCAATTTGGTGCAGGGTTTGAAAATGAAAAGCAAGTATCTAGGGCCCTATGAAGTCACAAAAGTTCATCCTATAGCGACCGTTTCGAAGTAAAAAAGTTGGCCAGTCTAAAGGCTCAACCAAAACTACATCATCGACTGAATTTATGAAAAGGTGGCTGCAAGGTGTATCTGACGAGATTGAAGAAGATTCAACAGCCGAAGTCGAGTTTCTAGACTGGTCCGGGCCGAACGATTTACTTGTTCTCTGTCAAAATATATAAGTTGTACAGGCGCACTTTAAAGTTAATAATCTTTTATTGCTTTATGTCGAATGAACTACGAATTCGATTGTATAACGTATTTTGTTTATTTAAAATTTGTTATTTAATCAAAAATCTGTCTAAATAAACAATTTGTTAAATAAAAAATTAGTTAGACAAATATAGTAAATATAAATGTCTGAGTGTTATGTCATCAGTAGATACGTATGCACATAAAGATGAAACACATCAGAATTTTTGCAATCACAAATACCTGGAATTTGGAAAATTTCTCATTATTATTAAACTTTATCTTACTACATAAAACATAAACTAAAAAAAGCATAAAAATATTATTCATAAAGCTTTATTAGCAAGATAGCTTTTTATTTTAAAATAAAAATTGGTTTAATAATTCGATTTAGTCGAGGGTGAAAAAGAACTGTACATCAAGAATATACTAAACAAAATTGTAACCTAGATAAACAACATGTGGGTGGTAAAGCATGGAAAATGAGGAGTGCTAGGAAATCACAAAAATTGAATTTATAAAATAAGCTCGAGAGAGAAATAGAAGGAATTAAAAAAAAAAAATACAAAATACAAAAATTATGAATTCTCTGTATACATTAGACATGCAAAACATTCTTTCGGTTTTGTTGTATATTTTCAAACATTTTTTTTTTTGGATGTACAATCGGATGTAGTTTTGTTTCAAAAGGTTTACATTTTAATTATACATTTACAGATTTAGCTGTCGTAGTTTTTTGCAAATATTTTATTTAAGCCATATGCTAGCAGATTTTTTTTTTTTTTTGTGAATACTGTAATGGATTTGCATTTCTATATTCAACAAAAAAATAAAAGCTCTGTTTATTTTATGAATATAGCTCTATACTACTTTAAAGAGCTTATTAATAAATTAAATTATTCACTGTGCTTGTCGTACACATGTCAGGCATAAACGTTTTCTGGATTGATATAACGTACAAGCATTATACGCTTTTATTAACTAGTTGAAAAACAGTTTTGTGTGAAAAGTTTTTTGTTGTTTATATTCTAGTTCAACTTACGTATATGTGTGAATATGTCAGAGTATAACATTTATCTTGATGTTACATTGAACGATGTAATTATTATTTTAATTTTTTAAAATAAATATTTAACGTTTAATTAAAAAAAAACTAAAAAGATAAGTTTGGTTTAACTTTTTATGATGAAAGTCTCGCTTAAAATAAATTCATGTCGATTATACAACTCGGCGGATTTACTGCGGCGGGAATTTATTCAATCCGCATTCGATTCGCATTTGAAATTATTTGCACTATAGAATCCGCCGGAAAACTGCGTTACCGATCCGCACTGAATCTGCATGTTATGGACCAACATAAGCATATATTTTGATTGTAGTGAGGAAGTAGCGCCGTTTAAGAGAAAGGAAAGCAGAAAAGCGGTTCGGAATGCCTGCAAATACATATTCCAATTGGCAAACGCACAGTGAGCACAATTATTTCTGAATTTTTGATTATTGCATTGCAAAAATGATTTAGTAAAGCATACCATGTCACAGCGCAAATTATCCTATAACTTGGCTATTTTTTAAACTAAATTAAGATTATGATGAAATTCGATAGGTACGGTGGAAATCGGATTCTTTAACGATTTTTGGTTGAAGTTTATTAATATGAAAAATTAGCTTGTTACTTGGCTATTTATTAACCGATTATGATGAAATTTAACTGATACCGTGGAAATAGGATTCTTTAATGATTTTCAGATGAAATTAATGTAACTTAGTTAAAACGATTTTAATGAAATTAGGCAGTTATTATGGAAATGCGATTGTTAAACGATTTTTGGATGAAGTTTATGAATATGGAAAATTTGCCTGTAACTTGGCTATTTTTCGACCGATTTTGATGAAATTTGCCGCGTATTAAGGAAGTTGATTCTCAAATGATTTTAAGAAGCAGTTCTAGAATATGAACAATTAAGATGGAATTAATGGTGATTAATGATGGTTACGGTCACGTTTATGAAGCTGGGGATTGATACGATGATGGTCGATGATGATGATGATTTTCATGGTGATTGTATTGATGATCATCCTTTCCGTATAGATGATTGTTGTGATAGTGATTATCATGTATATAGTGATGATGGTATGGTTTTCAGGATGACGATGATGGTCATGGTTTTCTTCGCTATTTGTTAACTGATAATGGTAAAATTTGACAGTTACTAAAATGTTTTTTGGGATTTCTTTTTCGAGAATCTGTTATATGATTTGGGTTTAGAATTTATGTTGGTATGTTTAAGTCTCTGAATACTTCATTCTTCCTGGATCAAGGTATAAGCTTGCTGGACGTCCTATGATTGAACTTCTGTTATATCGCTCCCAATGGTTCCTGCAAGCTAGAAATAAATACTGTTAGACTGATTGATTGGTGTTGGTCGATCAAGATATCTACCGTACATTGCTCTAAATTTTATGTTTAGATTTTATTTGACATTAGGGTCAAAATTGATTGAATTCTTTCGAATAATTTGTGTGGTTCAAGACTTAATTTTAATAATAAAAAAATGTCTAAAAGTCTTAAAAAGGGGGCTTAAGATGTGCTCGGATGTTTACACAATTAAGTGTAACATTATGTGTTGTGAGAGATTTGCTTACCGTACCATTAATTTTATTTCGGATATGAACCACAAAATTTTTTTGTGACTTTATCAACCTTAAATGCCATTCTAAGTTATTTAAAATTTATTATTATTCGTGGTTTTGGTTCGATTCGTTCAAAAGGTTCTTTGAATTCTTGTAATATATAGTATCTTCTAATTTTTGTGTGTTAATGGCAGAGCAATGCAATTCAGAGCTTGTTGATTGATTATTAGTTAGGAATTCGTATTGACAGATGATATTAAACTATCGTTATTTTTCAGACACGAGATTCACGAAATATTGAATTTTGTTTTGGTTTTGTCTCCCAGATGACACTATTTTCATCAAAAGATCCCGATTTTAGGTTTCAATTGAGAGATGTATTCAATAATTTTTGTCAAGTGTATGAATATAACTTGGGTTCACTTATTTCACTAATCACTTTCACAGTTTTAGATATAATTTGCTAGTATAAATGAATATTGGAATTGATTTTTAGGAAAATACATAAATGTCCTACCTTGCCAGGAATAATGTTGCTATAGCATTATTAATGACTACATCACGGGTTGATCAGGCCCGAAGTGTTGTGATATTGTATTTTATTTCACTATAATTTTATTATATAATCCCGCTTACCGCTGATGGGACCTCTGTCGGATTATTTATTTTATACTTAGTTAAACTGATTTTAGTTTTCGTCGACTTGACGCCTACCCCCCATATCCCCCCGAAGTGAGGTGCGTGTTGTGGAATAAAATGCCAAGTAACCTGATATCTCTTAAAAATAGAAATGGATATTACTTCAATATTATTTTTTATTGCATGACCCTAGGAAATTCGTTCCATTGACCGAAAAGATGTCGGTACTAACAACCCTTCGGGGGAAAAAATCGATTAAGGGCAGCCAGAAAGGAGTCGGTTGTCATATCTCCACGTGCTCTAAATTTACCGCCTTTTATAGGGCCCGTAAAATCCACCCCAAATTTTAGGAATGGCCGGATTAGTTCTATTCTCTCTTTCGGTAAGCTGCCCATCAATTGATTCTCAGTCAGAGGTCGCTGTTTAATGCAATGCACCCACTTTTTAATTTCGGATTTAATAATGTTTCGATCAAGGACAATTCAAAATTTTCTTCTGATAATGCTTCGTAGTAAAGCTGCGCCACAATGTAAATTGCTTCTGTGGTAACTTCATGGTTATTTCGGATTTTGAAGGTAATATTATGGGATGAATAAGTGTCATTCGGTGCAATCGTCTTCTCAATCCGACCACCTACTCGTAGAAGGCCTCTTTTATCCAGGAATGGATTAAATGATTTGAGAATGAGATATAGTAGTGCGCTTTTGCTTGTTGTCACTGGGTCATTGATTGTGACATAATACGTAAATATATCGGTGCTTGGTTGTCATTGCAACCCCAACACTTTAACTTCTTGCAATTATTCGGAGAAAGGTTTTGAAATAAATGGATTAAGATCGACGACGTTCAATTTCGCGAGGAGTTGCGGTGAATTGGAGGACCATTTTCGAAAATTAAACCCGGAATGGGTCATTATGCCAGATATCTGTTTTGCCAATTCAACAGTCTTAGGTACTTCGGATGCCTTTGCGGAAGACATACCATAAGTTAGTGTCTTCAACTCAAACTGATGTATGTCATCATCAGGTTTTGTACGCCAAACCATTCGTTGATAACGACGATCTTCAACCGCTTACTATTTTATGGACTCGAAAGCGTAACAGGATATCGCCTATAAGATTTTGTAATATCGGCCATGTTAACAAATTATCATTTAAAGAGTAACCTGATGTGATTTTGGCGGACGCATCGTGGTCGTGGTTGATGTCTCACTCTAAACTGCATAGTATGGCAAATATAAATAGTCAGCAACTTTTGAGAGTTTTTTCAAGTTTGAGAACCTGAATACAGTATAACTCGACACAATTGATGCTGGCCACTTCTATCTTGTATACTCGTACTGTTGCGATAGGTAACATGACTGCTTGGATGTGCATGGGTGCTGCTGCTGTCCGGAGTTTCACTGGATGAACAATAAGCATTGGAGATAGGGTGCAGCAACGAATTATGGCTTCTTATTCACATGTGACATCTTTCCTTGGATCGGCAATAGTAAATTGTATGAGATTTGTTAAAACAGTTGAAGCAACGGTTATCAGTCGTCATGAATTTTCTTCTTTGATCCACTGTCCATTCGTTAAATTTAGAGCACTTGAATAAGGGGTGGTAAACATTTTGACACACTGCACATGACGCAAAATAGTATTTGGTGTGTGAATTAATAAATATCAAAATCCTGCACAATTGCTACTAGATCTAAAGGAGGCGAGTTATACATTTGACGTTGTGCAAATGGTGGTAATGGGGTATCGAGTAGTAACAGACCTCATGCAAATAACCGAAACACGACTTTTGCGAATAAAACATTTAACAATCCGACTGAACCAAGTAGACGAAACGCGGGAAACTATAGAGGCACGCATAATTTTAAGCAACAGCAACCCAGCTCTATGCGTCAAAATAATCAAAATAACAGTCCTAAAGATTTACGACCAGGTGTATCTGGTCCAACAAAAATTAAATGCTTTAATTGTTTCAAAGAAGGACATTTTATGAGAGCTTGTCCCGATAAAAATAAAGCAAACGTAATGCACGTTCATGGTGGTATACATCAAAAATATTTTAAATCTGCGGTAGTTTTGGGAAACAAGATCGAATGTTAGGTATTCCTATAGACTTAGGAAGCAGTTGCACCATTTTGCGGAGAGATGTAACTGAAAAGTGCAATATTAACTATTACGAAGATACGAATTTAAACAAACTTACGGACGAGGAAGAGTGGATTGACGATAAATTTAAAGAAATTTCGTTTTTTAATGAAAAAAGTTACTTATTTAGGGTTCGAGATTAGTGAAATAGGCGTACAACCAGGCCAGGGTAAAATAAAAAGTTTAATAAACTATCCAATACCGGTAGATATTAGAAGTGTGAGGGGATTCTTAGGCTTAGCAAGTTATTTTAGACGGTTCGTAAGTCACTTCGCTTTAATAGCACGGCCACTCACGGATCTTCTTTCCAAAATTAAAGTTTTTGAGTGGACAGAAGATCACCAGAAATCATTTGAATTGTTAACAAAAAGCTTAGTAACGTCGCCAGTATTAAGGGTGTATAATATAAAATCTTTAACGGAGCTCCATACGGCGAGCTCTCTTGGATTGGGAGCTGTACTTCCTCAGTTGCAGCTAGACGGAAAAATGCACCCGATTGCATTTTATAGTAGGAAAGCTACCCCGGAAGAATCAAAATATCATAGTATAGAACTCGAATCACTCGCAATTGTTAGTGCTCTTGACAAATTGATGGAAAGCAAGAAAAATATTAATGCTAGAATTGCTAGATGGTTAGTCAAATTGATGAAATTCGATTATAAAGTGGAATATCAGACTGGCTCTATCAATAGAGTAGCCGACGCTTTGTCAAGAAATCCAATTGATGGTGGTGAATCTTTGATAATGGGTATAAACACTGGCACCGATTGGATAGCATGCTTACAAAGGAATAGTTCCAAAATTGAACTAATTAGAACCAAGATCGTGAATAAAGACAAAGATGTTGCTAATAAGTTCGTAATTTATAAGTCCCGAGTGTATAAAATAACTGAAGGTAGGTGGAGATTGTATGTTCCTAGTGAATTAAAATTTGATTTAATTGCGGGCGCTCACAAACAAGTTTCACATATGGGTATCGATAAGACCCTTGACAAGTAGAATAAGTAAATGCTGTTCCTCTATCGGTAACCATCACATCCGGTTTTCCGTAGTTACATAACGCTAACCTAGGGAATTCTATTGACTTATCGGCTCCTACATCAGTCATAGCACCTAGCATTACATATTTGCTAAATCCATCAACTATTACCCCCACGTATTTATTATGACTCTTACTTTTGACATAAGGCCCCACATGATCGTAGTGGATTACTACAAACGGATCATCTCCCTTTTCGTATGGATGCAAATACCCAGGTTGTTTACCACCGGTCTTTTTGTAATAAAGACACTTGATGCGTCTATTTACATACCTGGTCACAACATCTCGCATCTTAGGGAAATAGAATGACGCTTTTAAATTTTCCAGCGTCTTGTCTATCCCTTGATGACCTACCGTTTCATGAGCATCACGACCCACGTCATATACTAAATCATTCGGAACGTACAAACGCCATTTATTTTTGGTTGTCCGATACACTCGAGACTTATACATTACAAATTTCTCAAAAGTTTTCTGATCACCTAACTCAAGTAAATTCCTAATCTTTATAATTGTTTCGTCTGTACGCTGTAACGCAGCAATCCAATCAAAATTTAAATTGATCCCATAGACCCTATTTACTACTTTCTCATCGATCGGATAGCGACTCAATGCATCTGCTACTAAATTACTAGAACCCTTCACATGTTCTACTGTGAATGTAAATTCGGTCAGTCTAACGAACCATCTCCCTATCCTAGAGTTGAGATCTTTTTTCTTTGCTAATAGTTTAATGCTGTTATAGTCTGTCTTTATAACGAAATCCACTCCTAACAAATAAACCCTCCATTTTTCCAGACATGCCACTATTGCCAACACTTCTAACTCCACAGCCGGATATCTCGACTCCTCCGCGGTGGTCTTACGACTATAGTAACTAATTGGCTTGTATAGATTTGGAGTTTGTTCTTGATACAACACCCCTCCTAACCCCAATGCACTGGCGTCAGTATGTACTTCCAGTCGCCTTCCTGCAACATATATTTCCAGTACTGGTTTATTCGTCAGAATATGTTTAATTTTGTTAAACGCCAACTTTTGCAAAAACCTCGTTTTTCTTAATAAAGTCCGTCAACGGTCTTGCAATTGTTGCGTATCCTTCAACAAATCGTCGGAAGTAACCTGACAGCCCAATGAAAGACCTCAAATCCCTTATACATTTAGGTGTTGGAAACCTTTCGATTGATTCCGTTTTCATTTGACCGGGTTGAATACCATTGCCCGATATCCTAAAACCTAAATACTCCACACTGCTACATAAGAATCGGTGTTTTGTCAAATTTAAAGTTAAATTGGACTTTCTAAGGACCTGCATTATTGTTTCTAACCTAGCTAACCCTTCTGACACACTAGTGCTGGGTATTACAATATCGTCCAGATACGCCATAGCTATGCTGTACCTGTGCCTACCCAAAATGCGATTTATCAATGACGGAAAACAGCCGGACTATTCGTAGGCCCAAACGGCATTCGTTTGAACTGATAGTGTCCATCTGGAGATATAAATGCCAACTTCCGTCTTGATTCTCGCTCTACTGGTTCCTGGTAATAACCACTAGCAAGGTCCAAACTTGTGAAATAGGTATTGCCCGCTAACTACAGAAATCGAATCTTCCACGATATCAGCCGTCCCATACCAGTTGGTATGTCATCTACCAATCTAACCCTCATTTCTGCCTTATCCGTCAACCCAATGTGCCCCAAACCAGTCGTGATACGGTCCCTATACCTGTACAATATTGCATTTAATTCTTCAAAATTCTTACCCGTTAATTCGGTTGTCACTTCTCCGATCATCGTTTTCCTTATTTGGTAGATTTCCTCATTTTCGACGTCGGTTTCATCATCGCCATCATATTGAGCCTGTTCCGCTTCCTTGCATCTCTCGGGTCTCGTAATTCGTTGATTCTTTTTTGTGATAATATCGGCTTCCGTCAAATTGACATAAGGCAATACCGCTTGTCCTTGGTCATCGCTTTTCACTAAACATCTCGGTATAACCTCTCCATTCTGTCGAATGCCACCTTCTACCAACCACTCCATATTGGGTTGATCTGCTTGCACTTTCAGAAACATCACTGCATCTTTTTCTATTATGGTATCTTCGAGTGCCCGTATATCACTTTTGACATTCGTTTCGCTCAACTCCGCATCGATTTGACAACCAATGTTGACTATATGTAGCCCTTTTTTATCACTAATGATTTTAATATGTGGCTGCTATGTGAACTGGTGGCCTACCAATAACGGAAATCCTTGCGATTCATCTGGCACCACCTTCACTTCACACCTCGATTCAACTCCTTCAATCTTCAAAGTAAAATTAAATATACTGCAAGGTACCACTTTTCCACCACCATAGCCTACAACAGGTGGGAATCCATTCTCAAAATAAGTGATGTCTAATTTTTTGGCATCACTTTCGCGAATTAACGTAACCCTGCTTCCAAAATCGACATAACACTTTGTCGGTCTGTCCAAAATATACGCTGTCTTCATATACTTCGAGTGTGTATTGCAATTCTGTGCTCCCGTTTTTAATACTTCCGGTTTCTTTTTCTTAGGACACTGCCTCGCAAAATGTCCTCTCTCGCTGCATACAAAGCATGTTATTTTGTTGGATTCGGTTCGCGAATTTTCTTTATTAATTTCTACCGGTTTATCTTTATTTCGCCATTCCATTTTCTTCGCAGTTTGTTGCACTCTATTTTGGTTTTTATTGGTTATGTTTGACTTATACGAAGCAACCACGCAATCAGCTTCTTTCAGGTCGCTCAATAATTGCGCCGGAGTTTTATATCTGCGTAACGGGCCCAAAAAACTATTTATCCGCATATCTGATAAACCTTCAACAATCAACTCGATGATTTCCTCGTTATGCATTTTAGCCTTGTTACATAGTGCTAACTTTTTGAAATAATACCGTTGTATCTCCATATTATTTCGTTTAAAGTTTTCAACTGCACGCCTTCGTTGCACCACACTATCTGTTGATGGAAAATTTTCCAATAACAACAATCTCCATTCTGCCCAGCTACAATTTACATTTTGTACACTGTCCCGCCATTCTTTAGCTACGTCTGCCATCTTCAACAACCCATAATGACGCATTGTTACCTCGTCTCACTCGTACATAACTCCAAACTCTTCAATTTTGTCTATCCATTCTTCCACGCTTTGCATCGGATCGATCCCGTTGAATGATGGTAACACTTCTACAGTTTCTGTGTACCCTTTACACGAGGCACGTTGAGTCTGGTAGCGAAAACTAACCTCATCGTCACTGCACGTTTCCTTAATTTTGCTTAAATTATTTCTCGACCCACTTTCTGAATCACCGGGAATCTCTTCTGGTCGCTGTATAACATTAATAGATAATTTGTTCACTTCATCTGCGCCTGCTGCCTCATCGTCATTTCCCATTTTCAAAAATATTTTTATTTTTAGGTTAGGAAAAAAATGGAAACTTCGTGTTGGAAAGTTCTCCAAAACTTTCACTACCAATTATTCCACAATCCTATTTAATCAAAACAATTTACTACTACACGAGTTAATATCCCACTTCTGGATATATTGTGATGCACTTCTACCAAAATGGGGCACAAAAAAAACAGCTCTCCGTTATTCCACTTTTTATTTTATTTTATACGTCCATCCTTGACGCTTGACTACTACCAATTCATCACAATTCTTTTTCTTTCTTTTTCATTTAAAATTTTAAAGTGACATCTATCAGTCAACTTCCTAATTCAATTCAATATTTATCCTAGACACAATAGTTCGAAATTCGATTACGACATAAGTTTTAATGTTGTCTTTGGTTGCTCACATAAAAAGTAATTGAATTTATTATATTAGAGTATCAATATTTAATTGTTTAGTTCAATTTCATAGTAAAGATGTTTCACTATTACTTTCTTTTACTCTAGTAAAATAAAGTATAGTAATCATGAAAATTTTGGACCTTGAGATTTTTAGAGATTTATTTGTTTTGAGGTCCCCTGAGTCCGAAAAAGTGGGTTTCGAAATAGTGTCTGTCAGGTCAGTCAGTCTGTCAGTCTGTCAGTCTGTCAGTCTGTCAGTCTGTCAGTCTGTCAGTCTGTCAGTCTGTCAGTCTGTCAGTCTGTCAGTCTGTCAGTCTGTCAGTCTGTCAGTCTGTCAGTCTGTCAGTCTGTCAGTCTGTCAGTCTGTCAGTCTGTCAGTCTGTCAGTCTGTCAGTCTGTCAGTCTGTCAGTCTGTCAGTCTGTCAGTCTGTCAGTCTGTCAGTCTGTCAGTCTGTCAGTCTGTCAGTCTGTCAGTCTGTCAGTCTGTCAGTCTGTCAGTCTGTCAGTCTGTCAGTCTGTCAGTCTGTCAGTCTGTCAGTCTGTCAGTCTGTCAGTCTGTCAGTCTGTCAGTCTGTCAGTCTGTCAGTCTGTCAGTCTGTCAGCCTGTCAGTCTGTCAGTCTGTCAGTCTGTCAGTCTGTCAGTCTGTCAGTCTGTCAGTCTGTCAGTCTGTCAATCTGTCAGTCTGTCAGTCTGTCAGTCTGTCAGTCTGTCAGTCTGTCAGTCTGTCAGTCTGTCAGTCTGTCAGTCTGTCAGTCTGTCAGTCTGTCAGTCTGTCAGTCTGTCAGTCTGTCAGTCTGTCAGTCTGTCAGTCTGTCAGTCTGTCAGTCTGTCAGTCTGTCTGTGTCCTCTCTACAGCCCAGATGGTTTAACCAATCGAACTGAAACTTCAGATTTAAGCTTTTTTGATAAATTGGGAGGTCCCAGTGAATTTTACTCCAAATCGGCTAACCGGAAGTGGCCACTCCTTTGGTCCAGAAAATTTATTTTGCAAATATCTTAAAAAGTATAAGGTTTATAAAAAACTACTTAATACAAAATGTTTCCAAAAATTAAAAAAAAAAAAAAAAAATTCAAAATTCTCTGTTCTTAAAAGAAAGTCGTGTGTTGGCCACACCTCCATTTTTAATATTGTACTTATAAGTTAAATTTAAGTTTGAATTGTTAAAGCTAAATTTCCGTTATTACTAAGAGCATTTTAACATATAATTTGATTTTAAATAAAAAAAAAATATATAGCTCGTCATAACCGAAATTTGGCTTCACATTGACGAGAACGTCAATTGAATAGCTTGGCCGAACTGATGTACCAAATTAAAATGTAAATAATGCCACCTAGCTTTATATTTTGAAACCCATGAAGTGTTTACTGGGTAGATTGTATTGTGTATAGGGAGAGTTTGGCGTGCAGGGCATTTTCGTGTAGTGCATTCTTTTGTCGTTATCGTTTTGTCTCCAATGTCGTTGAATGTAAGTCAACTACTATTCAGCGTTTTTTCACGATTCCTTTTCATTTTGTCATCGAGAATCGCTTATTGTCGTTGTGTGAAATGTTATAAATGAAAAAGACTTGATAGAAACAAAATTTTTTTTTTTTTTTTTTTTTTATTTTTTTTTTTTAAAACATCTTTATTGATATGGCTACTACAATCTTAAACATTATTAATTCATTAGTAAGGTTGACATTAGTTCTTATGAGATAAGCATAAACTTGTGTGGGTCTGCTGGACCAGTATCCAGTTCCCTTAAGATATAATATTCATACGGTTAGCTCATGTGGTTTGATTCGTTTGAGCCGCCTTATTTCGTTTGTACTGTCCAGTAGTTGTACGGCCTCAACGTTGGTGTGGTTAAGAAGCCTCTTCTCATGTTTAATGGCACATTCGCGGATGACGTCGTTTATCAATTGTATTTTTAGATCATTGTGTATTTCTCTGTTAGTCACAAATCGGTAAGCGTTGGTGACCATTCGAAGAAATTTATTTTGGCTACGTTGTATAATGTCTCTATTGAATTTATGAGTACAACCCCATAGCTGCGCACCATACATCCATATTGGTTTGAAGATAGTCTGGTAGACTAGTCTTTTGCAATACAGGTTCATTTTGGAATGATGCCCAATTAACCAGTACATTTGACGTTGTTTTAATCGTATCTGTTCAGCTTTTTGTCTCACATGATGTTTCCAGTTGAGCCTTGAATCTAAATGCAGACCAAGGTATTTAGCCGATTCAGCCTGCGGCACTTCCACCCCATTGAGGTATATGTGTAGACTGTTATTTTTGTGTCGGAGCGTAAATGTCACATGGGTTGATTTGAGCTCATTAAGCACTATTTTCCAGTCAATTGTCCATTTAGTAACGTCGTTCATTGCTCGTTGAAGATTTTCCACTGCCCTTGGTTGTGATTCGTCTACTGACATAATTACAGTGTCATCAGCGAACGTGCCGATGAATGTTTTATTCGTTGTAGGTATGTCCGCAGTGTAGATAAGGTAGAGGAGGGGTCCCAATACGCTTCCCTGCGGAACTCCCGCTAGAGTTGGATAAAAGTCAGAACATGTTTCTTCATGGATGACTCTGAATTGGCGATCAGAGAGGTATGATTCAAGCAGCTGGCAATAGTTTTGTGGTAGCATTTTGCTCATCTTGAATGTCAATCCCTCGTGCCAAACCCTATCAAAGGCCTGAGATACATCCAGAAATACGGCGGGGCAATATTTCTTTTCTTCTAACGCTTGCTCTATTACCGTAGTTATTCGATGGACTTGATCTATTGTAGAGTGGTTATTCCTGAATCCAAATTGAAAATCAGGAACGTTTACCATTGGCTTTAGACGTTTAAGTAGTAGTTTTTCAAACAGCTTTGATAAGGTCGGAAGCAGTGAAATTGGTCTGTATGATGTTACTTCTTCATCTGGTTTACCTGGTTTCTTCAACATAATTATTTGAGCCGTTTTGAAGCATTTGGGTATATACTTCAATCTCATACAGGCATTAAATAAGTATGTGATCATGATGATTGCTTTGCGTGGAAGTTCCCTGAATAGACCCGGTGATATTTCATCAATTCCTGGTGCCTTTTTTTGACTAAGACTTTTGTCGATTTCTTCAGCAATTTCCATTGGCGTGACCCTTTTAAAATCCTGATTTGGTTGATAGACAGGTGTTACATCAATGTTGAATTGAATGTCATGGGGTTGAAACACTGTTGCTAGGTGTTGAGCAAAGAGTTCCGCTTTTTCTTTGTCATGTCGAACCCAATTGCCTTGAGCATTTCTTATAGGTGGTACTCGAACTACAGGTCGTTTAAATTTTCTGGTTGCTTTCCATAACGAGTAGTCCTTATCCATTTCTGGACCTAGCCCGCTTAAGTAGTTGTCGAAGCAATCCTGTTTGAAGCTTTTGATTAGCCTATTGACTTTGTTACTTATTCGATTGAAGGTGGTTTTGTCAGCGGGATTTCTGGTGAGATGCCATATTCTCCTTGCCTTTCTCCTTTCCTTGATTTGTTCCCTGATTTCAGCCGGGTATTTGACTTCAATCTCCGCTTTGTCCTTTAATTCTGGAGTAGCTAGACTGGCGGCCATACGAGTGTATTCAATGAAATTGTTTGTTTGTTGTTCCAATTCTTCATTACTTTTAATACTAACTTTTAATTCAACTAGCTCTTCCAGTTTTTCTCTGAAGAGGTCCCAATCCGTGAATCTATTAGTAAGGTTTTGCTTCTTTTTTTTCTTGATGACTATAGCGCTTACTGACAACAGTACAGGAATGTGATCAGATGTTAAGTCGTTAATTCCTTCGACACTAGTGTAATTGGATGAAATACCTTTTATGATGAAGAAATCAAGCAAATCTGGTATTTTTCCTGCATCCGTTGGCCAATACGTTGGCCTCCTTGGAGACAGATATTCACATTTGTTTTCATGAATGGCATTGAACAAAGCATTTCCTTTCCCAGGAGAAATTAGCCTGGAACCCCAAGCTGTATGTTTTATATTATAGTCCCCTCCAATAATAAATCTTGGACCGAGCTTATTAAAGACGTTATTAAATTGTAACTTCGTTGGTGTATGCCGTGGAGGACAGTATGCTGCCGCAATATTTAGATCTGCGCCATTATATTGGATTGAGATAACAGTTGCTTGCATGTAGCTTTCTCGAATATCCTCTTGTTGATTATGTTTGATATTATTTTTAATTAGTACAGCTGAAACACCTCTGGCTCTTTCACTAGGATGGGTTGTCCAGTAAGAATTAAATCCCTTTATTCTAAAAAAGCTTTTGTTGGAGAAGTGCGTTTCTGAAATAAGTGCAATATCTATGTTGTTTGTATGGAGAAATATTTCCAGTTCTTGGGCTCGTTGGTTGAGCCCATTAGCGTTCCAAGTTATAATGCGTAGGAACGAGTTAATCATTTGTGTGTATGCTGACTTTTTTTGCTAGGCGGATAGAAATTAATTTCTAGTTTTGCCACCCTTTCTGTTAAGTGACCAAGTGTCTGTTGAATTTGACTAAGCTTTTTAATAATTTCAAAGTTATTAGACTCGTTATTAACTTCTATATGTTTGTTGTTTTGGTTTGATTCATCAGCAGATAACTTGGTGATTTGCGCATAGGATAATCCAACTGTGGATGGTGTGATTGTTGTTTGTGGTTTAGCAGCTTTGGTTTGTAATCGCTGTACTACTCTTGTTCTATTATTCTGTTGACTTTTAATTTTGTTCTGATATACACAGCATCCTTTATAATTTGCAGTATGTCCTTGTTGTTGACAAAGAGCACATGAAGGCGCGATATCTGGTTGTTTTTTGCATTTTGTCGTGTGATGATCTCCAGCACATTTAACGCATTTGGTTTGACGATAGCAAAAACTCTTGGTATGTCCAAGTTGTTGACAATTCGTACATTGTGGAATGTCCCTTGTCTTGTTAGGTGGCTCAATTTTAACTATACAGTACGCAAGTTTCTTGATGTTGTATACTTCTTTATTGTTGTCTTTTTGTTTTAAGTCGATGTAAAACAATAGAAAGTGTTTCTTGTCTTTTACACCATTAGTTGTGACCATTTTGTATATGTTAAAAATACCTGCGACTTCATGTCCCATTTTTTCTAAGTCTGCTTTAATTACATCGTGACTAATGGAAGATGGTAAGCCTCTGATAACTACTCTATAAGCCTTTTCGCTCTTCAGCTGATAGGTATGATATTCTATATTTTCGGATTGGTTGCTGGGTTCTTTTTTTAATTCTTCCAGTAATTTTTTGACATTTCTGTAATCATTTTCATTTTGAAATGTAATTTTAATGTCACTATTTGAAAGCGCCTTAAAATTAGTTGATTCACTAGTGGTTTTTATTACTTTTTGTCGAAAAAGTTCGAAATTTTTGATATTGCTCACGTTAATGGGTGGAGGCAGTGGTATTTTTGGGGTTTTCTGTTCGGTGTTATTGATCACAATTTGTGTAGTATTTTTTGGAGGAGTTTTCGTTTTTGTACGCCTGCGTTTCCTAGCATTTCTGTTATCAGCACCGGAAACTTCTTTTTCCAGTTCTTCCTCATCTGTGCAATAATCCTCTTGACTCAGAGCACTGAATCTATTATTCTGTTGAAAAACTGGAAATTGCCGCAGCAACCAGTTGGAATTATTTGAATGTTCATGTTGACTGGCTGATGGCTGAATATGGTTTGAAGAAAGATTGTTAACTCGTGCTGAATTCTTAGCTATGCTATTTTTAACCTTTTCTTTTAGTGTAGAGTTTTCTCTCTTAAGTTCAGCAACTTCATTGCTCAGCTGCGCGATTAGTTTCTCCATTTTTTGAAATTCATTTAACAGCTCCTCGCTATTTATAATATTTGTTGATGCACTCGGCATTTGTTCTGATAATGAAGTTACTTTTTCAGTGGAGATTGCGTTGTTTGCAAATATTTTTTTTATTGGTGATCTGATTGTAATGGAGCCCTTTCGGAATGAAAGTTCTTCCTCATTACTCTTTTGAGCGTTGATATCGCTTAGCTTATTTTTGGTATCATTTGAATTATGTAGCAATGTTTGGTCCCCCCTAGAATCCATGGGACCGACCTCCGGAGAGAGTGGATTTTCCTGAACATCAGGTCTGCCACCTAGGGTATTCGTTTCCTTGTTTGTTTTATCCATTGCTTTGGTTTTTATAGTGTTATTACACTCGCCTCTAGAAGTTCAGCCGTTGTGATACATTAAAAATGCAAAACAAACGTTGCCCAGGTGCTACCGCGTGGAGGTAAACTAGAGACAGTTGATGGTTTCTACATAGTTGCAACGTTGGAGTATAAACCAATTTATAATTGGCTATAAACGGTCAACGCCTACCCTATTGAATCCCACCCAGCACCCAGAAACAAAATGGAAACATTTTTTCCATTAGGTTTTTTCATAGAACTAGAATTGACCCGCTGGCCTAAAGATAAAAATTGAATCACAAGTATTTTATTTTGTCATACAAAAATTCCTTGTTTGCTAGTCTTTCGAGGATCTACCCCAAAACTATGGTTCGTAGACAATCGAACAGGAATAAATCTTGTGAAAAAGTGCAACATTTAGAAAACTAGCCAATATTGAGCTTTCATTTGTGGTTTACTAATATCACCTTTCTTTAGGGCGAACAGTGTTATTTGGAGAAAACCAACATACGTTTTTTTAGGACACGACAGCAGAAGGAATTCAGTGACACCGAAGGTCTAATTTGTAGTAACTGTTTTCGGGGTTCCGCCATTCCAGCTGTTCAAATGTTTCTAGGACTTCTAGGCAAATTCTAGGATTCAGTAAGCCACTTTGAATTAACATACGAAAATAGTCTAAATTTTCAAAACATTCTAATCGAAAGCGATAAAATCTTTATTAAATTAAAAGAAAATTCATCAGACTAGAACGTATAAAACTAATTAAACCAATTTACAGTAAGATACTAGAAAGCTTCGAAATAACACACACATTTTAGAGGAAAACTATAAAATCTTACAACATTTACATTGTTGTAAAATAGTTCGTATTACAAATATAAAATATAGACAAAATTGTCTAAACATTTTTATGTTTTCTGTACACAAAATTAAAAAAAAAAAAAAAAAACTTTATCTACTAAACTCTACTTAAAAAAAAAAGTTTGCTAAACAGAGCTTTTAGAAAGTTTTTGTTCGTTTCATTTTGTTTCTATTTCAATTCAAGTAATTACTGAGATTTTGAGTTGTCTGTAATTTAGTTGTGTATGTATGTATGTGTATTGTTATATATATATATATATATATATATATATATATATATATATATATATATATATATATATATATATATATATATATATATATATATATATATATATATATATATATATATGTATACTTTGTGTTGTTTTATCTCAAATACAACAACAAAATATAATTTAGTTTATAAATTTACATATTCTTCGCTCCTAATGATACATAACCATACTAAATCAGCACCATCATCTTCATTATAATCAAGAAGAGTAGCAATGTAATGGTGTTTTATCCAACGAAAGAAAAAATTGTTGAGATCTTTACATTTTCAATACGAAAAACTACACTCATCGAACATTGTTATCCAATGTGTATGAATTTTTTATTAACTAAACTACTCGTGTATATCAAGACCAACTACTCGACACTTTATTTGCTGTTTTTATTCAAATAAATTTTGTTGTCGAAAATCGGTTGTGATAAAATTTTCTTTACAAACTAAACAAAAACTTTTATTGGTACTTTTATGCTAATATTGAGGAGGGCGGAAAAAAAAATTCACCCTCTCCCACCAACGTATAGAGATGAATTTTTTTTTTTTTTTTGTTAACACACTATAATACTACATAAACATATACAAGCTATACACATTTTATGTTTATGAAGTTGTGTAGTGTGTACATATAGCATAAAATAAAATTCTTCGTTTTGTGCTTTAAAGTTTGAAATATAGTTTTATGACATTATAAACGCTTATGATAAAAATTTATAGAACTGAAAAAAACTTTGTTTAGCAAGTGATATTATTTGTGGGTGCGAGCTTATGGCGTTTTCATTTTTCTAATCGGTAAACTGTTTGTGTGGATGTTTTTGAAAATTGATAAGGTGTGCAACTGGCAAATTCAAATATTCCCTGATTATTATTTTCTGATTATTCAGTTTATTTGGTAATGGTATCAAAAAGTCGTTATCGTTAAACAACTTTGAAAAATTTTAAAACCAAGCCGCATGATTACATTATGAAACTGAGCTTTAAATTTCTTATAAGATTTATTTGTGACGCGAAGCGCTTATTGTCAAATAGCTTAAAAATAATACTTTAGTTTCACGCCAAATTGCAAGATTCGCATTAAAAGCCAGGTAAGTGAAGAAAGCGGACAAGGACGAAAATTATTGAAATCCGGTCAAAAATGATCCACAATTTTATTTGTCCAAAACCACTTTCCTCGACGTTTTCCAGTTGTGCGTTGAGTTTGGGGCTGATTGAGGGGTGGGTTTCAGGTCGACTTGAGGTTGAGTTGAGATTAGGAGGTTTAGTTAATGTTGAGTTCTGGTTCAGTTTGGATTGAGTCAGTGGTTTTGTGAGAGCGGCGTTTACGTTCTTGCTTCGTCCATATTTTAAATCAGCGGTTAGCCCCGCGTTTTTTCTTATTTTACACGTTCACCATATATAAAATAAAAAACACAGCCAAAATATGTAGATTCCACGAGATTAGTTGGATTTGAAATAAATCTCCTCTAAGCTAATCTTCATCTAACATTAACATTACAGCCACTTTCTGAAAATTGTTGGGAGTCACGGGTTAAACCAATATGTATAGTTAAGGTTCCACTTCGAAGCAGTTTCACCAATCATGTTTATACAGATAGTTTACTTTACTAACTTTTTATGAACAGCAAAGTTTCGCAAGCTAAATCAAACGATTCGACTTCCGTGTTTCTAGTCATTCGAACATATTTATTTCGTTATAAATTAATTGAATTTCCCAAATAGTAATTTGCAAATTGTGCACTATACCAAAATGTCCCAACAAAACTCGTAGACTCGCGGCCTAGGCTTGACCATCTAGCCATTGAACATTGAACGCCTGAAAAATATAACGATCGAAATGGGCTGGCTGAACTTTTGCTTAAAATAGATTCTTTAAGCATGGGGTGAATATGGTTTAAAAACTTACGATGGAGGTTGGTCGCTTAATGAATTTTATTTCACGAACCCTGATGAGAGGAGGGGGAGGGGCCTTGAGTCGAAGTGAAGTACACTTTTCAGCATACACTTTTCGAACCATGTTGATTTAGGGATTGGATTGAACCTCATAAGCCAATCTACACTTCGCATTTCTCAATTTGCATTTCCAGTCCGAATTCACTATCCTACTTTCCACAATTTGTATTCCACATTCGCAATTCAACATTTACCACTGCATTCGCGATTTTGCATTTTCCATTCCGCACTTCAAATTCATCATATCAGATTTCGCATTCAAGAACTGCCTCTTGAAATCATTATTTCGTATTGTCCATGCTCCTCCTCGATTTTGAGTTTCTATTCCGCGTTTCTCTATTCATATTTCGCATTAACAATTCTACAATTCCCTTTCCAGTATAGTTCCTCGTTTACCATTTATATACCAATTTCGCGTTCTTGTTTCCCAGTTTGCATTTCCCGTTATGTATTCCCCATTCTGAATTTGCCATACCACGTAACCCATTCCTCATTCTATATTCCACGTAGGACAAGTTTCAAACAAACGACTCATCAACTCCTCCAAATAAAAAGATTGTTGTAGGACTACAAGCTTCCATTATTTCTTATACGCAGACATCTTAAATTCTCGTCGCATTACAAAATGAAGCTGGTCAATCAGATTTAAGTGACAATAACTGTTTCTACAGACTCGGCGTATTCCACAAAATTGTAAAACTTTTAAAGTTCCAGGAACTTAAGAAAATTTAGGAATGTAAATAATTTAAAATTTTAATTTTGAAAAGTTTTCTATAAATTTTTTTATAAATTGAGAGCTTTAGAAAATATTAAAATCTTGGTAAATGTAAAAAAATCTGTAAAATTTAAATCCTTAAAATATTTGATATTCTTAAAATTGTTGCCATTTATTCTTCCAGATATTCGTGCATTTGATTAAAATTCAAATGTCTTGAAATTTTGTTGAATTTGTTAATTTGTCGAAAATCTTGAAACTCTTGGCAATTTAAATCTCAGACTTCACCAACTGGATCAGTTTCAGTTTATGTCGAGGAAGGAAAGATGATTGACGCGAGATACCATTATTCTTAATTGTCCCATTTTAAAGAAAATGTAGACTTGGCAAACCACCGATTAGGCTCACTAATAAAGTGCTTCGCATTACGGCGACCAGAAGAACCAAACCCGCTTCATCCGATTTACTTTATCTTGTTAAATGATAAGACGGTTGATGCCGATTAGAAATCGATTAATATAACCCTTGCTTAATAATCAGTGATCTCACATGGCTGTGTTGTTTGAACAAAATTTTGAAGTTGAGGGATTCGTATAGGAAGATTAAGGAACAGCACTGAAAGCAATGTATACATATAAAAATGTTAAACCAACTGATCCCGATTAAGAAAAAAAGCAATACTGAATTTCAACGTAGAACGTCGTTCATGATCAGCTTACGAACTGAATCCCAATCAAGGGGGTTAAATTAGAAATGTCGAAGACCACCAAATATACAAATATCATTTTTAACCAAAGCTTTATTCTGTTCAGCGATAGCCGACAGACTTCACACTTCCTGAACAACAGAACTATTTTGGCTGACTGCTTTTATTGAGAATATCAAGCTTAAAAGGGCTATAATTTAGCAGATCTATCATTGTTATAATGTTCAAAGTTCTTCTCGAACGGCTCGAAGTTTCACAACAGAATCCTTGGAGAAAACATTGCCACTAAGCCGGCGTTCTATGTTGCAACTTGATCTGTTCTCTGAGAGAATATTAAATAAAACCAACTCCAGAATGTTAGGTGATCCCCATGCTTGCAATGCAAGAAATCTTTCTTTGGTGAGATATTAGGCTTCGTGAGGTGTGTGTATCAGAGGCCCAGAAAATGGTTGCACAGGTAAAACAAATAAACAAACAAAAAAACAAAAAAAAAAATATAAAAATTGATGCAAACAAATCAACAAAATAGAATTAAAATAAAATTGTTCAATTAAATTTCATAGTTACTGGGAACACCCACACATTCCAACAGAGAAAAATACCAGCACTAATCAAAACCAGTTGAACGGCCCACTTTTATTATTTTTAATATCACTAATAGTCCAGGCGCCTGCTTAGTCAAAAAAGAAAAGCAAAACCGAAGAGCAGATGCTTTAGGATGAAATTCTGGATTTATGTAGAATTAAGGGAATAGTTGACATATGAGATAAAAGTTACATAAAATTTTTTTTAGTTAAAGTGATCCTAGGGCTAGGGAATCGAATCCAAAGTTGACACTCCTAATCTCGCTCACTCTTGAGACACTTATAATGCTGTACACTTATAATTTTTATTTCGCACTAAAACACTTTTAAAATCACTATTTAATTCCTTTTTAATCTTCACACTATCGCTTATCAAATACTAATAATCCAATTCGACTTCGTTTGCCTTTTTATGTACACAAACCAAACTTCTAGAAAGTTCATGACTTTTCCAGTAATAATAGTGTAGAAACATTTAGAACAGTTTTATCATGAAAAATATTATTTTAGTACAGTAAAGATTGAGCTATTAATTTAAATTATTCTATGGTACCCTAGGTGGCACCGTTGCAATATTTTGTAGTTTTCGAGATATTCGTGAAAAAAACACTTTTGCATTTTTACGAAAATTATTTTCGTGGAAAAATTCTCGTAACCCATAATCAGCGCTTCGATGCTCGGATTTGCTGGTTTTAATTAATTTTTTTCTGAAATAAAAGTTTAATTTTATATTAGAAAGCCGCAGCTAGACGAATGGGAAAATGTAAACCAATGCCTATTACAGTTTATATTTTAAATACGGTTTGTGTCTATGCTACGATTGATGCCCAAAAAACGACAAATCACCAATATTGGTCGGTATTTCCCATTTGTTTGGTTGCGGCTTTAGACCCCACCAAAGCCGATTTATACGAATAAGTAATTAAAACCCGGTTCAGGTTAGTCTATAATATAATCTCGATTGTGTCTATAATGGTTTATAGTGATGAGTTATTGTATATATGTACATATAAATGAGGGTGGGACAAAAAAAAACAAAAGTACTTCCGAATACCCTGAAAAATTATTATTTTGTGTGCATAACGCCAGGTCAAAAGGATTTGCAATTTCCTCAAAGTTTCGCCACCTCAAATTAACTCTTCTTTAAGATAACTCCAAAAATATCACTTTTAAATATATATCGCAACAGAGCTTTTAAGTCGTTTGTATAAAGCGAAAAATTTCCTTAAATGTTACAAAGTCGCACCTGAACCTTAAACTCACTTTTCTTAAGATAAGTCAAAAAGAGCTTTTGCTCCTTGTGTCTTTTCTATAAAAGCGGAAATGTCATTAATGTTTTAAAGTTGCATCGTAACCTGAAATTCACTTTTTTTTTAAATAACTCGAGGAATATAAAATTTATGGAAAATCGCAACAGAGCTTTTGCTTTTTTTTTGTACTAAGCGGAAAATTTCCTAAAAGTTACAATGTTGCCCCATAATCTTAAATTTAATTTATATGTTCGCGTTTTCGGTGAGAACCGTACATCGCTTGTGGAATTTTCTCGATTTCGGTTACCCGCTCAGGAATTGGTTTTATGCCTTCCTGAGACACTTCGTGGCTGAGGAAATTTATCTTATTTTTTGCGAATTGGCATTTATTGCTTGTTATCACCAATCCGGCATCGTTTAAACGTCCAAAGGTGATTTGTAAGTGTTGTAGATGTTCCTCCATGTTTGCAGATGCGACGAGTACATCGTCTAAATACGTAAAGCAAAAGTTCAATCCATGTAGTGTGGAGTGCATGAACCTTTGAAATGTGTTCCCTGCGTTGCGTAAGCCAAAAGTCATTCTTGTTAATTCATAGAGACCAAATGGAGTGGCAATAGCTGTTTTGGCAATATCTTCTAGTTCTATAGGGATCTGGTGATAAGCTCTCACGAGATATATAGTAGAAAAGATAGTTGCGTCTGATAGTTACTGCGTGAAGTCGGTTATAAATGGGATCGGATATCGATCTGGCACCGTCACGTTGTTTATGCGTGACTGGATGCATCGGTTGTTCGTTTGCTGAAATTTTCTCATTTAATATTGGCCTGAAATGTTGAAGGAGTTCGACGATCCTTTTGTCGACCCCCGTTTCTGCTATCAGCCGTATTGATTGTGCTATTTCTGTGGTTCTCGATGCCACTGAGAAGAGCGTGGTCATTGGATCGATAAGTCGACTGTGTTGAATATCCACTACTAGACCTGTATGCTTAAGAAAATCCACTCCTATTATAGGCATAGTTACGTCGGCGATTATGAAAGACCATTGGAATTATCTTCTTAAGCCCAGATCCAAGGTGATGGTCTTTCTACAGTATGTGTTAATTTTGGCTCCATTCGCTGCGAAAAAGTAGAATTCGTTGAACTGAGAATTTTGCTTATCCGAAGGTTTGGGCATGACTGATTCGGGGCAAGTGGGACTACAGCTTCGTGCTGCATCCTTGAAACGACGATGGTAAAAACACAGATGTGGAGTATTGTCGTTGGTGTTAGTGTCGTTTCGCCCCGGTGTTGGGCTTCTCGGCGACCCTTGGTTCGCAGACTTGCTGCGAGATCGCCACTTTTGATGTGCTCGGTCGTTTTCCCGGGATTCCAATTTATCTATCTTGTTGATTAGAACGTCGATTTGCTGCAACATGTTGTCTTCAAAATTGTTCATGACTGGTGTGACCGGTGTAGTGACATTCATTATATTTGGTTGGGACATTGTTTCCAATATCCTGTCTGCTAGCTCCGCTAATTGTGTTGCAGAAAGTGACTCGGCCGCCGGTGCTAGGATCTCCTGCGCTCTAGCTGGTAATATTTTTAGCCATATGGTTTTTACTATGTCATCATCGACCGCTGGCTTTCAATTGTCGAAGCAATTGAGATAGCTTCATATCCCCCAAGTCAATGCCCCGCAAAAAACGGTGAATCTGCGCCTGCCGAGACTCGCCTAACCTCTCCAATATGGCCCTCTTTAAGTCTGAGTAGGATGTCGTAGATATCGGCGCAGAAATGATATCGCTCACCTCGTTACTCACTTTATCGTTCAGTGAACACAGAAGATGGTGGAATTTCGTGGTCTTACTACTGGGACGTTAAAGTAACAAATCGCACAGAGATAGCGGCCATAGATGCGGTGGGCGTGTTTGCAGCGAATTTCGTCGACGGATATTCCGGAGGTTGATGATGTTTCGCTTCGTGCGGCTTGTGTTGCGATATTCCTTAATGCGGCTTGACCATGGCTTCTAGTGCCAGCGACTGTTCTTTGTTAAAATTGAATGTTGTGGCTGACTGTGGATATGTTATATGCTGTCGTCAATGGAATGTTATCTTGCTCTTTCAGTTAGAACTGTCATAACATTAAAATGACAAATTTAGAATTTTGGAATTAATATCAAGACAGTGTAAAATATAAATAAAAATCAGTTGTTAATTATTGTTACTAATATTATTTTATTTATCTGTTGGTGAATGTAATACTCCATCACCACAGGTCCTCAATATTCTATTGCCATACAATTTTTGAAATCGCATGTGTTTAGGTACCACCCTAAACTGCCTGTACATTTTTTCAATATCTGATATATGTATATAAATATAAATATACATCCAGAATCTTAACATTACAATCGAACAATTCACTTTGAGCCACACCTCCGGTCATTAGGACGTCATCCAAAGATAAACCATTGAGTTTTCGCCGACGAGTCAGAAACAATACGCAATTTTGGGCTACTGCTATCTGGCTTTAAATTCGAAAGATAATACTACTCGTCACCAATTGTGTGATTTGATCTAAGAGCCATGTTCGCTAGCATTTTCTTTAAATGATATTGTTATCAAGAAACGACCATCTTTATCTCTTTTACCTCTTTTCGAGGGACAATTTCAAAGAAGAATAAAATCTTTTATCCATTGCTGAATTACTATAGATGTGTTCCATCGGAAGATGGTATTTTGCCAATATGGCAAATTTTGCGCTAATTCATCTCGTCTATTATTTAAAATTTTAAAGAAAGTTTCAGTCCGAAACTCAGATCTACGAGTTCTAAATTGTTTGATATGTACTGATTATTCAGTTTAGCTTGATTAAAACCCGATACCAAATGTAACGAATTTCGTATATTTTGTAGAGTGTGAGTGAGCTTGCCAATTCATAGAAAGAAAAAAGGCCTTTAAATTTTAAAGTATGGTGCTATTTCGCACACTGTATATGAAACGGCAAGAACGAGTTGTAGGGTTTAAATAAATAACAAAAAAAAAAATCGATATTCAATCAATCAATACAATACAAGTAAAGCAAATAAAGAAAAAAAAAACAAGAAATAACCGATAAACCGGGAGATTTGGATCGATATAAAAACGGAAAAAATAAAAATATGGGAGAGTTTTGGCAAATTTCGAACCAAATGGTTGGGAAACTAAAAAGATTGAAAATTAGGAAATTAAAAAAAAAGTAAAGTTTAAAAACAAGAAAAGAAATACCGAGATAAATACAAAATTAAAATCCAAAAACAAAAAAAAGTGAAACTATTAAGTCAAATACAGTAACTTAATAAAACTTAAATGAATAATTTTTTTTTTTTATTTTATAAAAACTTGTTACTATAATTAATAAATAAATAAACTAAAATAAAACTAAGAAAATAGTAATCGATGAATAAAGTATAATAAATAATAATATTAAGTTTAAATGATTATGTAAATTATATGTTTAAAATAAAATCATGAAAATTTAATCAAGCGAGTTATAATTAAAACAAAAATTCGTCCAACATAAATTACCACCATTACAATTAATCCATGAGACAGTCCGTTGTGATATTCGCTTTTGGTGTTATGAGTTCATAGTGAAAATTCCAAAATTTGGTAATCAACTTTACGTTCAATAAAATAGTCAGTGAATGTTATTATTTAAAGAAAGCGAAATAAGTATCATCGATAGTGCATCGTTTATCAACACCGCTTATAAAGTTAAATAAAAATCACCATTGAAGACACATATAGATGAACAGGATGATAGTTGTACCGGAGGATAATCAATGAAGGTCATCATCAACATACATCAATATTTTTGGGTGACGTAGAATTTTATTGTACATTATTATTATTTCATGTTACTATTAGAATTTTCTTTTATCAGTGTTACTACATATTTAACTTAAGTACATATAATTTTTTTAGTTAATGGTTCATTTTGTTGTTGGATTTTAACTTCTTTTTACGGTGAGCGAAGAAGCGTTTGTCATATGCAATCATTTTTGTTTCTCCTTTGCCGTGTGATATGATTCCAATATAAAAAAATGATGGCGTAATCGGTCTTCGTATAGTGGGATGATTGTGGAAGCCGGATATTTTTACTTGACCTTAACAAAACCTTGACCAGTTTTTTTTTTAATTTATTCTTGCACACTTAAATTTAAAGATTTATTGTACAATGGCTTTCTTCATCGTGTGTATTGAAAGAACCTGCCTAGCCGCTGATAGCTACCCGCTACTAGAAGTGTGCCACATGATGTCGAAGTTGGCCCAAAGCCATACGTTACAATTGGCGCCGAAACAGGGACCCGAGAAAGTAGATATGGGTCATTAAAATATGTACATAATGTGAAAATTTATATTGTTAAATAATATTTGGTAGCCGTAATAAGGCATCCACATGGCTTCACCATGCAAATATATAAGAGTAATTTATTTTTCCGCTAAAGTGTACTAGCGGTTAATTATTCTTTTGTTTAAACTTTTGCCCTTAAGGTTATTATTTTTATTTGACAGTTTTTATTGACTGTTAAATATGTTTTTTTTCAATTTTATGATTTTCAATTTTTTTTATAGTCTACTCTCAAATTTTTTTAATGATCAATCATATTAGAAATCGTAATGGATAGTTAATGGTGCTAACATGTAATGAATGTTCCGTGATTCGGTTCTCCTGCATTTTGGTGGTGTTGATTACTTACGGATTCATTGAAAATTATTTTATCCTTTCTAATTTATTTAAAGTTCAAAAGATTCTATTTGTTTTTTTAAATCAGCCGGTTATATTTGGTCTTTGATGATGATGGTGACTTTATTCCTCAATTGTTTGATATCACGGTGAATCCGCGTTTCGCGATTGAGATAGATTCAGTTACTCATTAACGACGAAATTTCAATAGTTTAATAATTTTTTTTGAGAGTAGATTAGATAGGCTATTTTATCAAGTTCAGTACATAATACATTTTTTTTAAGGAATTTGTTGAGGTTAAGGTCATATCAAGTTAACATAGAATTATGAAAAAAAAAAAAAAAAAAATCAAAAGCAAGATAATTCTTTTGGTGACTTGAACGCATATCGTCAGGCTTTCAATGGTCATCCCACTATTATTTTATATGAAAAATATCTAGAAAAAAAAAAATAATAAAGTTTACTTGATTACAAGATTGATTGAATCTTTATATAATTTGAATTTTTGTTTATTTAAACTAGTACTATAATTTATATACATATATACAGTGTCGGTCATATTTGTTAGAATTTTTTTTTATTAATATATTATTAACTCGAATTGGATTTCCGGGGCATTCTTTTCTTTAATTGTAAAGAGTAAATACTTCTTATTTATAAATTTACGAGTTCATACACCTTTTGTTTTACCTATAATAGTTTGAGCTTTTGTGGTGAGATCGAGCACCAAAAATTTTGTCCAGTGGTTTTGCAGAATTTTATCTCTTCACATTGGCGTAATATTCATTGAATTCCATAAGTGGTGCAAGTGATTTAAACAGTTTTTTTTTACATTGCTAACTTTGGGAATAATTTCTTAAAATGGACTTTAAAATGGTTTACGATAGCTTGAGCCCTGAAGAGGTAGAGGTTGAGTACAAAGTTAGAGGATTCGCGAAAGAACTAGCTGGAGTTGAAAAAAAATTTTTAGATTCCATACAAAAGGAATATCAAAATCCAACCCTCAAACCTAAATTATCTCACATAATCGAAGAACCCGGAGCTGAATTAAATACTATCAGCGAGCAGACGGTAGAACTAGATAATGCAATTGAAAAGGTTGAAAATAGTTCAATAGTTGAGAAGAGGAAAGTGCTTGTCAAACTTCTGCACTGGCGTGATAGAGCGCAGAGACTAAATAATTCGTTTAAAGATCTGGCTGGGATATCCATTGTAATAACCTCTCTCGAAAGATTAGCTAGATCCCTTAATCGAGACATAAAAAAGTTAGAAAGTGTAAGCGAATCATCGAAAAGAGTCGCAAAATCGAAACCCTCTTCCAGTAAAGCTACGGATAATACCGATTCGGGACGTGATAATAAACCTACCGAGACTGAGGACCCAAAATCGGGAACTGAACTGGAGAGAAAACTAGAAAGAAGATTTTCTAAGAAATTAGAGGAAATGTCTCAACAGTTCATGGATAAGCTGACGATACTGTCGCAATCAAAATCTGAAAATAATACACGGAGTAGTAAAACTCGAACTCTGAAACAGAAAAGCAAGACCAACCAAAGCGATCTCACCAGTAGTGATTCGGAAGACAGTTCAGAAGTATTGCGACGAAAACTCAATACACCTCGCTCATATAATCCTGGATTCAGGAAGCGCATAGATCCAACCAGATGGAAAATTTCATTTTCTGGTCGTGAAAGTAAGCGTGGAGACGAGAATGTCCAAGATTTCATAATGAGACTTGAGGAACACGCGTTTCAAGATGATGTGCCTAAGCAAGAGCTGGTTACTTTGATGAGAAATTTTGTAACCGACAAAGCCGACAAATGGTATTATAATTTCATTCGAAAAAATAAACATGCAACGTGGAGACAGATGAAAGAATCCCTGCTTGATCGCTTTAGCAGTGTAGAGGGGGATCGCGAAACAAGAAAGTACATTCGTAGTCGAGTACAATATCCCAAAGAATCATTTAACGACTACTTAACTGAAATTGAAAATGCGAACTATCGGCTGAATAATCCTTTGCCCAATGAAGAAATTTTAGATATCTTATTGGATAACATGAACCCAGCGTTGAAAAATGCCACTAACCATATGAAAATAGACACGACGGCATCTCTAAGAAAAATTTGTGATAATTTCGAAAAACTTTGGAATACATCCGGTTTTGACCCTCGACGGCTCATTGAATCACGCGTCCGACGTTCCCACGTAGTTGCTCAAATTTCTGAACAAGATGAAAGATCTGTCAATACTCCTGGTCAAATTACTAAATCCGATTATGATAGTGACGAAAACGCTAATGCACACCAGCACGAACCTGGACAGATAAGTGCCATCAATCGGAAAGCCTTTGTAGTTTGTTGGAACTGTAAAGATATAGGTCATCGGTTTTCTTCGTGTCCCTTAGAAAAGACACACAATTTTTGTGAAGGATGTGGTCTAGCAGGGTTTAAAATTGCCGATTGTTATAAGTGTCAAAAGAGGCGAATTCAGGGAAATGCTACTCCGAACGCTGCCAATGCTGGGGAACCTCGTTCGGGAAAAAGTTTGAACCCCAGATTTCTGGTCCCATCAAAACCGACATCTACGACAAACTCGATATAACAAATAATTCCCAATCAAATGCAACTGCATCCATTAGTCACACATTAATAACACAAACCAAGCCACTAACCAACAAACGATTATTGCGCATTCAAAACTATTGGAAAATGAAAAAACAGTTTCTTCGGGCTTGCTCAATATCTTCAGTGTCTGATTATGTAGATCACGATCCAAGGCCTTATGCTAAAATAAAGGTAAATGGTCGGTACATTGTCGGGCTTTTGGATAGTGGCGCAAGCGTCAGCATATTGGGAAAGAATGCGGAAGTACTTTTACAATCAATGGCAGTTAAATTAAAACCTTTAAATTCGTGTATCCAAACCGCTGACGGATCTGCTAATGCTGTGTTGGGTTATGTGAATTTACCGGTAACCTATATGAACAAAACCGAACTCATTAAATTCTGCATAGTACCTTCATTGCAATCTGAACTTTATCTTGGAGTCGATTTCTGGCGTAAGTTTAATATTGCACCAGAAATAATCTGTGAATTAAACGTGACTCAAACCGGCAGCAAACAACACCAACTGGATCCGATTCAGAATTCCAAACTAAGCCAGATTATTAAATTATTTCCTTCATTTGCAACCAGAGGGTTAGGAAAAACCAATCTTGTTGAGCATACAATTGACGTAGGCAACGCCATTCCTATTAAACAACGGCATTATTCCGTTTCTCCGGCAATTCAACAACTGATTTACAACGAAATCGACCGAATGATTAAACTTGGGGTAATAGAGGAAAGTGTTAGTCCGTGGAGCTCCCCAGTTGTACTGGTCAAGAAACCAAATGGAAAAAACAGGTTATGCTTAGACTCCCGAAAGATAAATATGGTGACGAAAAAGGATGCATACCCACTCCCTATTATCAATGGTTTACTTGGTAGAATGCAAGAAACAAGATATATAACCAGTCTCGACCTCAAAGATGCCTTTTGGCAAGTTCCGCTAACCGAAACCTCCAAAGAGATAACAGCTTTCACAGTTCCAGGCCGTCCTCTCTATCAGTTTCGCGTCATGCCGTTTGGGTTGTGCAATGCGCCCCAAACCATGTGCAGACTGATGGATCGAGTGATACCACATCAGCTGCATGAACACGTGTTTGTATATTTAGATGACTTACTGATCATCTCAGCTGGGTTCGACGAGCACCTGGAATTGCTGAAAACGGTAGCGGAATTATTGTCAAGGGCCGGCTTAACCCTTAACATTGAGAAGAGCCACTTTTTGTTGAAAGAAACACGATATCTGGGTTACATCATTGGAGAACAAGGGTTGAAAACAGATCCGGCAAAAGTAGATGCAATCAAAAATTTTCCTGCGCCGAAGACTGTGAAACAAACGCGACGGATACTTGGTATGGCGGGTTGGTATCGTCGCTTTATACCAAATTATGCAGACGTTACTGCCCCGATTACAAATTTGTTACGTAAAGGCGTCAAATTCCAATGGACCGATGAAGCCGATTCGGCGTTTGAAAATTTAAAGCACCTTTTGTGCCATGCTCCAGTTCTTCACAACCCAGATTTCAGCAAACAGTTTTTTATTCGCTGCGATGCCAGTACTCAAGGTATTGGTGGTGTGCTTTTCCAATTGGATGACGATGGTGGTGAGAAGCCTATAGCCTTCATATCACAGAAATTGAATTCGGCCCAGCGGAATTACACAGTAACAGAGTTAGAATGTCTGGCAGCTGTTATGTGTGTGAAACAATTCCGGCCGTATATAGAAGGTTATAGGTTTACCATCATCACCGATCATGCCAGCCTTAAGTGGTTAATGACGCAGAAAGATTTGAGCGGACGACTCGCACGATGGAGTCTCAAATTGCAGGCATTCGACTTTACAATTATTCATCAGAAAGGAAAGGACAATGTTGTGGCAGATACATTGTCGCGCGTGTACTGTGACGGTATTAACGAAATTAACGCCGATGTAGAGCTGCACACCTTTGATCTATTCGATGAGACCAAACTGCAAGATGAACAGTACCACACGCTCCGAAAACGTATCCAGGATGATCCAACCAGTCATTCAAACTTTTGTATTCGAAATGGAAAGATATTCATAAGAGTAGAGCCGAAACCACACATAGAATTGACTGATATTCCTGTATGGAAAATGTGGGTCCCATCTGTGAGTAGAAAATTGTTAATCGAGAAGGAACATAATTCACCTGAAAGTGCACATGGTGGAATAAAAAAGACGCTTGAGCGAATTCGTAGGATGTATTACTGGCCTAAAATGACGACAGATGTGCACGACTTCGTTATAAATTGTATAATTTGTAAGCAATCTAAGGCGGTAAACCAATGTGTGCGACCTCCTTTGGGGAGGTTGACCCTCCCAGATAGACCGTGGCAAAAGATCTATATTGATCTATTGGGACCGTATCCTCGATCGCCCACAGGTAAAACTACCATATTTATCGTAGTTGACCACCTTACTAAATTTGTCTATTTAAAAACTTTGGCAAAGGCAACCGCGTCAAATATAGTCAATTGCTTACGAGATGAGATTTTCTCATTATTTAGCGTACCTCAAATCATCCATTCAGACAACGGCGTGCAATTTGTAGGAAAGGAATTCCAAGGGTTTACTAATGAATATGGCATTTCGCATATTAAAACAGCATATTACTCGCCCCAAAGTAATGCATCTGAGCGCGTTAACAGATCAATAATTGCGGCAATTAGAGCGTATTTGGAAGACAAGCATACTGCATGGGACAAACATCTACCCCAAATATCAATAGCCCTTCGAAATTCAATACATGAGTCGACAGGTTATTCGCCACATTTCCTTTTGTACGGATATCACAAAATTTTACATGGAAACGACTATAAACTACTTCAAGAACTGAATATGGTTGATGAAGGTGGTTTAGATTGGATGGACTTGAGTGACAGACTTCAGGTTGTACATGCAGAGGTCAAGAAAAATCTTGCCTTGGCCTACAAAAAATATTCAGAGCGTTATAATCTAAGAACTCGTGAAAGATCTTTAAACCTTGGGCAAACAGTCTATGTAAGGCAGCACCCTGTTAGTGATGCCACAAAAAAATTTGTTGGAAAATTTGCATTCCCATTTATTAAAGCGAAAGTAAAAGAAAAGCGTGGAAACGTATATTATGTGCTGTCGGATGAAAAAGATAAAATTTTAGGTACTTATCACTTGATGGACATAAAAACATGAAACCTATTAATTCCGTGAAAATTATTTTTGCTCAAATTTCAGCTTCAAAATTGTTACTATTCGTAGTAAGAATTTTGAACCTGTGCTGTAACGAATTTCGTATATTTTGTAGAGTGTGAGTGAGCTTGCCAATTCATAGAAAGAAAAAAGGCCTTTAAATTTTAAAGTATGGTGCTATTTCGCACACTGTATATGAAACGGCAAGAACGAGTTGTAGGGTTTAAATAAATAACAAAAAAAAAAATCGATATTCAATCAATCAATACAATACAAGTAAAGCAAATAAAGAAAAAAAAAACAAGAAATAACCGATAAACCGGGAGATTTGGATCGATATAAAAACGGAAAAAATAAAAATATGGGAGAGTTTTGGCAAATTTCGAACCAAATGGTTGGGAAACTAAAAAGATTGAAAATTAGGAAATTAAAAAAAAAGTAAAGTTTAAAAACAAGAAAAGAAATACCGAGATAAATACAAAATTAAAATCCAAAAACAAAAAAAAGTGAAACTATTAAGTCAAATACAGTAACTTAATAAAACTTAAATGAATAATTTTTTTTTTTTATTTTATAAAAACTTGTTACTATAATTAATAAATAAATAAACTAAAATAAAACTAAGAAAATAGTAATCGATGAATAAAGTATAATAAATAATAATATTAAGTTTAAATGATTATGTAAATTATATGTTTAAAATAAAATCATGAAAATTTAATCAAGCGAGTTATAATTAAAACAAAAATTCGTCCAACATAAATTACCACCATTACAATTAATCCATGAGACAGTCCGTTGTGATATTCGCTTTTGGTGTTATGAGTTCATAGTGAAAATTCCAAAATTTGGTAATCAACTTTACGTTCAATAAAATAGTCAGTGAATGTTATTATTTAAAGAAAGCGAAATAAGTATCATCGATAGTGCATCGTTTATCAACACCGCTTATAAAGTTAAATAAAAATCACCATTGAAGACACATATAGATGAACAGGATGATAGTTGTACCGGAGGATAATCAATGAAGGTCATCATCAACATACATCAATATTTTTGGGTGACGTAGAATTTTATTGTACATTATTATTATTTCATGTTACTATTAGAATTTTCTTTTATCAGTGTTACTACATATTTAACTTAAGTACATATAATTTTTTTAGTTAATGGTTCATTTTGTTGTTGGATTTTAACTTCTTTTTACGGTGAGCGAAGAAGCGTTTGTCATATGCAATCATTTTTGTTTCTCCTTTGCCGTGTGATATGATTCCAATATAAAAAAATGATGGCGTAATCGGTCTTCGTATAGTGGGATGATTGTGGAAGCCGGATATTTTTACTTGACCTTAACAAAACCTTGACCAGTTTTTTTTTTAATTTATTCTTGCACACTTAAATTTAAAGATTTATTGTACAATGGCTTTCTTCATCGTGTGTATTGAAAGAACCTGCCTAGCCGCTGATAGCTACCCGCTACTAGAAGTGTGCCACATGATGTCGAAGTTGGCCCAAAGCCATACGTTACACAAATCAGATAATTGTTGTTTTTGAATTTGCAATCTTTCAGCTATTTTTTCCGTCGCAAAGTTCGAATGCTTCCTCGACAGAACAACATGTTTTTCGTAACATTTTCCATCTGACAGCACAAATTTATGTAGCACTTGACACCCTTCTTGCCAGGATGATTTTGTTTAGTACGTGAAAAATCCTGGCCAACTCCGTTGAAACCAGAAACTATTACCTTGCAATTCTGGCTATCACTCCTACGAACGGTCATCTTAACAAATGGCCTACTTGGATCAATAAAATCGCTTTGCTTACATAAAGCACAGTATAAACTTTCATTTGACATTGTTGCCGTGATGAATGATTTTGATAAAGTGTTTCGATTATTTTATGGGACAAGCGTGGTGGTTTGGCGTCTATTGGAGGGGAGGACCAAAGTGGAGTAGATTAATCTACCAGCTCCGTAACCTTCCAGTAGGGTGTGTATCACGTGAGCTGTTCTGGTCATGTACTAGGCAGCTGCGTGATGGGTACAATTGTGTAGGGGGTAACCTGTTAACAACTCCCAAGTGTACGTACTGCCACCTCGTGACAACCACGATAATTACGATTTTCAAATGGGGTGGGGTAAATAAAGTTGAATTTAACCCGAAGAAGTTTCAATTGTACGTTTTCACTGGTAGAAACGATAAATATGCACCATCTTTCGAGATTGATGACTCTAGTGTAATCCAACTCCAAATCTGTTGATATAATAGGCTGAACTATAATCTAATAAGATTTATTGGGTCGATCAAATAAATAAGGCAGAGTTGAGTTTGACTACTGAAAATTTACAAGGCGTATATCAGACCCATATTGGCATGTAATCTACTTAACTGGGCTTGTGTTCCGAAGACCCACCTGGCTGCATTCGATCGAGTTCAGAGCCGAGTATGTCGTATATTTTAGGATTCTAAAATCTCCTCTACCCTTAATACTCTTTCCCACAGAAGGAATGTGGGAGCTTTATGAGTGTTGGTCTGTCCAGGCCAACACGTGCATTAAGACGACCAGTTCACAATTATAACCTGTAATTAAAATTTGCAAAGACCAATACTTTTCAAAACTCTTTATTTCTTCAAAGTACGCGTTTGTGGAACAGGCTGAACGATGGAGCCTTTCCCGTAGCAAACAATTTACAGAAATTCAAACTAATTATCAAAAGTAGGATTCCTGAAGACGGAACTCCCAATCCTGCTTAGTCCTTTCATTCCTTTTAAACAATTTCAGTAATTTGAATCGCTAGCGAAAATCGTCATAGAGCTTTCACTCCTTGTGTCTTTTGTATAAAGCGGAAAATGTTCTCAAATTCTTTGAGGACCTTTTGTGTCTTTTGTTTAAAGTGGACAATTTCCTTACATCAGCTCGCATTACAATGTAAAACTTATTTTTCTTAAGATAACCCGAAAAATACTAAATTTAAAGGATCATTGCTGAAGAGCTTTTGTTTCTTTTGTATCTATAAAGCGGACAATTTTCTAAAAGTTTCAAGGTGGCACTAAAACTTCAAAATCATTTTTCTTGAGCTTTTGTATAAAACGGAAAGTTTCCTTAAAGTTGCAAGGACGCACAATAACCTCAAATTCACGTTTTTTTCATGAAAATCGCATCAGAGCTTTTGTGTATTTTCTATAAACCGGGCAATTTCCTTACAATTCCTTTGGTCGCATCACAACCTCAAATTTATTTTTCTTAAGAATATTAATCTTAAAGGAAAATCGAAATTGAGTTTTTGTGTCTTTTGTTAGCGGCAAATTTGAAAGTTTCAATGATGCACACATAACCTCAAAATCAATTTTCTTAAGATAATTCGAAAAATATAAATTTTAAAGAAAAATCGCGAAGGTTTTTTTGTGTCTTTTGTTTAAAGGGGAAAATTTTCATAATAAGGCACAATTCTACCTCTCCGGTTATGTTAATAAGGGAAATTGCTTAATAAAAACAACAAACGAGCAAAAAGTGATTTTTTGGTATGCGTTGTGGTAAGGCGACTGTAACAGTCAACGGTGATTGCTTTAGGCGAATGAAAACCGATTATTTTAATGTGGAAGACATCAGTGAGATTTCCAAATACTCATGGACCTTAAAAAAGCCAAAGGACCTAAGCGCAGATCAAAAATATTTATGGGAAATTTCACATGCAATTGCCTCAGGGAAATGTCCTAGCAATGTGGCAGCAAAGAAGCCAAGAAATACATCTCGATGGTTAAACACAGAAAAACAAGAACTTCATAACAAATGCATCTATGGCCCAAAACATATTTTTAAGTTTATAAAATCACGTCATTATTTACAGCTATAATGTATTTCGATTTCCACAGAATGACCTCCCCCTCCCCCCAAAAAAATAAAAACTATGATGGAAATGTTTAAAAAATAAAAATTAATTTCTACTTTAACCTGATTATAAACAAAAATGATTATAAGCTTAACGTTGTTGTTTTGTTGTTGATGTTGATGATGATGATGTTGTTGTTGTTGATATGAAAATATACAAGCATACTGCTTTTTTCCACTTATTAACTATATGTGTGCTTTTTTTAATTCAACACCACATCGACCATCGGTTTCCGAATCGACTAAGCAAACACAAGAAATGTTTTGAAGAATATTTCGGCAGACCGAAAGGGTTCAGTTTGGTATTATTGTATTTACATAGTTTGTTTATAAACAAAATGAAAATTGAAATTAACATGCACGAGAAAAGTTAATGGAAAATTTATTTTTTTTTTTGTATGTGAAAATTATGAAAATTATTCAAAACAAAAATTAATTAAAAATGAAAATGAAATTAAAATGTTTCAAGTTCGAAGCTCAATCATGCAGATGAAGCAAAGCGCAAGAAGTCAAGGTCTGAAAAAATTGCTTTAATTTGGTTAAATGATTGTTGGTCTATTTATAGCAGCTAACCACAATAAATGGCGGTTTTATTTAAACTGTACCCCCTTTCTATGTGTTATTGTCTTTAAACATGATTTTATTGGTTTTATATTGCCAATAGAATAATAATTTATCTACGCAATCAAATGAAATGATTTTTCCATTTTTCTGATTTTTTTTTTGCCCCCACATCCAGTGGTATGATTAGGATCTTCGATGAAGCAAAAATTAAACGAAATTTAATGTAAATCACGTACAAAATTTTTATTTTTTTGTATTGTTTTCCCTACTATGAAATGAGTATGAATGTGTGTGTGTATATGTTTGTTTTGCCTTTAATAAACTAAAGTGATTTTCGTTCGAACAAAACTTGACACAAATAATACTAAGCTGCTGGGAAATTTGTATTACATTATTTCCTGCATGATGTCCTTCAAAATATGTTTTAAAATAGTTTTCTCCATTTTCTATTTTCTATCGTTCGCTCGTGAAACGGTTGCTTTCAATAAAGGAATGAACAGTATTGTTATAAATCCCGCCCAAGCATAGTATTTAAATTTTTGGCATTTGGATCTGAAGCGACTTTACTTTAACTCAAAAGAAACTGGCGAACGGGATGAAAAACATCTGATCTGTGGTTATAAATACCATGACGCAATGAACTTTATAGTATAGTAGTGAAACACATGGATGGGAGTGCTTGGATTCCTTGCAAACACCATCAAGCCAAAGTTGTACAAAAAAAAAAAAATTGATCGGGTGCAAGGATCACAGCGACGATGGTGGTTCCTCATATTAGACATCGCTCTTTCATATTCTGATTGTGTGGAACAGTTAAAATTTTCATTGGGTTGGGCGCATGTAAATATTAGTTCCTAACTGTGCTACATAGTTTGTAACAATTCATAAGACAAATGCCAATTTGTGATACTCAGAATCATCTTTGGATCCAAGTAAAGACCTCTAGTAGTTTGTCTTCCCTCAAGATTGGTTTAGTGGTTTGTTGAACTTGGGGTCCTGATAATGCTGCCTGCTAATATTTCGCCTTGAGTTATCTCAATCAGGTTAACTTGGCTTATATAGAAAAATTTAAAACTGAGGAACGGGGTCCAACTATTTCACGAAGAATTGATCTCCAATGACTTCTTTCGTTGCTAACTAATCGAAGGGAATCTAACGAATTGCTGACGCTTTTCCCGCGTTCATTGAAAATTATCTTTAGAGTAGTTTCCGTGTCACCTACAACAATAACATTTTCATTTAGTTTTTAATAAACGTTTAAGATTTGCATTTTTTTATATGTATTAGCTAATATACAAGCTGACAGCGGGCAGAGGACAAAAAGTTTAGTTATGACTACATGGTGATGGATCATCTACCGAGATACTTTACAAATATTGTTGAAACCTTTCCGGAGTTTGACCCGGTTGAGGGTAATATAGATTTGTTCCAATTTGTAGAAAAATGGAGGAATTAGGAATTTTGTACAATTGGGATGAAGTAGCAATAGTGAATTATACATTGGAGAGGCTCAAAACGAACGTTAAATTGTGGAAAGATAGTCTTTAGAAATTACGTTAAATTGTGGAAAGATAGTCTTCAGAAATTACCTACTTCTTGGAACAAGTGGAAAATATTGTTCATGGATAATTTTCCTGTGTTGCAGTCGCCAATTAAATTAATGTTGGACGCTCAAATGTATAGGCGTCAATTTAATCAAAGTGTGGTTGACTATTTTTATAAAAATTTAAGTTTATGTGATATAGCAAAAAGTGAAAGTCAAAAACCAGAACAGAATCCGGGCGGTAGCAATAATTTTCATTGTTTCAATTGTCGTGAGAAAGGACGTAGTGTTGCAAAAGTGTTGAAATAAAAATCAAAGGTCAAAGTATTTAAAATGTCAGAAGGAAGGACATTTGGCAATAACTGTCCTGGAGATGATACAAAGCGTAACAGTGCTCAACTGGATTAAAAAAGGTTTCATTCAAAGGAAGTCCAATGCTGAGAAACTCAAATTGACATATCTCAAGAAAAAATTAACAAGTGTGACCGGTTATGGCGAAGGGAAAATATGCCTGATTGAGGTTTTGAGGTCAATGTTGACGATAGATAGAATCAAAGCCGAAGTTGAAACTTTTGTGGTGCCAGATTATGCGCAGAATATTCCATTACTGGTTGGACATCAGTTTACATAACAAAAGCATGTAAAAACTGTAAGCGCTTCGAGTGGATTAAAAATATTCTCTAGTGAAAATGAAAATCTTGAGAATTTATTGTCGAAGGAGAGATTAGAGAGAGAGCGGTGAAATGATCTCGCATTGTATAATAAAAACGGAAATGAAAGGAGAGACAGTTTTACCAATTTTAAATTTAACCGAAGGAGGCCTGCTAATAGCTGATACACGTCAACAGGATTCAGTAATGAAATATCTATCCGGAAATGATCACCAAAGAGATGATCAACATCGAATTAGTTGGTGAAAATTTAGATAAGTTATTATTTTTATTGAATAGATATAGAAATACCATCGCTCTTAATATTTTTCAGTTTGGGTGCACCAAAAAAACTCGGTACGAAGATAATTTTAAACGACGAGGTACCAATATACTATAGACCGAATAGATTATCTCAAGCAGAAAGGGATAAGGTGATTGTACTGATTCATGATTTGAAACAATTTTCATATAGTTCATGTAACAATGCTGATATAGTTGAAGATAGTGTTTCTCCATATGCGAATCCAATTATTCTATTTTCCATTGCCCCTTATTGATGATCAGATCGATAGATTACAGGGTAACAAATGGTTCACGATGTTAGATTTAGCTAGAGGAGACTATCAGGTAACGGTGATGGACACTATCACTTTACAAGAATTTATTTTTATTTACAGTTTACTTTGGAACAGCAAAGCCGTTTTCCAACGGCTTATCAATAATGTTTTAGGATTAGATATAGTATTGCTGTGGCTTATTTAGACGATGTGACTGTTTTATCTATTACGATAGAGGAAGGTTTAGAAACGTTGAATTTAGAAGAGTGTCATTTTTTTTATAGAAAGATAGAGTATTTAGGCTTTGAAATTTCATCAAAAGGAATTGAACCAGGATCGAAGAAAATAGAAAGTGTTGAAAATTTTCCGGTTCCAACAGATGTTCGAAGAGTCAGAAGTTTTATGGATCTAGCAAGTTATTTTAGGCAGTTCATATAAAATTTTGCTTTAATCGTAAAACCATTAGAAAAAGCAGATGACTTGGCCCAATATGGCTTGGCTTTATTCTCACAAAATGGCTGATGGCGAATTCACCCACAAACAATTATAATTTGTTGGACTTGCGAACGATTTAAATAAAGATTCACCAACACAACACTCTTAAATATTTAGTCTACACGGCTTGTCAGTCAAAAAAGAAGTGACCAAACAAAATTCGATTTATTTTTTGGTAATAAAATTAAAGAGCGCATACCATAAAATCCGCGGCCAAATGATCATTTCAAACTAAAGCTGAATTAAATATTAAGCTACTTAAATAATTCAGCTACCAGAAAATAGATGGCACTATAGCAAACTTTTATACGAGTATAACAAAAAAATTGATACTGCAGATCACTTCTTTATCACTCTCAAATGTCAAAATTGGAACAACAAATATATCGAATGTCATTTACATTGGTTGTTTACATTAATTTATGACATTCGATTTTATTTAATTAAATAATAATTTACTGCCTAAATTGCAATATTGTGCACCTCAGAGGATACACCAAATAATAATATAAGTTAAGTATAATAATTCAATTCAAATGTACGTTAAGTTTCTTAATGCTATTAACAATTTGTTTCCAGCTGATGATTTTGAACCGGAGCTAATCGAACAACCATTGACTGATTTATTAAAATAAGAAAAGAAATTTACCTGGTCTGATGAACCAGGACCAGATGCAAAAGTTGAGGTAAACACTGATGCTAGTTCAGTGGGTGTAGGGTCGATTTTATATCAGGAACAATTCAATGAGGTCGCAAGTATTCAAAAGTGGGTTGAATATTGTATGTTGAAAGACGTGACCAATTATATTGATTTGAGTTCTCACTAATAAAGATAAGTTGTAGATGACGAGGACGCCATCTATTGCAGGATAGCCGAATTTTTGTAATCATTTTGTTATAATCTCGGAGTATAAAAATAAAATAAAATATAAATGTGTTGTCGTTGAGAGGTTCTCACTGTAAAAGCGGCATTATGGATAAACTTGAAATATAGGAAAATACTAAAAAGAAAAAAAAAACAAATGATTATTCGACAAGACACAGAAGAGTAAAGAAGACGAATTATTAAGACAAGAGTTTCCATTTAAATAAAAATTAAAATAATATTCACCCCTATTATGATTCATCGATGGACAATCGATACGACTCTGCATTGCGTTTTCATTTTTCCATTTCATAAAAACAATACGAAAAAGGAAAGGGCAACAAAGAGTCGTGTCGATTGGCTCGACACTCGCAATACGGGTGAATATTATGTGTTTTTATTACAAGTGGATTTATATTATTGCAACAATAAATTCGTTTTTTTTAATAAATCTACGAACAAAACTCTTAACTGGCGCCGAAACATGGACCTGGCGGTAAAAAAATTATAAAAATAATAAAAAGTGCAAGTATTATTATTATTATAATTTACTGGAGGGCCATGTGGGCGATAAGCCACCTCGCACCGCGACCTAAAAGATCTATTGTGCTGGACCCTACTTAATTATCTGTCCAGTCAATATTCAGGCTCTCAATGAATCTGATAATACTACTGGCCGGTACAAGATACATACTATCCGGGCTCATTGTTCTCCCTCCTAGATGTTGCAGTCTTTGCTGGAAAATGGCTGGGCAATGGCACAGAACATGTTCCGCTGATTCCGCTTTCAGAGAGCAGAAGCGGCATCCATCTGTCATACTTAGGCCCATCTTCTTAAGGTGATACTTTAAGGGGACATGACCTGTGAGGAAGCCAGTAAGCAGCCTCAACTCAGGTTTCCTAAGTTCAAGACACTCCTTAACCCTGACAGACGAAGGTGATATAAATTTCTTCGCCTGTCGTAAACCTGAAATTCTGCGCCAGTAGGAGGACTTCTGAACATCCTCCCAGCGTTTTACCGCTGGTCTAAGGTGACCCTTAGTGACACCGCAGAAGGGTTCTGTTCCAATAAATGAAGAGGCAGAACCCTCACGGGCGAGGCCATCAGCTGCGTCGTTTCCTTCGATTCCAGTATGACCTGGCACCCACATAAGTGTTACCTTATTTGAGACTGCCAGATGTTTAATAACCTTCAGACAATCCCATACCAGCCTTGACTCAACGGTACAAAACCTAAGATGTTTTAAGGCCGATTGGCTGTCTGATACAATATAAATCTTTGCATCGTTTAGGCCTTTTGCTATGCCTATCCTAGCGCAAAGTTCTATAGCATGTACTTCTGCTTGAAAAACGGTAGCATTGGTACCCAAGGACTTCGAGAGGGTAGTGCCACTCCCGTGTATTTCTATCCCCGCCCCATCTTCCGTTTTTGATCCATCTGTAAACCATACCATAGACCCTAGCTCAAATGATGGTCCACCGGCTCTCCACACATCCCGGTCAGGTAACCTAACACAGAATGGTTTGTGGAAGTCAAGTTTAGCTGGCATACAGTCGGAAGGCATTCCTATGGTAGGGTCTGTCTGAAATTCTGTAAGGATTTCCAGATGACCCACCATATTGCCTGGTTTGATATTTCCTTCTACCTGCATTTTCAGGGCCACAATTGCAGCATCCTTTTGAATATGCAGGTGTAACGGTGTCAGTCCTAGAAGTGTCTCCACCCCTGCGGTTGGACATGTTTTCATTGAGCCCGTACCACCGATGCAGGCTACACGCTGAACCTTATTCAATAAGGTTTGCGTTGCCTTCTGCTCAGTTTTAGGCTACCATACAACCGATGCGTAGGTGACCATAGGCCTAATGATTGTAAGAAATGACCAGTAGATCATTTTTGGTTGTAGTCCCCAAGTACGCCCATAGAGTCTTTGACAGGCCCAGAGAGCCTTGATGGCTCTATTTTGAAATTTCAACAAATGTTGGTTCCAGTTCAGTCTTTGATCTAGGATAACGCCTAGATATTTAACTTCGCTGGAAAAAGGCACAGTAGTACCGTTTAACGAGGGAGCTGTAAGCGCAAGCCGTTTCCTCCTCGTAAAAGGAACAATGACAGTTTTGCTTGGATTGACACTGAGTCCTTCCTGGTAACACCACTGCCATATTATATTGAGTGCATTTTGCATGCGATCAGAAATGACCTCATCAAACTTGCCTCTGATTATGATAGCCACATCATCCGCATAGCCCTGGACATCAAACCCATGGCTACTCAGAAGGACCAGTAGTCCGTCAATAACCAATGACCACAAAAGAGGAGATAGTACGCCTCCTTGGGGACAGCCCTTTACGGCCTTGATGGTTACTGATTCGCCACCTAGTCTGGCAGTAATCTCACGATGTTCCAGCATGGAACGGATCCACCTAATTGTAGAAAGCGGAACCCTTTTTCCCATTGCTGCCATCTCTATAGATCCATAGGAGGTATTATCAAACGCCCCCTCAATGTCCACAAAGGCACAAAGGGCAATTTCTTTATATGTCACTGCTTTTTCAATCCTCGTGACTAGACCGCTAAGGGCCATAACCGTGGATTTACCAGTTTGATACCCAAACTGGTCCCGATGCAGCGGATTATTTCCAAGGACCTCACTTCTTATTTGATAGTCCAGGATTTTTTCCATCGTCTCCAAAAGAAACAATGTGAGGGTAATTGGCCGATATGCCCTGGCCTGGGTGTCTGGACGACCCCCGCCCTTTGTTATAAAGACCACATTTACTTTCCTCCACAGTTTCGGAATATAGTTAAAAGCATAACTTGCCCGAAACATCTGGATCAAGCTGGGGAGTATTTCCTCAATACCTTTTTGAAGTAAAGCTGGAAAGATATCATCCCCTCCAGCGGATTTGAAAGGTTTAAAAGACCCAATAGCCCATCTCACCTTGCTGGGTGTGAAAATTTTCCCAGAGAGACTCCAGATCCTACTGTGAGGCACATAGGCCACCTCATTTGAGGGATCATGCGAGTCCTCTTGGGCTCATACCACTACTGAATCTGGAAAGTGGGTCTCTAACAGTACCTCTAAGGTTTCCTTCCGGTTTTCAGTGAACCCCCATCTTGCTTCTGGAGAAGTCCTAAACCATTTGAATGATCCCTGGAAAGGACTTTCTGGAGACGAGCTGCAGAGGGCAATTCATTGATTCCCTCACAGAAATTCCTCCAGGTAGCCCTTCTGGATCTCCTTATTTCAAGATTATATTCCGTCAAAGCCATCTTATAATCGCCCCATTCACCGGTCCGTTTAGCCTTGTTGAATAATCTTCTTGAATTTTTCCTCAGTTTACCCAGCGTCCCGTTCCACCAAGGGACCATCTTTGTGGACTCTCTTCGCTTAACTGGGCAGCTGTTCTCGTAAGCCAAGTGTAGAGAATTATGCAGCTGGTTTGAACAGATCTCCAAACCCTCTGGAGACTCTATGTTCCCCACATCCGAGGGCATTTCTGATTCGAGTGAGACTCTATAAGAGTCCCAGTCGGTCAGTTTTGGAATTCTGATTTCCTGCCGCTGCATGGTCTCAGCCGCCAAATCGAATCTGATGTGCAAGTGATCCGATAATGAGGCCTCTTCAGACACATGCCAGTTTTTGACCAAGTCGCTGAAATGAGGACTAGCAAGTGTCAAATCTAGGACCTCTTGCCTAATCGCATTTATAAAAGTAGGTTTCCTTCCCCTATTGACAATGTCTACATTATTTGAGATCAGAAATTCAAAAAGGTTCTCACCCCTGTTATTGAAGTCCGTGCTACCCCACACCGTGTGGTGCGCGTTTGCGTCGCATCCTATCAGGTAGGCCAGCCCATTGCGTTTGCAATGAGCTATGAGCCACCTAACGTCAAATGGAGGTAATTACTCTGAGTCTCCAGGAAAGTAGGCGGAGGCCATTATAGCCTCCTGTTTGCCTCTTTCACCCAGAACCTCCACCATTACTGCAACCAAGTCCCTGGAGATGAACTCTGAAATGGGAATAAAATTAATTTGCGAACTGGCCAACACAGCCGCTCTTGGACTCTGAGTTCCGTTATCATAAATTAACTTACCCACTTGATTTGTTATACCTCTAATCTGGTTACCAATCACCCATGGCTCCTGGATTAGAGCCATGCCAATGTTTTGGCAGATAAACCTACGACAAAGGACATCCGAAGACGCTTTTGCATGATGCAGGTTTATCTGCACGCAGGCGATGTGTGCCTTCAATTTACCGAAGGCCTCTTCTGAAGGCCCTGCTCAGCCTCCTTTTCAGCACCGCCACCACCCGCATGCATTTTTTTGTACGGCCGATTGCTGACCAGTGTACTCCATCGCCGTTCTGCTGGCCCCCACTGCCTGAGAGCCTCCAGGCCTATTCAGTGGTTTGCACGGGGGGAGTCCTTGTGAGGTCTTCCCCCCGCGGAACCCCTGACGCCTTCCCCTCCCTTTCCCGCCTTCTCCTCACCTGTCTCCTGGAGAGGGCGGTCACCCTGGTGGTCTTAGCTACAAGTGCCGCTACCGTAGCTTCTACAGGCTTCACCACTTGGGTCCCGCCGACAGAAGCCGGTTTAGCTTCACTCTGACCACCCTTGGGATGCAATTGTACAGTCCCAAACTTATAGTTGACCTTAAAGCCAACCCGCTTGAGCTTCTCAACTGAAGAGTGGTCCATGGAGAACGTGAAAAAGGCCGAAGAGCCTTTCGCCTCTCTCCTGATCACTCTCCAGTTGATCGCCTGCATGCCCTCATTTTGGCTTTTCATAAAGCCAAAAGCTTCTCCGTGGGCAATTCAGCACTATTTGGGAAGGTGCCGAACACAATCCTGGCTCGAGGCAGGTTTTCCGCCTCGGCCACGATCAGCTACGCACCCTCCCATGGCTTGATACTGCCTATGGCCTCCATGAGCCACTGAACAGTGGCTCGGTCAGCACAGGTTAGTACCAGCCAACCAGGCCGAAGCTGACTGCCAAGGAACTTAGGTTTAAGCTCCTTGGCCTCTTGCTCTAGCACCATGTCCAGGATGCCCTCCTGGACAGCCTTAAGCTGCTCTCCAGTGAGGACAACCTCTGGAAAACCAGTGGGCAAGATCCCAACGATCTCCGACTCCGCAGCCTGCCTGAAGGTAAGTCCAGACCGGACCGCAGAACCCGAGACCGTCGGGACAGATTCTTCTCCCTTGGCCTAGGGCTTCTGCGGGAGCACAAGACTCCCTTTGTGGCTGCATCGCCAGAAGTCTTGTGTCGCTTCCGGGCGGTTTACCCTCAGCAAGAAGCCTCTTGTACCGCTTCTTCGCGGCCCCACACATTTTCACGCGAGGAGCCGCGGAAGGTTTGTTAGTGATGCTGATAGTTCCTTTCGAGTCCTCCCCGACGACTTTGCTCCCCCTGCTTTCACAGAGGCGATACCCCTACTTACGGGGGCCGAGTTCTCATCTCCTGAGGTGTCCATGTCGGAGTTGAGAACTAATTTCTCAAGCCCCGAACGGAGCTCCCCATCCGATGGAACACTCATCGAGAGTTCCACAGCGGAAAGAGGGCCGAGGTCCTCGAACACCACCGCGGAACTATCGCTGGTACATGACGCTTTAGGAGCGTCATCATCCTTATTGTTTTTAACTTGTTTAAACATTTTGTGTCCACGAGTTGCTGGGAAAAGAAAGTCGCCTGTGGGACACCCAGCTTTACCACAGGAAGGCTAAATAAAACTGAAGGGCGCCGGGTATCCAGAGTCCGCATACTTTGGACTGATTAACCTATCAGCCATTCATCCATCGGCATATGCTGTTCCACCTTAGATTAGGGTTTTTTATCAAGGATTTCTCCTTTAGCGCCGTACTTTAGCCTGTGCCAAATGGTCAGAAGTACCAAAGGGCCTCACTTACCAGTGATTGCCACGAGGAGGCAGTACGTACACTTGCGAATTGTGACCAGGTTACCCCTTCCACAATTGTACCCATCACGCCAGCTGCCTAAAACATGACCAGAACAGCTCGCGTAATGTGCACCCTACCCAAAGGTTACGGAGCTGGTAGATTACTCTACTCAACTTTGATCCCCCCTCCAGTAGACGCCAAATCACCAAAAAAAAGTGCAAGTAAAAAAAGTGAAAAAACTTAGTGAAGATCATTAAATCAACAGACCCCTGTTGAAAAATATCTAATACTAAAGAACGGCAGATTTTGGCTACAAATACTAAAACGTTAACCGTTTTTCTTAACGAAAAGATTTCAATGCTATACACATAAGAACATAGCTAAAGCTGTTTAACCGAAGTAGTGAAACAGAATAAACCAATCGTGATAAAGTTTGTACCATTAGTAGGCGGGTTACGTATATCAACGCAACATCGCCAAACGGAGGAAATACAGCATATCCAACAGTTATTCAGAAGACACATGGACAGATCCCGAGTGTACGAAAACCGGTTGTGCACTATAAAGACAACTGTGGCAACACTAATCCACAGATATGCCATGAAATTTTTTTGTCTTAATAATTAAATATACCATAATTATAAAAGTTGGAACATGCGTTAACCAAATTAACCGGAGCGTTAAATGCCCACAGCTCCAATTAACCAATTTTCTTCACAAAATCCAATCAATATATCTGTAACGAAATGGAAGGGGAAGTGAACAGTAAAATACAAAATGTCATTCATTCAGATCATTTAAAGACATTGCGATGATTTATTAACTATAATTTACTTAATTTTGAGCTGAACAGAGGTGATACAGGTTTTTTTGGCATCCAACAAAATTGTGTATCTGCGACTGCTTTACACAATGTTTAAAAACACACTGAACAAAACGTAAAACAAGTTGAGGTACAACCGGGGTAGAAGGGAGAAAGAAATATATAATATAGAATTTTTTAACGGTTTTTTCTGAATTATTACATTGAATTTCTTAAACTGAGTAAGGACCAGAATGGCATCAGTAACCTCCCTGAATTATTCTTCAATATTTTCACTTACTCACATTTCTTACATATACTACTAAACTTGAACAGTTGAAAATTATTCACTTGAACAAAATTCTATATATGTACTTTGTTGAATTGTTTTAGTTGATGCATCCTTGTATTGGTTACTTGATGAACTTTTTCTACTAGGGCAATAATCAACACTGTAACAACCAAACACTATACAACAATCAAAACCCGAATTATCAAATATCACCTAGACTAACTTATCCGAAACCTGCAGTAACAATGGAGATTGACCCGTCAATTCAAACCAAACGGGTAAATTACATGAATAGACCAACATCTCAGAATAACCAGACACCAAAAAGAGAACAATCCAGCTACGAGGAAGTCCAAAAGCAACAAAGAATTTATCATTTGGAGACACAAGAAGAAGAGGAATATAATCAACTAATCAATAAAAATACGGATATCGAGATATTCGAAAACGAATCTGAAGAAATAGACTCAGAGGCCAATTTTATGATGGAAGCATCTCTAGCGTACCATACCTAGAGTACAAAATAACAAAACACAACACCCTTAAATTTTTAATCGACACGGGAGCCAAAAAGAACTTCATCAAATCTGAAAAGAGACATTTAAACCAGTCAACCGCATTGAAGCAATTGATACTAATGTAAAAGCACAAATAAACACAACAACAGATAAGTCAATCTACACGAAGTCCTATCCTTATTCAGTAAGCATCAGACAAGAAGTTTAGAAGCAAATAGATCAATTTCTAAAGGATGGAATCACAATGCCGTCTAGAAGCCCCTAAAACTCACCAATTGCGGTCACAGTATCAGGCACGTATCCAATACCGGATACATTGAATACGTTGCCAAATGTTTATATAGATGACACCATCATACTCGGAGGAGAAAACGGGAAAGGCCATCTGAAAAATATTTACAAAATATTTCACGGTGGTAAGTAAACCAACGTTGACCCGGCAAGCAGTTTTCGACCTCAATTGATTCACCAAACGAACCAGACCATGCAGCTAATATCAGAACTCACAGGAAAAAAATCACGATCTCGCCTATCAATCAACTGGATCGGCTCCGCATGGATGTGGATTGCGGGATCACCGGACGCCACAGATTGTGATCAAATAATCAAAAGTTAATATAATATCAACAATGCCTTAATGAACGGCGCCACAGCAGATTCTCAATGAATATAACAAAATTATTGATCACTTATACGAAGGCTCAAATGAAAAATCCAACAAATTTTATTCAACCAACTAACAATAATCAAAGAGGAAATAATAGAAATCATCTGAGCTGCACAATTAGCGAAGAGAAAAATAATCAATACATATTTATTGGATAAAGAGGAAATTAGTCGCCTGGTTGCAGAAATCGAAACCCTTCCATGTTCGAACGACATAGAAGCAATAGAATATGCAAAACCTATGATGATGGCTAAAGGATCAATAATACCAATAACAAAATCAAGTAAACGGCAATACAACCAAGTCGTGGTGAGATCAACAATAAGCACAACAAACAAATATACCTGAAATACAACTCAACATTCGTTGAGATAAACTGTTTGAAGCAATTAAAGCCGATCACTGCATCAACCAGCTTATAAGGGGATTAGATGCCCAATGTAACTATCAATCAAGAATGAGATAACTGATCCCTAAATGATATTACAATTTTCCTGAGCAACTTTAAAGGAGACATATTTTACAACAATACGGAAAACCCCTTGAGGGAAGCTTCCTGATGCAATATGACAATGAAACAGCAGAAATGTTAGGAAATCACAAGTACTATCAACAGTAAAATTAGACCCGGGATACCTTCATAACCTGCACCTAAATAACGTAGATCAGCTACAAAGATTATTTACAAAATATAAGAAAACAGCCTTTATAGGCTTCGGTATAATATTCATAATTTTCATCAGAATAATCGTCATTCTAATAAAAACTAGAAGTAAAAAATGTTTAATCCCAAAACCATATCACGAGGAAATCAATCTGGCGTCCAACCAATTAGCCTTAATTTCTGACCCATGAGACGCGGATCTATTAAGGGGAACGAGTTAACACAACTAGAATTGCAACCCAACATAAATTACAAAAATGCTCTTCATTCATAGACGCGGAACCAGCATTAGTGAAAACACATGGACGAAAGGCGCAAACAAGTCTTAGTTATTTGAGAATATTATGAATTACTTATTAAGCTAAAAAAGGGTTGAGTCATTCTTCTCTCCTCTGAAGTGGATGACTTTCATTGTTAGCAACCAAAAATTATAATTAACCATAATTTGTGTACATTGTAGTGTACTATAACGAGGACTTGATATTTAAATTTTCAATTGACTGCTTTACTTAGTTTCATGTTATTTAATTTTTACCCTGACAGTTACATACTAAAAGTACAATTTTTAACCAAGAGCTGAAACTAATTAAAATTATATGCAACGGACAGATACGAGTATGTCCTATGTTGCAGTTACCGGATATCGTATAATAAAATATTTTGTTGCTTAATTAATAACTCAATAATGCACCTTAGAGGCATTCTCGACAGGTTTCATATTATTATGAAAAACATAAATATTTTATGTATAACATTTACGTTAAAATCTGATCCTATTTAAGCCTGAATAGATAACAAAAAAAATTTCTTTAATAATTTATGCATTTGAAATCAATAAATAATCATTTTTCATAATCCTTATAATTAAAAGGAAATATATGTCCTTAAATATTATAAAATATGTAATTGGGGGTATTATTTTATCCTGTTAATAATATAACATATTTATAAAATTAGCAATTAAAGACACATTAGTATTATATAGACTAGCCCTTTCTCTTTTTTGTTATTCACCCCATATCAGACGATACTTTCTGTATACAAGAATGGAATGAGCAGAATATTTAAGGAAGGAATTTGTACTAATAACTGGGTAAGCTTTCAGAAAACTTAAAAAACAATTAAAAATTCCCAATTTTTAAATAAATTTATCAGATCACCAATCACAGCTGGATAGTAACAAGAACAATTCCAATAATTTTAGCTTAAAAGCTTAACAGTTTTTTTTTTTAATTATTTTACATTTGTAACCATTGTTTCCAAACAAAGGCACACCTAATTACATTGAAAACTTTCCAAAGTACCTACAAAAGTTCAATTAAAAGTATTATCTAAATGCAATAGAGTTTTCAATTTTCTATTTGGATTTAATTAAAAATTAATTGTTTATATATCAGATGTAAAAGCAATGAAGTTTTTTATAGAAAACTAATTATTTGTAAAAACCAATCAATCGATTTTTCGAAGAAAAGTAAAATAAAACTACAAACCCAAAGTTTTCTATTACTTTTCAGTTACTCGACTGACTGGAATATAAAATATTGAATTAAAAAAAAAAAAAATTATTATTCATACATAACCGAACAAAAAGCTTTAGGCTGATTGTATCCCTGCAATAGACCGAATAGAGTTTTCTAGGTAGACAGCCACCGTGAGACGTATCCTAAATACCAAAAAGCTTTTTTCACATCATTTCACTACATCAACAATTATAGTAAATATTCGAATTTAATTGAAAATAGGAAACAAAAGATTTATTAACAACGATAATAATAGTAATTATTAAAGAATTAATTTTAATTAGGAAAAAAAAAGAAAAATTGAAAATTGAAATAAAATTTATTGAAAAATGTTTAAAATGGAAATTGATTGATTCCAACAACAACAAAAATTTCATAAAATATAAATTTGAAGAATTATTCGTACGTAAAACTAATAAAATTAAGAATAAAAAAAATCATATAATGAACTTATTGTTCCTGGTTGGGGGTTTTTTTTGGGATGAGTACACGAAAAATACATTTCTACTAGGTATACTCAAGGAAGAGATTATTTTACGTTTAACTATTTTCCTTGAACAATCACGTTAAAACATTTACTCAATTTGAACAGAAACCCAAATTTTGTTGATAGATTTTTCAAAGCTTATTAAAATCTTTTTACCTTTTTCTACTGCAGTAAGACAACACAAAATATTATAAGATCAAAAAAGTCAAAAATGAGCTTTTCATTTCATTTTACACCTTTTTCGAAAATATCAAATTTAATTTGGCCAATTCTTCGTCCATCTACGACAAATTATTTTATGTCAGTTGACAAAGATGAGCGTTAAAAATAATTTTGTTGCTTTTTACACTAAGTAGTAAAAAGCTTTCTGTACCTTTTCTAAATAAATTACAAATTATTCTGGTAAAGCTGAAAAAAAAAATGTTTGAGGAATTTATAGATTGTGTAAATATATTTGAAGGAACGCGGCGTAACAAAGTAAATATAAGAACGTCATTAAATACTAATCGAGAATCAAGAATTCTAGTTGTTGTTAGTAAAGTTTTTTCTGTCCAACAATCCTCGAAATTAAACTTTGATCTGTAAAAAGACGCATCTTGTGCTTATGCAGCACTAAAATGAATTGCATGCAAATCTATTCAAATAATGACATTTAGGGGCTCAATTCATATTTTTACGTTTTTGCCTTGTCAGTTAAGGTTCGTATCACTGGATTGTGAATAATACAAAATCAGTTTAGTTTATCACCAACGAATTTATTTAGTTAACACATGACTTATTACAACACAGTTTATTAATAAAAATTCACAAAATCACTTTATATAAATTATTCTCAAAGTTTACTGTACCCTTATAAATTTTATTTCACACTACAACACTTTTTAAATCACTTATTAATTCCTTTTTAATCTTCACACTATCGCTTACCAAATACGAATAATCCCATTCGACTTCGTTCGCCTTTTTATATACATAAGCCAAACTTCTAGAAAGCTCATGACTTTTCCAGTTAGAAGGGTGTAGAAACATTACGTAACAATTTTTATCATGGAAAATTCCATTTTAGTACAGTTAAACATTGAGCTATTAATTTAACTTCTTCTATTACACACTAGGTGTCACCGTCACCTTACCCCCACCTAAGCCTGTTCGTCCCGAACAGGACCCAAATCACCTCCTCTGTATAGGGTCAGCCTCTCCAAATTGCACCACCTTTGGTTTACCTCAATGTCCATTCCATATCCGATAAACCACGTCGTTCATCCTTGTCATGACAGTGTAAGGTCCTTCCCATGCTGGTTGCAGCTTCGGTGATAATGCCTTTTTCCGTTGCGGGTTGTGAAGCCATACTAATTGCCCTTCCTGAAAGCTCTGATTATTTGCTTGTATGTCGTATAGAGCCTTCATCCGGTTACTTGACATGTGTATTTTGCCCCGTACAAATTGATAAATCTCATTAAGTTCCTCTTTCATCCTGTCTACGTAACTTTAGATTTCCAGGTAAATGGTAGGTTATCCCCAAATAACGTTGTAGCTGGTGTCATTCCGGTTATGTCATGTATTGCTGATCGATAGGCTCAACGACCTTTGCTAGTTATTCCTCCAATATACTATTGAATCTTTCCACCATACCATCAGACTGTGGATGCAAAGGCGTTGTTCTCGTTTTATTTATACCAAGCATCTGGCATATTTCTTGAAATACCACCGATTCAAAATTCTTTCTTTGATCCGTATAAATCTCCATCGGCACTCCAAATCTGCTAATCCAGTTGTTTACCACGACATCAGCTATTGTTGTCGTCTCCTGATTGATTTTTTTAGCACATATTTGTTGCCGCTCTCGGTGGTGGGAAATGGCCCTGCTACATCCATTGCAATTCTTTCGAATGGTGCTCCGACGTTATACTGTTTCATGGTTCCACGACTTTTGCGTGCGGGTCCCTTCACCGTCGCACATTAGTCACATTTTAGGCACCATTCTATCACTGACTGCCTACATTCTCCCCAGTAGAATCGTTGACGTATCTTGGCCAGTATTTTATTAATTCCTAGGTGGCCCCCACTTGCTCCTCCATGATACTCGTTCAAGATTTCCGCAATCCGGCACTTTGGTATCACCAGCAACAATTGCTTCACTTTGCCATCCGTGCTTGTAAAACAGCCATTCTCAAGACGGAGGCTATCCCATTGAGCCCAATAAGCCTTTACAATGGGAATTTTGTCCGCAATCTCGCTCCAAGTTGGCCGGTGTTCCTTTTCCTTCCATTACATTATAACTGATAAATCAGTATCATCCAACTGCTCTTTTCTGATCATTTCGTTGGTCCACTCCTCATCAGGCAGCAATTGCGTAAGCCTAACGTCGATAATGCCTTCCTTTGCTTCAACGTGACCACAATGTTTACATTCTACCGGACATGGTCATGAATTGTAACAGCCATCGTAAAGCGCTGTGATCTGTCAGTAAATGAAATTTTTGGCCATAAAAATACTTACGGAAAGGCTTGACACATTCCACTATAGCCAACAATTCTTCCCATGTCACGCAGTAATTACACTCCGGTTTTGATAATGTTTTGGAGTAGTATGCAATAACTCGTTCTTAGCCATTGGTTTCCTGTGGTAACACACCTCCTATACCGTCATTACTTGCATCGGTGTCCAAAATAAATTTCACGTTAGGTATAGGATACGCGAGGATTGGCGCGACACATAACCGTCTCCTTAGTTCCACGAATGCTTCTTACTGGTCATCCTTCCATTCGAATGGCTTGTTCTTCCTGGTCAACTCGTGTAAACACTTGGCGATGTTGGTGAAACTTGACACAATCCCAGAAAGCTTCGTAATTCGACCCAAGACGAGATAACCCAAATATTTGACTTCAGTTCTGAACAGTTTACACTTCTTTGGACGTAACTTTAATCTGGCGGCCTGCATCCTATCCAAAACTTCCGCCAAGTTCCTTAGATGCTCGTCAAAATCTTTCCCCATAACGATAATGATGTCGAGATATATTAGGCAAGTCTTTCAATGTAATCCCTTTAACACGCGCTCCATTAATCGTTCAAATTGCTAGATTGAAGTGGCAACTCGATGTTATCGTAAATTAAAACTCCTCGTCCAACATCCACCATGAAGCCATTTGCCCTCATGAAGTCCATTCCCATAATGACTTCATCCAAAATATCTGCAATCAGTACTTCGTGTTGGAAAATAGTTCTTCCGATCTTTTTTTTCACGATCTTTTTGCCTTTTATTATTGAATCTCGTATACCTCCAGTTGCTGTTTGTAACTTCAATCCATTAGCGGGTTGTATACCCCCATCGTCAAGATCTTTACGGACAATCGTGCTATTTGCTCTCGTATGCAGGGTGATGATGCAATCCGTGCCATCAATGTCGCCTTTGATTGTTAAGCTGTCACCGCCTCTTGCTACTTTCGAAACGCGGATGGAGGTTATGGGGCAATCGGTTGTGGGAGTCAGCTTCTGCCCCTTTAAGCTGATTCGTTCAAGTTTAACGACTCCGTTGTCATTAGGCCTTCTTGCCTGGCCACTGCCTGCTCCTGGCTTGGTCATCGCTGCATAGGAGATGGTGATCACCACCTTTTTCTTCTTATTTTCCAGCAGTCCCGAGAGATGTGACCGATTTTATCACATGCCCAACATCTGATTTTTCCGCTTCCGTCTCGGTACCTTGGTGTTAACCGCACGGTGTTTATGCTGGTGTCGATTTCCACTCGGCGTATTTTCATTGACGGTTTGGTGATGGCTTGTGCAGTTTCATTTGTTAACGCACAAACGATGGTTTCGGCGAAGGTTGCTTTAGGTGACAATATCAGTGCCTTGCGTGCTCTGGATCTCGAATACCATCAATGAATGGGTTAATTTTTAGTCTTTCCATATAATCGGCAGACGTACTGGTACATGCTAGATGTACTAAACGCTCGATTGCCGATGAAAATTCCTGCAGCGATTCTCCTTCCTTTTGGTAGCGGATTTTCAGTTCTATGCGATAAATTTCCCGCTTGTGGTCACTGCCGTACTTCCTATCCGATAACTGTTGCGCTATTGTTCCGGAATGGTTTGTAGAGCCTCTGCTGCTTCGCCTTTGAGAGCCACTATTAAAGCTGCGACACGATGTTCGTCGTTCTAATGATTTTGATTGGCTGCCGTCTCAAATTGGAATTTGAAAATGACGAAAGATGTTGTCCCGTCGAATGTTGGTGGCCTTAACTTGATGATTGGACGGTTTGTACCATTTGCTTCGTTGATCCACTTGCTTTGACATCAGTTAATTCTTTCTCGAGACATTGAAATTTTTCCACAACTTGTTGAACCTTCGTTTCTAATTTTCCTTCAACCTGTTGAACCTCCGTTTTGACAAGTTGGACTTCCGTTTCTAATTTTTGGTCAACCTGTTGAATCTCCATTTGCAGCTTCTCCACTTCGCCGTGTATGTTAGTAGATAATTCGAGAAGTTTCTCGTCCATTCTCTTTTGACCATCTATAATTTGGCCTTTAATTTCCTCTCCTTGTTGTTTCATTTCTTGATTCCACTGCTCTCCTTGTTGCGCTATTTAATTTTTAATTTCTTAGTTTGACTGATTTTGTTGTTCTATTTGTCGTTCGTTTTGTTGTTTCATTAGACTCATCTGTCCCATCATCTGGTTCATAGTAACTATTAACTGCGACAAATCGAAACTTCCAGAATATTCTTGTGTCTTTTCAACCAACGGTTGTTTATCTTCCGCTTTCTGCACCCCGCTTTCTGCGACCGGTATTTCCTTTTCAAACTTCTTTGTCCCGCTTGTACAGCTGCTTTACTACCATCAGTGGCCAAACCCCGTTTCTCAAGTTCTCTCTTTAATTCTGGAACTTTTAATTCGTTGAGAATCATTTTCTTTATCTTTTTATTCACAATCCATCATCATGGAAAATTCCATTTTAGTACAGATAGGTTAGGAGTGGCTGCTTAGGCACAGTTAGACCGGTGACGGTCCTTTTTGATACCACAGAATATATCCCCTTTACCCCTATTGGAACCATTTCGAGCTACTTATATAGTGTAAGACGTCCCTCACTTTAATGTTTTCGAGATCCGAGAGGCAGTCCATACTGAACTTACCCAAGTGTTTGTGCCTTCTGAGTGACAATGCTGGACACGAGCAGAGGAAGTGGACCAACGTCTCTTCCTCCTCTTCGTCCAAGCAGCTTCTGCAGAAGTTATTTGCCTCCAGACCCAGCCTTCTTGCATGTTCTCCAAAAAGGCAGTGTCCCATGAGAATTCCTACGACCGTTCTTAATTCACGTCTGCGTAGGGATATTAATGCCCTAGTGCGCCCCAAGTCCAGCATTTTTAGTACAGTTAAACATTGAGCTATTAATTTAGCTTCTTCTATTAAACACTAGGTGTCACCGTCACATTTCGTTGTTGCCTTGTCAATCAAGGTTCGTATCACTGGATGTTGCATAAAACTAAATCGATTCAATTTATCACCAACGAATTTATTTATTTAGCACAAGAATTATTACAACATAATTTTTTAACAATAATTCACAAAATCACTTTTTAATTTCTTTTTAATCTTCACACTACCGCTTACCAAATACTAAATAAATCAATTCGAGCTCGTTCGCCTTTCCAGTAAGAATAGTGTAGAAACATTTAGAACAGTTTTATCATGGAAAATTCCATTTTAGTACAGTAAAACATTGAGCTATTAATTTAACTTATTCTATTACATCTTCCTAGGTGTCACCGTCACAATATTGTTACGTGTTTGCCTTATCAATCAAGGTTCGTATCACTAGATTGAGAATAAAACAAAATTAATTCAATTTATTTAAAATTATTACAACACAATTTATTAATATTTGCACAATTTTACTGATCACACATTTATAAATATATCCACTAGAAAAAGTAGAAATATCAAAATCCCATCCGTATTTTAACCCGAGGTCAATACAAATTGTATCGACTCCAAAAAAACACTTTGTATTGACCTCGGGTTAAAGTACGGGTAGGATTTTGATGGTAAAAGTAAAAAGAAAGTTTGTTAAAGTACGGGTGGGAGTTCTGTAAACCTAACTTTATAAACTTTTGCCAGTTTGTCCGATGTAGAATTTTGGGCAATCATTACATATATCCTTGTAGATTCCGGTATCTATTGGTATATTTATGTTACGTTGTTTGACTCGGTTCCCTAATTTGTTGTTTGTTTTAAATGCCATAGTGTATCCGTGTTTTTTAAAAACCTTCGTTATATTCTAGTTAATGTTGTTATTGTACTCTATAGTGATGTATTTCTCTGTTTGTTCATTTTCCTTGTTTAACGTGGTCATCATATTCTGTTGTTTCTTCTAAATCGTTTATTTTGCCCATTAAGTCCGTGTTAGATCCCGTGTTATGTTGGTATTGGTGGTTAGATGATTTGTCTATGGCGTGATCCGGTTGCAATGTCTTTTCTGTATATTTGCAATGTATGCTTTTGATTAACATTTGTTATTGTCAAGTCTAAGAAATTAATCGATTTGAAACAATTTTGTTAGTGATATTAGACCACGAGTAAATAACAAATATATTCGCAATTTCATAAATTTTTTATCTTTAGTCCATGATGTAAGATACTTCTATGCATAGAATAATATAACTACAATGTCAAGAACTACTAACTACTAAGTCAAAATATAAATATTTCAGGAATATTTCAGTATACTACACTAACAAAACATGTTTCTAGAAGGAATTTGCTATTTTTCTCCTTCCTTCAGTACAAAAAAGATTCTTATGCCGTCAAATGCAATTTTCTTGATTTTTTGGGCTGTACTTTCAATGAGGCGCTATCTATAAGTTCTTTTATGGTGGTTGAAAACAAACCTTCAGCTTCAAAATAAATGATTTATATATTTCAAATTTAATTAAGGAAAATGTCACTTTGCGGACTGCTAAATATTATTTAAGAAGAAGCTACTACAAAGATAAAATTTTAAATATGATATTAAAATGAATCTTGTTAGTAGTGAATAATGAATAATCACTGCTATTAGTTAATTATGTATATCAATATAAGAAGAAACACAAGTAAGTACATAGGCGCTTTCTCTTGGCTAAAGCCGCAAATGAAAAGCAGAGTAGTTTTGACATAAGTAATTTATAATCAGAAATTTTCTATTTTTCATGAGCATCGAATTAAATGTAGCAAACATGTTACTAAAATACTTAAAATGACAGAGAGGCAACCGTTAATACAAATACATATATGGCGAAAGGCAAGAGCCATATTTTACAACTTGAAGAAAAAGAGTATCTTGGGAAAACATTCTTGTAGATTTAGAAGCAATTGACATTATATTAGGATAGCAATACGACTCCAAAGCATCGTTGGAAAAAATATAAAGCCGCAAAAGATCATGGCATGGAGGAAGCACTTCTGTTATATGAGTTAATGCATTCGCTATTTGACAACACGCCTCCGATATTGTTTGCCCACTTGCTTTCCAATGAAATATCGTGCGAGTCGGCTGATTCATAGTTAACATAGTTTAAAGTTGAAGTCCGATAGCAAGACCTTTGCCTGCTAAAAAAAGAAGATAGTCCAGTGTTGATAGACTTAATTAAGTGAAGGAAGCTTATCATAAAGAAAAAATTAAAGCGAGCCAAGAGTGAAAGAAAACCTAGAACGATGTCTAATTGAAAAGGAAAAAAGAGGAAGAAGGCACCTAGGGTATTTAGCATAATCTCCCAAAATAAAAATATTTTTTTTTATAGTGGAATCAAAGTATTTTTTGTGATAAATTGCTAATTAGTTGTATTATAATGGACTACTTCAAAAATGTGTCAAGCGCAAATTTTTAGAAGTCATGTTTTAATTTTATGATTTTTATGTTTTGAATGTGTAGCACTGAGTAAAAAAGTTCATTGTGTAATTAGGATTTAAAGTGATGCCACAGTATATAAGACTCATTAGGCTCTCCAGAAAGTCGACTCATTTTTTGGGTTCAGTGGCTGAAAATTCAAAATAAACATGTAAAATATAATATAAGAGCAAAAATTTCTTGCTTCATGTAGTGTCCCTTCTGGTTATTTATTTTTCTGTGGTAATACTTTGAAAAAATTTCAGGAAAATTTTATTGAAATATTTTGTATATCTAAGGATGCCTTGACTTTTTTTTTCGTTTGTGTATTTTACAAAGTTATGTCGTATCAATTACTTTTAATATTCAAATAGTACATTGTGTCATTAGTAGTGATGGGATATTATCGATAGTGACTCCAATCGATAGTTATCGATTGTTTAAATTTATCAATCGATACTATCGATAGTACTATCGGTTTAAATTTTAACACAAAAATTAGAAAGAAAAATTATAAAATTATATTTATTCAATATTATATAAATAAATCATAGATAGATACTTTCAGGTACAAAAATTATTAAAAAATATTGCAAAACTTTTGCATTAAGTAGAAAAAATTAATAAACTAGCCGTCAAGGAGAAACTGATTTTTTTGTAAAAACACCAGCATGTCAACTTTTTTAGGTTTAAGACGACTTCGTCTATCGTTTAATATTTCCCCAGCAGCCGAAAAACTTCTTTCAGAGGGTACGGATGTGGCAGGAACACTCAGATATTTCAAAGAAACCGTTGAAAGTGACTCGTACTTATTTTTGTTTTCAATCCAGAACGAAATTGGGTCGCACGATTGTTGGATTATAGGTCCCTCAAGATATTGCCTTATAGAAATTATAGCATCCGACTGAGATGTTCTTAATATAGGTGTTTGGTGTTCTAATACAAAAGACAACAAGCCTTTACCGCCGACGTCAGCTGTTGATTTTATTTCTGTGTCACAAGTTTCTACTGCCTGTGGTGACATGGAAATAAATTGCGAAACTTCAGTTGTCAGAAACTTTTGAGCGTTGTTAGCATTGTCTTTGACTCGAAATGCATTTTTTTTAAAACGAGGGTCGACTAAAGATGCTACCATGGCGGTTGTCCTTTGTTCATAAGGGACCAGTCTTTTCGATATAGATTGTTTCAATTCTTGAAGCATTTGTTCCCCAATTGGTGTGACTATTTTAGACATTAATGCGTCCAGCTTCAATGTAATCCCATGAATTAGTGGGATTACCAATGACATTGTCACGTATTGATCACCGGAAATTTCTGTGGTTGCATCTTCGAATGGTTCCAATAAGTTAACAACATCTCCTAATGCTTCGGCTTCGCTAGTTGTGATGGCAACAGAGGCTGATGGTCCATTTTTGAGCGATATAATTACTATTGTAGTAAGCTCCCTTAATTTCAAATAACGTCGTATCATGGCCAATTCACTATTCCATCGAGTAGTTACTGATTGTATCAAGCGTAATTCAGCCATATCTCTCTCCTTTTGTAAACTTCGAAGCTTATCACTTGCCACTGTGCTAGAATTAAAAAAAGTAACTATATCTTTAATCCGTTTAATAAAACTTTTTAAATCTGGGTTTGTTGACAATGACGACAAAACGTCTTTCACCACTAAATTTAGCGTGTGAGCGAAACATGGCATGTGCTTAATTTTCAGAAGATTGGTAGCCGCAACTATATTTGCCGCATTGTCGGTTACTATGGTCGTAACTTTCCCCGTAATTTCCCATTTGGCGATCACTGCAGAGAGAATATCTTTTAAGTGTTCAGCTGTGTGGCTACCTTCAATTTTTTCTGTTGTTATTACAGCTGACATTAGCTTTTTACAATGTATAAAGTGACACGTTACTGTTATGTACCCCTCAGTAACAGAGGAAGTCCAGGTGTCGGTAGTAAGCGCGCAAAATCGAATACTTTGTAACATAACCTGCAATAATTGTCGGGCAGTTTGATAGGCGTTTGGTAGAAGGACATCACTTACATGCCTGCGAGACGGCAGCACAAATTTACAATCCAATTCAAATATAAAATCCTTGAATCCAGCATCCTCAACAACACACAGTGGCTGAAAGTCTTTTGCAATGAACGCGACCAATTTTTGCGAAAGCGCTTTATGTCTTGGACTATTGACATCGTAAACGTCTTTAGACGTAAAATACGATTTTAAGGGCCTTTGATTTACGAATACAGAAGTACCCGGCTCATTTTGAATAAATTTGTCCCATTCTGATTTGTGTATCCTGCGCATGTGATCGATGAGATTTGTAGTGTTGCCACTCGTCTTATATTCCTTGGTGCATATATTGCACTTTGCAATTGGTTTTCCACCAGCAGCTTTTTTAAAAAAATTCCAAACCTTCGACGAAGTTAACGTACCCGACATTCTTAAAATTAGTGTGTTATAAAGATTAATTAATTAAATTGAATCTAATTAAGTAACTATTCACAAATAATGTTGAATCATATATTGTACAGTACTGCTATTCCGAAAACCCGTAAAATTTAGATGCGTCACAAACCGAAACAAAAAAATTTCGCGATTTATCAAATGTCAAACTGAAGCCCTCTAAACCAAAATAGGTAAGTAAGTAAGTGATGTCCTCCTAACCAAAATATGTAATTAAACTGATGTAAATGAATGACATAGAAATGATAGAAAAAATATCGATCGATGTTTTTTTTACTATCGATATTTTCGATATTTAGGGTACTATCGATAATATCGATATATTGTCGATAATTTCCCATCACTAGTCATTAGGATTAAAAGTGATACTTTGTTTGACGAGCAATTATATTTGCATGCGAGGCGAAGCGCAGCGTAGCCGAGCAAAAGCAAATATTTGCGAGTCAAACAAAGTCACTTTTAATCCGAATAACACATACTATTTTTTCTTCAACGAAGAAATGCTTATTATAAACTAATTATACAATTAAGTACAAATTATGTAATTAAAATTTCAAAATTGAAAGTAATTTTGTTGAAATATTTTGTGAAACTAAGGAGATCATGACTTTTGTTTGGTTTGACTATTGTAAGTGTCAAACTGCCAAGCTATAATTATAATATTTTTCTTGCGAACAAAATGTTTGAATCAGAAGATTTATCAAATTTACCTCCGGATGTGGTTCAAACAGCAAAGGAAATTGTATTAAACCTATTGCCATCAAAATCACGTAAGATTTACGAGTGCGCATATAACCGATTTTTGAAGTGGTGTACTGAAAAAAATGTGCAATCTGGATTATATTCAGAAAGCGTTCTATTGGCATACTTTGCCAATTTGTCTACGAAGATGAAAAGTTCGACTCTTTGGGAGCAAAATTTAAAAACAAGTCGATTTGTGCTTTATCGAGAACCCTCGAAATTCATTGCGTACACTAATTATAAGTACAAAATAGAAGGCCTTTAAAATTTCAAGATTGAACATTTTATTGAAATATTTTGTATAGTTAAGGAGGCCTTGACTTTTTTTTTTGTTTGTGTATCTTACCAAGTTATGACGTCTCATTTACTTTTAATATTGAAAATAGTGTTAAAAGAGCATTTACACCTAGGATTAAAAGTTCAGCCTAGCAACACTTACATTTTTTTTAATCGTAACAAAAAGGCCAACTTTAATGCCCAATAATAGTATTAAAACAAGCTACTTTTAAGACGTTTGGAGAAAAACATTTTTTATTTCAAAATCTATTAGGATTAAAAGTGTCGCCTAGCAACACGTAAATTTTTATCATCGAAACACAAAGGCCAACTTTAATACCCAATATTGTATTAAAACAAGCTACTTTTAAGGCGTTTGGAGAAAAAAAAACATTTTATGGCACATGACTTCTGGTTGTTGTTGTTTTTAAGGTAAATCATGTCAAATATTCAAAAATATCAGAAATATACATATTCCGATAGTTGGGTGCATTTTAAAAATATATGAACAGGGTTTATAAAATAATTATAAAAATTCTTGTTCAAAAAATTTAATGGAAATTAATGATAGTATTAAAATTCTTCTGCCGAGTTCGATTGAAACAATTGCAAATGCCACTATTTCAATATCACTACTTAACGTCGGAAAATTTAAATCCAGTCATCACCGATTCCTGATTTAAGGTGCTATTCCATGGGAAAATTTTACTGAATAGTAAAATTAAAGGAAGACAAAAATATATATTTGCTAGATGGTGGAATGAAACAAAAAACCGAATCAGTAAAAAAATATTTGTGTCTATAGTTGTGACACTCCTTTAAAAAGTATCAAATTGAGAACTTTTTATCGGAATGTCACTAACATACGTGCATAAAATTTGTATAGATGAAAAATAATTCTCGCACACACTAATAATTTTAATAGGATGATGATTTTATGGTAGAGATTTTTTAAATTTTCGAAAAAATGAAATTCTGATATGAGTATTGATAGTATTTAATTTTTTAGATAATTTAGAGACGAATTAAAAATCGAATAATACTAAATACTTAATTTTTTAACAATTATTGGTAATGTTTTGGTTTAATGTCAAATTTCCCCTTAAAATTTTTGCTATAAAAAAATAAAAATATAACACACCTTGTCTTTGTCTATTATATGGTGTTTGATTTTTAATTTCTCTTTTTGGCAAAGAGCACCTTTATTCATTTCGTCTGTTACCACTTAAACGTCACCAACACTCAAAACAGAAGATACTCGAGTAGGAGTGAAAGTGAGGAGTGCGAATTGCGATCGTTTTTGTAAAAATTAATAAGATGTTACGAGAGGTTGGCAAAACGACCTTATATTTGAATGAATTGGAATGTACATCTTTGGTAACTGTAATCGAGCCCTTGCGATTCACTGAGCGGAGAAGGCCCATCTAACTATAGAAAAAATTATGAAAGATATAAAGAGTTCAACACTACTCGAGATATGACTTAACCACTCTGCAAAAGAATGTGTGGAAAAATTTGGGGGGGGGGGGGGAAGTACGTAAGAAAAAGAAGATTGTTGTGGCGGTATTTCTGGATATATTGAAAGAACATATGATTATGTGGTTCCAGCGAAACTAGTTCAGGTTTTTGTAAGCTTTAGGTTATTCCTTGGAAATTTTTTAAATGGTTATATTAATTTATGAGTGAGCGAAAGTTTCTTTTGTGTGGTACGGGGTATATACGAGCTCGTTACCTCGGTATAAAATTCGACGAATAAAGATACCTTGAAATTTGCAGATGATTTTCGCCTAATCGGCAGGGACAAAGTTATTAATGATACTCTAAACCGTGCTCAGGAATGTGTGCTCCATATTGTAGGTAATACAATGTTTGACTGATTTAAATCTGCGTGCATATTCGAGAAAATGTAATATTATGGAATTTAAGAAGCGTAAGAGCACCCTTGTATGACTGATTCGCTGCGAAAGGCGCTAGTGTCTTTCAAAATTGTGTATTGAATGAGTGTTTATGGTGCCGGATTTCAAAAGATAATGAAAGTGGAGAATGCACGCGCTAGAGTTGTACTGAGGGCGACTAATTCTACAGCAACACATGTGAATGGGTATGGGAATTTACATTCCTGTAATGAAAAAAGAGAAAATGTTAAGATTAAATGGCAGCATCTATTTAATGACTGCAGAGTTGATTGGGATTATGGAAGAAACAAATTTGGAAGGAAGAAGAGAGGATGGGAAGGGAATCAAGTTGGCAATGAATGGGCGAGGAGGAAATTAGTTTTATTCTCAGATTCCCTGAGTGGTTTAGAGTAAATAAAATGGGGAGGGATACTCAGATAAGAGATATACTTCTAATGTTTCGGTTGAATCTATGTCGGAAAATGTAGGAAAAGGGAAAGAAATGCTTTGAATGGTGAGCTCCTTTGAGAAAACCATTTTTTAAGGAAATCAAAGAAGGACTACAATTATTCGAACGATGGTGCAGATGAGATTGAATAATAGTAATTAGAAAGAATGCTTAAGGAATTATTATGTAAAAATTGGTTGGAACCATCCAAGGTTCGCACTCAATGCCACGAAGGGCCCATGGTGCGAAGTAGTTTACCCCAAGGCAAGGAAGACTGCTGATATTCCACAATAGACCTAAAATCAAATAATTGCAACCTAACTCCGTTGAAAGCAGTACTAACCCAGGCAGCCTGAAAAATTCAAATCAAACGAAGGGCAGTACATTCCATAACTAAAACTGTTATCGGAACGAGAGCTTCAAAAATCTCTACTGATCTGTCGAAGGTCGCACCACCGAATATAAATTAGTCAAATTGAAGTCAGACATCTATCTGTTATTAGCCATATCAATGTCTGATACTAATCATAAGTAATCATTTAAAATTGTTGTTGCATGGCCCACGACTGAACCAAGAATTTTCCACATCCCTAAGCTGTGCTAAAAAATGAAAGAATGTAGATCTGGAAAGAATAGAATTGATTCCATGGCAAGAAGGGTAGTTGAAGCCATAGCCCCCACCACTGGCCACCAAACCAAGAAAGCATAAGTTAAGATTGGTAGAAACAACGATTTATAGATGAAACACAGCATTTTGGGAGTTAAACCACATTTTTTTCCAAAGGCTCGTCTATACACTGCTAAAAGATGGCAGATGATTTTTGAAGTTTATACTCAAGGTGAAATTTCCAGGAAAATTTACTGTCCAAGAAGACACATAAATGCTTCATGTGGTCGGATCTGTTAAACGGCCTCTCGAAAAGAAAGGATACAGTTACACCAATATTTCGATGGCTGGATAATATAACCCAATAAGTTTTAGAAGGATTGACGTGTAAATCCTTTTCACCCAACCACGACTCCACAATACATAAGGCTTTCTGTGTTAAGTCGCATAATACATTCAGGTGCTTTCCAGCGACAGTAATAACGAGATCGTCAGCATAGCTTTTAGCAACAAAGCCTGACTTCTGAGATTTTACCAGTAGTTCCCTGAGGACAACCTTTGGCAATTTTGGCCGAGATTGAAGTATTATCCAAGTTAAATGTCCAGGAAAGTACCCAGAAGAAACATTTTATTAATGAGGGATCTTTCGATCCTAGTGACAAATTCATGTAGAGCCGTTTCACAGGACTTACCTACTCTAGAGGCATGGTGCTTGTTACTGAGTGGGGAAATAGATAAATAATTATCTCTAATAATTCTATCGACAATCCTCTCTAAAGCTTTAAGAAATGTTGAGGACAGACTGATGAGTCAAAATGCTTTGGGATCAGTGTAATCTGATTTGCCAGCCTTCGGTAAAAAAAAACTATGTTACTCTTGTACCAAATATGGGGAACAATGCTAAAAGCAACGCAAGCTTTGAAAAGGTAGATCAGAAAGATGGTAGTTAATGATAAGAAAACCATGGTGCAATTCAGCCGGAAAAATCCTATCAGGACAAGACCACCAGATTTGTTCAGAAGAGAAAGCTTTTGTCAGCTTGGAAGCTTGTAACTTAATGTCCTTAGCTGAGCAAATATCCGTAGAAGGTTGAGTTAGGAAAATAAGTTTGAGAGAGAATAGATTCCAATTGGTTAATTTACGATGACGATACGGTTTAAGAGGTGATCTTTTAATGTTTATGTTAAAAGAGGTACACCTGTGTTCAGAAGTGAGAATATCATTTCTGACCCTCCAATTTAAAATTAAGTCAACAATAGGCAACGAACACAAACTTATGTCAATAACTTCTCGACGCATAGCACTGTCAAGCAGATGAGCGTATAAAGATGAGCGTATAAAATTTAAGAGAGTGGAGCTATTATATATTAATATTAATATTAGTGCTACCCCAAAGAGTATAATGCGTGTTGGCATCACAACCAATTAGGAGGGGAATATTTGTATCCATACTCCACTTTAAAAGTAAAGTAAGTTCCTTCGACGGGGGAGAACGAGAAGAATCAAATGGAAAATAAACTGAGGCAGCGATCAGTTCATCATTCTGCCTTCGTGATATTATTAGAAATATAAATGCAAGCTCATTAGGAATGTTTAGTCCACACACAAAACCACCGAGAAGATAAGGTTCCTGAATAAAACATAAATCTGTATGCGACCCAGCAACCAACTTACTTAATTCAAATGAAGCTGACTTGCTGTGGTACATGTTAATCTGTTCATTTTCAAACATAGAAATCTTATTAACATACCAGGAACCATACAGATGAAATCTCTTACAATTTTTTCCCCCTTCCCCTTTTAGAAATTACATGAATTAATTAACATTCAACAAAATAAATTAATAAAAAAGTAAAAATTAGCTTACACACAGAGCAGTGTGAATATCGTGAAGGGGAAAAAATTGTAAGAGATTTCATCTGTATTAGTACGATTCGCTAGTACTTAAAGCACAGCACAATCTGTATATATAGAATGTAAATTGTGGTATAATCAGTCTAGTCGCCGCGGCCTGATGAGAAGATTGATTTTTTTTATAATCATAAGCTCATCAGTTCGAAACTGGATTGAATTCTCTTACAATCTTCGAAACACATTAAAAATCACGAATACAAAATTTTTTCACTACGGATTTTTATTAAATTTTGGTTCCAATAAATCAATTATTACAAGAAAATGAAAATGATTTACTGAAATGACATTCATATGTGTTGAAATTCAAACTTTTATGAAAGTATTTCAGAAATCATAATTAAGAATTTGTAATGTTTTCATTTAAAAATTTGTCTTAGGAAAAAAGTGATTTCCCACATGTTTTTTGTATTTTACTATGAAAAGTTTGGTTTTTTCCTCGTTTCTAATTCCCTTATAAAAGTTTCGATTTTTAGACTATAGCTTTGTATAATCAGAAGCATCATGGTATAAATAGAGCCGCCACGTGGAAAATGAACTTAAAAAAGGGACATAGAAACACTAAAAAATAATCTATTTTCCTAGAGTACCTGGTTTATCAAAATTCTGAAAAGGTGGTGTTTTATAAATTGGAAAATTCCGATGATGTGGGATGCAATATTTCGACACGTATTTGTGTCAACAGTAATCTTTGCGTGAAGGTTATTATTCAAAATACTCATATTTATAGCGCGAATCTAGAAATGCTGCCCCGAAATATGAGAATTTCCAAATGGTCTCAAATTTCGTATATACTTTCAAAATACCGCGAATCATCTACCGAATCTGTTGAATCTCGCGAACATTTACTAAATTGTGCCTTGCATTATTTGGTAAAAGTTCGAGATGTGAACGAAGATTTCGCCCATCTGGGAAAACTCGATATTATTATTAACCAGGTACAACTTTTAAACAAAAATTTTCCACGTTATGATTCTGAGACCATTGTTCTTGCATTTTTAATATATGCTCATTCTGCAGCTACTTACAAAATTCTACGAAAATTTTTAATATTGCCCCAGGTGAGATATTTACAATATATCTCATCCCATTTTCATATTACGCCTGATTCCACTTCATCGCACAATGACGAGAATTATTTAACTCATATTGTAAAGCCATTAACTGATAGAGAAAAATACGTCGCCCTTTTGATTGATGAAATTTATATAGAGACAGGCTTACAATACAAAAGTAATAAAATTGCTGGGCAAGCAATAAATGACCCCACTCATTGCGCAAGAACAGTTATAGCATTTATGATTAAGTCAATTTACGGTAGCTTTAAAGAGATAGTTCGTCTGTTTCCAGTTCTACGTCCAGGTGGTCAACTGTTATATGATTTGACTAGATCTGTGATTCAATTTGTACAAAAGCTTGATTTTAAAGTATTGGTAGTCGTTACTGATAACAATAAAATCAATCAAAATATGTTATTTTGTAGTTCGAATAATTACTTTATTAATCCAGACCATCCAAATTTAAAAATTTACGTTCAATATGATACCGTTCATTTATTTAAAAATATACGCAATAATTGGTTAAATATAAAGAATTTAAATAAAACTTACTTTTACCTCGATTTTGAAGATTATTCAATAAAACAGGGCTCATATTCGAATTTTGACTCCCTATACAAGTCAAATAATTCGACTAGTCTACTTACTAAATCTTACAAATTGAGTCACAAAACCGTCTATCCCAATAGTTTAGAACGACAAAATGTTTCTTTGGTAGATAACTTATTCCACGATTCTACTATTGCCGCGTTATACGATCATCCTGATATGAAAGAAACAGCCGACTTCTGTGTTATTATCAGAAAATGGTGGAATATAGTGAATACGAAAGGAACAGTGAAGGGTATTTTGAAAAGAACTGAATCAGCTTTTCCAATCAAATCAATAACAGATGCCAATTTCGCGTTTCTAGAAAAAATTTTAGTTTGGCTCGATGTTTGGAGCTCTAGTGTTAACAACAGTGGTAAGTTAACTGTAGAGACGTCGGATGCCCTCAAACTTACCACTCAAACATTATTAGATTTAATAAAATTTTCATTTTGTTATTGTAAAGTAGATTACGTCTTACTAGGGAAACTGCAAACAGACGATCTTGAAGGTAGATTTAGATTGTACCGTTCATTAGCTGGTTGTAGCTATAGAGTATCCTACACAGAAGTAGTAGAATCTGAAAAGAAAATTAGATTAAAGTTGCTATTCCACTAGAAAAATTGACTGATAGTAAAAAAAGAGGAAACGAGAAAAAAAATCGAAACTCTATGTAATAGACAAAGACAACGTTTTTTCTTTTATAGCAAAATTTTCAGGAGAAATTTTGACAGCACATAAAAACATAATCAATAATTATTAACAAAAATTAAATATTACTATTAATTCGGATAGTTTTACATCTCAAAATTATCTAAAAATTAAATATTATTAATACTCATATCAGAATTATCTTTGTTAGTATATTTTCCGTAAAAATTAAAAAAATCTCTACCAAAAAAACGTCATGTGTTTTTTAGTTTTACTTTTTAAAGGAAAATTTTAAGGAGAAACGGTATAAAAATAAAATGACCATAAAATAATTAGTGTGCGGGAAATATTTCTCATGATATTGCTAATTTTACGCATGTGTGTTAGTGTGACTACTATAAAATTTTCTCAATTTGATACTTTTTATTGCAGTCACACTACTACAGACACAAATATGTTTTTACTGAGAAGAGTTTTTGTTTCATTCGCCTATCCAGCAAATGTATAGTTTTGTCTTTCTTTAATTTTACTATCAGTCAACTCAGTCAAGTGGAATATCACCTTAAATAACGTGTTCGCGCACCATAAAAAGGACTATGGCAAATTAAAGCAACCAACTAATGAAAACGCTTTATCCGAAGAGGTCGATTTAACCGAGTTTGATGTAATTTTAGATAATGATTCCTATCTACAAAAAGTTGAAATTGACGATGATGCAAAACTATATGTTATTGGCTACGCAGCACATCGCGCGTCGAAACGTCAGTCTTGCGTGTCTTGTCGAGATTTATTTTTGTGTGATAAAGGATCATTAACTTATTCTTATTATTTTAATTATCTTCAACGCGGTGGGCTATCTGTTGCATCAGATCACCCAAATTATATACTTTTCCACATGTCTTTCATTTTTCAGGAAATTCTAAGAAATAACGGTTTAAAATTAAAATTTTTAAATTCAAAAAATCAAAAGGGCATATTGATTTACTTAACATTAGATAGTCTTAGAAAAAATGATGCAACAAATATTGACTTAGATCACGAATGCGAGTGTGGTTCCAATAGCTTTAGTACTTATTTTAATATTAGCAAATGTTTTGCTAATATTATTCTAAATAGTTATGTTAAAAAAATCAATGATGAGCGTCATGCATTAAGTGATATTACGAATCGAAAAATCCTAACATTTAAGTAAACTCCAAATCATTAATTTTTTAAGAATTGCTAACCATCTTTTCTTTTTTTTCATGTACTACACCGGCCATTGGATTTGGAACGGGCGACCACCTGGAGCTGTGATCAAAAATCAAAACTTTTTATTTTTATTTAAATTTTTTTGAAATGTTTATATTTTTTGTTAATTTTTATACTGAAATGTTTATTTATTATTGATTTGAAAATAATTATTAATTTATTGGGTTTTTGTGCCTGGTGGAAGGTTAAAGAATTTTTTACCTTGATACCTTCCATAAGGCTTTTCCTAATAGATATAAAATTAAAAATTAAGTTGTTTATTTCCCTGGTGAACATTTTCGGACCATTTGGTTCATCGGTTAAGGTTTTTATTAACCAGCATTGCACGTAAATCGTGATTTGAATCCCGCTTTCCTTCGATATTTAAATTTAGGTAAGTATTTAAATTTAACAAGCGATTATTTGTGTCAAGAAGTCGTAGGTCGGTTTCAAAGAATCCGATATATGCGATCTACTCAAATTGGGCCAACTTCGAGACAAATCTATTTTCTGCTTCGGCCGTAGTTTGGCGAATAGTTTCTTTACTTGATCGACCCAGCTGAAATTTTTCTCCGTATTTTGTACAATCTCATATTTACGCGATACAACATCTGATTGTACGTTCAAATAGAACGAAAACTTTACTATGAGATACTTGATTTAAAATCACGATTTATTTTAATTTATTGAATAAATTAACGCCACGATTTTGTACCTCAAATACGCGGATCTAGAGATGGTTTTAATCCTCTCATTTCAACACCACCATTCTTAATATGACATTAAGACTTTAAACATTGAGACGGGAACTGCTACTCCTTTGTCCGATTTAAGGTTATTAATTACATCTAAATGTTTTACTGGATCGATGATTACGTTTTCGATTCGTGCCGGCAAATATATTTCACGTAATCTTTACCAATTATACTGAACTGTAGCATTTTATCCATGAAACTGATCCAATTCTATCCTCAGTTAAGGAAGTCTGATACAAACCGAGTATCTGATTGAAAGCTACCACTGAATTTATCACCATAATCACAGCACATAATGGTTACATTTGGATAGCACATAGCACCAGCCGCATATAATCTAAAAATAAATAGGGATAAATTACAATATACCATTCACACTCACAAGCCCAAATATGTATGTACATACGTACTTTCCAACATGAATTAAGCATGAATTGTTATTTTTTGTGACATCGTTTCATTAACCTCTTGAATTTGAGGTTATGACTACTGTATGACACTAAAAAATTGAAAGCAAATTAAATTGGGATAAATTTTCTCTAATGCATTTAATTACATACCGCTTGTAGATGTGAAAATTCCAGGAAAAATTATTGAATCAGCAACAAATAGTTTTATGTTTTTATTTTTTGTTCACAAATATGTAATTATTTTCTGAATTTCTAATTTAAGAAGATTTTCGTTTGACTGATGTTTATTTTGGTATCACTAAATTTATATGTGTTAGTTAACTAAGTACAAATGTGTTGGTGTAGAAACAAGAAAAAAAAATCAAATTTACGTTGAATTGTTAGTGTAACTAATACAGCCAAATCTAGTGGAATCAATAAATGTATGTGTCTGTAAAAGAGAGTTTCATGACTTTTATTATAGAAGATTTTGCCGAAACCCACAAAAATGTTTATACGTATGTATGTATAAACACCTTTGTTTGGCTTGCAAGAACGCATTCAATTATGCGTAAATATAAAATCGAATATGAACTTAACTACGTCGTATGTTAATTTACGTTAAAAACTATTTTGATACGATCCAATTATTAGGTTTTAGTAATAAAATCATGTACAATCCAATCACACACACGTTAAAAACATGCACCCAATAGAAATCAATAATTTTGATTTCTTTATCTATAAATAAAAAACATTGCCTGATAAATGCATCCCGGTGGATTTCATTTTCCAAAATTACACTTTAAATTATTTCACTTCCACTTTAATTATTATTTCGCTAAAAACTGAATTAAATAGAATTATAATTATAATTATAATTAAACTTTATATACTATATGTATATAGAGTATATACATAACACTACATAAATAAAACAAAATAAAAATTAAATTAAATTAAATTTTTGAAGAGGTTAGAAAAAACACGTCTATCCTCTTTGACGAACATTCGCTCACCCCAAAATGAAAGAGATGATTATTTTATTGTTTATAAATTATGAGTTATGAGTTTATGACGTATATTACCAAAGCAACCTTGGTTATACCAGAACCATCTTGATGTAAATAGAACCGGCATGTGAAAAATGAACTTAAAATAAGGGACATAGAAATATCAAAAATTCATTTATTTTCATAGAGTTTATATGAAAAAACGCGATTTCGATTGACGAAAAAATATGAATTAAAAGTTTAACCCAGTTAAATAATTTTTTCTAACATCGCTATAAAACAACCCAATGTTCAGCTTCTTAAATTTCCTGACCTTCCAGGCTGGTTTCTTTTTGAAACACTCCAAGAAAACAATTCTTGTATTAGTCATGAATTATTAAATGAAATAAAACTACAAATAGGAAAACGCCGTAATAAACCACTTATTTCTTTACTAAAATTTTTGAATAATCACAATAGTGTGAATCAATGTTCTACGAGAAGAACTGACGCAGACGTTGACAATTTTTTTCAATCTACATCAATGAACGAAATTGTTAAAACCGCTAAACAATTTATGATAAAATATAACATACAAACTGAAATTGCGGATGAAAATGATAGTTTCGATGGTGATGATATAGATAATGGGCCAGATAATGAAAATAATAAAAGCGAAAATTTAAAAGAAAAACTGGAGAAAGCAATAAAAAGATCTACGTCGACGGTTTCAAAAGTAAGACAACAAATCGAGCCCCAGACGATTAGTAAGGAATTAAATTTATATAAATTAACGGGGCAATTAACGCCAAATTTAAAGATGCTGAAAGATGCTTTGTTCACCATCAAACCGACCTCAACCCAAAATGAGCGTAACTTTTCTATAGGAGGCAACCTAGTAACAAAAAATAGAACAAGATTATCTGATAAAGCAGTGGACGTGTTCTGTTATTTGAAATCGTATTTCATTAACAAAAAATTTCACTAAATTTTATTTATTTATAATTTTTTTTAAATGTATTAATTTTTTTATTTAATTTAATTTGAATTTGAAATAGTAATGCAATATATTTGTTTAATAATGAATAAACATTCATAAATCATAATATCAATGTATGAAATGTGATATTATTATACTTAATCTGTCTTTTTTTAATTTTGTATAAATTTCTCGAGAATTCTCGAGAATCTCGAGAACCGTAAAAAAAATTTCTCGATTTCTCGAGAAATAAATTTTATCGAGAAATCCCAATCGCTACTTCCAGCAATAATCAAAAGAAGATAAGGGAATTTAAATTAAAAAAAACATTCTACAACAATAACAATATGATCATGATTTGTCCACATCTAAAACAATGGCAACAAGCGAAATTAAAATAAATCAAAAAGAGCCAAACAGAAAAAAATAAATCAATACAATGAGCGTGAAGAAAACAAAAAATCACAACAATCTAGCGGGCTTCGCAAATTCAAAATAACAACAGAACGATATTCAAATTCAAATATGAATAGAGGCAATGAAAGAGATGATTATTGTATTTTTTGTAAATTTTGAGTTAGTAGTTTATGACGTATGTATATTACAAAACCAACAACACTTTAAAGTTTAAAAATAACTTATTTTTGAAGACGATTTTCACTAAGAAATAAACATTTTCATGATTCGATTGAATATTTTCGTATAAAGCTCATAATTCTTATAGACTAAAAATGTAAATGAAAACAATCGTTTTCCCATATAGTTTCATAGTAAAGAAAAAATTGTATATACCTTATTTTAAGCTTAGTAAAAAATACAGTCAATGTGAAGGCTCTTATTTATAGAGCAGGCTCTGGTATAATCAAGATTGCTTTGAATCAATCCGAGAGTAATCACGAAGAAAATTATTGCACCTATTACTTAACAGGAGTAGAAAAAATTCATTAACAATATTTTACCTCAGACAAATGAAAACCAGTGTTACACACTAGATCAACTCGTTCAATTTAAATTATTAGACATCTGATGTGATTCACTCTAGCGATTGCATTACACAAACATACAGTATAAATTTTTAATCTGCCAAGAAGCTATTCAACCACAGGAAAATTAGAAAATTCAAATAAAATAATTTTCTCAATCAATTAATTTACTAAATTAAAATAATGAAGAAAATATTTTTTCTTAATTTTCATTTCCAATTGAATGAATCGACTTTTGATGTTAGAAACATGCTTTTGCTACGTCAAATTATCAAAAAAGCTTTTTGGTTAATAAGAAAATCAAATAACCGTAAACCAATTATCTAAGTATAGATATGTTAAAGTTCGTAATATAACAGTTTTGGCAGAAAAAGCTTAAATATTTGTATCAATTGTGGTGTATTGAATAAAATTATAAAAGCTTCAGAAATACAACTCACTACACACACAGGTGCATTCATTTTTTATTCATCCTTAAAGCTAACATGACTATACATACATATATGAACAAAATAATGTATTAATGCAAATTTTACAATCTTCCTTGCAGCTGAGAGTTGGTTTTTCTATTTTTAAATAGACGTTATGTAGCTTTTTTTTGTCTATACAGTGCGCTTAATGCAAAACCTAGAAAAAAGCATCAAAAAGTGAACCTTTTATTGTATACAACCACAAAAAAAAAGTTTAATTTAATTTTTATTCATGCCTCGAAAACTTTTCCAGTTCCACCAATTCTATACACAGCTACATGTGTACACTTTAGTAGTTGTTTCTTGTGTGTGCGCGCTGCAGTAACATTTAAGGATATTTTCCTTCTTGGAATTTTTCGTCGTCTTCATTTTTTTCTTGTGGCATTTTTTTTTTTTTTTTGTTTACAACATCAACATAGAAATCGCATAATATGGATGGATATATTACGACAAGGAGCTCATTTTGAATATCAAATTTATTAAAAAACGGCATCAAAATGTTGAATTTTGTATTTTCGACCAATTTAATTAAATTATTTTATAACTTGATATAAACATAATCTAATTATATATAGGGTGTAGCGAATTTATGGATGTGGTTATTTACCTAACCAAATAAAAAAAGCCGAAGGTTTTAGCGAGCTAAACAACGAAAACATTGAAAATGTTAACCGCGAACAAATAAAACCAATTTTAAAGTTAGTATAATTTTTTATATATTTTCATTTTTGATACTTTAATCACCGCAAGTATAGGGTCATGATAACTAAAATAACTAACATATTTCATATAATCCACTCCCTCACAATTTCTTGAGAACATTAAATCGATACACGTATTATTCTTTGTTGTCGATAAAGATTTTGTATAACAAAGATCAATCTCCAAGTAATTTTTCATGAAATTCACAAACTCTTCGTTTTCTTTCTTTTTAATATCTAAATTAAAATCACCTGCCACTATCATAGGCAAATCGGTCAAATTAAATCGTATGATATCCGGAAACACTTCTGTGAACTTTCTTGTATATGCTCCCAAATTCATTGCAAGAAATGTTCGAATATCTGCCATACAAGTATTTGGGCTCAAATACACAGATACCATAATACACCTTTGGCCACGAATTACGACTTCTACTGCATATATATCTCCAATTTCAGGCATAGTAGAACGGCTACTACCCAGTATATGATCATTCATATGAAGAATATGTTCGTCTACCGATAGGGGCGAATTATTATTTTTAGAAATCGCGACTCCTCCAGCTCGAACTCGTTTACGTTTCCGAAAACTTTTACATTGGAATCCATCCAGTTCAACCACGTTATCATCATCCATCCAAGTTTCGGTACAAAGAATGATCACAATTTTATTTAAAACATTATCCGTCGTTACATCTTTGTTGTGTTCATGTAAACTTTGCGCATTAACAAGCGCGGTGCTAGCATCGGCATTCATAATGTGCTGTTCACACCGTTTCGTCACAGTATCCAATGGCGTCGTCTCTAATCTAGACATCTCTCGCCGCAAATCTGAATTTTTTGAACGGTTCGAATGATAAAACTTGAAATCATTCTCCATATTAGTTAAATATAATCCAGTTAGTTAGTAGTAACTCTTGAAAGCGCAACATAAACTAATTGATGCTCATGACTGCGATGATACATATATACGATTTTATTGTAAGTCGCACCTTGAGATTTATGAATCGTTACAGCAGCACTTTCGATTAGAGGAAATTGAATTCGTTCAACCTTCAACTATTTATTTCGTGATGTAATCGTAGCACTACGCTTAATAACGTGTGTCCACGAGTTTTTTAACTCAACATTTTCTTGAATATGAACTTTGTATTTTAATCTAAGAGCACGACCAATTCTTGGGTCTGTAAATTCTAACCACAGACGATGAATAGTATTGTCTGGCTGATATTCAATAAAACAAAAATATCCCATAGCACCATTGGCTAAACCATCAACAACATTAACATTTGTGGTTATCATGTAAGGTTTCCCCAACAGTAATTTTAAATAATATGATAGACCACCCGTTTCATTGTATGACATTTTGTGTACCTTTTCCCGAAAATGATCTCTCTGTGTAGTATCGGTATAATTTACATAGGTATCGGTAGCGGCATGCTGAGCTGTAGTCTCACTTTGGAAACTAGCTCTATTATATGACGATACGTCAATATTACGAAAGAATAAACGTATACCGTCGGAACAAATATCTTGAATTTCTTCGATTTTTACAAATCGACTTTCGATAATGCTCAACTCTTCAGCAGAAAGACTATCTCCATTACCGATTTTAGTAAGTATCGAACTGAATAAAACATCGCTCTGACGAACAACCTTAAGTAATGGGAAATACTTAATTTGACGCCACAAGATATCCCCACCAAATACTGCTTTCGGACGTCGATATATTGGCGTAGCACGAACAGGTGGTAACTGTCGCAGATCTCCACAAAAAACGATATTCATTCCACCAAATGGCTTATCGAATTCACTGGTAACTTGTTGTAATTTTGAATTTAACGTGTTTAATAATTCTGCTCCAATCATACTGACTTCGTCAATAAATACAATACAAATATTATGAAAAGTAGATCGATATATTTGTAAATTTTGATAAGTAAAACCAGAGTCTCTTTTCGAAATTGTAATTTTAAATACTGAGTGAACGGTCTGTCCGCCAATAGCCGCTGCAGCTTTACCAGTGGATGCACAAGATATGTAGGCATTATATATAGCATTAAGCTGCTGTGAAAATCGATTGTATGTTTCCATCAATGCTTTTAATGTAAACGTCTTGCCACAACCAGCAGGACCACTAAAGAATATTTGTATTGGGTCACTATCCGAATCATGTAAGCGATAAATCGCCTCTAAAATTAATTTGCGTTGTTCTTTATTTGTAAGTCGAATCATAGAACAATAATCCACGTGGTTAAGAACATTTTCTCGCTTTGCTACGATACCAATTCTATCCATTTGTAAATTTTTTACATCGTCGTTATTTGGTGTGTTTGCGATCATATCATAATCAACAAGACGATTTATGTTTACATCATCCACAATATCGGACTTTAAGACTTCTTCATCTTCAAGTTGATTCATCTCTCGACAAATTTTTAAGGTTGCCACAATATCGAGATTAGAACAATATTTTTTCTTTAATTTTAACAGCTGTTGTTCATTTTCTAGATATATTTGTTTGTACTTTTCACCGCTCAATAAATCATCCTCTTCATTTCTAAATGAATGGAATAATAAAACCATCTCTCGTCTGTAATTATCATAGTCTTTATCAACATCATAGTCAATCCAACGAACGATTTTAGCTTGTTTTCTCATGTAATATTCACCACTCGGACGTTTTGTCCAAAGTGATACAAAATAAATCAAAGATACAGTATTCATATTTTCTGGTCGTTTTTCATACTTTTCTATAATTGTATCTCGCCATATCTCACCTGAATCTTGTTCAATCATTTCTCGATCCAATTGTTCTTTAGTTTTTCTAACTTTTAACCTATCCTGTGGCCAAGATGTTGTAATAAATTCAATATTTCTACTAGTTTTAGACATAAGTAACCTCAATAGAAACCAGGCTGCCTCTTGAGCACTCATTTCGACGGAATTTAAAACTTCTATTCCAATGGATATTAATATCTCAGCATAATCATTTTCGGGATGTTCATCTTGCATTTGTAACAACTTTCTATGTAAATTACTAATACCACGATTTGTTTTATTTATATAATCGGCCACATACGCGGCACACGAATATTCTTCTAGAATATACTGTAAATCCATGTTTGACCGTAAGATCGAAGCTAACCAAGGATTAAAATTATTGGTCCATATATTTTTTATATCTCGCTGAGGAAACATCATTGGTCTTGATAAACCTGATTGTATTATCGAATAATACTGTCCTTCATTTAATATTCCATTTTTACTCCAAAACTGCTCGATACTATCATACGACTCATTTTCTAAATTTTGTTTTAATTGATTAAATCTTCTCTTTAAATCTTTACTACGCCCATCATTAGTAGTTAAAGGCAGCAGTACTTCAGTGCGAACCATAGGAAAGAATGGAGCGTGAAATCTACAAATTGTAGTATTTTTTTTATAACAAGTAAAAGTATGTCGATGTGTCTGAGAATCTATAAACTTAGGTGATAAATGATTTTTATCAACGGACACCAAACGATCAATCAATTTAATACTTTCCGACATATCTGCACCAACTTTTTCATCGGGAGCATTATTCAACCACAATAGAAAATGAGCGTATGCACTACCACGATGTTGAAATTCAATTCGTTTAAAGTAATCAACGACATAGTTATCACCAAAAGGACCATTTTTCTTTAGCTGAAGCATAGCCATCAGCACATTAACTAATTTGTTAAAATATAAATTACACGTAACCGGATCTTCATTTACAAGGGAAGCTCGAGCCATGGCACTCAATGATTCAACATTATCTGCTTCTCGATGATATTTTAAATCGATGCAACAATCGTATTAAATCATCCCACTTTACTTCAGATGCACTAAGTGTTAAAAACATCGTTGGTTTTCCTAATTGTCGCATCATAGCAAATAAACTTCTCTTTCGTTCAATCCAATATTGAGCTGAGTTTGGAATACTTTTCATGAACGATAAATTTGTATCAATACACGATTCTATGTAATCTTTATCCTCTATCATCTTTCTAGTCGTATGTTCCATATCAGAGGCTCGAAAAGCTAAATACAATCCTTCACTCACACGAATTCGCAAAATCTTCATTGCCATGTATAATATATGGTGTGGGGTTACACCACGACGATCTCGTCGTCGAATGATGTGGCCATCATGAAAGGTGTAACATTCACATCAGATTTAAAGACACGAGGATATCCCAAATAAATTTTAGGAAATGATAACTCTTCAGCATATTGATCATACAATAGACTTAATGGCTTTTCTTTTTGGCCTAGAGCCAAATTTAAATATTTATCTTCACTACAAAATAAAGTATGCTGTTGACCTAATAAATTTTCTTGAGCATCATCAAATTCCAATGGTTCTAATACATCGACGTCCTTAAATGCAATTGATTGTAAAAAAAATGTTCATCAATCTGTATATTGTGATGCACGTACAACGGTTTATTAATAAGGTAATTTAACCATTTTTTAACCGTGTCTTTGTTTACAAATCCTTCGATGTAGGAAGATTTATGTAGAAGATGTCGCTTTATATTTACATTAATAGTAAAATCATCATCTAATGCTCTAGGAAGCATATTTACCATATTATTTACATCAACAGGAACTTTTATCACTTGTCCGATAATTTTATAGCTGCCCTGTTGATACCGTAAACGTCTAATTTGCATGAAAGGTAATCTAGGTGATACCAGCCGTTCAGCAAAAACACCCAAATCCGGTAGATGATTTGGATATTCAGGATATTTAAATCCATTGGAACTCGATAATTGTGGAATTTTATGCTTATCAATCGATGATTTACATGTACTACACGCCATCATATTCTTTACACACTGTAAAGGAAATTCTTTCTGAATTAAGGCATAGCATTTAGATGAAATGCGTGATAAATCATTTTTATACCACAAACGATCGCATATATTGCACATGAAGCCGAAACCATTATCTGCAAATCTCTTTTTAAACTCCATATTCCATTTATTTTCTAAATTAATCGTAATAGTTTGCTCTCGTTTCCGTTTTCTACAAGCCACTTGACGCTCTGCCGCTGTAGAAGCAGAACTGGAACCAATAGAAACATTTAACTGCTCATGCTTTCTCTTACGATAATTGGCTTGTCGTTGGGCGGAAGTAAGAGGAGCCATCTCGAACTAATCTCTATTTTATAAAAAATTAACTTTTTAATTCAAATCGTTTTTTTTTAATTTTTATTTACTTGTAATACGTAGCAAGATCTTACACAAACTAACAAAACAAAATATTATTTTTATATTTAAACAAATTTTACACAAAACAAAAACAACATTTTTATTTACGTGTAATGCCGCTTACTGATTTTTTTTATCAAATATGCGGCATAATACGTAGCAAGCAAACTAACAAAACAAAACAAAAAAATATTATTTTTATATAAAAACGTAACGCTTTTTCGTGACGAAAATATATATAGATAGCGGTCCGTAAAACATTTTCAATGTTAAAATTTGTTGTTGCTTTTTAATGGAAAACCGTAATTTTTTATTAAACGGATAATATTATGTATTTAATGGGGTGATTGATATAATTTCACCATATCTAATTATTTTTATTTACTAAAGTGAACAGTTTGCTGAAGATTAGAGGGATTCTCGAGAAATCACAATTGCAGAACATTTACGAATTATTACGTAAGGGAAGGGTCTATATAACAGACAGCATCGCTTCAGCTTCATCACTGGATGAAACAATTAAGTATTAAATAGGCACAAATCGAATTCAAGCAAGATGTTGTTGATAGTAGCAAATTATTGTTACTTAGTATACTATTTCTTGACAAACATGGTGAACGTTTGAAACTAAACACCCAGCAATTCCACCAAAACGGTGCAAGTATATAATTGATGAATGTCACAAACACTATTTCGATAATGGCTTGACTTCGCTAACATCACTATTATGTCAACGATTTTGGATATTGGATTGTAGAAATCTTAATAAATTCCTAGTAAACGCAAGTTGCCCATTTCAATACACGAGCATCGATTATGCTCTTCCTATTTATATGCGTAGTCACCAAAGTCGTGGACAATCAAGATGTTCAAACTTTATATTGCCCTATTTACATAAATGTATGGTCGTAAAAGCGGTTCATATCCAAGAAGTTACCCACATGAGCACCACTTTGTTTATTGCTGCATTAAGGACTATCCGTTGAAGTGATATCTAGGAGGAACTAGGATTTCTTCAAGACCTGAATTCTCCGTAATTTCTCAAAAATTATGAATGGCAACAAGTCTGTTTACGTTAGAATATCACAATATTCAAAAATTCGTTTCTCATGATTTATGTCATTTGTTCTGATAACGACATATAGGGGTATTACATATAGTGGTCTAAATCAGCCACTCCCAATTAGTGGGGCACGAATGTATGCGCGAAAACAAAACCACAATTTTTTTATCGATTTTTGTATATAGGATTTTAAGCAATGTGAAAATTAATCCAAGTATTACACGCTAACACACTGGCAAAATCGGTCCATATATGTTTGGAATGTAGCATGTTCTTCATCTAGTCCGACACCTTTGCTAATGACTTAGCATACAATACATTATGGCGACATAGCCTCTCTCGCTGGCATCTGCGAACGCATGTATAATTGCAAGTGTTTGGTGACTGGTACGTGTCTATCAATTTACAGATTTTCAAACAATTTAAATTGAAATCATCCCATCCCAGCTTGAGCAACCACAATTTTTGGAATTGAATTTTTAGCAATAAAACCGAAGGCACCAACCAGCCTATAGTGGATCGAACAGCCTTGATGATTCCGAAAGCATCACTCTTTTAGTTATATGGGTTGTTTACAATTCGTAAGCCCCTTAAAAGAAAAATAATCGTCAACCGGACACCAGTATAATACACGTACCTTTGTCTATGCAGATCCATCACTAATTTGAACTTGCGCGTTTAATTATTTCAGAGTATTCATGTTTGACGACCATTTTTGAGGCTCGACGGCTTAACTTGCCCAACCTTTCTGAAGTGTCTGCTCCCTTTAACAAATCATCCAAGTAAAAATCATTTTTGATACACATTGCTGCATCACACATTGCCAATTCAGTTAAATATTGCGTTGTTCAAAATGGTGCCGATGCTGTACCATACGTTACAGTTATTAATTTTTATGTTTCAATGGCTGCGATACGTAGTCGTGAGCGAGCTCAATGTTTGATGTCAACTTTTGCTCCAAGTTAAAAAAACGTTTTTTTGCCACACTTCATGAGTTACCTAGTACCGCTGCATTTGGTTTAAATGGAAATTTTCTTCTCGTTCTACAAGTTGTTTAAAGTGATTTTCGATGTCTTGTTCAAATAAACTGTTCCATTAATCGCTGCACAACTCCTTCTTTTCTCAAAATAACCGTAATGTGTAATATACGTTGAATTCCAAATTTAGATTGGTAACGTTTGAGTCTCCTTGAATACCTCCTGAAACTACATATAACAACTTAAAATCTGCTCCTATTAACATGTTTATCTTTCCTTAGGATCGCCTAGTTCCTCTTCGATTTCTTCAGCTTCGCTTAGTTTGTAGGATACCACAGGCAACACTAATGGCAATGTTTTTAATATTAGGAAGCCAGCTTGCATGGTCCCATCCTTGTTTATCACATCCTTCAGTTACCATGCTAGAAGTTGTTAAGCCTGAAATGGAAATGCGTGCATTTAGTTTGGGCAGGTGCAGTAGTTGGAAAAATCGTAGGTTTGTATTGCGCTGATGTTTCCGATGAAGATAATTCTTTCGCAGTTAGTTCTTTATTTGACTCAAAATATAGCAAATGATGATGTCGTCGCTTGCATTTTAAAAATTTCATACTCGTTTTTACAACTAGAAACCATATAACTTGATCCCATGCTAGTAAAATATAATCCTTTCTCTGCTAAGAAATCCTCGTCGAGCTGCCACATTCATTTCTTTGAACCTTTCGCATTCACATTAATCTTTGTAACTATCTGCCTTGATGATTTCTTGGATAGTGTAGGTTCTGATTTCTCCAAAGTATCACTTCTTGTGTTCAAAAATTCAATAAAAACTTCCAGCTTTGGAATTTCTTTTGTATCTTCAGTGCATTTTTGAAGTAATAAATGAATTAGCCAACGGTCTCGTGATTTCGCTTCTACACTTAGCGCCTTTATTCCTTGTAATCTCGGATGTATTCCAAAAATTGACGTATAAGTGTATTTATTACTTTTGCCAAGTACTATCGTAGTTGACTATATGCGTTTCACCAGAGTAGCAGCGTCACCAATTAAGAAGCTTTTTGAATATTTAAATTTATGAATCTTTGAAAGCGAGCCATTATTATGAATTGATGACTAGTACAAATCCTTGAACGTTTGAAAATCAGCATGGTATTCCGTAAGCATCAAATTTTTTTCATGAAGATTTTCAAAATAATCCTGGTATTGTTGTGAATTCGATATACACACTTTCCAATGGTTCAAGGCGAATATGAATGTATTCAGTGGCCGCTTCATCAAGTTGAACAGAAATTCTCCACACGTCTTGATCTCCCTTCGCAAACCTACGCCTATTTTTCAAGCTAGCAATTAACTTTTGGATGTCGTCACTCACTGTAATTTAATTAGCACCGTAACACAATATTCGAACGTTCACTTTGCACAAATCACTTTAATGGAAACTCGCCGCTTCCAATTTTTCCGTTCACTTAACCGTTTTTTCTCGAATTTCGCAAATTGTTAGTAGGTCACAAGTTCACTTATTCTCAATTTAAAAGCTTGTTAAAATTAGCCTAACCTATGTAACACCATAACGAATAGGTTAAAGTAAAGAGTTGATAGGTCCCAAACCGCAATCAAAGCTGAATTGCAGATTTTGAATTTTTTGGCTCAGACCCTGCTGAAATAATCAAGCAATCTTAATGCGCATTGGTACAACAATTATATAGGTCCAGAAACCTATCTCTAGAGGTATCAAGAACCCGATTTTTTTGGCCCAGAATTTGCTGATTTATAATAGTAAGATGATTTTCAAAAAAAAAACGAATTTTCTATGAAATGTACGCTTTGGAACAACAATTCGTGATCAATTGATCAATTTGAAAAAACAGATAAAAACCGCTTGACACTTTACATTATGGAGAATAGAATTTTTACCTTTCACTGAAATTACGTTTAAAGCTTCTAATATTCTTTATATGAACTGATTGTGGTTAAGATTTGTTTAACCACTAATTTTTTTTGGGCCGATGGAGATGGCCGATTTAAACTGAGGGATGCAGAATATTTTTGGACTACTGGCTATAGCTTTAAAAATATGTTGGAAATTAATGAAAATCTTTATAAAACTCTGAGTGAAGGCCGAGTAATTTATGCAGTTTGCTCACGGTAAAACTGATTTAGTATGCGGATTAAAACCGGCTGTTGCAGATGAATTGAATGAGCTTAATCCACATTGGATGGAGAATGGTGAATATGGTGTTATTCAATTCGCGGGACGGCTTTAAATTGCATAGTATTTTTGGTTTAAATATTCATATCATTTTTCATGTATATATCATATTCGGCACCACGGCGCTGTTAATTTGTTATCTTGGTTTTATTTAGCATTCGTAGCATCGAAATCATTCCAACAGCTCAGGAAAACATTAATTTCTTCATACCCACCAGACGATTGGTTTGGTGTTTGGGATACCTCTTCCAGTGCGGGCAATTTGTCTAACTCCTTAAACTCCTGAAGCTGATCTACAATCGGATTATCACGCAGATTAATAGTTGTCAGCGTTTTAAATTGTATATTAATAAATTGATCACTGTTACATTGCGGTAAATTAATTCGTTGAATTCCGTTTTCCATTAATAGAAGTTTGGTAAATTTTTTTAATTTTCCTAGTTTCAGAATTTCTACGAAATTTTCCAATTTATTCATGTGCAAATCGAGAACCTGTAAATTCTGTAAAACTTCTAAATTTTCACTTGTCGTGTCTACACTAATTTCAGACATATTATTATCTTGTAGGCCTAGCTCCTCGATATTAGGCCAAAGCCGGGCGATACAAAATAGCATCCCAATTGCTGAGGCCACAGTGACGGAGGCTTAAATTTTTTAAATGCCGAAAATAAGGTTCCAATTCTTCAATTTTATTTCCGTTGAATTTTATTTTGGGCCCAAGTTCAAAAATCGTAACAAAGGTAACTGCTTCACTATGTCCGCAATAATATTCCAGTTCCAAATTAATGTTGAAGTCAAATCGATTTGAACGAGTGCCGTTAATGATGACAGATTCCTAGCGGCTGCGGTTAGAGAATATGCTGCTGATATATCAACCAAATTCTCCAAACGACTTTGTTTATCAATAATTACTCTTGTGCCTCTTTCATTAACTTCACGTCAAGGACATTTTCACAATCCAAAATATATTTATATGCCATTAACTCTTCCATTATGTTTGCCCCGCTCTGGATCATCCCATTCGACACCAACCCAAACACCTTGATATCCTATAATATCTAAATTGTTTGATATAAAAAAACATTAAATTATCTGCATACTATCACAGAAGAAATACCGCTTCTGTTTCTCCATTATGAATCCCCTGCAAGTTTGTATTTTTTTCAATCGGAATTGTTTCAATTATAACATAAGTCTAGGTTCCGCGGTATAAGCAGCTTTTGGATGCGCCTTATTCCGTTTATGTTTTGAGTTTTTTCCACATTATTTTCAGTAGTCTTGGTTTACGCGTTTTTTTTCGCAAAGTGTTTCGACGTGAATATGTCTTTTGTAATTTCGCATGTTTTATCTGTAGACTGGGATCTATTTAAAATTCATATAAATGAGTAATTCTTCAGAGGCATACTCGAGTAATTCTTCCTTCTGTTCGAGCAGTTTGAACACTGAAGAAAGACCATAAAACTCTACATTATTACAAATAAATTTACTGTGGTTACCAAATCCAAATAAGTGATTTTCACTTAACCACAAATTATGCTGTCAAAACAAAACTTGTCAAATAATTTCACTAACTACACTGTTAAGGATTCTGAAATTTTATTATTTCAAATCAAAACCAGTAAACCAAAGAATACATAACCCAACTTTCACTTACCCTCCGTAAATCAATGTCAAAAAAATGAGTCCAAATTTTTCCATACAAAAACAGCGTTATGTCTCTTCTGGTTGTATTCTGTGGTATGAAGTTTATGCTAAATAAATAACCAAAAATCACACTGTTAAATTAGCTATTTTTCCAATTGGAATTTTTTTTGTAATTTTGGATTTTTCGCACCACCAAACAGGTTCTTTTCATCAGGAAACAGGTTATTTTCAACATTTTCAGATAGCTGGACCATCTGTTTATCTCGTTAACCAAAAGCAACCAATTGTGTTGAACATTACTTTATTTCAGATAGTTTAAAAGTTGACTGATTTTTGATGGTTTAAATAATTATTTAGCGCCGATCCTGGAAATGTCTCGAAGGCCCCACACATTTCTTAGAATAGATAAGCCATATAGCGGTCAATGTGACCAAGCAGATCCAATTATAATGAAGGATTTATACCACCGACCTTGTAGTCTTGCACATATCCTCGGATAGACCATATTGTCAGATAACTTGGCCCCCTCTAAGTGGCCAACCTTATCCAATTGTGATGAACTCTCCTATATTTCGCCGAATTTAGCATTTTTAATAATTATGGATGGTTTTAAAAATGGTTGTATCTCCGATCACAGAGATGTCCACTAGGTCTTGCCCATATTTTCATATAAATTGGCCATGTATCAGTCTACGTGGTCAACCTTATCCAATTGTGTTGAACTATACTATACTTCACAGAATTTAGAATTTCTAATAATTTTGATGGTTATAAAAATTTGTGTATGTCCGATCACAGAGTTGTTCACAAGGTCTTGCCCATATTTTCGGATAAATTGGCCATATGCCAGTCTATGTGGTGAACCTTCTCCAATTGTGATGAACTATACTAAATTTTCCAGAGTTTATACTTTAAGTAAAATGACATAAAATCGGTCACATGGTGCATTGCATTGCAATTTACTGCAGTGTTTGACAAGGAGAATCTCTATCGCTGATACTCCTTAGTCTCATGGTATCTGATGTAGCAACGGAGTGTGTAGGATTTTAATGTTTCTGATGTATGCACTTATTTTAATTTTTGATTTAATTTGTTTGGTGGGTTCAAAATTGTGTTCCGGAACACAATATAGCTTAGCGGTGAGGAGCCACAAGGTGCAGATACTTTGGATCTCTTTTACTTAATGATAATATTATAGTGGAAGGCATTAAGAAGCGTCTTGCCGACGAAATGGTATTCTAAAATAGTTTTTAGATAAAGTTCTTTAATATGGCCAATTAGAATGAGAATTACCGATTATTTCTTTACCAATTTCCGATCTACCTCAAAGCAGATAAAGCTCGACAACTGAATAGTTTATGGAAACTGCAACAGATAATAGCTTTTATGATATTGCCTGTTGATATTTTTGAGAATTTGGCAGCTGTTGAGGTTTCTCATATTGATAAATTTATTAATAATTAAAAAACTGGTATATTAAGTAAAATTAAGATATATTTATTATACATCTGCCGGGAAATTAAACCCTAATCAAAGGAAAATAAGCAAAAATAGGTAAGAGCACGCGAAGCATCAGTAATACTTCTAAAGTTAGCGTAGGGTCCCGGAATTAGAAAAATTATTTTAGAATCTCATTTCCGTAGTTCATGTCAAATTTATTATTTTATTGAAATAAAGATACACACAAAAAAAAAAAAGGTCACCACGACACCGATTCGGTGTTCCATACGATCTCACCGATAGGATATTCCAAAATGTTATCCGTTCGGACTTTCATGTTTTGATCATATAAATATATTTTGGGATAATAAATTTGGCACCGGATCAAACATTTTTTGAACCTTTTCAGTGTGACCATATTTAACACCGTTTTTATATTTTTAACAAATACCTTTCGATAAATTATTTTGCACTGAATCAGATAATCAATAAACTATTTTAGTGTGAACACACAACACTGTTCGTATGTTTTGAATAAACGATTCTGGATTAAATAATTTGCACCGAATCAAACAAATTTTAAAACTCGTCTGGTGTAAACACATTACTTCAATTTGGTGTTTTGTAAAGACATTGTGGATAAAATAATTTTCACCGAATCAACCTTATTTTATAACTCCTCTGGTGTAAGCACATTACTTCAATTTGGTGTACCATATTTTTATCTTAATTAATTTTATATCACTAAAAATTATAGCATAGGTATGTAATAAAAAATGTATAAATAAATTCAACAATGTTTTTATTGTAAATAAATATATAGTTACATAAAAAATATATTTTTTAATAAAAACTTCTTACCTAATATTAAAAATATTTACATTTTAAAATAATTCAAATTTTGGAATAATAAAAGGATTATTATTTTTGTCGTGGTAACAAAATTCATATGAGTCTTTGTATTTTAATTCATTTATTTCTATAACATTATTTTTTTCATTGGTAATTTCAACTTCATACCCATTTAAGTTAATATTAAAACTTTTTGTTATTAATTTACGATAAAAAAATAAATCTTACTATTAATTTCAACTATGTGATCAATTAACCCAAAATTTGGGTGGTTTACTATATCCGTTTTATTAGTACATATAATAAATTTTTTTTTATATAAAAACCCATATTTTACATCATTAATAATATTAATTTTGTCAAATTTCGAAAAATTTATATCTGTTGCTAAATTTTCTGTATCTATATTTAAATCGAGAAATTGTGTTTTCTTGTCAATTTTAAATTCCAGATCAATATCAAGTGTTGACGTTTCATAATCGATATAATTCATTTCTTGATGTTTTGTAGCTAAGAGTAAACATATATTTTTAAAATTTCGTGTTGAATGAGCAATTCTTTTTAGCTTTTCATGTTTGCCTTCAAAGCGCATTGTCCATAATGTAGTTAAAACACCCATAGTACGAATGATTCGGGGATAATGTACCAATGAATGTTCTTTTGGAATAAAACTTTTTCCAGGAAAATTTTTTAAAAATTGCGAATGATGTTCTTCGATAAGTATCGTTAACTTGTCTACTAAGTGTTCGTTTAGGACGGGTGAAAAAACTATTTTTGTTATTTGAATAAGCAATATTATAACGTTAAATTTTGAAAAAAAATCAGTATCGCCATTATCAATTAAATGGTGAATTAAAAACGGAAAATACCTCAGCAGACACCAGAACTGCGAAGCTCTTTGTCGTAAATTGTTAGTTTTACTGTCTAAACTTATTAAGGAAGGAATATTTGAACTATTTAGATATCCAAAATTAAAATTTTTAATAATATTATTTACATCCTCAATGGAAATTAATTTTCGCTCTTTAGTAATATACAACAAAAAAATTTTAATTTCATATTGACCAATACCCTCTAGAATATCGTGCATGATATCAACACTAAGAGATTCAAATGTGTTAAAATATTTTAGTTCGTTCAGCAAACATAATGATTGTATACCAAATTCTTTATGGTCAACGTAAAGGTTATAATCTTCTTGCTTTCTAATTAAATCGACATTTTCTTTTAAAATACTTTGAATGTCTTTTGAATGCATTCGACAGAATCGACAAAAGTAATTCGATTTAAATGATTCATTTAAACCATACAAGGAGTTTGCAGATAAATTATCATGACTTAGAGAAAAAATGGATCCTTTTACATTGTATAGTATATCATTATAAATAATATCAATACCATCAGTTTCCAATTTCTTAAGATCTGCAACTATTGGTTCTAAAAATGGCTTATAACCAAGCTGTTTGATGTCTGCGTAATGACATAGTGCAATCAAATGAATATTTTGTAGGTGTGTATTAATGTGATCTTCTAAATTTAAAACTGTAAAATAAAATGCCATAATTTTATGGACTCCTGTTTTAGATCCTAGGGGGTTTACCACTTCAAATTCATCAAAATATAGTTGTAAATGAAAACAAGGGTGTTCTGAAGAAAACAACTTATTATTTTTAAAATGTTTACTTTGTGTATAGTGAAATAAGTTATTTGATGCATTTGAATTTTTTAAAATATTTTTCATAAAATGTTTATTTTGAGATAGATAGGATAATGTTTCAATATAGATACGTATGAAAAACTATTTGTCACAATACGCCGGCAATCGTAAATTAATTTTGTTTTATTCCATACCCTATCATTTCTAACGCTAACAGCAATTTCTCTTGGAGCTGGCACTTGATTGAAGATTTGTTTCCGTCGCTTATAAGTAGAAATTTCATTTTGAAAGGGACTATTCATGATTTGCAACTCTGGTTGTATTAAAATATTTATATCTTTAGTATTATCAAAATTTAAAATTTTTTTTCGGATATTTGTTTCTATTGCATTTGTAAAATTAGAAACTAGTCTTAAAATAAAGTTCTGCTGGCTGTAATTTAAGTCTAGTCTCATAAAATCTCTAATGAACTCATCTCGTACTTCAATTATATTGACGTCAGCTACGTTACTAATATCTACATTATTGCTATCATTTTCAACAAGGTTATTGACGTGATCAACTGTTTCCACGATTCTGTTATTTAATCCGGTGTCATCAACATTACTACATATGGTTATATTTGTATTCGTAATTTGATTTTGTGGTACATGTTTGCTAATGGAATGTTTCATTAAGCCGCAAAAACTCTGATATTGAGCATAACAATTTTTGTATCCACAAAATAATTTACATTGCCTTGGATTTGTTAAACTATGAAACAATCTTAAATGTTTTATGTACATCTTCAAATCAATGAAAGACTTAGTACAATTTATTATCTTGCATATAAACATTTTGCAATTTTAATTAAGAAAGATATTAATACAATATGTATATTTTATATTAATGCATGCAAAATAAACTATGCTAAAAATGTTCTAATGAAAATATACGTTTTTTTATTCTAAAACGTTTAGAAGAAATTAGTACTTCAACATAAAAATTTTTAATTCATTACATTTTTTTAAAAATTATATTACTTCGACGTTGGTAAGATCCAAAGAATTACCTTACTCAAGTAAGAAGTTATTGATTACGATGGCCGCTTAAAATTCAATCAGGTTGGTGTATCGCAATTTATCAAAGTTTCGATCTGGAAGCAAATGTAATTTATTAAAAACTGATAGGATATTTAAATATTTATATAGTTTTATCAAAATATTTTCTCTTTTATCAAAATAAGTTTGTACGCTTTTCGCTTATTGAATTACATTTTCCATTGCTCAAGTAAAATACGATTCTATTTCGTTTCTGATTATGTTGCTTAATTATCATTGTGAATGGAGAAAATCGTAATTGAATAAACGAAACACTGTACAAGTTTACTCTTGATTAAAGGTACATAAATTTACTTGATTAAAGGTACATAATACATACTTACATATTCAATCACTTTTAATTCGTTATTCAATTGTAAGATTAAACATTATATTTTCAATAAAAGTTAGCCATTAAATCTAACATCCCAACATATTTTTTAATTCTTTTAACCTTGGCGTGAGTTGAGATCTGTTCATTTTGAAAAAAGCCTCTTGAACAAATAAATAAAATGATCCATAATCTGAAGGATATTGGCAGTTGAACACAAAATAAGCTTTAAATAAAGTAGCAAAAGCGTCGATGCTGGTAATCTCCGATAAAAGAGGTATCTCCTTATTGTCTATATTTATTGAGTATGAGCAAATCGTTGATTTCGATGGCCCCCTTAATATAAGATGAGGCTGAGTTATTTTATTTTCTCGGATAGTTCCGGTCTGAAAAAACATAAAATGGATTATTAAAAATCACAGGAATAAAATGTTAGTTGTGCAAATGTATTTTTCAACAACCAACCCTGACGCTCCTTATTTAAGTCATATGAAAAAAAAAAAAAAACTTTTTCTGTTTATAAATCTTACATTGTGTCCTAAGATAAAAGTTATGTTTGGCGCAATTGATTTTATTTATTTATGGGAATTCAATAGATACTCCCAAAGCTACTTAGTTTAATTAATTTCAAACTAATAATTATTCTTTTAGTTACAAAGTAATACTTTTAATAAGAAAGCAGTACAAGTTCGAAAATATTTTCACTCATATATCAAACATTATTTTTATTCTATGGTGAATGAAAAAACTGGAAATGTTTGGTAGTATTTAAACGAAATAAATCAAATAATCGTAGGTTTGTACGAAAAATATTTTTCTTTATAGGAGGGCCAAAACATGTAAACAAAAAACGTCAGGTTTAATTTAATAAAAACCCTACACTAGTTTGGTTTAGTTACCTTTTCGAAAACATAAAAATTATATGGCTGGAACGTTGACGTTGTTGGTTGATTTTTTTTTCTATATGTTCGGCAAATATTTTTGAGGATCATTAGTGCGTTGAGATCATCGTCAAACTCTGAAAATATTGTATAACAAAAAATTAAGTACTTTAGGTTGCTATTATTCTTAAAGTTGTTTTACTTTCATATTCTTGAGTGCACTCATCATATATTTTAATTTTACGATGGATTCCAATTTCTAAAATTTTTTTCTTTATTTGAGTCCAATTTTCTTTTAAAAAAACATCTTCTCTATACGCAATCTGAAAGTCTTGATCAATCTGGAATGAAAATTGTAAATAATTATAATAACAAGTAATGTAAGTATATTCATTTTCTAATCTAAGTAGAATATATTTCTAATCTAGTTATATAATATTACTGGGGGTTGAATAAAAAAAAAATATTTTAAAATTAAAAAAAACAATATGCATATGCATAAGTAAATGTTGTTGTAACAATTAATAAAATGAAATACCAGCCCCGGTGTATCCAAGAACCTCGGAAAATTTTCGAATGTGAAAATCGTTGGTCGACATTTAATAGTTCGACGCATTCTTGCAAAAATTTCTGTTGAAGCCATTGGATGTCATCTGAATAGTCAACCAGTTCTTCTTCCTCTTCTGATTCATTTTGATCAATTTGAATTTTCACTCCTGAATTACGCGATGAATTTCCTAAAGATCTATTGACCGTTCGTAAACGAAAAGCAAAAAATCCAGTTCTATCCCCAGGGTTATAAAATATTTCCTTTAATGTGGAAAAACATCATGAAGCTAAATATTTTATCAACGTAAAAGTTACAACTTACAAATTTTTCCGGATCATGGTTCTCGCATAATTTAGGAAATAATAGCGCAGTGGCTTGCGCCCACAATGTTTTATTTTGCGAACTCGGATACGTACCGTGAACTTCAATCAGGTGACTAACAATAATATTTACTATTTTAATTCGAAGATTTTTTGGTAGGACTTCTGTGGAATTATATTTATCAACAAGTATTTTAGCCTCTGGATGATTAGTTAAATATGTTTCCAGTTCCTGTAATTGTACATAGTAGAAAAATAAACTAACTGTTTTCTATTATATACCAATGGGTCCCATTTGAAACCCGATATTTCAAAATGCGATGCGGTACAAAACGCGGTATGGTACAAAAACTTTAGGTACCGTAGCAGTATTTCACATTTTTGTTAAAAAATTTAACCCTACAAGTGAAAATAACTTTGTTTTATGAAATAAATTGTAAAGCAATTACTCATACCCGAAAAAACTGAAAAAAATTATTTATATTTCACCACTACATTTATTATTGAAACCGTCAAACCCTTAAGTTTTAATTAGCGATCCGCAATTGGGACATTTACCTTATTTAAAAACGAGATATGTATAAGGAACAATAGGTATTTTTTTTATTTTTACCATTCCATCATACATGCTCAATTTCATCATTACCTCTTTTAAAACATATTTTTCTAATTTAATTTTTTCTTCATATTCCGTTTGCGTATTTGCATCCGTGTACGCTATGTTTTCTGTTTGACTTGAACTATCTTTATGAGATTCTAATGTATGTAATAATTTTATTAATATGATTCGAACAATACAAAAGAAACATGGTTGTTATTTTACCGTAATTTTGAAAAGTTTTTAAAAAAAATGATTTCTCGTAAGTTAATTTCATATCGCTGATAATTATATTAAAAATTTCCTGATTCAGTTCAACATTATCTTCAGTGAACAGGCATAAATCAAAATTATTTGAAGTGATATTAAACTTTAATGAAGCTGAAATATAAAAAATAGGCTCTGTAAAATTAATATTGGAAAAAGCATTGAAATGCCGAACAAAATGAACATAAACGTTGAAACGTTGGTGTTTATTATACTGCAATTGACATAATTTATTAAGCAGTTTGTACAACTGTTATGTGCATTCAAAAATAAATTTAACATAAATATAAAAAATTACGTATTTAGATTTGTGATTTCCTTATAACTTCTAAGAAAAAAAAAAAATATTGCACCTATTTTATTTTCAAATTTCGTTTAAGGATTTTTTCACAAAAAATCGATAGCTCAATTATTCTTTATATCAAAGATAATGAATTAGTTACAGTTTTATTTATTACAATTCGGTCAACACAGTGATATCACATGCACATTTTGAACAAAAATTCAAACACCATAACAAAAACCAATGGTTAATTTTCCAACAAAAAATACACTAACTACAATAAATTAATTGTTATATTACTGTGTTATTAATAAAATAATTATCTTAGGTAGTTTCCACATCGGAGGAACTAATCAATAATTCTAAATAAATTATTGGGTCTCATGTTGCTTTGAAATGTGTTTGAAAAGTATTCTGTTTTCTTTTAGAACACTTCTTTTGCATTTATTTTTATTTTTCAATGCAAAATTATTAGTGGATGTTAAAAATTTGGAAGCGCATCCGAGGTGGAACGTACTTTATAATTTAATTTTACCTTCTTCTAAAATATCCAAAAGTGTTGTGGAGTTTACAATAATAAATTTTTTTGTTGCGTTGTACACTATAGAAAACACTCTTTTTCCTTCCATCTTATGATTTTCACTAATAATCACGCAATTTATAAAATGATTCACTTATTAATTAAACTTTATTGAAAATTCACAACTAAATTGCGGTTTACCACTATCACTAATTATTTAGAACACTAGAGATTTATTTTATTTTAATACACGTTGATGTGTCTTCCATGATACCAAAACCCAAACTGATGATTTTTGAAACAAAAAAACTAATTTTTAATGCAAAATTTAACAGGAATATTCACGTTTAGAAAATAACACCGAAAAGGGAATTTTATTGCATCCAAAATGATTTTTGTTTTAACTGTGATTTCCCTTTCTAATAAAAAAAAAGTAATATTTTCTGTGAGAAACGGTAAAGATTTGTTTAACACCAAATGTGGTTAACATTATATAATTTCGAAGATAAATTATCCAAAATGACATTTTAAATATTTATCCGTTGGTGCGGAGTTAATTTTATGAAACAATACCTGATTTGATACAAATAAAATGTTTCCTCTGATAAAAATAAAACTGACACCGCATATTTTTTTGAGTGTAGTAATAATAATAATAATAATAATAATAATTTAATCCAAATCAGTTGAGGAATAGATAAGTTCTAACCAAACATGCTATATTCAACAACTTTATCTAAAAATAATTTTAAGGTTCCATTTCCTAAAATAGATAGGATCCACCCTGGTTAGCCTTATTCCAGAACTTCATCTAAAAATCATTTTAGAATCCCATTTCCAACGCACATGTCAAATTCAATCACAATCGGTTAAGGAATCGCTAGGTTCCATCCTAATTAGCCATATTCCAAACTTATTAAAAATTCTAAATTCTGTGAAGTATAGTTCATCAAATCATCGATAATATGAGCAAGACCTTGTGGACATCTCTGGGATCGGAGATAAAACAATTTTTAAAACCATCCATAATAATTAAAGATTCTAAATTCGGCGAAATATAGGAGAGTTCATCACAATTGGATCAGGTTGGCCACGTAGAGTGGTATATGGCCAAGTTATCTGACAATATGGTCTATCCGAGGATATGTTCAAGACCTTGTAGACATCTCTGGTGTCGGCAATATTGTAACGAAATGGACGTGAAGTCACTCCGTTAGCAGATATCCATGCCACTTGTTGTTCCTGGGCGGTCATTGGCCGGATAAGGCTCAGGGGAAAGGCGTGGGGTTTGCCAGGAACATGGCACGGATCTAGTTGAACCGCGGGAAGGGAAGGAGGCAGGATGTGGGAGAATGGAATAGGCGGGGATGTGGATAGCGACGACTCACATCTCGCTTTGGGGCTGGGTTAGGAGAGTCCTGAACTCATCCTAAATGGGGCTTATCTCGCCATCTTAATAATAAAATTTTCAAGTTTAAGGTTTACAATTATACTAAATTATAAGTTTTATATTTTCATTTCAATTTTCATTTTTATGGTGCGCACAACGCAACAACTCACAAATACAAATATACTTAAACAAAAATTTGAATAAATTTTCAAATTTTATTTTTTTCTTTGAATTTTAATTTATAATATGCTTACGTCTTTCCACTTTTCGTTGTCTTCTATTTTTGTGTATTGTCTGCGACGAGCTTACAAAGCCAAACAAAACGGTTAATGTCCCAAAAATTAAAATCCAAAAAAAACCGTAAAGTAAGTAGCAGTAGGTATCTGCTTGTGTAACGGTATTCTTTTTATTCAATGAACCAACATATTCTGATTTTGTATGTTGAAATTCGAGATGGTTAGGTGAATTAAAAATGTATCGACGCACAAACTATTTTTTTTTTTTTTTTATTTCACCAACTATGTAAATATACATAAAACTATTTAAAAAAATCAATTTCAATTGATTGAATGATTTTAAATGCACTTTGTACAACAAGTTGTAGTTGTTTAAAATACTTACAATACTACTTTAAAATTAAATTCTATTAATAATATTAAATAATATATAAAAAAAAAACACTGGTAATAAACTGTATAATAATTAATTATATATGCAAGTTTAAGTATTATTAATTTAATTAATGAAATTCACCAGTAAAACGACATAAAAACAACTTCTAATTCCTCTTAAGAAGAACCTAATTTTAAACTACACAATAAACCACAATAAAATCACTTAAGTTTTAAAACGGAGATTCAACTTGAAACTGTTTAGTATTTCTTTATGGTTACTATTATTATTTATTTATTTTAGTTTTTTTTTTTGTAAGTAAATATTTAAATTCTATTAATAATAGTAAATAATATAAAAACACTAGTAATAAACTGTATAATAATTAATTATATATGCAAGTTTAATTATTCTTAATTTAATTAATGAAATTCACCAGTAAAACAACATAAAAACAACTTCTAATTCCTCTTAAGAAGAACCTAATTTTAAACTGCACAACAAACCACAATAAAATCACTTAAGTTTTTTTTTCTTTTTTTTGTAAGTAAATATAAAAAAAATTTCGTTGCAAATATATAAACTCTACTTCATATTCGTACACCAAATATTAACCGAAAAAATAAAAAAAAATAAATAAAAGCACAACCCGACTTACTCGAGCTCAAAACACTTCACTCAAAAAAAAACCACGCCATGCACGTCGGTCGTCAATCGCCCACATCAGAAGAGAAAAAAAAAAATGCATCAGCATAAAAAGGAATTAGAAAAAAAATTATAAAATATGTACTTGGTAATATCAGAAAAAAATTAAAAGATAAGAACCCAAGTGAAAAATGAGCTTCGTGAAACTCAGAAAAATGAAAATTCTCATGCATTGATATATAGCTGACTTGCTTGATTTCCGTAGAGGAATGCTCGACCTAATTGAGCACAAGTAGTCACATGAGATAGGAATTTATTATCTGTTTTAGGCAGACAGATAATTTGTTGTTTGCAATACCAACAACCATGGGAAAGAATGTGGACAGTACGTATAGTACAGGTAAAATAGGCGATGACTTAAGAAAATTGGAGGTACGCCAATTGACTGGCGTAACAAACGTGGGGACGTCCCACACCCTAGATGAGTCTCAAAAGCCGGGCAAGACAAAACGAGAAAGCCGAACGGCAGACCCTTAGGGATCGCCGCACCCTTAGAATGTGTAGAATGCGTTGGTATCACGCCCTGATATCTTTGACGTGAAACGTACCTAAGGCCTTACCGAAAGAATCCTGTAACTGATAAGCGACTGAACCGACTTTACCAGAAATTACAGCAGGTTTGAATTTGGGGCTTAGTTTAGCTGAAAATTTATTAGAGGCATCACTCAATGCAAACGATCGAACAAAGACGGGCTGGCCAAGCTGAAATATACGTTGGGTGCTACGAAGATTATATCGCTTAGCGCTATTTTCATGAGCCACCTTTAGATAATGTTGGATGCGGTCTTTAAGCAAATTAAGATGATCAGGTTTAGATACAACCTGTAATTCACTTGCATCATTTCCATCCAACAATCTACGTAGCGCATAATCGGTACCGTGTAATGACATATGTTGCCCGAACACGACATAATAAGGGGAACACGACAAGGTATCATGAACAGCGTTGCGCAGAGCAGCAGCTATCTCTTGCAAGTACTTATCCCACTCGTTATGGTCATGATCGGTCACATATGCACGCAGAGCGGACAATAAAGTTCGATTGACGCGTTCAGACGCGTTACTCTGTGGGGAATAAACGGGAGTGCGAACATGAGAAACTCCATATTTCGATAATAATTCTTTGAACAGATTTGATGTGAATTGCTTGCCATTGTCGGAAGTTACCACCTCAGGTACGGAGAACATTAGGAAGACTTCATTCTCGAGAAAATTACACAACGCCGAAGCAGAGGCTTCACGCAAAGGTTTTACCAAAACGAATTTAGAGAAATGATCAAGCACAATGACAATATAGGAGTTCCCCCGCTTAGAACGAGGATAAGGGCCAAGGAAATCCACGAACAGTTTTTGAAAGGGTCTGGTAGACACTACAGCTGCTCCCATGACTGGTTGGGTGGAGAAATTCACAGCCTTATTCATTTTACATTTAGTGCAGCTAGCCACGTACGTCTTCACTTGGCTTGCCATTCGTGGCCAGTAAAATTGTCGCTGAAGTCGTTCAAGTGTTTTGCTACCGCCTAAATGTGCTGAAGTAGGAGGGTTGTGGGCCTGCTCGATGAGATTCTCGGTCAAAGAATGAGGAATGACCAATCTCCAGATAGGAACATTGGTATCAAAGTAATTAATTCCATAAGATGAGGCTATTAATAATTTGTCCCCCTGAACTTTAAGATTATGTTCAGCACTACCCAACTGTTTGACTTTATTAATTCGGTCAATATATTCGGGATCCTGAAAGGATGGTGAGGAGAGATCAATGTGCAACACTGGCACCGAAGTCTGTGCAGGTGATAAAGAATTTACTGAAGCATCTAAGAGATTTGACGGGGCCTGACCACCACCAGACCGGCCATTGCAATCGATACTGCTCGGGTCTTTCGAATCTTCCTTACTAGGCTGGGTTTCATCGTAAAAACTCCGAGACAACGCATCTGGCACAACGTTTACCGATCCTTTTCGGTAGCCGATTTGGAAATCGAAAGCTTGTAGCTTAAGACTCCAGCGAGCCAAGCGCCCGGACAGATCCTTTTGATTCATCAACCATCTTAAGCTGGCATGATCGGTATAGATGACAAAAGGATACCCTTCAACATACGGCCGAAACTTCTGTACACTGAGTATCGCGGCGTAGCATTCTAGTTCAGTGACTGAGTAATTGCGCTGCGCCGAATTAAGCTTATGAGAAATAAACTCAATAGGTCGCTCATTACCCTCGGAATCCAACTGAAATAGAACACTGCCCACGCCCACGGCACTAGCATCGCACTGGATGTAAAAAGGCTTGCTATAATCCGGGTTAGCTAAGACAGGAGCCGATGATAGAGAGCGTTTTAAAGCGTTAAATGCCGAATCTGCAACGGAGGACCACACTATTTTCTGCGATTTTCCAGTGCGATCAGTAAGAGGGGCAGCCAGAGAAGCAAAGTTAGGGATAAAACGACGGTACCATCCGCACATACCCAGAAAGCGCCGAATCTGTTTAGTAGTTTTTGGAACGGGATACTCCAGAATAGCTTTGCACTTGTCCGGATTGGTGCGTAGGCACCCTTCGCCGACAATATAACCTAGATAATCAACTTCCTTTAACACGAATTTACTTTTCTCAAGGTTTATAGTCAAACCAGCCGTTTCAAGGAGGCGAGCAATCTCTTTCAATAGCACAAAATGTTCCGCTAGGGTAGCAGAAGTAACCAAAAGGTCATCGAGGTACACGAACACTTTATCGTGCAACTGGTGGGGTATAACTTTGTGCATCAAGCGACAAAGCGTCTGCGGCGCGTTGCATAAGCCGAAAGGCATTACGTTGAACTGGTACAGAGGCCGTCCAGGTACCGTAAAAGCCGTCTTATCGCGGGATTGTGGGTCGAGTGGTATCTGCCAGAAGGCGTCTTTTAAATCAATGGCCGAAATAAATCGGGTTTGATCCAAACGCCCCAACAACCCGTTGATGAGAGGCAGCGGATATGCATCCTTGACGGTGGCCTTGTTTAGTTCTCGTGCATCCAGGCATAAGCGAACTTTACCCGATCCTTTACGCACCAATGTGACTGGGGAACACCATGAACTTTGTGATTCCTCTATCACTCCTAGGGATAGCATACGGTCTAATTCACCGTACATTAAGCTTTGTATGGCCGGCGAAACGGCATAGAATCTTTGTTTCACGGGTTTAGCGATTCCGACGTCGATGTGATGGGTTACCAAGGACGTTTTGCCCAAACCCAATTTAGAGCTCATGGGGAAAAGCTCCTTGATCTGGTTCAAAACTGATTGATCCCTACAGGATAAAAGGTGGTATTTCGCTTCGGCCGGTCGTTCAGACCCAGTATTAGCTGTACCCAGGGACGCGATTTTTGGGAAAATACCGAAGCGGTTCCAAAAATCAATCCCGAGATAGAGAGGCTGTTCTAAAGACGGAACTATGTACAGAAGTAAATTATGGGAGACGTTATTGAATTTAATAAGGGCATTAATAAATCCCAAAACCCGTTGCGGCTGACCACTCGCTGTGTTAATATGGGACGGAAAGCTGTGGAATTTGATCCCAGAATCCATCAAATATTTTTCGGATCCGCGACCCAATACACTGACACTGGCTCCGCTGTCCAGAAGCCCTTGATAAGTCACTCCATTAACAAGGACGGAGGCATATGGTCTTGAATCATTTGGGTTATCTAACAGTATAGAAGCAAGTATACGGGCTCTACTACGTCGCCGGTGTTCCCAGTATATCTTAGAGCGGAGTAAGCGGGATGAGTAATGGGGAGTAACTGTATTGTTAGAGCTTGGCACTCTTTCTTGCATTTGGGTCCACTCCTTTCCTACTACGGTGGCTTTCGAGGGGTTGGGAGGTGCGAAGGAAAAGGGATGCGGTGTGCGTATTTCGTTTAATTTGGGGGGTGCGATATCGGGGTTTTGGTCCGGTCGCCAAATAGCGCTGTTCCGATCTCGGGTCCCTCTGCGTTGGGATGCATCAATACTCGAGGGGGCGCTCTCCCAGGGGGGCGGAGCCTCGACAGCCCGTTTCCCGAACATCGGAAACAGTTTGGTCTTAATATGCCTGGCCTACCACATCCAAAGCAAAATATTTTGGTAACCGCCTCGGGACAGTTAATAAAGGTATGCCCAATATCCTGGCAATTCCAGCAGATACTGAGATTGGAATCACCTTCGGGTTTACTGGGAGTATTTGAGGCATTGGCAAAGTTGACTCGCCTGGGAGCCTTCGGATCATTAAAGGCGCAAATCTCTTCCTGATTCATGAGGCCAGGGGAATTCGACCGCTTAGGGAATTGATCTTGGATCTCCTCTGGATACGGGACATTAGGGCTCTCCAAGGTTAGTTCATGGATACCCCGCTGGAGGCATCCCAACTCGGGATCATATCGGTTGCGTCGCCACACATCTTCTAAAGCCAAACTGCGTTGGACCAAACTGTTTATGGAAGGGATGGTTTTCCCTGCCAACGCTACCTGGAGTCCAGGTCTCATATTGGACCGTAAGATGTGCAAGATTTCCGGCTCTTCCAAAGGCACTCGAAATTGCAGAGTGAGGGTCATGATTTCGTTATAGAAATCGCGGAAAGATTCAGACTTCTTTTGCTTCCGATTTTCTATAACCCGTTTGATATCGGGATCAGTACGACGGTCCTGAAAGGCGGCTATCAACGCTGCTTTCACTGCGGACCAGGAAGACATGGGGTTCCGCTCTAAGTAGCACCAATACCAGTTGGAGGCGTTCCCTTTCAAGACACATCCCAATTCATCCCGTAAGTCTTCCAGGGTCAGGCGGTAGACCCGCGCAAAATGCTCGATCCGGAAAAGGAATCGTTCCACGGGTAACCCGTCTCCGGAGCCATCAAAGGAAATTTTGCACTGGCCCAGGTGAGTGCTACCGCGTCCCGTCCCTCTTACATATGTGCGTGCTCCTGCTGCCTCGGTGGCGGGAGCAAGAAGATTTGAGGCACCCGGAGGGAGGGATACTTTATCGTCTTTCTTAGCGTTTTCGTGGGGTGGGGTAGGGCGCATGGTGGAAGACAGGGGATGCGGGGCTTGACCCGAATCCCTTCGTCCCTCGTCGTCGCCACCTGTCTCGAGCTCCCGTGATAACGAGTCAGTTGGATTTGCTACTTTCAACTCAAAGACATCACTGGTGAATTTGTTCCCCGCATCCTCTTCTTCAGAAGAAGACAATTCCTCTGGTTCAAATCCTTCTGACTCTCTGAGTTGGGTTAGGGATTCCTCTAAATTCGCGTCGCCTTGCATGATGCCCTGCACCGCTACTAACATGAGTTGACTCTTTTCTGTGAGCGTCTTCGCCTGGGCTTTATATGATCGGCTAGTGTTAGTTAACCGTCTCAGGCGCTCAATCACGTGAATAACTCGGGCCTCGATTATCTGCGTCGCCGCTGCTGTAGGTTTATTCTGGGGGTCAAAACTGGCTACCCAATCTCGATGGTTCTGCAATTTAATTTGGCATTTGTTGATTTCCCGCTTAGGGTTGCGGCAAGCGGCTCCATGGGGTCGGAAAGGTTTTAAGACAGGATTATTGCTTTCATTGATAAAAGCAGCTTTCAATAATTGCAGCCGGTTAATAGGACTACCTTTCAAATGCCTAACTTCGCATTCGATTTCGAACTCGTCCGGCGACAAATGTTCAGCCTCCATGGTCACAGAGGTCTCGGGAGATTAGCACGGCGTAATTAATGAAAATATAAATATAGGGGTAAGAAGACTGGCCGTTAAGGAAAAAGAACTCGTCGAGATTAAATGCCCCTATTGATTATGGCTTGAAACAAAAAACTTAATGATAAAGTCACTAAAATGATAAGGAGAACTCCGACGGCAAAACGAAGCACTTCCATGTTTCCAAAAATAGATTTATTTATTTTTTCCTTTTTTTTCCTTTTTTTTTTTTTTAAAATAGATTCGCGATAGTGGTCTGGAACAAATAGCTTAAGGCTAATGTGAGTCCGACAAGTACGACCACTACAACTATGGACCGCCAAATTTCCATTAATATTAAATTTGTGATTCGTTTTACAGACAAACTCCAATCGATTCTTATTTAATCTAAAATATTAAATCTATATAACTATAAACAAACAAATATATAATACTATATAAAATATTTTTTTTTTTTCTTATGCTTTTATTCACTTTGCAAACTAAAACTTAATTTGGTTTTTTTTTTTGACTTATTTTACTATTTTTGTGTAATAAAAACAAACAATTTCTCAAAAATAATAATCTAAAATTCTAAAAATCAAAATATTGTAAGACACAAACAATATAATTTTATAAAACAATTCACTATGATAATAAATTATTAATTTTTTTAATTTTCCACAACAACTATATAATTGAAGTAAAAGCACAAACTTTATTTTTCTTCTTTGATTTATTAAAATATAAAAGGATGAGTCCAGGACTAACTCATCACCCATGACATGCAGCACAACGATCAGTCATCATTAAAGGAAAGGATTGTAGGAACATTAGGGTTTTTTTTTTTTTTTTTTTTTTTTTCAGACAATTATATCACGCTCACCATTAAGGGACTGATGAAATGAATCGACCGAAACTTTAAGCTGGTGGAAAGGTAATTTAAGTAACCACGGCAATTACATTCACGCTCACCATGAATATCATGGGACTACTGAGACGAACTGCCTGGGTAACGAAAGGAGATAGGGAAGGGTTAAATTTGGTCAACCATTGATATCCCGCTCACGTAGGAGACAACGGACAACAGATATTGATGGTTGATAACCAAACCAAATGAAAATTTTAAACAAACCTCAGTATGTGCAGCCGTGTGTATTCAAAACAACTCGAGGTTGGTTACAACGGTTCACAAAAAGATAACGAGGTTAACACAAAAAATAAAAACTGAGAAACTAAAGCCGAAATTTTTTATACCTTTGGGCGCCACTGTAACGAAATGGACGTGAAGTCACTCCGTTAGCAGATATCCATGCCACTTGTTGTTCCTGGGCGGTCATTGGCCGGATAAGGCTCAGGGGAAAGGCGTGGGGTTTGCCAGGAACATGGCACGGATCTAGTTGAACCGCGGGAAGGGAAGGAGGCAGGATGTGGGAGAATGGAATAGGCGGGGATGTGGATAGCGACGACTCACATCTCGCTTTGGGGCTGGGTTAGGAGAGTCCTGAACTCATCCTAAATGGGGCTTATCTCGCCATCTTAATAATAAAATTTTCAAGTTTAAGGTTTACAATTATACTAAATTATAAGTTTTATATTTTCATTTCAATTTTCATTTTTATGGTGCGCACAACGCAACAACTCACAAATACAAATATACTTAAACAAAAATTTGAATAAATTTTCAAATTTTATTTTTTTCTTTGAATTTTAATTTATAATATGCTTACGTCTTTCCACTTTTCGTTGTCTTCTATTTTTGTGTATTGTCTGCGACGAGCTTACAAAGCCAAACAAAACGGTTAATGTCCCAAAAATTAAAATCCAAAAAAAACCGTAAAGTAAGTAGCAGTAGGTATCTGCTTGTGTAACGGTATTCTTTTTATTCAATGAACCAACATATTCTGATTTTGTATGTTGAAATTCGAGATGGTTAGGTGAATTAAAAATGTATCGACGCACAAACTATTTTTTTTTTTTTTTTATTTCACCAACTATGTAAATATACATAAAACTATTTAAAAAAATCAATTTCAATTGATTGAATGATTTTAAATGCACTTTGTACAACAAGTTGTAGTTGTTTAAAATACTTACAATACTACTTTAAAATTAAATTCTATTAATAATATTAAATAATATATAAAAAAAAAACACTGGTAATAAACTGTATAATAATTAATTATATATGCAAGTTTAAGTATTATTAATTTAATTAATGAAATTCACCAGTAAAACGACATAAAAACAACTTCTAATTCCTCTTAAGAAGAACCTAATTTTAAACTACACAATAAACCACAATAAAATCACTTAAGTTTTAAAACGGAGATTCAACTTGAAACTGTTTAGTATTTCTTTATGGTTACTATTATTATTTATTTATTTTAGTTTTTTTTTTTGTAAGTAAATATTTAAATTCTATTAATAATAGTAAATAATATAAAAACACTAGTAATAAACTGTATAATAATTAATTATATATGCAAGTTTAATTATTCTTAATTTAATTAATGAAATTCACCAGTAAAACAACATAAAAACAACTTCTAATTCCTCTTAAGAAGAACCTAATTTTAAACTGCACAACAAACCACAATAAAATCACTTAAGTTTTTTTTTCTTTTTTTTGTAAGTAAATATAAAAAAAATTTCGTTGCAAATATATAAACTCTACTTCATATTCGTACACCAAATATTAACCGAAAAAATAAAAAAAAATAAATAAAAGCACAACCCGACTTACTCGAGCTCAAAACACTTCACTCAAAAAAAAACCACGCCATGCACGTCGGTCGTCAATCGCCCACATCAGAAGAGAAAAAAAAAAATGCATCAGCATAAAAAGGAATTAGAAAAAAAATTATAAAATATGTACTTGGTAATATCAGAAAAAAATTAAAAGATAAGAACCCAAGTGAAAAATGAGCTTCGTGAAACTCAGAAAAATGAAAATTCTCATGCATTGATATATAGCTGACTTGCTTGATTTCCGTAGAGGAATGCTCGACCTAATTGAGCACAAGTAGTCACATGAGATAGGAATTTATTATCTGTTTTAGGCAGACAGATAATTTGTTGTTTGCAATACCAACAACCATGGGAAAGAATGTGGACAGTACGTATAGTACAGGTAAAATAGGCGATGACTTAAGAAAATTGGAGGTACGCCAATTGACTGGCGTAACAATATAAAACTTTTAAAATAATCCAAAATTATTAAAAATTCCAAAAACTGTGAAATATATTATAGTTCAGTATAATGCGGGGCCTTCGGGACATTTCCAGGATCGACGCTAAATAATTATTTAAACCATCAAAAATCAGACAACTTTTAAATTGTCTGAAATAAAGTAATGTTCAACACAATTGAATGCTTTTGGTTAACGAGATAAACAGATGGTCCAGCTATCTTAAAATGAGGAAAAGAACCGTTTGGTGGTACGAAAATTCCAATTGGAAAAACCGCTAATTTAACAGTGTAATTTTTTCTTATTTTTTTTTAGCATAAACTTCACACTCATCTCTTCAGTGTATTACCTTTTTCGCGTTAAAATCTTTCTTCAGTTCAGTTTGATCATTTTAGAGGTAAACAATAATATTAAAACGAGTTCTATGTAAAATAAAACGTTTTAGGTAGTTTTCCTAGAATTCTAACCCAAAAGATAGAAAATTAGTGAGACGTAGGTGACAAAATACACCAAAATATCTGTGCTATTTGTAAAGAAGGGGATTAAGCGGTATAGGACTTACCGGGAAGAGGTTTAGACAGAGCTACTTCCGAGAAGGACAAAAAGGTAATTTTTAAGTTGTTCGACAAAAATCCAACAGTAAACCTGGAAATAAAATCTGGATCTGACAAGAGGATAACGACCCTAAACGTCAAAGTTGCCTTTGCACTAATAAGAAAATAATCCGATCGAAAATGTCTAACGGGTCAGAAAAACCACTTTCCCCCAGAATATGCGACCAAAATAAGTGAAAGTTGCACTACAAGAGATGTCAATCTATAATAGCCAAAAATGGCGACTGGACTACACAAACTAAAATAATTGCGAAATTAGTTTTAATGACTATTATGAGAAATAAATTTCAATTAGTTTATTTATCATTTTCCTTAAGATACTTTCTTGTGAAACTTGCTGTACTCGTACTAAACTAAATGGAAGCTCAATGATAAAGTTTTCATGATGCTAATTTGGTGTAGTTTTTATTGATACTGCATTAATTTTTTTACGTAGAACTACTGTCAAAAAGTTCTTTTTGTTGTTAATTAATTGCCGTTTTTATGAATGCAATGAAAAACTATTATAAAACACAATCCAACAACAATTTATCACCATAAGTATTGTACATACGTATATTATTTATAGAAACTATCGCAATTAATCATTTATCATGCTTACTGTACCAAGACTTGGAATAATTATCTTTCGTTTAAAAAGCTCTTTTTATATGTATTATGTACTGTGTGTTATGTAGAGAATAACTTTAACGTTAATTCGTGTATCCGTTTGTTGTTATTTCTACATTTAAATTTTAAAGCAGCAACAAAATGGTTTCATTCTTCTGCTCTATACAAATGTATACAGAAAATTTAAATTGGAAAAACGTTTTTCCTATCAATTGTTGTGAAAAATTATTTTCATCTCCACTATAGATACAACAACAACACAATCACGTTTATAAGTAGTATTTCGGTTTATTTTTTTTTTTTTTTTTATTATTACATGCGAAACATAGTTTTGATACAACCAAATGGATGTTGGTATGGTCATGTTCATGTATGAATTTTTTATTATTGTGTGTGTGTGGTGCTGCTGTTACTCTTGTCTTTTAAATTATGTGGGAAAATATGTTAACTGCACTGTATTATAAAACGGAATATTTTGTTGGTAGAAATGGTAAAACTTGGAAATTTTATTACGAACTATAGAGTAAATTTGATATGAATCGTTTTGGTGATGTAATGAATTTTAATTTGTGAATGAAATTTTGAGGGATTTGAATTGTTTGAAGTTGTGCTGAAACACACAAATGAAGGCTGTATTTTCGCTATTCCATCGAAGCGTTGAAAATACCGATGAAAACTTTACAAACAGATGGAAATATCAACCCAAAAATCTCGTTTACTAAATTAAGCATATAATAATTGATTCAGCCGTTCTGAGCGATCTATGACCGATTTTGGAAACATCTCAATACGTGCTTATGTATTTCAACTTTGACTTTAATACCCCTATTCCCTTGGTCGTGTCACTTCATTCGACGTGACAATTGTCGTGTCACTTCAACTTTAAATTGGTATTCTCTTAGTCGATCGAAGTGATAATATAAGAGAATGCGACGTAAAACTATATCTGTCACTTCAAACGACAATTGTCGCATCGATCGACTAAGAGAATATCAAAATTTGATTGTCGGTACAAGTGACAAGTGACACGACTAAGGGAATAAGGGTGTAAAAGAGCGAAAGAGACCACGTGTTTCGCTTGTTCTCAGGTTCTTAAACTGAAAAAATCGAGTTTTCCAAGTGATCAGACGTTTGTTTATTTTTCTCTGATTTGAATATTTTAAAAAATAATTTGAATTCGATTTTGTGAAATAAATATTATAATTTAATATTTAATATTATTAACTATGTACTATGTGTTGTGTAAATATTAGTGTTTGGTGAATAAGTTTTTAAACAGTGTAAATATTAATTTGACATTGCCATTTCTATTTCTTTCTCTTGTTCTGTTATTGTGTTAATATCATAATATGGAATGCGGTAAATGCAGCTTGGCGTTTACTAATAATCAAATGATTAGCTGCTCTGGATTTTGTAGTAACACTTTCCACTATGGATGCGCTGAGGTTGATCGTGTTGCATATAATCTAACTTTGAAATGCCCAAATATCATGTGGTTCTGCTGCGATTGCCGTGACCTTTTAAGAAATAAAGCATTTCTTAAATTAATTAAACATAATTTGAGTGATGATAATGCTCAGCATTCCTTCATTGAAAAGTTGCTTGATGAAGTTTCCTCGCTTAAACAAAAGATCGGCATGATTTTGGATTGTTTACCTCAGTTGAGATCAACTAATGTTATTACATCTATGCCTTTAAATTCCTCTGTAGGTGTGAATGAAGATTTAGCTGTGGTTACATCGCCTTTAACTAATGACGGCGATCAAAATTCAGTATTTTCCAGTCCTACTAATTTCGGTGCTTCTTGTACGACATTTGCTGAAGTGGTAAAAAATCCTGTAGTTGTGCCTGTTGCAGCATCGAATGCACTTGCTTCTCACAGTGGTGCTCCGGATCAACCAAGCAAATGTATGAATGCTAGTGAAGTTGGAGTTAAAACTCCACAGCGCGTAGTCACTAAATCTATTTGTGGTACTAAAAATGTTCCGAATAATTTTGGTATACAAACGGTTACTCCAACGTTTTGGATACATATTTCAAGATTTGCTTCTAATACTCCTGAGGACGACATCCTGGCTATGGCAAAAACTTGTTTAGATGCAGATAACTGTAAAATTTCTAAATTAGTCCCAAAGAATCACAATCCGAATGATTTGGAATATGTGTGCTTCAAATTGGGGTTTAAGGAAGAATTGCGTGGTAAGGCTCTGGATCCTGCTACTTGGCCAATTGGTATTTTGGTTAGAAAATTTGACAAAAAAAATTTTCGGGCATCTCTAGCTCCACGTGTGAAATTTCGGATACCAGCTGTAATCGACACACCACTTGTTTAGATGACAACATTTTTTACATAATTATAATATGTATACAGGCTCAATCGATGAAGCTAATCAAGCTGTTCCAGGTGATAATTTGCAGGTACATAACAATTCTTGTTTAAAGTTTGGTCATTTGAATGTGCGCAGCTTGGTAAAACATTTTGATGACATAACTATTATTTTACAAACATATCAATTTGATATTCTTGCCTTGACTGAGACTTTGCTTAGTAGTAAGATTTCTAACAAGTTGCTTCAAATTAATAATTATAAACTGCTACGATCTGATCGAATAAATAATAATTGGGGTGGAGTTGGTCTTTATTTTTGGGCCACTTTTAAGGTAAAAAAATATTCTCTGGTTCTTTGGGTAAAGTAGAATATCTAGCATCTGAACTTACTGGGAGTTTTGGTAAAATTTTAATTTTGGTTATTTACAACCCACCTCCTGCTTGTAGTAATGATATTAACAGTTTACAAACAATTTTTGCTGAATACCTAATAAGCTATGAAAAGATTTTCTGCTGTGGTGATTTTAACTTCAATATGATGGTTAATAATCAACTAGAAGCTTGTTTGAATTTGCATAATTTATGTTATTTACCTTATAGACCCACTAGGATCAACAGTCTTTTGGATCTGATAATTTTGTACGTACCTGATAGACATAATATTATTTCATTTGGCCAGGCTGCTGTTCCTGCTATTTCTGATCATGATTTGATTTTTGCATCTTATAAGTTTTCTCGTACTAGGGATCAAATTTCTTATACTGTTGTTCCTGTTTATAAAGCTATCAATCACGAGCATTTTGTAAATAATTTCTTTTCGTTAGATTGGTTTAATATGTACAACTATTCCAATGTGAATGACATGATCCTTGATATATTTAATTCAAATTTCTTACATTTAGATTTAGCTTGTGTACCCCGGAAAAGTATCATTAATAAATGCCCTACTGCACCGTGGTTAAATTCATATATATTAAATTTAATGAAATGTAGGGATTTGGCTCATAAAAAATATAAATTGTATGGGTTGGATGCTGATTTGACAGCTTTTAAATTTTTTAGGAATAAAACTGTTAAAGGCATCAATCAAGCTAAACAAAAATTTTATTTTGAGAATGCTCATAACTCTAAGACAACGTGGAATAATTTAAAAAAACTAGGTGTTTCAAGTTCTACAGGTGATGCAGCCATTGAATTTTCTGCGGAACAAATCTTGTCTGGGATTTGTAATATTTGTGATTCTACTGGGGTTTTGCCTTTATTTGATATTGATTTCTGTAGTTCTGAAAATGATGCCTTTGTATTTGATTGCGTTGATGAACTTATAGTGTTGAATGCGATTCTTGCAATTAAATCAGATTCGAAAGCTTATGATATGGTAGACTTCAAGGTACTAAAATTATTTATTGATCTGTTCCTGCCTCTTATAACATTCATTATAAATCAATGTTTGACAAAGTCTGTGTTTCCTGATTTATGGAAGATAGCTTCTATCACACCACTACCTAAAAAGGATGTTTTTCTGGTATTGGTGATATACGTCCAATTAGTATTTTGTCTGCTCTATCTAAGGTCTTGGAAAAAGTTATGCAATTGCAGATCCAGGAGCACCTTAATAAATTTGATTTTCTTTGTAAATATCAATCCGGGTACAAATCCGGCTGTAGCACTACTACAGCCCTTGTACATATTGTTGATGATCTGTCGTGTATCTTAGACAGTAGAAATTCGATGGCTATTTTGGTGCTCTTGGATTTTTCTAAGGCATTTGATTGTGTTAATCATATCCAGCTGTTACAGAAGCTATATTTGTATTATAAGTTTTCCAATTCTGCCATTATGTTGATGCATTCGTATTTATGTAATCGTAAGCAGTTTGTGAGGTGTGGTGATGATCATTCTTGTATTGCGGGGATACTTGCTGGAGTGCCTCAGGGATCCATATTGGGTCCTTTGTTATTTTCTATTTATATAAATGATCTATCATGGCGAATCCTAAATTGTCGGTTTCATCTGTATGCCGACGATTTGCAACTGTATATTGGTGGTAACTTATCAGAATTGAATGAAATTGTTTTGCGACTTAATTCTGACCTTAGAAATATTTCTTTATGGGCCAAGAATAATTCACTTTCAATTAATCCAGGTAAAAGTAAAGCATTGTTTCTTTCTAGAAATACTTCTCTTAATATTAGAACTGTGCTTTATTTGGACAGTGATATCATCTCATTTGTTCCAACATTAAACAATTTAGGGCTTATACTGAACTCAAATCTTACTTGGAACGACCATGTGCGCTCCTTGTGCCAGCGTATTAATTATAGCTTGTACACGCTTAGGTTGATAAAAAAGTTTTGCCCTATTAACTTAAGAATTTATTTAATTAAAAGCTTGGTTGTACCCATTTTCAGCTATTGTGATGTAATTTATAACAAATGTGATAGTTCCTCAAGACGTATACTTGAGGTTACATTTAATAATTGTACTCGATATATTTATGATCTTAGAAAGTTTGATCATATCTCTGAGTATAAAGATATAATTCTTGGATGCGACTTGTTACAATTTTACTGCTATAGGACTGCCGTTTTTATGTTTCGTATAGTTAAATCGGACATGCCATTGTATTTGCATGAAAAATTAAATTTTTCCCAGTCACTGCGCACAAAGAATGTTAACTTGCCTGTTAACAGAACTAATGTTAGGAATAATTCAGCATTGATAAATGCAATTATCACCTGGAACAGCTTGACTTTGGAGCTAAAATTCATCAGCTCTCTAGGCTTATTTAAAAAGGGTCTGTTTAAATTGATAACTGAACATCGATAATATTTGTAAATATGATTGTTATTCAAAAGCTTCGGCTTATTTAACATTTTAATAAAATATTACTATTACTATTACTATTAAACTCTGTCGATATTCAAATTGAAAACGGTTTCGGCACCATTTGGAAGCTTCTCCAGTCATGGCTAGACTGTTCGCCAACAAGGAGCTTGGAGTGGGAACCGCTTTCGCTGTCAACTCCATGAACAAAACCAAATCTGCGATAAAAGGAGTGACAAAGACATACTCGTATTGTTGAGGATATATTGTTAGGACAAAGGTATATTGTTACCGGTAAAACGGTTGCTAGTGTTTGCCATATTGGAGCAGAATGTGATGGCTTACATTTATCTAGTGTAAAAAATTTTGTTATTTCGCCAAAACCAAGCGAACATTGACCTCGTTGTGAATTATTTAAAATTCAATGTTTAGGCTGAATTAGCAAATTATAATAACCTACATAAAATTAAACCAAAATTATAAGTTTGTTGCAAGCCATGTCAATTATTAAACCAAAGTGATCCGCGCTAATACCAATACTCTGTTCCAAAACAGAAAAAACGCCCACCAAACCGAAAGGAATGGAGGAGGTTTGACCACCAATGGAACCATTTACCACCATCGCTCAGATCCATGCGCCTTTTGAAATTTTGAATTCATACCATATTAATCTGGTATCAAAGCACAGGTTTACCCACGATATGGTAAGTTTGAAGCTAGCGCTAGCGGTATCAAAAAAATTATCTATCCTTATAATAGATTAAGAGGGATCGGAAAAGAAGCCACCATCTCTCTTTATGACACCACATATAAAGCATCCTCAAAAATTCCAAGCAGGGTTAAATCAAGATGGAATCAAGATGGAATTCTTGGGAGAGGTTGAATTAACGGAAATAAAGTAAACATTTTGTACAGTACCTCAGAATTAAATATCTTGGGGAACAACAAACTTCAACGCACAAATAACCCATACCTAAGTAATTCAGAAGAGATAATGCAAGGTGTCTTTGTTGGCAGCTGTCTTATAACAAACTAACTATTGTAAAATTCATTCCAAAACGCACTGATCTTGGTCAATATGACATCCTGCAGTTAAATCTCTGTTCTGAAAAGAGAACGGAAAACATGCCGAAAGTAGTGATGGTCTAGTTATTAACCAAGTAATTATGACTCTGGCCACTTCAATACTCAAATTAATCAGAGAGTATTTTGATATTTTCTTTGTGGAAGCCGACAAACTTTCAAGCATTCCATCAAGTACAAATGAAAAAATATCTCCAGTAAACACCAGAAAATACAAAATCCCTCAAGAACTGAAGAAATAAAAAAATACCCAGGTGCAAAAGATGTTGGATGATAAATACTGTCACCCAAAGCACCAGCCCGTTAAATGGTCATTTACTAGTGGTGACGTAAAACCAAACAAGAATAGTTGACTTCCGAACCGTCAATGAGGCGACAATAGGCTAATCTTACCCACCTTCGCTAATATATGATATTTTTGACCAGTTGGGGCAATCTTAATATTTCTCCACCTTAGATGTGGCCATCGAATATCATCAAATAGATATGGATCCTCGCGTTAGGCATAAAACAGCTTTTAGCATAGACTATGGTCACTAGTGAATTTCCCAGAATGCCTTTGGAATGAAAAACTCACAAATTACATTCCAGAGAATAATAAATAGAGTGTTGCTTGGACAACCCGGCCTGAAAGTTTCGTGTCTCTAGATGATATTATTGTCTCTGGAAGAAACTTGAGAGACCACAATATAGTAAGTTGAAGGACATTTTTGGAGCATTCAGGAGGAATAACCTCAAAATCCAAACAGAGAAATGCCAATTCTGAAGTAAATAAATGGAATACTTAGGGCACATCATCAATTCTGAAGGTATAAAACCTAGCCCTAAAACAATAGAAGCCATTGTAAACTTCCCAGTCCCAGTCATCTCGCCAGTTACTATAGAAACTAATTTCCACCTTTTTATAAAATTGCAGAACCTACACCAGTTTACCAACCTAAGCCAACAGACGCTAGCGACTATGGCGTGAGTGCCATTCTAAGCCAAATCTATGAAGGAAACGACTTATCAGTTGCCTGCACTAGTCGTTCACTGAAACTAGCAGCGAGGAATAACTCGACAATAGAAAAAGAAATGCTCGCAACAAAGTGGACAGTCGAGATATTCAGACCATATCTATTCAAACGGAAATTTACTATCAAAACACACATAGTTGATCTAAAAAATTCAACAAAAAGGATCTTAAAGTAGCGTTTAAAACTCGCACAATATGACTACAATGTAGTATCTAGGTCTCGGGTAAAACAAACACAGGAGCAGATGCGCTTAGCGGGATACGCGAAGAAGGAGTACGAATTATTAACTGGGCACAAGCAAAAGAGCAGATAGCTCAGGACGAAGAAAAAACCAAAGAAACAGAAATAACTCCCGAGAACCTCATAGCATATCAGACATTGATCATTCATATCTAAGCTAACAGAAAAAGAATATCCAAATTGTCACAGACCCCCATATAAAATTACGAATCCTCCAAGAGAAGCATGGATTTTGCCTGATTAAAGGGCTACCACGGTAGCAATAAAATCATTAAGTGAGCAATAGATAAAAAAGTTAGAAAATCTTGACTGATATGGGCTCAAATCTCAGGAGTAGTTTGTTTGAAAATATATGTATATCCTAAAAATTAAAGACATAACCATCACAAGCTTTTGTCCACAAACAAACGGAACCCTCGAGAGGTCTCACAACGCACTCAAGTAATACCTCCGTAATTTCGCAGTTGTAGACTATGTGGTTAGTCAAGTGAGTCAAATGTTGAAATCAAGAAATTAAAAAAATGTCGGAATTTCCTTTGAAGAAATTGAGGAGATAGTGTTATACAAAAAAAACCGACACTATTTGGAATTTTTTTTTCGCCAATCTGTTTCTATGGTCAAGGCGGAGATTTGAAAAAGGTTTTGAAAAGGAAACTGTACATCAAAAGGGTGAGGTACCTGCCATACGACTTGAACCAAAACACTTGGTAACATAAAAATATTTACGAATTGTTTATATATGCTGGTTTGATTATTGAATTGGGCATTGAATTTGGGGTTGATTTAAAGGTTAAGTTAGGGGTCAATTTGAGCGTTGAGTTGGAGTTGAGTTGGGGTTGGATAGGATATAGTGAGTTGTTCACCAATTTTTTATATATGCTGCTTTGAGGAGTGAGTTTGACGTAAAGTTTGCGGTTGAGTTGAGGGTTAAGTTGGGCTCCGTTTTCGAGTTGAATTAGGGTTGAGTTGCGGTTTAGTTGGGGGACTAGGGTTTAGTGAGCAGTTAAGCAATCTTTATATTGTACAAAGAAACCTCCCTCACTAGGACGGAATTGGAAATCGACGGGACCAAAAAAATGTTTTGTTGTAGTGAGATATCCGTTAAACTGAGGATTTGTGATTCTTTTTCATAAAAATTTTATTGGGATTCTATATCTTATCCGATTTTGATGAAATCCAGCATATTCAGTGGAAATGGGATTCTGTAATGATTTTTACAGATATTTAAACAAATGTACATGCATTGAACGATTTGAACCAAACTTTACACAAGTATTGTTTAAAGCTTAAAAAAGTTCACTGTTGTGATGATAATCAGGTCCAAAATTACTACAGAGGAACTTCTAAAACTTCAAAAATTGAGTTGATTTTTGATGACGGTAAGATGGTATGATTGTTATGATGGTATGATGGTATGATGGTATGATTCTATGTTGGTATGATGGTATGACCGGTATGAGTTGAGCAAAGGGTTGAGATTTTGTTCGAGCTAAGTTGAGTTGAAATTAAGTTAGGATTTAGTTAGCCTGCATTACCGCTAAGTGAGCAATGGGGATTTATTTAAGAGTTGATTTGGAGTTAGGTTAAGGGTTGATCTGAAATTTGTTTTGTGGTTGATTTGGTAGATAGACTTTAGAGATTGATTTCGGGATTGATTTGGGAGTTGAATTGATATATAGCAAAATGAATGGAATATGTTGTTTACGAAAACTTAAAATACCGCCGGTGAAAAACACAAACCTGGCGGATCAAATAGAAATTACTAGTGACCAAATGAGTGTTTTAAAAGCAGTATTTTTTCTCGAATCTTCAGTTATGGGCACATGAAAACAACCATTTCGTAAATACAAAGACACTTGACCTTTCAAAACCGTCCTTTTGACACACTTAGAGAGATAATACTTTCACCCACCCATTCTGCTTTCTTACTACTTATTCTAGAGGATACAATCTTTTTTAGTAGTCTATAATTACTAACACGATTTTTAATTTCTGAAGCAATAAGTTGGTTTGTTATATGTAAAGTATTTATTGGTAAGTTTTGACGCACAAAAAGAAAACAATTATCTGGAAACACCATCTTCATCATCACGGTATCTTGTGTTTTCACTGTTACTGTTTGGTTAATGATTTCTTTTCCGAGAATAATACCGTGCTTCATCATATATTTAGTATGGGGTACCACATAAAATACCGTGTTATAAATCTAATCATCGATGTTAACTTTTGCACAAAATGTACCTTGTGTAGTGTTTTGACTCGAGCCAACTCCATCAAATAGCTTTTGATTATTTCTCGAACTTTGGTGCACTCCCAGCTCGGAGTGCTCCCAAACCAACTAACTTCACTACGATTCAACAATAACGATTTCAGGGATTGAGTCGCATACACGTTATAATTTTGCAAAGAGTTTTGATCGGGTTTACGTTCTGTTTTTGCTCTAGAGCATATGGGTGCTATTTGCCTAAACTCATTGCACCAATGCATGAAATAGGCATTGATAGACTGCAGAGAAAAAAAAATATCATGGTTTCATGTCATTGGCGCTCGAAATCTTCTTGAAGTTTGTACCGCTCATTTTTGGCTCACCTCAACTGTAAGGTGGCTCACCCCTCTTTTGTAAGGCCCAAGAAACTTTGCTGTAATTTTTCAATCCCGATCCAAACTGCGTCCTTTTGTATGCCACAATGTCTCCAATCTTGTACCTGATCGCTTTCTTTGGACGTGGATTGTAGATATGTTTATAATCCTCCTGTACCTCTTGAAATTTTTCTAGCCTCCCTTGTCGTCTGTTCACGTTCCACCAAAAAATCGTTCATAATTTCTGCCGCGATAACATCTACAATTTGTCGACCTTCTGTGATTCTAATCTTTACCCCAAACATGACCTCAAATGGTGTATAGTTGCAATGCTTGTTTGCCAAGTCGCGTTTAAGAATCTTTGTAATCGATTTCTCTGTACCTATTTTCTGGACGATCTGGACAATTTTGTCAAAGCTGGAATAATGATTCGGTTTATCCGATTGAAGTGAACGCCGTACTTCTATCAGCGATTATTCTTCTTTTCGTTCAACTTTCGAATTGTCTCGATGTTGACGATGTTGACATGGTCGATGTGATAAATTATTAAGGAATGTATACATCTTTCGGGATTGGATGGAGGAATCCTTTCTATTTTCCGAACTTCCTTTCAGCCAGAATATACGGAATGCAGTTTCTTCGGCAGTTTCCGCGTAACTCCTTCGATTTAGGTACAAAATATTCCCCTTGAACACTTCCACCGCATGAATTCTTTTTAGGACAACCAACCATTTTCGGTTCTCTTTCCATAAAAAACTTCTTATATGGATCGTGATCGAGTAGTTTGATGATCACCTTCAGCAATCCTCGCAAGAATTTCCCTTTTATCTATTATCATTTTAAAGGCAGTGCGGATGGTTACGATTTTATACTCAATGCCTAACAGATAGACCCTCACTTTCTTTAATGCTCCCACCCGGCGGGTATTGTGTTTTTGCTGTAAAAGTCCGATTTTAGATGCGTTATCATTTTAGTGACTAGGATGACTGGACTCGCATATTCTAATGAACTACGTATGCACTATCATTCCATTTTCTATTTGCTCTTGTCTATTTACTTCCTGTTTTTCACCAGGCGACAACCGCCTCGAGTGTTGTTATAATAGTGCATCACTCTTCAGCAAAATCTTAATTTGTACCAGACTCTTCCTTGTTGAAATTGGTTTGTACTTAACCGTGTACTGAACAGTTCCACTAACAAAAATATTTTCTGCCTAGTGAAACTATAAGTGAAAATACGATATTGAGAATACAATTTGTTACAACCAAGAAAACTATAAGTACTATTGGAAAGTGATACAGCATCCGCAGGAGGACCCAATTTAAAAAATGAGTTAAACTTGTATATACTACTTTCTCTGATATATATATACATATATATATATATATATATATATATATATATATATATATATATATATATATATATATATATATATATATATATATATATATATATATATATATATATATATATATATATATATATATATATATATATATATATATATATATATATATATATATATATATATATATATATATATATATATATATATATATTATATATATATATATATATATATATATATATATATATATATATATATATATATATATATATATATATATATATATATATATATATATATATATATATATATATATATATATATATATATATATATATATATATATATATATATATATATATATATATATATATATATATATATATATATATATATATATATATATATATATATATATATATATATATATATATATATATATATATATATATATATATATATATATATATATATATATATATATATATATATATATATATATATATATATATATATGGGGAATTCTTTTTCAATTCGGCCATCCCCTCTGCCCATTTCAATTTTGGGGGAAAAATTTTTTTGAGCACACGAAAAAATTCGTCAAGAAGTCTAGTTTTTGATACCGTTAGGTGTTTAAAAAGAAAAAAAATTCTAACCTCAAAAAAACTATCTAATGTGAGGTATCTCGCAATAAAAAGCCATTTTTTATTCAAAAATGATCGAAAAAATTATAATTCCTTAATCATTTTGACCAAATTCATCATTAAAAGTATTTTGGGGGTCGCTGAACAAGAATCCGATATCACAATTCAAATTCAAAATGTGTGATCCACGATGGCGCACTTAAATTTCAAATTCCAGATTGCGGTTCCAAAATGGTGGACAGATATTTTCTCATAATTGGCTGATTTCTACAAAATTTTGTAAACGGAAGTTTTTGAGGTCTCTGATAACGAATTTGAGCTCAGGTTTCAAATTCAAGATGGCGGATATTACTTATTTATCATCGAATTTATTCAAATTAACCGGCTTAAAATTCGAATTTCTCTCGGGAGATGATTTATAAAACTATAAGGAGTCAGAAAATGTAAGAAAAAATTTTTTTTTGAAAATTCTAGACCGAAATAGTCCCTCAACAAAATTCAAAATAACGTTAATTGTAGATAGATTATTGGAATATCGATTATTCTTAGATCTCTGTATTTACTAATTTTGGTTCGCCCGGGGATCTCATTTCCCAGTACCTTACTTGTTAAGGCTTTCCCCATCCACCACCTGGAGAGGCGCTCGATGCGGGACTAGTAAACCCGAGACGAGTCTGCCTTCGTCTATGTTAATTCTGTCTATCTGTCCATCTATCTGCAAGGTGTAGGTTATCTAAGTCAATTTCGTCTTTCTGTCCATCTGTCTGTAGTGTGATTGTTTTTGTGTTTTTAAATTTTAATAAAACTTTACAGTGAATTACTTCTTTGATTCTGGTGACCAGTGATTTGCATTTTATTTCGTATCATTAGAAAATTTTTTAATCAAAACTATTCCATTTTTCTGTACGATAAAACCGTGGTTTTTCGAAATCTCAGGATCATTCTCGCAATTAAGATATCTTCGATTCAATTTTCGCCTTATTTTGTCATGAAATACTTTATCAAAGTATAAAATATTAATATTATCGAAATGTTTTTTTGCCCAGTTGAATAGTGCTTGGGGAGATAATATTGCCTCAGACGGTTTTGTCGTAAGGCTTGCCTTGTAGGCTGACCTTTTGAAAGTAGCACCTATTCCATCATACGTGCTTTTTCCATGTGCAGTTGCTATGTAATGCCATTCTGCTTCAATATTAAAATCTTTTTTATGATTAATCAAATTGTTTATTTGAAATTTATTTTTAAAATGTTGTTTAGCGCCGTCAGTACAATAATAAATTTTTTGAATTCTTTTAACCTTTTTTTTAATTTCTGGTATGAGTAGTGTTAGAATAGAATATACAGCTGCAGTGTCATATTTCAGGCTATCAGACAAAAAAATCATACTCTGATGTTCAAGTTCATCATTTTCTTTGTAATAGAAAATCAGAGGTACCACTGTACATTGGTTATTGTTGAAATGGAAAGCCTGGGAAGCATCCTGACACACATAAGCATAATTTCGGTCTAGAATTTTAAAAAAAAAAAAAATTTTTTCTGACTCCTAATAGTTTAATAAATCATCTCCCGAAATAATTTCGAGAAATTCGAATTTTAAGCCGGTTAATTTGAATAAATTCGATGATAAATAAGTAATTCCGCCATCTTGAATTGGAAACCTGAGCTCAAATTCGTTATCAGAGACTTCAAAAACTTCCGTTTACAAAATTTTGTAGAAATCAGCCAACTATGAGAAAATATTTGTCCACCATTTTGGAACCGCAATCTGGAATTTAAAATTAAGGTCGGCCATCTTGCATCCGCCGTTTTGAATTTGAATTCTGATATCGGATTCTTGTTCAGCGACCCCCAAAATACTTTTAATGAGTAATTTAGTCAAAATGATTAAGGAATTATAATTTTTTTACTCAAAAATGGCTCTTTATTGCGAGGTACCTCACTTTAGATAGTTTAACGGTATCAAAAACTAGACTTCTTGACGAATTTTTTCGTGTGCTCAAAAAATTGTTTTCCCCAAAATTGAAATGGGCAGAGAGGGTGGCCGATTTGAGAGTACTGTTTTTTTTGTTAAGTTGGTACATCTGTTGTTGATATTCCCTCTAAATCTTAGCGTCATAGCTTGACATTTGCAAAAGTTACGTAGTCAAGAGTACATCTACCTCTGTGTGTGTTGGCGATTATTTACAATTTTAGACATGATTTGCGTGGCTGAATCCGATCCCACATTCATCAAAAAGGTCATTACTGGAGACGAGACGTGGGTTTATGAGTACGACACGCAATCCAGACATCAGGCAAGTGAATGGCGTTCACCAAAATAAAACCACGTCGTTTTCAGTCAAAAAAGAAGGCAATACTCACGGTTTTCATGGATTACAACGGTGTAGTGCATCATGAATTTTTGCCAGAAGGCCAGACCGTAAACAAAGAGTATTATTTGGGCGTTACGAGACGTTTGCGTGAAGCAATTCGCCGAAAGAGACAAGAATTGTGGACATAAAACTCGTGGATTTTGCACCATGATAACTCACCGTCGCACAGTGCCATCATTATTCGTAATTTTTTGACGAAAAATGCAACAAATACCATCCAACAGCCAACGAAATCACCTGATTTTGCTCCCTATGACTCCTTTCGGTTCAATCGAGTTAAAAAACCATTAGGGGGAACGCGTTTCAGCAGCCGAGAGGAAATAATGGAAAAATCGCAGGAAGCACTGATGGACATACCGAAAACCGAATATAAAAAATGTTTCGAGGATTGAATCAAGCGCTGGCATAAGTATGTTGTAGTCGATGGGGATTACTTTGAAGGGGACAATATATATTTAGATTAATAAACTTGTATTTTTAATTTTCTGAACAAATTCCGGGAACTTTCTGATCAAGGCGGTATACTGAAATTCCGTAAATGCGGCTTTATGGCGGACTTTATCTACTCTTCGAAGTCTTGCAACAGGCAGATGGACTGCTGTGACAGTGTGATGGACCAAATTGTGTCGGCGAAAAAGAAATCGGCGCCAATGATGGGACGATTCACAGCAGTTAAAATGAAAGCATGCGCGAAGGTTCGGTTAAGTCCCAAATCCAACTGAAGCAACTTTGTACCGTAAGTATGGATGTTCGTGCAATTGGCGACCTTACCGCCGGGCGAGAATAGTTGGCAGAACCGCGAGATCGCGATCGAGGACGAGAGGATTCTCGATTTCCTCTCGACTGTCCACGCTCTTGGAATAATCCGTCTAATTTGGACTCGAGTCGAGCAATTCTTGCTTCCAGAGTGGTATTGCCGTTTTGATTATTGGGTTGGACATGATTGGTGGGAACAGGTGGTCGGGATTGTCTAAAAGATACTTGTGATATTGAGTTTTGTTGGCCGATATTAATTATCTCATACATTTTGTAAGTAGTTCGCTTGATATGCTTTCCGGCTGTGCGACAAGGGCGATTTTAGTGAGCTCGGGCATTTTTCTTATCCAGAGTGATTTAATGATTTATTTCAATGTACGGAGATGTCTTAGCGCGTCTGATGGTCTACGGTCACCAATGTCTTGGCCCGTGATGAGAGCCTCGAGTTGCCTCTCAGACGACGGTGCTAAACGGTCCAATAAAACTCTCTTTAATCTTGTGTAATGTTCTGTGTCGGGAGGGTCAGTCAGGAAAACCGAAATACTGTCACATGTCTCTGGTGACAATGTCGACAAAGTTAATAAGAATTTCTGTTTCTTAGATTTAATTCCCTGGAGTTTGAATTGAATCTCCGTCAGCAAGAACCAATTATGAGCCTTTAGTGGCCAAAATGGTTGTAGTCTCACTTGGCTATTTGTTGCTGACACTTCCGGGATTTCCTGATCGGCGGTATCCATCGTTTGGGATGTCTCTTGTTGAGTGTCTGACTTTATTTTATCATTGTCGTTGACCATTTTGTTTATTTATGGATTAAAATCGAATTTATTCTTTTATTTTTGAACAAAACAATTATATTGCGGCCTTTCCCGATAGTGAACAATTTGCCGCACGACGAGGTAAAACAAAAAAAAAATTATAACTGGTAAATTTTGATAACGATCAAATGAAAGAAACTACCCTTACGCCGTGGTAAAAAATTTACAAATAGCCAAAGAAAATCTGATAAGCCATAAATTTTGATATAAAATGAAAATGTCTGGTTTATCAGATTTCACGTCGGGGTCACCACTGTAAAACCGTGTTGAGAAATCACTGCAAAATGACTCGTACTTGACTGAGGAAAATCCGGTTTGGAATAAAACATTTGTGCGTAATCTGACTCCACATAAACTTTTACTTTTTATGGAAATGCTATGATTTATTTCACAATAGTTTACTCACTAAATCTACGTTAAATTTATTTTCTACCACTTCGCCATTACGAAAATAAAAACGAGCGCACAGTAGATAAAATAATGTATGCGGAGCGTATGTATTCAACTCAAAAGTGGAAAAACGACTGACTAATAAAATCTCGTAATGTCAAATTTTCGTCGATCTAATCAACGCGAGATGGAAAACACAGAAAAATCAATTCGAATTTAAATTGGTTAAGCTAACGAAAAAGAGATGGAGTAAATATCACAAAATATTATGACGGTGACACCTAGGGTGTAATAGAACAAGTTAAATTAATAGCTCGATATTTTACTGTACTAAAATGGAATTTTCCATGATAAAAATTTGTTCTAAATGTTTCTACACTATTCTAACTGGAAAGGTCATGAGCTTTCTAGAAATTTAGTTTGTGTATATAAAAAGGTGAACGAGATCGAATTGGATTATTCGAATTTGGAACGCGATAGTGTAAACTTGTAAGACTTATTAGGATTTGGTAAGCGATAGTGTAAATATTAAAAAGGAATTAAAAAGTGATTTAAAAAGTGTTGTAGTGTGAAATAAAATTTATAAGAGTACAGTAAAATTTAAGAATAATTTATATAAAGTGATTTTGTGAATTTTTATTTATATACTGTGTTGTAATAAATTTTGTGAAATAAATAAATTCGTTGGAGATAAATTAAATTTATTTTGTATTATTCACAATCCAGTGATACGAACCTCAATTGACAAGGCAAAAACGTAACATTATATTTAAAATTTATATTTTTATTTGAAACATTATCTATTTGTGAATTCTTTAAATTTTTCATAAGATTTTTAGTTTTAGTTTCTTCTACAAAATCAATTTCAAAGCTGTAATAATGATAATTGAAACCTAATTATTCTAAATGTTGAACACAACTAAAATACTCCCCTTTATATTTCAGTAACTGTTTAACAAGAGATTTGGAAAATTCTGAGAAGAATGATGACCATTTAAACTGCTAAATATTCCGTTATATATTCGTCTCCATACGAATTCATTTCCTTCAATTCAAACTCCACAATTATAATAGAAATACCAGAGAGTATGATTCTTCGAAATACAATTTGAAAGCTGTGACTGTGAAATCACATTTCAAAGTAAAAATAAGCTATTGGTGTTTTTCATAAATTTCTAGCTTCCAAAATAAATACATAAGTTCCTAGAAATATTTATGCAGGTACAACAATTTCCTAGAAAGTATGTTCATATTATTTCGAAAATTAAAAAAAAATGCGTTCAAAATCTCCCTTCATTCGAAGCTGCTTGAAACCTTAAAAAAAATTTCAAGGAATGAGAATTTAAATCGGTTTTCATTAAAAAGCAGGCAAATAAAGATTTCGTGTGGCACATAAGTTGAAGGTCTTTTATTTCAGTTCAATATACCAAATTAACCATTAGGCTTAAACTCAAGATGAAATTTTATTTTATTGAAGGCCTACAATTTTCCTAACCACACTGAATTAGAATGAAATTTAGTTAGAAGAAATTTACGCAAGACTTAGTAAAATAATCAAAATGATAAAATATATACTTTATAGCACTCACTAACCTGGAAGCTCATTTTGTTGTAGAATTAAAGGCAATATGTTTATTGGTTGAATAATGGGAATCATTGCTACGCATAAAATCAATCGTACATAGGACTAACAAAATGGTGTTTGTTCACAACAACTTGTTGTGCAGTAAACTGTTGCTTTACGATCATTGGATATTTTCACCTTGGGACGGATTAATCAGTTGTAATTTAAATTGGGCTTCATTTTATGGTAATTGCACAACATCGTAAAGCAACGGTTTACTGTATTTGACGATAATAATACATCCTTGTTCCACATAAAATATTTTAAATATCAAAAATTAATGAGAGCAACAAAAAATTGACAGTCTCATAAATCAAAAGTGTGACACGTCCTCAAATCCTTCTATTGCAGAGTGTTTTCGGTGTTTTTCTAGAGCAATCACAAAATCAATTATAATTTTATTTTAAAAATGATCAAAAATAATAATTTTTTTAATTAAAGCACGCGCACGGCAAATAATTAAAAATAATTATTATTCTTAAAATTGCGTTTTGCGCTCGCTAAACGAAATTATTACGAAATTTTATGTGTCTGAAAAATAATTACCTAAAATAAAAAATTATGATGATAAATTAAACCAAATTAATTAAGGTTATTATTGTTGTTATTATTTTTTTATGTCATACCATCATCAGAGCACGATTAAATTTATTAACTTTAATTTTTCGTCTGTTGCGTTGTTAAAAAATTAATGATTAAATTTGATATTTTAAAATTCCGTGTTGTTATTGTTGTTGTTGTTTGTTTAATAAAAATCTTTAATTTTTACCATAAAATTATTTTTTTTTTTATTGTTTTTAAGTTTTAATACTTTTGGTTTTCCGTTTTGGAATTTTTATTATAAAGTTTATACAATTTTTTTAAATATGATGGCTGCCCATTAAATCGGGACAAATTATGCAGGTGTAGTGGTTAAACCTGAAACTTTAAAAGCATCATCCTGAAAAATAATTAAAATCAAAGCTATACCCATTTGATGTTATAGTCGAACAAGACATATATGGGTGTCCCTTCTTGGGGGAAAATTCTGTTTACAACTTATGTAGCATGTGCTGCAAAAACATTCTTAGCAATCGTCTGTCTATCTCTGAATGCTTGTAAAAGACTTGCTTGGACAGATAGGAGTTCTTATTCAGTCAAATGTTCAGTAAAAAGAAATCAGTTTGCAAATTACTTCAAAACTCTGCGAGATCAGTTCCTTGCGGGAGATGACTACAACGCCAAACATATTCAGTGGGGTTCCAGACTATTATCTTCAAAAAGAAAAGAACTGGCCACCCAACTTATTGACAAACTGAGAGACGAAAAATTGCCGATTTACTGGATTTTGGTATAACAAAGGGTATATAGTTAAACCTCTTTTATTGGCGGAAACATTCATCGCTATTACTGAACACTGAACATGTAAATACTAAAACTATCGCCACCTAGATTCCTAACGAATGAAGATACTAATTTGACACAATTCAAGTCTATGTTAAACAAAGAATGTTCTTTAAACATCCCACTAAATGGCCTTATTAAAAGAACGTGAAGATGAAAGTGAAACGACCAACACTTTCATGTCCTCCGATTCGTCTCCTTCACGAAAACTGGCAAGAAGTGTGCAGATAAAGCAAACCTATTTACTCAACATCTTAGTAAGGTGTTGGAAAGCACCGAATTGATACCTGCTGATGCAAAAGCTGAGAAAAGCCAGAGAAGAAAATCAAGGAAAACAGCTCCATGATCTGATAAGTGGCAAAATACTCAAAAATCTTCAGGAAAAACGGATTAAGCTAATAGCATACATTTTCTACGCTTTAATGAGAACAGGCTACTTTCCTGAAACCTGGGAAACCCACTTCCAATGACCTTCTTCTACAGAAGCAATAGTAGACCGACCCTCCTTGAAGCCGTATTACTTATTTGATAAGTAACCTGAAGCCTCAATAGCAACTGTGGGTCGCTGGCTGTGTGCTGATGGAGAGTTTGGGTCACCCTTCTTTTTGTTTATGAGAACCAGCCGCTGGGTTTTCCATGACTTAGGGAAAACTCCTTCCTTGAGTAAGCGGTTGTCTTCTTGAAATTCTGTACCCTTCGAGTTCCAATTCTGCCACATACCTGTCTCTTCCTCTTGTACCAGTGAGTGAGAGTTTTTCTATTTTGACAGACCACCAACAAACCGCGAGCTTTCTCCCCGTTCGGCCTCTTCTCTTGGACATCGACGCATCATATGCTTGGTTTACTAGCATCATTGTGGCGCTTGTAATTTTTTCACTATATCCGGGTTTCCTCAGTATTATGTCTTTCCCTGCTTCGATGGTCATCGTTAGGGTTTCCTCATATAGTTTGGACACGTTCCATCCCGTTACTCGACCGGCGCCATTTCTGGGTTGTCGTGATTCTCTCCGTACGCTGAAGGTGATGGATTTCTGAAAGTTGATATGCTGCCCTCATTCATGACGGTGAGTTCTACTCTGGCTACCATCTCTAGGATATAGCGTCCTCTCGTGTCTGTAATGTTCATGCCCCAGTCTAGTGCTTTTGCGTTAAAATCTCCTCCAGGGGCGTCTATTGTCTTGTTCGGTGTGAAATAGCAGCTCACGTATGTCCTTCCTTTGACTTTAGTGACATTCAGGTTCCGCTCTGTTGCGATATTATTCCCTAGGTTAGGTTAGGTTAGATTGGAGTGGCTGCTTATGCACACTTGCACCGGTGACGATCCATTGTGAAACCACAGAATATATCCCCTCTTACCCCTATTGGAACCATTTCGATCTACTTATGTAGCGTAAGACCTTCCGCACTTTACTGTTTTCAAAATCCGAGAGGCAGTTCATCCTGAACTTACCTAAGTGTTTGTGCCTTCTGAGTGGCAATGCTGGACACGAGCAAAGGAAGTGGACCAACGTCTCTTTCTCCTCTTCGTCCAAGCAGCTTCTGCAGAAGTCATTTGCCACCAGACCCAGCCTTCTTGCATGTTCTCCAAAAAGGCAGTGTCCCGTGAGAATTCCTACGACTGTTCTTAATTCACCTCTACGTAGGGATATTAAAGCCCTAGTGCGCCCCAAGTCCCAGCTTTGGCCAAACTTGTCTTGCAACACTACAGGTGAGGGTATTAGGCCACATTTCCCCAGCTGAGGATAGCGCCTGCTTCCCAAGTGCTTGTCTCAGCGCTGTGATAGGCCTCCCCGGAATTACCGTTTCCGGTTGCAGCTGGAGAGTCATACCATGCCTAGCAAGTTCATCCGCCCTGCAGTTCCTCATGACGCCCGAGTGACCTGGGACCCAGATTACCTGGATATTGAAATACTCACCCATCTCATTTAGAAATGAGTGACAACTCAACGCCACCCGTGACGGCAAGGACACCGATTTGTCCACATAGATTGTGATATCGCCTGAGGATAACACATTATGCTTCAACCATGTCATGACCTCCTCAATCGCTACGACTTCAGCTTAGTACACACTGCAGTAATCAGGGAGACGAATAGAAATGTTTACATTTAATTTGTCACAGAATACTCCAGCTCCCACTTTGCCGTCTAGCTTGGAGCCATCTGTGAAGAATTGCAACGCTTCGGTTTCCGATAACGGTCTATCCCTCCAGGATTCCCTTGAAGAGAAGGAGGTCCGAAATCGCTTCTTGAAGCGTAGAGTAGATTTAATACAGTCAAGATTCGTCAGCTCATCATTCAACAATCTAACAATAGTAGAGTGTACTATACTAAGACACCTCCACTGAGATACGGCTGCAAGTCGTACAGCCGTATTTGCCGCCATCTGCTTGCCAAAAATGTCGACCGGAAGAAGGTGCAACATAACCTCTAAGGCACTTGTCGGTGTCGACCTCAAGGAACCGCTAACAACCCTCTCAATCCTACCTTTATAAGTTACCTTGTCCAGAGCTGACCACCAAAAACCCACCCCGTACATGAGTACAGATCTCACTACAGCGGTGTAGAGCCAGTGTACCAGCTCCGGCTTCAGACCCCATCTATGACCAATGGCGTTCCTACAGCAGTACAAAGCTATAGTAGCTTTGTTTATTCTCTCCAACATGTTGGGCTTCTAACTAAGCTTACTGTCCAAGATAATGCCCAGATATCTAGCTCTATAAGTAAAAGCAAGTCTCGTGCCATTTATGGAAGGAGGGAAACTACCGAGATTTTGTATTTCTTAGTGAAGAGTACCAGCTCTGTCTTGGACGGGTTAATACCAAGTCCACATTTGCCAGCCCATTTCGTAACGATGGTAAGCGCCAGGAATTTCCCGGCAACAGCTAAAGCTACGTCAACTTCAATACCCTCTCTCTCCAATTCTAGCAGTAACCCGTTTACCACTATATTCCAGAGAAGAGAGTACAGAACCCCCACTGCGGGGTTCCCCTAGCTACTCGCCTCTTGATGGTGGAGTCCCCCAACTTCGAGCTAACAATGCTGCTTCCCAGCATATAATTGACTAACCCTATCAGAGGAACGTCCACTTACAAAAATGACAATCCCTCCATGATTGTCTCCGCTTTCACATTATTAAAGCGCCCTCCTATATCCAGGAAGGCCAACAAACAGAATTCCTTCGAATTAATCGATTTCTCAATCGTAGACACCAAGGCGTGCAGAGCAGTGTCCACAGATCTACCCTTTGTGTACGCATGCTGAGACGGTGCCCACTTCCTGGCACCTATTTTATCTCTGATGTATACATCCAGCAGCCTTTCCAAGGTTTTCAAAAAAAAGGATGATAGAGTTATTGGTCTTAGGTCCTTAGGATAGACATGGGAGCTTTTCCCCGCTTTCGGCATAAACACCGCAGTGACCTCCGTCCAGTACCTAGGAATATAGCTTCAAACACCCTTTGAATATAGCTTCCAGGTAGAGAAGAATAATTACTGAGTTGTTTTGAAGTTCCGCTGGTATAATTTGATCCGGACCAGCCGATTTAAATGGTTTAAAACCCCTCAGTGCCCATAGGATCCGTTTCCTGATGACGATATCCTCTGAGAACACTGACAGTGATTCCTGATGATTGCTACACACCAACAGGTCCTCAATGCTCCCTGGGAAGTGTGTCTCGAAGAGAAGCTCCAGAGATTCTCCACTAGAAGCTGTCCAAGATCCGTCCGGTTTTATCAAAAAACTCGGACTAGCTGTACTTTTGGAAAGAATCTTCCTAAGGCGGGAGGTTTCGGATACTTCTTCCATTTTATCACAGAAGATTCTTCAAGACCTCCTTTGTGGCTTTCTTAATTCTTTCTTATAAATTCCAAATTTCTCCTTATAGGAGTCCCAATCCTGAGATTCCCTTGATATTTTGGCTCTATTAAGGGCTGTCCTATAAGCCTTACGATAGGTTCCCAGTTCCTTGGACCACCATACTGATTTTTGCCTACCTCTAGGCTTAGCCAGTGGGCAGGCAGCGCGAAAGGATCGGTTGCATGCGCTAGTAACGCTAGCCACCATGTCCTCTATCTCCTGAAGGCTTCCTCTGGTTCCTGAAGGCTTCCCGTTTAGCAGGGTGAATATCGAGGCTATAGGTTAAATATCGATAATCAGAAAAGGAGGGTTCCTTATCCACCCTCTAATTTTTAACCATATGAAGAATATTATTTGAGGCAAGGGTTACATCTAGAACCTCCTGCCTGTTACTAGTAATAAATGTGGGTTCCCGCCCAATATTACACACTGAAAGGTTAGTACTCATCAAATAATCAAAAAGTGACTAATCTCTTTCATTAATGTCCGTGCTTCCCCAGATAGTGTGATTCGCATTAGCATCAACTCCCAGTACCACACCTACCTTTGATTGTTCCGCTTCATGGATCAGCTCCTCCAGGTTATCCGGAGGAACCTCCTTCTCCCGGTCCATGTAGGCTGAAACAAGCCAGAATCTACAAGTGCCTACTTCCAGGCTAACTGCAGTAGTGTCACCATTGCTGTATTGAGAGAGAAGGAAAAGATTAATATTATTTTTCCCAAGAATACAAGATTTGATCTTCCCAGACTTACTATAGGATATAATTTTGCATCCCTTGGTTCTGTTGTTATTAATCCAACGATCTTGGATTAGTATCACATCCTCACCCGACTTAGTCAGCCTCAGGAGTGGAGCTGCTCTGATATCGAGAGTGAGTATTTGTTCCAAGTTTGGCACAGTCCCTGCCTCTCCCAAGGCAGCAGTTAAGGCGTCGCAGAAGTTTTCCCCCATGTATGGCGCATGTTTCACCCTCTCCAGTTTTGACGTGGACTAAAGTTCACGGTTTTGACTCCCACCCCCCCCCCCCCTTTTTCTTTTTTAAGACGTCTGACTCGACAGGAGTAGAGGCGCTCCATTTGCTTCCGCCCTCTCTAGGTATTGTGGTATTTATTTCCTGCAGATGCATACTTTCATTCGCGATTGCTGTAGAGGTTGCCTGCTCATTTTACTCGCTTGACTTCCTGATTTGTCGCTTTACTGCCATCCGTTTGTTTCTGTAGGAGGTGATGACATCATTCGCCTCGTACAATTCTTTAAGGCCAACCTTAACATCTTTTGAGATGTTTGGTTGCCTGATTGTCGCGAACTTTATTTTATTAATTGTCCCCTTACGCTTTCGCAGTTCATCCTTTCCTCATGTTGTTTATGCATAAATGATAGCTTTGGCGAGGTGTGTTGCGAAGGTTTAGATGAGCCACCATTCTCTTTCGTGGCGTGCTCTTTAGTCGACAACTCCTTGTATATTGTATTTTGAAAATACCGCGACCTTTTCGATCTCCATGTTAATTTTTCTTTGGTTTAATGGTTTCGATAGGTCTACGAGCGTCCTTGACATGGTCTCTTGGATACACGGAGGAGATACGACTTCTCGTGAATGGGTCAAAGGATTCTAGGGTCATATCCAGGGTGCCTGCCCAGTCCTTATACGTCCCTGGTTTCGTTAAAATAAAATATAAAGGGCTGAAACCTCATAAGGTGATTAGAACTTCGGCCTTGATTAATTCAACTCCCAAATCAATCCCGAAATGAATCTCTTAAGTCACTCAACCTCTATCTCAATCGCAATACAATTCTAAACGCAATCACCAAATTAACCAACCCAGCCGTCAACTCAATCACGAAATCAACCCTTAATCAACTTTTAATTGAACCCTTAATCTAACTCCCCTCAATGCAACCTAACTAAATCCTAACTCTACTTTAGCTAAACTTAGCTCCACCCAAATCTCAACCCCCTGCTCAACTCCACACTTATGGCCAAACCCAATCTCAAAATTAACTCGATTTTAAAGCTATACGCGCATGTGAACTCAACGCAATCTAATTCAACTTAAACCCTAATCATCATCATACCATAATAACAAAGCACAATCATACCGCCATACGTACCATTGTACAATCATTCCATTATACGATCATACCATCATGACACTATACCATTAAACCATCATGCAATCATACCATCGTACCATAGTAACGTCGAACCATCCCACCATCACACCATGATGTGCATCTTACTATCAATCCCCCACACGTTCATACCATCGTATTATCATAACATCGTATAATCGTAGGATCCATCATACCATCATATGATCATACCACCATAACATCATACCATCATTCCACCTAGCGTAATTTAATCATACCATCCAACCGTCATACCATTATTCCGTCATACCATGAAACCCTCATACTATCACAATATAATTCTAAAACGAATGCCGTCATACCACCATGATATGTTGTATCATACACAATCATGCCACCATACGCTCATACAATAATACCAATCGATCATACCACTGTATCATTACAAAAGGACACAATGATACATAAATACCATCTTACCACGATACCATTATACCATCGTACCGTTATACCATCATTATACCATTATACCATCGTACCATCATAACATTAAACCATCACACCAACATACTAACATACCCTCATACCATCATACTATCATGTCATCGTACCATGGTACCATCATACCATCAAACCATCAAACCACCATACCAACATACCATCATACCATTATACCATGATACCGTCATACAGGTTTTACACTTCAAATTGATCCTTTTACATTTCAAATTTAACCCTTAGCAGATTATATTTATGGCCAATTAGGATGGAGCTTGGCTATTCCTTAACTGATTATGATGAATTTTAACGTTTCTAACGAATAGAAAGAAATTTGAACCAACAATTATTTTTATAAGAGGTCGTGAGAAATATGTCAATAAGGCTTCTACAATGTTGTCTATTTCGGTTTCTGTGAATCATTCAGCTGCTGAGGTTTCTTTAGGACAGTTTAAACATACTATATCAAGATTAACTCCGTAATAATATTCAAGTTACATTGGAAACTTTTCTTGTTTGGCCTTGTTTAGAAAAATATAGTGTGGAACGAACCCGCGCCATTGAAACTACTAGCTTGGGAACTACTTTATCTAAAAATCACTATAAAATCCGATTTCGATCGCACATCTAACATTCCATTTAAATTCGTTTAGAAAATGGACAAGTTCTATTCCAACTGGCCATATTCCAGAATTTCATCCAAAAATAATTTTAGAATTCCAATACAAGTCTACCAATCGGATTTCATCATAATCGGTTGAGAAATAGGGAAGTTCCATCATACTTGGCCATATTCCGGAACTTCATCTAAAAATCATTTTAGAATCCCATTGGTCATTCATGAGGGTGAAAGGATTATGTCCTTTTTTTGTATTTTGTAAATTTCCTAGATGAAATGCGCCCACATCTAAACTTCCTTTATAAAGTTTCTTGTTTTCCATGCGCTTTTACCCTACACCATTGATTTCATCGCAATGTTTCTTGGAGAGAAACAGAAGTCGTATTGCAACAAAAAAAAAAACATTTTAATTCAGCATCATCATGTATACATTACACGCACTGATTTTAATGTTTTTATTCCAATTAAATATTTTTATCCACGTTATTATTACAGTCATTATTCCAATGTTTGCATATTTTATTTGTTGACTGCCAATTTTATTTATTACGACATTAATCGTTTTGAATAATTATTTACATATACAGTATATGCTGCGAGCAACGGTCCACCCCCAAGCATCTGCATGCATGGGATGAGTTAAATCAAATTAATGAGTTAAATCAAATTAATTACGAATTAAATTAAAATTTACTTTGATCATTAAAATTTTTTTTTTTGTTTTGTAATTAATTTATTTATTTAGCTTTTATTAATAAAATGTTATAATTAGTTTGTTAATGGGATATTTAATTAAAAATATCGACGTGAGTTTACGTGTGTTGCATACGCTAATAAGTACTATACGCACGACAAAATAATACAAATTGTTGATACGCCTGATGTGCTATCATTAATATTATATCAAGTTAGGTTCGTAAGCACAACATAAACCTTAATAGTAACAACAACAACAACAACAACAAAAAGGTTAACCACAAATGGATGTTGGTATATAAATTAAATGAAATGTTTAGTGTTTTGTAACCATGAACATAAAAGCACAGAAATGAAACATTCCCCCCTCCCTCACCGGTCCAGCACGATTTTCCTTTTTTGTTCTATTGTTGTTTAAACAAAGTGGTTTTTAGGAACTTTATGTAATCGTTTGTCATTCAGTATAGAAAGACTATTTATGTAGGAAAAGTGGGTACACACACACACAAGAATTATTTATTCGATTGTGAAATACGAATAATTTTTAATGATATATTTAAATAGTTTGTGGATTTGGTACCCAAAAATGTGTTTGCCTAAGCAGCAATTTAAGCTTTAAACATATTTTTGATAATTTATTTTATTAAATGGACTTTTGTAAAATTTGTCTTTGTACATGGATGTGTTTTAAAGGCTTCGTGCAGTATAGTGAGGTGGTATAGATGAATTTTATATCGACTTCACCGCTGCTTCCCACAATCTACCAAAGTGAGGAGATGTTTATGAAGTATACGTCATTTTACAATAACATTGTAACAGAAACCGTACTACATTGCTCACAATGTACGCGAAGCCTGTTGCAAGCTCTCTTGAGGTTCCCGAAAAGTACTGGAAACCCTAATGCATGTTTTCCTCCAAAACTTGTGTCAAATGTTGAGTTGGCAAATTTCAGTGAATCAGCGAGAAAAACTTCTTTCTGTGAAAACGTACCTTGTGTAAGTTCTTCCGACGCACTTAATAATCCAAGTATCAGTACATCAAAAATACAAGCAAATGTTAAGATCCCAAATTCATCGAATTTCAATATCGCGGCAAAGTATAATCCGTCCACTAATAACGTTCAGCAGACTACAGCTTCGATGGTTCACCTAATAGTCAACCAGTCGATCGGTTTTTATACCGTGCTGAGCGATTATCTGGTGCAAACAATGTGGCATTTAATAGACTGGTGAACGACGTACATATTTTGTTGAGAAAAAGTGCTTTGGAGTGGTATTGGTCTTACTTAGAGCGAAAAGGTGACATTGAATGGAAAAACCTAAAGCACGACATGAGAACCCGGTTTCAGGATCGCAGAACTGATTTCGAAATTCGTCAATCCATTGCAGCTCGGAAACAAAAACCTAAAGAAGGTTTTCTTGAGTTTTATTCGGATGTATTAGATTCGACACTCGCTCTTACACATGGAATTTCTAATTATGACTTGTATTTCATTTTAAGGCAGAATATGAGCACGGATCTGCAATATAAACTAGCAGGAAAGAACATATCATCTGTAGCCGAGCAAGTAACCCAAAGCACGGACATTGAGGATACTTGGAAGAGATTAAACACACATCAAGATTTATCTCGTCGGTACTTGCACGAACTCACTAGTGATAGCCCAATTCAACCGTTATATAATCAAATAATCCCAAATCAAAATGTGTCTCCACCGCAAATGTATAGTCAGGAAGGAAATTGTTATTATGACAACAACAAATACTATTTGTCTCCAGAAATATGCGCTGTTTCTACGGAACAAAAACGTGCTGTCTCGGCGGCAAGATACACATCACCGGGGCAAAATAATTCGTTTCGACAACCTAATCGGCAAGTCACGAAAAATCCAAATAATTTCAATTTGGCAAGATATTGTTTTGGTTGCGGTGCTCCAAATGTCACCAGATTTACCTGTCTGGGACTTCTTCCAAACAAGCAGTATTATCCAGGAAGACATTCGAGGAAGCAGACTCAAACACATGTCCAGACTTATATCGCCGGGCAATATAATGTCTCATTTTACGCCAAATACACCAATTGTTCGCAATATCACTAATCGTCACCCTAATACCACTGTTTCATTCCATTTCGAGCATCTCACCCAATTTCAATAAATCCGTTGCATTGTCAATCAGTCGACCCAAAAATTAATAGAAGTAATAATAAATCCAAAACGTCTCAAGCTACGCAAACACATATTTCTTGTAACCCCAGACCCAAACGTGGTACTGAGAAAAATGATTGCGGAATCGGTGGTTGATCTAAAATATGACCAGCGGCCCTATGCTCAAGTTATGTTGGCTGGAATACCATATTTGGGATTGCTAGATAGTAGCGCAAATGTAAGTGTGCTTGGTTCGGGTTCTGAAGAGTTTTTGGAACAGCACAATTTCCATTTGCATCACCTTCCGTCATTCTTGCATACGGCAAGCGGACAGAAACAGCGAATAATTGGTCACGTCATATTGCCACTATCTTACAAAGGGAAAGAAACCCGTATGCGCTTTCATATTGCTCCCGGACTCGTACAACCTCTCTACCTCGGAATTGATTTTTGGACTCTGTTTGGATTGGCGCCAATGATGGTGGAAAATCTGAATGTGGACGTCTCTGATCGAGTAATAAGCATAACCTAACTCCTGAACAAGAATATCGGCTGGAGCAGATTATCGAGATGTTCCCGTGTTCAAACAAAAAGGGTCTCGGTCGTACCAATTTGGTGACGCACACCATCGAAATAAATGGCGCGAAACCAGTTAAGCAAAGGTACTATCCTGTATCACCGGCTTTTCAGGCAGAAATTAACAGGGAGTTGGATAGAATGCTGAACTTGGGAGTGATAGAGGAAATTCAAAGTTCATGGTCCTCTCCAAGCGCAGTGGCAAGGTGAGGCTATGTCTCGAAGCCCGGAAAGTGAATAAAGTGACGGTCAAGGATGCTTATCCGATGCCGTTAATTGAGGGATTGGTAAGTCGAATGGACCAAACAAGGTATATTTCCTCCATCGACTTAAACGATGCCTTTTGGCGAATCCCTCTCAACGAACAATCCAAGGATAAGACCGCATTCACTGTTCCGGGCCGCTCACTATATCTATTTACAGTAATGCCCTTTGGCTTATGCAACGCCCCTCAGACGTTGTGTAGGCTGATGCACAAGGTAATCCCGTACCATTTGCATGACCGAGTGTTTGTTTATTTAGACGACTTACTTGCTCATAGTTTCTTCAGAACTGGAGGAACATTTATCTCTTTTGGTGGAAGTTGCCAGGTTGCTTAAATCTGCAAATCTCACAATTAATGTACAAAAGAGCAAGTTCATGCTAAAGGAGACCAAATATCTCGGTCATGTAATTGGAAACGGGGTTATTCGCATGAACCCGGATAAAATAAATTCAATAGCGGACTATCCAACTCCCAAGACAATACGCCAGCTTCGTCGATTCCTCGGAATGGCAGGGTGGTACCATCGTTTTATTGCTAATTTTGCAACCATCAGTTCTCCACTTACCGACCTATTAAAAAGGAACCAGAAATTATCCTGGAATGAACAAGCAGATTGTCCATTTAAGGAGCTCAAATCAGCTTTGACGGCAGCCCCCGTTTTTCGAAACGCCAATTACTCCAAGCACATTTTCATCCAACGCGATGCCAGCTCGTGTGGGATAGGAAGCGTTTTGTTTCAAAAAACCGATGAAGGAGAAGAATACCCGATTTCCTACTATTCTCATAAGCTGAATTCCGCTCAGCGCAAATACAGTATAACGGAGCTGGAAGGCTTATCTGTAGTTATGAGCGGGAAAAAGTTTAGGCATTATGTGGAGGGGTATTCGTTCACCATTCAAGTCTTAAATGGCTAATGGACCAACGAGATTTATCCGGACGGCTTGCAAGGTGGAGCTTGAAATTGTAGGGATACAATTTCAAAATCGAATATAGAAAAGGATCCCAAAACCTTGTTCCAGATACTCTATCTCGTATACACCTCGAAGCTTTCACAAGAACGGATTCGCCTGATGATGATGAACGAATGCCTCCCGTTCATGTGGACCTTAATGATGCAGCGTTTGGAGATCTTGTTTACGCGGGAAAAATTAAAACGTTACAAGAGAATGTCGGCATTAAAACAAATTTTCGAGAGTTCAATGGCAAATTATACATAATACCCAGTGCCACTCAAGACATAAACAGTGATTTGTCCGCATGGAAATTAGTAGTACCTGCTCAGCTTATTCAGTAACTTCTACAAAAAGCTCACAATGCACCTTCTACCGCACATCTTGGGTTTGGAAATTTTGAGACGACAGTTTTATTGGACTAACATGGCGAGGGACGTGCGAAATTATATCTAAAGTTGTGAGACATGTAAGCAAATAAAACCCACTAATTATATTACGCAGCCAGAAATGGGAAAATATTTGGAAGTTCAATTCCATTTCATTCCAAAAGATTTTTGTAGACTTTTTAGGACCGTACCCCAGGAGTAAATTCGGCAACACACATATATTGATTGTTCTTGATCAAATTTATAAGTTTGTCTTGCTCGACCCATTGCGGATTGCAACCTCGATACATATAATATCATTTTTAAAGAAAAGGGTCTTCAATGTTTTCGGAGCCCCGGAATTTCTCGTTCCAGATAATGGGAAATAATTCCAAGCGCACATCTTTTCCGATTTTCTCAAAACTTACGGCGTTAAACAAATATTCACACCGAAGTACTCACCTCAGTCGAATGCTTCGGAGAGGGTTAACCGAACCATTAACAAAACTCAGTACCAGAAACTAAACTGGGTATTGCCCAGATTCTCGCAGTACAAGATCCCATAATGGAGACAGTGACGGAGCTGCCGTTGGATAGTGTCAGCCAATTTCCTGGGATGTCGCACCAGAAACGGTTGGCTCACGGTCAACTGTACCGATGAAGAAACGGCAGATTGGCTTAGGGCCACAGTGCCCTCACTTAAGCCACGGGACGGGGCATCCCTGAAGGCATTCGGGGAGAAGGAGTTGCCTCGCCCAAAGATTATGTTTGTTTACCTGCCACGAGGGGGTAAGGAGACAAACGACAAGATACTGCGTCGACTGGCGATCCAGAATAAGGACCTTAGAGATGCAGACTGGAGAATTATTGCGAGGAAGGAGCGAGAAGGCGACCTTCAACTCACAATGTCCGTTTCACACAAAACGGCGGAGATACTGAAGGACTCGATACAAGGGGCGATACAAGGGGCGATACAAGGGGCGATACAAGGGGCGATACTAGGGGCGATACAAGGGGCGGTCGATACAAGGGCATGTCATGTCAAGCAAGGGCAGCTTTCATCTTCATCTTCTCTATTAACCAATTTATGTCTAGGGATATCACGGCTGTTTCAATAGAAATCACCTTACCAAAAGGAGGCAGGAGGGTGATTAACATCGCTTCTGAATTGATACAGATCTTCGTGAATTATTGCACGATACGTCACCAAAAATTCGTCATTGGTTGCGACGCTAATGCACACCACGTAGTCTGGGGAAGCAGCAACACCAATTTAAGAGGTGAGCAACTATTTCAATTCTGTCTTAGTAACAACTTAGCAGTTAACAATAAAGGGAGTGATGCGACCTTTGTGAATGCGGTTAGGAGAGAGGTACTGGATCTTACTCTGTCTGACATGGGTACCTCCAGTGCAATTCTTGGCTGGCATGTGTCCACGGAAGCATCCCTCTCAGATCACATGTACATCAGGTTTGATATCAATATCCCTTTGAGACAAGAGACGATGGTAAGGATACCAAAACGCACTAACTGGCCAGTCTATAACGACAGACTTTCGGATAACTTAGCTGGTCTACAGACCACGATAAACTCTGTCGATGACCTCGACAGATTTGCAAATGACGTTACATAGGCAATAATTAATACCTACCACTCAAGCTCACCCCTGGTGCATATTAAAGGCACAAGGGATGTTCCTTGGTGGAACCAAAACTTAGAAAACACGAGTTAAAATGTCGATAAACTTTTTAATAGTGCTAAGAGGACGAACGATTATACTGCCTATCAGAATTCCCTTACCCAATACAACATAGCTCTTAAGCAGAGCAAAAGACTCAGCTGGAGAGACTTCTGTAAGAAAATAGACAAACTACCTATGGCGTGTGTCGACTTCAGAAGGCACTCAAGTGGAGAGACAACCACAACCAGGGAGGAGACTCTGGAATGTCTAGTGAGAGGTTACTTCCTAGATTGCGTAGTACTGAGGGATCAGGAAGAATCTAACGCAAGTAGCGTACATCCGTATCTGGTTCCAAAGGGGGCTCACGAGTTCTCGAGGCAGCTTTTACGCCGGAACGTTAAATCATTAGGCTTTCTACAGCAACGACTGCAGACTTTGCTGCCTTATCTTACTTTACTCTTCAGAGCTAGCTACAGCTTGGAATATCTTCCAAAATGCTGGAGGGAGGTTCGGGTGTTTTTTATCCCAAGAGCGGGAACAAGATCCCCGGAGGAGATTAGGTCTTATAGAAAATTCTGGGACTTTGTATCAGATCCAACACTCTCCAAAGATACCCTCTGGACTCTAGGCAGCATGCCTAAAAAGCAGGGAAATCAACAGAAACGGCCCTACACGAGCTGACATCGGAAATCAAAGATACGCTCCGGAATAAAGAAATACATATAATACATATGTATATATATATATATATATATATATATATATATATATATATATAATGAGATAAAGTAATAATCAAATAATCAAACCAATTTTTTGAACTTGAATCTTATAAATAAGTACTAGATATGCTTGGAAGAAATGTCAACCACAGCTGCTTTTAATCTTATGCCGTAATTCGGAGCCTGCATGTTATTCATTTTTCGTCTGCTCCAAAATTTCAAGAATTCGTGGTGAATACATTCGCCAGCTTGTTCAGACCACAAACCGAAACCTTCCTCTTCATCCAAACATCCAAGCGATTCTTGAAGATGACTCAAAATTATATGAATTTTCTAAAGTTTCACTCACATCGAGAGCAGCGAGAGCTTTTTTGAGACTTGTTATGTGTTTATGTAAATCTGACTCGATTCTCGTTACTGAGAAGGTCGACTTTACAATTTCGTCCATGGCTCTAAATCTTTGCTACCAATGGAAGCAGTGATAATTGTCCACCCACGACCCTACAGAATTCAGGATTCAATAATTTCGCTGACTCCTTGAGTAATTTTCTGCAAGGGTTCCCCTCAAACACCTCTCCATGGTAATTTTTCGAGACCAGACCCAGATTTTGGGGCCATAAAAGGCCTTTCTCTCTTCCCAAGTGCGGCACAAGCCATTTCCAGAACATATGGTTTAAGAACCTTTGCAGCAGACGAAGCTCTGGCACTACACATTATTGAATCACTCTGACGTCATCAGATTCATCGAATAAAGGTTGATGGTACTTCTACTCTGAACGGAATTCTTTTTCTTTCCTCCTATGTAGTGATATGAATTGTTCATAATCGTGACGCAAATCGCCATAACTTTTGGCGGCCAAGAGATCATATGTCATGGCTGTGTAGTAAACATCATTCGCTATCGAGGTATCATCTGCGATATTCTATATTTCTTTACGATCTCGCAAATCTTGCAATTTTATGAAGCAATAAGGAAGGACACGGAAAACTTGCTGTGGCTGTTTGTTGCCCATTAACGAAAAGTAACAGCTTGAAGTCAGAAACGAATTTCATGGAAATATTATTGATTTTTGTGAGATCAAATAATATTTCCAAATTTTCCACTGTCCTTGTTTTCGAACGGATGCCAGAAATACAAGGGTAAGGAGTCCCTCGAGATACTTCATGGAGACAAGTGAAGCAAAGATGTATAGTTTTTGGAATTTTTTCGGCTGGATCTTGACTCTTCTTAACCCCCCAGTGATACTTGAGTAGTGAGATCCATACATTCCATTGTCTGGGTTAATTTGTATCGATAAATCAAGTGTTCTACCAGGCAGCTTTTTCTTCAAATACATATAACAGTTACAAATGAAATTGCATTTTTCACGTGACCTAGTTTCCTTTGATAGACATACATATATGTCCATAGATAGGCATCACCTTAAATGGTCTTCTGTTATCATTCTGCCGATTATGATCTTGAAGAATTTATCGACAAGTTACACAGATATTGTACTTCAAGGGAATTGACGGTTGGAAATCCGTGTTTATAAATCTTCTAATATGTAATTCTTGATCTTCACTGATGCGGAAATCTTGTAATTTTTTCGAACCGAGATTTATTTTACGACCACAAGGAGCACACACCTTTTTCCTGTTCTTATTATGATCACATTTATGGTTACAAGAGTTTGGCTTTTTTCGTGTTATATTCTTTCTCTCTCTCTCTCTCTCTCTCTCTCTCTCTCTCTCTTTACGACTAGTTCATCAATCATCATTCGACATTTACATGCTCTAAAATATAACTCATGGTCGCACACCGGTAAAACTAAAGACACACATTCACACATGTACATGCACATAATTGCGCAGCCATAGACGACTTTCCAAACATGTATACCTATATACATACGTATACACTCTCGATTCTGCTAAGCGTCGTGATAATCAATGCACGAAATATTAGTTATAAAAAAACGGACCAAAAATAATGAATAATTCGAGCACATGAACCGTTACGATTTCAGGGCAAAATTTTCCTATTTCCTGGCCAGCTACTGCATAGCTTACTGCATAGCCATTTCAGTTTTTGTCGTTATCGTATGGAAACCTAAACCACCCTCCGGAGCACTGTGAGAAGCATATCAGTTTTAAATCGTAAATATAGAGTTTAACTGACTGCCTTTAATAACAGTTTCAGTGAATTTTAAAAATTTAGTTAATTATTCGAGTAACATTTTTATTTAGAACGGGATAAAATCAGAGTTGAACAAAGTTTATACTAAAAATTCATTTTCAATCAAATCTATAGTTTGAGCAAAAATGTTGATGCAATTTAATTAAAAAATATTTAAACAACGAGCTTCATTTCTAAATTTAATTAACGCTAAATTATGGGTGCAATTGTGATTTATTGTTTACAAATTAAGTAAAAATTCCAACCTAGATTTGTTTAAATGTGCTTGATTAGAAATTTGGAATACAACTTCAGCTTTAGTTGGAAGTGCATTTAAGAAATTTATTGAGAATTTATTTGAGTGCTGAGTTATAGTCGAATTTAAAAATCTAGTTTGAATCAAAAGGTTTGTTAAATTTGTATCAGAATTTTGAACAGAAATCTGTGTAAGTATCGAAATATTTGAATTTTAAACCGTGATATTTTGAATACAAGTAGGCGAAGTTACAAACTCGATTTGAAAAAAACTTGAAGGAGGAATTGATTTATAATTTTGAGTGAAATTTAAAAAAAAAAAAAATTACAATTTCAGCTTTCATTTTAAAATGATTCAAGAAATGTAAGTTTTATATGCCAAACTAAATTTTAATTGCAATTAGTTAAAATTTCAATGCGAAATATGATTTCAATAAAACATTAAAATTATTTAGTATCAGCATGATGTATAAAAGAATATGAATTCTAATCTGTAATTGATTATAATCTTGATGGTAACTTAAATTGAAAATTGTGTTTGAATTACAATTTGATTTGAGCCAAAATATGAGTCACGGTGTTCTTTTGAAGTAAGTATCGCTTACCAGTCCAAATTTTTAAGTGTATGGATCTGGAACCATTTTTGGACTACTTTTCTAGCACTTTTTAGTTCAGGAGAGCTAGTTTATCCAACATTATAGCCAAAAACTTGATATTTTTTTTTTTGTTAATGAGTGAATTGAAATCCTCTTAAGATAAGGTCTAGTTTTGGTTTTCTTTTCAAAATATGACCACATATTTTTCATTTTAGTTACATGTTTTAGGAGTATATTTTTGATTTTTTAGAACCTAAAAATCTTAAGCCTAGTCATAACAAAATGCAAACAAATTATTTGAATTAAATTGATCGTGTTTCTGTTGTTTCAGTACAATTACAATTCGTAAGACCCGGGTTCACGTGGAATTAAGGAATGCAATGGATTGTACCCTACCCAACAGAATTTGAAGTAATTTCGTATTACGTTATGTTGAATCCAAATTAAAGAGGTTTTCTGATTTTTCCATCATTGGGATTCCAAAAGCATTGCACTGTCTTTGCATCTGAAGTTGAAAAAATGTATTGTCAGATACTCGTGACACATTCTGATCATATTCGTAAAACGACCATTTTCACCAACTAAACGGCTACTGGTATCCAAAATGTCGATATTCGATCCACTCGATTGGTCACTTAAAACTATAACTACTTTAAACTATACTTCATAGGAGGCACTTCATACTGTACGAAATTAAAATCCCTCGTTATGTTCACCTACATAACTCAAAGAGTAAATGAAGTTCAATTGTAAAAGTTTTGTCATGTGCCAACAACGTAAACATTACGCTGCCACTACTAGAATTTTATGGAGCCCTTTTAACAACAAAAATTATGAAGAATTTAGGCAGGGGGAAACTTTTGGGGTTCATAAGTGAAAAATCTTTGGTTGAAGAAGGCGGAGATTTTCATAACAAATGACTGGGCTAGGAATGGTTACTGCAGCCAATATCTTATAACTCAGCAGACATTTTACCGACCCCCAAAGAATGTCAGACCATCGTTGTTACCAGGTCTTTATGTATGAAACCGGAATTTACCAATAAATGGCGCCACCTGTCAATGTATCTTTCGCAAAACCGAGTCATCGGCGCCATTGTTTTCGTTTGACATCTGTCAACAACATCCAATTCATAACCGTACAAGCTTCATATAATAACGCATGTTTTTACGTATTAAAAATGTCGAGTTTTGTGCCTACATATTAAGATTTGCGGACATCATTGATTTTTTGTTATCATTTGAAGAAAACTACTGCAGAATCATATTGAATTAGTAAATCACAGTGCTACGAGTGGTTTAAAACTCACGAGAAGCCGTTTCCACACTTTAAAAGCCATGGGAAAGATCCAAAAGCTGGCAAAATGGGTTCCGCATAAACTTAATGAAAGATAACAGGAAAATCGAAAAACCATTTGCGAAATATTGCTCGCCAGATACAAAAGAAAGTCATTTCTCCATCGAATTGTGACTTGCGATGAAAATGGATCCATTTTGAGAATCCCAAGCGGAAAAAGTCTTGGGTTGATCCAGGACAACCATCGACATCGACTGCAAGGCCAAATCACTTCGAATGGAAGACAATGCTCAGTATTTGGTGGGATCAGAAGAGTGTGATTTATTTTGAGCTGCTAAAATCTGGTGAAACCGTAAATACTAAACACCACCAACAACAAATGATTAATTTGAATCAAGATTTGCGTGAAAGACGACCAGAATATGATAAAAGGCAACACAAAGTTATTTTGCTTCATGATAATGCACCATCACACAAAGTAAAACCGGTCAAGGAAACGTTGGAAGCACTTAATTGGGAAATACTTTCACATGCGGCTTACTCGCCAGACTTGGCTCCGTCTGATTACTAGATTAGAACTACTAATGGGCAATACTTTGAACACACATACGATGAACGTGTACTTTTTACTAAAAAATTTACACACCTGCTTTACAAATGGTATTCCTTGATGAAAATCATCCGAATAGTTACAACACATTTCAGAAAGCCGAACATTTAATCGTGAAAAGCAGATCAATTGTGATGTTCTACAGTCACAAAGACTTACATAAATATCTCGCTTGATACGCTTGATCGTATAAAGGTTATCCATTTTAAATTGGTCAGCGTTATGGCATATGATGCTTGTTTTATAACCTGTCAGGCAATACCCAACGAAATTAATGGGAAAATTTCATGGGAGAGAAACGTGAATTGACTAAAATGTTCTGAACGAAGTATATACGAATGCCATATACAGTAATAAATAATTTAGAATTGTCGTGTTTTAAATTGTGTTACCACCTCGCGTCGTTTTTCATGAGAAAAGAGCTTTGTCTTTATTTAGGTAAATGTTCAACATTGTGCTTTAATCCTTTCAATTTCATATGAACCGTCGCACACACACAAACTGCCATTAATGAAGTAACGACTATCATTACATTATCATTTCCTCAATTATACAAGAATTTTATTATTGATGACCTTTGTACAATGCATCTCCACAACTACATATTTCGATGAATCAGACAAAATACTTTCGTTCAATTACATTTGGCATTTTAAGAATGCTTACCGCAAATCTTATCACATTACCTGTATACAATATTATACATACATAGTCGAGACATAAAAACTAGTTCAGTTTCTAAAAAATCGTCAAAAACAACAAATCGAACGCTAAATCACCTTGAAACGATTTAATAAACGTACTTTCGAGTACAAAATATTGTTGAATATCTATAAACTATATTTTGATGTAGTTTTAATTGAGTTCCTGGAATTTTAAGGTGACAACAAAGAGATTTTCTGATGCCACTGTATGTGTGAAGGTGTCATAAAATTTGTCGTTACCGACAAAACATATAAAAAATCATCTATTCAATATTTTGTTTATCTAATTTACATATTTATAAATTCATCACATAAATAATAATGACAAATAGCCTACATCCAATCTATATTCATTCAGATTTGTTTGTGCGTGTGTCTATATACATTTTTGATATAATAAATTCAAAAATATTCCGAACTAAAATCCAAAGCTCATATAGACTGAAATAAAAAAAATAAAAAAATCCCCAAAACTCAACAAATCAAATAAAAAATCAAACAAAATGGGCAATGGTCGTTGGACGCACACATAAATTCTGAAAATTTATAATTCATCCATCACAATAGTGGCACACCAACATATCAAAAACAACAACAGTTTTATGACCGCACCAGTTAATCCCTATTATAGCCGCGCACATGAACCGTACATAATATGAAAATCCATTAATATCTGTAATACAATATGACATTCGGCATATTTGGCTAAAATACAACAACAATCATATTTATCTAATATTCATAAATCACAAATAAAATATTTAACACATGAAGGCCTCGAATTATATTGAATATATATCATATTTTGTAGATACTCGCGCCTATTTGAGTTTTGGATCAACAACTGTGTTATGGTAAGTCACGAATGAAATTAAAATTCTCATTGTTTTGTTCATATTTTTGATGTTGTTGCTATTCGTATTATTGCTATAATCCGATAAAAACTATTTTAAAATTCGACAATAATTTGTAATACTTTGTATTTTAGATAAACAAGTTTTAACCCTTTCGTTCATTCCGCAGTACGCAAGAGATTACTTTGAATCTAAAATTATTTGATGCTTGTGAAAAACATAATTAAGCCTAATTTTTATTATGAAAAATTTACTGACGTACGATGATGTGATGTGCGTACAGTACTGATAAACACAAATGGTCTCTGTCACTTTAATGAAATTTTTGATTTTTACGTTTTTATTCAGTAAAAAATACTGTCAGTAAATGTTTCATAATGGAAACCAGGCTTTAATGTTCAGTTGCTCTAATGACGTAACTGCTAAAAGTGTGTCTTGGATAATTTTATAAGTAATATGAAAATCAACATTTAGGCGATTTCTTAATGTGTTCGAAAACTCATAATCACAACTGAAGTGGCATTCTTCCCAAATAACATTCATTCAGGCGATATTTTGTGCATCAAATGTTGCATATAAAACCGAAAAAAGTTGACCTTGAAATCAGAAGTATGAAATATTGTATATTGCCCTATTACGTGGGTACATCTAGTGTCGGCGATATAAATAACAGGCAAATTTCAACGACAAAATCTCAACTCAAAAAAAATCAAAACATTGACATTCGACTATGGATTCTGGGATCTCTATTATATAGGTCTTGTTTGTAAAATGCCACGAACGATTTCACCGTGAGGTGTTAAGGTTTCAAATAATGGTTCTGTTAATTTAAGGCATCGTGAACTGTACGGCCACCTTTCATTACAGTTGTGGTTATTGTAAAGGTATGTCTTACTGGATCTTTCAGGGTCATCTATGAAGCAACAGCGCTCCTGATTATTCTTGAAATCTTTAGCTCAAATAATATTTGTGAATGCTGTAAACTGTTACTGATTCAAATTTCGAATGCGAGATGCCGCTTCCTCTTCTTCCTCAAGTTCTTTGAATTGAACGGGAATATTCCGAGTTCGCGTTTGTTGAGGGAGTTCAAATTTAACACACTCACTGTCATAATCTCGCAAAAAATTTAAACCCCAATCCAACTTGAATTTATTCCAAAGAGCCAAAGGATTGGTAAGATTGCAGAAAACCCAAATGAATGCAAAAGCTTGCCTGATTTGGTATAGCTTCATCTAAGTGCTTCTCCCACTCTTAGTCTGAGTTCAACGAATTGTAATGAAACGCTGCTTCCTTAAAGTTTGAATATAAAAAAGAATTGACAATTCACATAGATACTTAAATAATGTTGCTCCAGGAACGTAAAGCAAACAAAAACGAATCATTTGCTCTAACTGTGTACATTCTTCCAACCATTTTTTCTGCTCCACGCTGCTTGTTTTGCCAAGTTCCTAGACGGTACATGTAATAATAAGGAATTTCTGTATGCAGGAAGTTAAGTGCAAGTTATGTGTTGTAAGTGATTTTATTTCGAGCATCGAATCGCCTTCTTCAAAAATTATACTCTACTGTTACGGAAGATGAACTGGCAATCTAATTGGTGCCTCTAGCAAACGCCACATTGCTTGTGATGCACTCACAAATCTACAATCGATTTAATTGGCAATTTCTTCATGCCTTCAGCGTTGTTCTTCTTTATTCAAGATATCAATGTTGGTCCAATCGAGTCTCTTGTAAATCAATTTAACTGGCTTCAATGATGTACAAATCTCAATGTTGATGTATTGTAACAATTATATTTCAGTAGCAAGTACCTATTGTAATGGTACAATGCAACGACTGCCCATCTCGAGATGGTTGTCGCGATGCTCGAAGTTTTATTGCATTTATTATTTTCCATGCATGGATCATATTGACTGTCGGAATCCAAAGATCCATGCATCGTAAAATGAGAGGCGACTCATGTAACTCGGTATACATTTCTGGAACTTCCGCACGGATGGTACGATCTATGGATTTAGAAATTGTCAATTTAACTTTTATGATAGGTGTGCATGTAGAAACCTCTCATTTTAGAACTGATTCGAGTATACGTATGCCATGCACTTTCTAAGCACACCGTGCTACGACAAGTCTTCAATTATAGTCTTAAAATCTGGACGATCTAATGTCGTTTCTCCTTGTTGGAGGTTCCTAACAGTTTCAGGCCATTTCGGATTGGCTGTAACGGCATTGCACCATTGCATCTTTCTCTCATGTTTCTTGGTCAACCTTCGAATGACAATGATAGAATCACTGGAATAATGTCCTGAACTTACAAATTTGCACTTTGATTAGCCACATAATCTGTAAGTTCTTGGTATAATTCTGTTCGCAACGGTTTCTGATGGAAACGAATGAAATTCAAATTGTTTGCCTCAACTTGTAAATTTGAATCTATTATCTATTGCTCATTAACACGACCGGCATTAATGATTGGATTAAAGGAATTTCTACTATTCAAATTTCATTCCGATTGTTTGGATTAAATCTTACATTTGTGAACTTAAGTGATATGTAAATATTTTAGGTTGTAAAGCTTTCACTTATAATGTACCATCTGGTGTTCCTTAATTAATTGTTTTAATTTTTATAATTGTCTTTTATAGGCCGATGGCCTTATAATTTATGCAAACATTAACGGAGAAGAACACTTGAAATCACAAATTCTTTTTGTGGGATCGGAAATCATGTTTTAATTTTATGATTTTTATGGATTTTAACAACATGATTTTTTGTTGCTGTCGTTGTGCATTTAAGATACTGGTTTTAACAATAACAAAAAAATCATGTCTCATAATTTGTTTTTTTTTTTTTTAAATCATAAAATTAAAACATGACTTCGAAAAAATATGTCTGTATGTAATGTATTTTTCACCTGACGCTTTTATTGATACTGAACGTATGCAGAACAAGCTTGACATATTTTGTGATTAAACGTCTCGCAGGTGAATTTCATGACTCTTATGCATTGAAAACCCTTTATCTTTCAAAAGTGTTCAAAAGCAGCATACGCTTTATACACTTAAACCATATAAAAATCGGCTTCTATTATGTAATTTGGAGAGTTTGAGCAGAGGTGTGAGGTAATCTATATGGTATTTGCTCCGGATATTCTTTTCTCGGGAATTGACTGCCCTTAATTATATCATAGATTTGTTACTTACGCTCCTCACAGAGGTTTGAGATCGCTTTCAGAATTTTTACGTGTTCTGTTTTGTGGTAATATTTTTAATCATTCTAAATCCTTCTTTCCGTACTTAATGGAATCGCACCGATTTTCGTTTTTTGTCAGAAATTCACTAAATCAGCTAATGAATGGTGGGTTCAAAAAAGAAGTCTTTAAAACTTTAGTAGTTGCTATTAAACACAATTTTGCAATTTCTATACAGTACAGTTCGTGCGAGCTTCCAACATTTAAAGGAGAACAACCTCACTCCTATAAAACTCATCTGATAATATTCGCCTTCATCCAAAGATAAAAAAAAAACAAAAAAACATTACTCTCACTATAAGTACCGTTCAAAGTTTGTTCTAACGATATTTATTTTTGTTTGATAATCAAATATTATGACTTTTACCTACCCACACTTCTACAAACACACTCACCTTACCGATGTAATATTACTTTTAACTACTGTAAATGTTTACATAAGACGTTGAGAGAGATAAAAAAAAAAACTTTAACAAAAAATTTGTTTCGTTTATAGTTATAAAATGTTCGTCGGTACCATTATGCATAACCATACCACCACAAGAAACCAACCAAAAAAAAGTGTTAAAAAAATTTGCTGTTTAATAAATGTACAGCGATGGCATAAAAGTTGGATAATCCGATCAAAAATTCTGCGAAATTTTAATAAAAGCTTCGATTTTTTATTTTTTTTTTTTTTTTTTGTTATCAGTCGATAACTTTTTTTATATTTTTCTGTGATTTGATGGCTTCAAATTTTCCTGGAAGTGAATATACAAAATTATTATAGACATTTCGTAGAATTTATCATATTATATTTATAGGTACATATGTCAGTGTGTTTGTGGGTATAGGTGGAAAAATCGAATTATTACAATTTTTTTCTAATATTGATTTGAGTGATTTGAGTATGATGGTAATGGCATCGAGAAGATTGAATTTCAATAAATTGTGAAGTCCGTAGTTGTTTTGATATTCGAATCATTTCATGTGCACAAAACGTATAAAAAATATTTTATTGAAGTATAGAAACGTTAAGCTTATACGTTTTTGTAATACCGAGAACATAAACAATTTTCTGCAAATTAATGACCAGTTGGAATTTGCGACTACATATTATATTTACAAGTTCTCAGAAGATAGATTTCTGATTCTAATGAATGAATTATTAAAATGTATTGTATATAACTGCACGATATAATTATGTAGGAAACAGGAATAGTTTAGCTAACTTTTCAATTACTGCCTAAACAGAGCTTATAGACGTCGAAATCGCCCATTAGCGTGTGTCGGCGGTTTTGTTAATTGGATGCTTGAACGAAATGAAGCTCATTTTCATCTTAATGGGTACGTCAATAAGCAAAATTGTCGAATTTGGGGAGCGGAGAATCCTCATGTTATTCACGAAGCAGAAATTCATCCTCCAAGAGTCGCCGTTTGGTGTGGTTTATGAACGGGGAACGTTATAGCAACATGTTAATTGACACGACATATTATGCAAATCGTGCAACAATCCATTTATTGTCAATAAAATTTGATGATCGCATAGTTTCAAGAAATTGTGAACCACCATTCTTGAAGATATTTCTGCGCACTCGTATAATTTATTTATGTTAGTATTAAGACAGTGATATATGTACAATTTGTGCCTTTAAGGTAGTAAAAATAGCATCAAGTAGGCTATTTTAAATCCCTCTAAGGCCAAAATAGAAAACTCAATATTGTTCAATTTTGTACACGGCAAATGTTTCTTTCTGTCTTCAGGCAAAATTTCGCAACCTTAAAAATAGTGACAGCTTCTTCCAGCAATCAGCATGCCTTAAAGGCAAAAATTGTGCACACAACTAAACTGGAAAATATTACTTGCTTTCCAATCAACCAACCGCAAGCACCCGCTAGCAAACCGCTAGTAGAAAGGTTTTTGTCTCCGTTCAATGAACAGGGCTTAATACTGATTGTGCTCTCAACAGAAATGAATGGTATATTGATTCCGGGGCTTCTTCACATATGATTGTTCGGCTATGATTTAGAAAGGCATACCATGTCACACAGCGCTAATTTTTACAATGGTAGAAATATTTTCAACTAGAAAATAGCTCCATATTTATTAAAAGTGCTAATTTTTAAAACTAAAAACTGTAATGATTTAAAATGTAGAAATAAATTGAACTAAATGAAAATGCCACTTTTCCAAAAAATTATTGTGTTATTTTTGTAAACTGAAGGTAATGCATTACTTTTATAAGTACATAATGGATTATTTTTCGTATATTTCGTAAATCCAAACTGGATTTTTCAATACATTTTTGGAATATGACCAATTAGCTAGTCTGTAACCGATTATGATGAAATTTTTAAGGTATGATGTAAATGGAATTGTTAATGATTTTTGGATAGACTTTTAAAATATCGAAAATTATCCTGTAACTTGGCTATTTTTTAAATGATTATGATGAAAATCGACAGGTACGATGGAAATGAAATCCTTTAATGTTTTTTAGATGAAATTAATTGAATTTGATGATTTTGAATACGATTACCATGAAATTCGACGTGTACGGTGGAAATGGAATTCTATAACGATTTTTGGTTAAAGTTTATTAATATGGAAAATTAGCTTGTTATTTGGCTATTATTTAATCGATTATGTTGAAATTAGACAGGTAATGGGTTGGAAATGGGATTTTTAAATGATTTTTGGAAAATGGTCGATTAGCTTGTAACTTTGCTATTTATTAACCAATTATGATGAAATTTTACAGGTACGGTGGAAATGGAATTGTTACATGGTTTCTGGATAGATTTTTGAAATATGGCCAATTATCCTGTAACTTTTAAACGATTATGATGAAATTCGACAGGTACTATGGAAATGGTATTCTTTAATTATTTTCAGATGAATTTAATGGAACTTGGAAATTTTACAACATTATTATGATGAAATTCGACAGCTACGGTGGAAATGGTAATCTTTAATGATTTTGCAATACAAAATGTTGCAATTACAAAATGTTGCAACTAAAAAATCTTGCTTGCATAACAAAATAGTGCACTTATTTTTCTTTTTAGTAGGTGTCATTAATAAATCCTATATAATCCGCTCCTACGTGCGGCACGCAGTGCGACATGTTTGCTGATCCCGGCTCCTACGTCCCCCGAAATTCAAATCTAAAGCCCCTCGGAGGGCTAAGCGGGGGGGAGCGCAGCGACGTCCCGCGTGCCCGTGAGAGTTACTGAAGCCATTAGCCTCTTCAGTTCGGGATTAATAGATTCTATATAATCCGCTCCTACGTGCGGCACGCAGTGCGACATGTTTGCTGATCCCGGCTCTTACGTCCCCGAAGAAATTCCCCATTTTCCAAAATTTATATTTTTGGTTATTTTCGTTTGTAATCGAAATCCCCATTTTCCAGAATTTATAAAAAGAGAGATTTTAAATTCAAATCGAAAGCCCTAAAACGAAATTCAAATCTAAAGTCCCTCGGAGGGCTAAGCGGGGAGGAGCGCAGCGACGTCCCGCGTGCCCGTGAGAGTTACCGAAGCCGTTAGCCTCTACAGTTCGGGATTAATAGATTCTATATAATCCGCTCCTATGTGCGGCACGCAGTGCGACATGTTTGCTGATCCCGGCTCCTGCGTCCCCCGAAGAAATTCCCCATTTTCCAAAATTTATATTTTTGGTTATTTTCGTTTCGTAAGCGAAATCCCCATTTTCCAGAATTTATAAAAAGAGAGATTTTAAATTCAAATCGAAAGCCCTAAAACGAAATTCAGATCTAGAGTCCCTCGGAGGGCTAAGCGGGGAGGAGCGCAGCAACGTCCCGCGTGCCCGTGAAACTTATCGAAACCGTTAGCCTCTGAAATATTATTAAAATAGAAAAATAATGCGTTTAACCGAAAACATTTTTATTCATTTTGATTTTTTTTTACCCTGGTGGGCATATTGTAGGCTAAGGTATTGCTTCTCGATTCAATTAATACATTTATCATGAAACTTTAAGGCCTGGAGGTTTTCACACAATGTATCACAGTTACGGCACACAAATACCTCCGATTTTTCCGTTGTTGTCTCGATAATAGTTTTATCTGTAAGCGAATCATCAATTTTGTCGTGTTCAATTTTTTCATGTTGACGTAATATGATTTTTAGCGGGAATAACTTACCGCATTTTTTACAGAAATAATTCACCTCGAATCGATGCTTATGGAATTTATGTTCGATCGCTTTGAAAATTTATGGGGAATGCTTTGGGGGTATCGTTTTCAGCCGACAAAATCTATTTTGGTTGATGTAACTCTTTTTGCTGGATACTTAAGCAGAGTTGATGCGAGTATTGGTCTACCCAGGATATCAGTTTCACTTTCATGCTGCCTGAAATCATAAATCACAATTATAATTTTAAAATAACATACACATATATTGTTGTTTACCGAAAATGTCCTATTAAATCACAAGGTTTTATAAACTTCTGGCTGGAGATCACACATTGAAAGGGTTTTGGCGTTTATTGTTTTAATTTTTTTGAAGATGTTGGGCCTTGTTGACCGCTACTTGTGTCTTTTGAATCACTTTGTTTTACTGCATCACTTTGTCTATTGTTGTAAACGATAGTTTAAATTAAAATTATCCGGAAAATGGAGATTTAATATTTAAATTTGGTAGGATTTCTCCATTTTCCACAGTAAATTATTTCGGAAATTATTTCGGAAATTATTTCGCATTGTGTTGTATGTATGATCATAAGTATGTGTGATAAACATAAACATTTTTATGACAATCGAATTAAACGAACTAATCAATTCGTTTGCCTCCTAAACAAGCACTTTTGTTATTTATTTTATTAACACAGTATATTTTATCCAAATATATAAATTATTAAAGTAGGTATTTGATTATAAATCAATATTTATACACAAATGTCAAAATTTAGCTCATTTTTATAAAACCAGATGATTCTTAGCTATCTAAGAAATAATACGCATACTAAGATTTCATAAATTTATTTTAGTAAATACACAAACCAAATGAAGTGTTTTAAACCCAAGACTCGAACCATAATAAGGTATTTGCTGTCAAATAGTTGCTGCGTTCCATTTAACGTGGCAAACTACACAGAAGTACTTCTGACTGCTCGCAGCTACTCTTGCTAAATTTTATGAGTAGTTTGCTTTTTGCATTTATGGCGACTTCGTTACCAGAATATTTAGTAAAACTAATCGGAAAGAAATGGCTGATCAGTTTTCAAATTAATAATTAATTTTCCAACTTTCCATGTTGCACGTAAATATTTTTAAATTAAATTTTATTTTCGCAACTAATTTTCTGCGTTCCATTCACCATCTACTCCCAAGTACTTTGCCAGGTCAAATGGAACGCAGCAATTAAGGTATATTTTTAGCTAAGACTCAACCCAATATGTAGTTCACATTAATTCCGCTTTTTACAAAATAGCGTTTTCAAATGGTATGCCTTGATAAATGTGTTCCAAAATGTGTTTCAGAAATCAGCATAATATCGACGTTGTGTTCAATAAGGAAATTTTGTATCTCTAGTTTACGTTGTACTAGCCCATTGCATTCCAAACAGCTAATTTAGTTTTCGATGAGAAGTTGCATGAGAGTATTCATGTTTAGGAGCATGAGACTCATATTGGTCTTTATCATCTGCATAAACTTATCATTGTTTCATTTAGGGGATTAATCACTTTTTAAATTCCCTGGTCGTCGTTTGGAAGTTGGATTAAGAGAATTACCTCTGACAGCTTTCGCGTACGATATTTTTGGATTGATTGTAGTAGACATTGGACTGAAACAAAGAAAAGTTCAAAGCAACCACCAAATCATCTGCGATGTTTAGTCAAAATGCTTTGCAGCATCAGACGCATGGTGATAAGAAAGGACCGAAGTGCTACAATTGCAGTAAATACGGCCATATAAAACGGGATTGTATACAGTACAAGTCAACGAAAACCGGGAAAACAATGTTTATGAGAGTGATTGGTATTTGGACTTCGGTGCATCAGCACATATGGTAAAAAGCTCTAACAATTTAAAAAATATTTCGACACCACCGATTACACAAGTTGTCACGGCAGACAATGGAAAATTGGAAATTGGCGTAATGGGAAACTTTGAGTTGGATGTTGTCGTTGGACGGAAAAATTCATCTGTAAATGTCAAGGACGTATTATGTGTGCCAAATATTTGTTCCAATCTATTGTCGGTGAGCAAGATTACAAGTCATGGAAATGTAGTGATTTTTAATCGTGATGAATGCAAGGTGATTGATTCTGCTGATAGTGTTATTGTTACAGGGACACGAGTTGGTGATATTTATCGATTAAACAGACAGTCAAAAACTGTCATGTCCATGGCAGTAAATGCAAAAAACGATGATTTGTTCTGTGGCACTAACGATTGGGGCATGTCAACTATGAAACTTTAAAGTGAATTTTTGTATGAGTAAAATTAATACTTATGCAGTTTGTTTGAAAGGAAAGCAATAAAGGCAATCATTTCCAAAGAGTGTCACTAAATCAAACGACGTCTTGAGCATCATTCATTCGGACGTATGTGGACCCATTGAAACTGAGTCGCTTATGGCGGTGCGAAGTATGTGTTAGTATTTGTAAAGGATTTTTCTCGGGAAGTGTTTATTTACATAATGAAAGCGAAGTCTGAAGTGAACGACCATTTGAGGAATTTTAGGAGCCTTGTTGAGAATCAGACAAATCAGAAAATTAAAATTCTGCGAATTCTGCGAATACGACATCAAACAACTGCCCCCTATTCACCGGTACAAAATGGTATCGCGGAAAGGATGAATAGAATCCTTGTTGAGAAAGCTCGTTGCGGAAAGCTCGTTAGTAAAGGCTGGTTTACCGAAAAGTTTTTGGGCGGAAGCAATTTCAACAGCAGCATATTTAACAAATCGGACACCATCTCGAGCCGTAAAAGATCAGATTCCACAGGAAATATGGAGTGGACGAAAACAGAGTATTTCTTAACCATCTAAAAGTTTTTGGAAGTAAGTGTATGTTGCATATTCCGAAGGAGAGACGCAAGAAGTTAGATGCCAATCGGAAGAATGCGTGATGCTTGGATATTATGACAATTCTAAAGCTTGTCGCATGTATCATCCTGTCAAGAAGACAATCGTGAAGAGTCGAGATAATAGTGTTCTAGGATATTTTGATCCATTCGCAGAAATACAATCAAAGCCTGCTGAAGCGATGAATAAGAGTGTGTCTTCGATGCAAGAATTGAGCTTGGATTCGATTGTTAACAAAAATAACATTTCTGAAAGGGTCGAGAACCAGGATGTTGTATTGGATGTTGACGACGATGAATACGTTCCAAAAACTGAACTCATAAGGCTCGATTAGTAACAAAAGGATACGCGCAGAAGAAAGGCATTGATTATGAGGAAACGTATACTCACCAGTTGTGAGATATAGCTCGGTACGTTTTCTAATGGCTTTGGCAGTGAAATTTGATCTCGACATAGATCAGATGGATGCTGTGACGGTTTTTCTGCAAGGTGAGTTAAAGCAAGATATACACATGTTGCAACCGGAAGGGTACATATCAACGGCAAGCAAAAAAGTATGCAAATTAAACAATTCAATATATGGACTAAAGCAAACTAGCAGAGTTTGGAATGCAAAATTAGATAAAGTTTTAAGAGATGCGTATATTACAGAGTCACCAGCAGCATGGGGGAAGAAGCTGAGGGTAGGGGGGAGAGTGAGTCCGGCGACCTCGGTAGGGCAAGGACTCTCTCGAAGGATGAGGAGGTGCACATAAGCGAAGGAGCTGGTGTACCGATGGAGGAGGATGTCGACAGCCCGGCCAGACGGGGGCACTGACAAGTCCTCTATAGAGGGTATGAGGGGTGGCGAGACGGGCGTATCCGGCGCATCCCAAATTACCGGGAATTAATATTCCTGCGGTAGCAGGAATTTATCATAGAGGTAGGTAGAGGTGAAATGGTTATGATTAAGATAACTCAAATTAACCTTCACCATTCTAAGGCTGCTTCGGCAGCTCTACCCCTCAGGCTGACTAGTTCGGGTGAGGATGTGATACTAATCAAAGAGCCTTGGATTAACAATAACAGGATCTGTGGCCTCAGAACCAAAGGGTACAAAATTATATCCTCTAGTAATTCTGGGAAGATCAGATCTTGTATTCTTGGGAAAAATAATATTAGTCTTTTCCTTCTCTCTCAATACAGCAATGGTGACACTACTGCAGTTAGCCTGGAAGTAGGCACTTGTAGATTCTGGCTAGTTTCAGCCTACATGGACCGGGAGAAGGAGGTTCCTCCGGATAACCTGGAGGAGCTGATCCGTAAAGCGGAACAATCAAAGGTAGGTGTGGTACTAGGAGTGGATGCTAATGCGCATCACACTATCAGGGGGAAGCACAGACATTAATGAAATAGGTGAGTCGCTTTTTGATTATTTGATGAGTACTAATCTTTCAGTGTGTAATATTGGGCGGGAACCCACATTTATTACTAGTAACAGGCAGGAGGTTCTAGACGTGACCCTTGCCTCAAATAATATTCTTCATATGGTTAAAAATTGGAGGGTGGATAAGGAACACTCCTTTTCTGATCATCGATATTTAACCTATAGCCTCGATATTCACTCTGCTACCCGGGAAGCCTTCAGGAACCCTAGAAGGACCAACTGGAGCAAATATGGGAAATTATTGGAGGAAATGTTACCGACGAGGGCTATGGAGCCTCCGACGACCGTTGGGGAGCTGGAGGACATGGTGGCTAGCGTTACTAGCGCATGCAACCGATCCTTTCGCGCTGCCTGCCCACTGGCTAAGCCTAGGGGTAAGCAAAAACCGGTATGGTGGTCCAGGGAACTGGGAACCTATCGAAAGGCTTGTAGGATAGCCTTTAATAGAACCAAAAATACAAGGGAGGCTCAGGATTGGGACTCCTATAAGGAGAAACTCGGAATTTATAAGAAAGAATTAAGAAAGGCACAAAGGAGGTCTTGGAGAATCTTCTGTGATAATATGGAAGAGGTATCCGTAACCTCCCGCCTTAGGAAGATTCTTTCCAAAAGTACATCTAGTCCTAGTTTTTTGATAAAACCGGACGGATCTTGGACAGCTTCTAGTGGAGAATCTCTGGAGCTTCTCTTCGAGACACACTTCCCAGGGAGCTTTGAAGACCTGTTGGTGCGTAGCAATCATCAGGAATCACTGTCAGTAACCACAGAGGATATCGTAACCAGATAACGGATCCTATGGGCACTGAGGGGTTTTAAACCATTTAAATCGACTGGTCCGGATCAAATTATACCAGCGGAACTTCAAAACAACTCAGTAATTATTCTTCCTTACCTGGAAGCTATATTCAAAGGGTGTTTGAAGCTGGGCTATATTCCTAGGTACTGGACGGAGGTCAATGTGGTGTTCATACCGAAAGCGGGGAAAAGCTCACATGTCTATCCTAAGGACCTAAGACCAATAACTCTATCATCCTTTCTTTTGAAAACCTTGGAAAGGCTGCTGGATGTATACATCAGAGATAAAATAGGTGCCAGGAAGTGGGCATCGTCTCAGCATGCGTACACAAAGGGTAGATCTGTGGACACGGCTCTGCACGCCTTGGTGTCTACGATTGAGAAATCGATTAATTCGAAGGAATTCTGTTTGGTGGCCTTCCTGGATATAGAAGGCGCCTTTAATAATGTGAAAGCGGAGGCAATCAAGGAGGGATTGTCATTTTTGGAGGTGGACGTTCCTCTGATAGGGTTAATCAATTATATGCTGGGAAGCAGGATTGTTAGCTCGAAGTTGGGGGACTCCACCTTCAAGAGGCGAGTAACTAAGGGAACTCCGCAGGGGGGGGGGGTCTGTCCCCTCCTCTGGAACATAGTGGTAAACGGGTTACTACTTGAATTGGAGAGAGAGGGTATTGGAGTTATCGCGTACGCAGATGACGTAGCTTTAGCTGTTACCGGGAAATTCCTGGGCACGATTGTAGACGTAATGCAGAATGCACTTACCATCGTTACGAAATGGGCTGGCAAATGTGGTCTTGGTATTAACCCGTCCAAGACAGAGCTGGTACTCTTTACTAAGAAATACAAAATCCCGGAAGTTGTCCCTCCTACCTTAAATGGCACGAGACTTGCTTTTACTGATAGAGCTAGATATCTGGGCATTATCTTGGACAGTAAGCTTAGTTGGAAGCCCAACATGTTGGAGAGAATAAACAAAGCTACTATTGCTTTGTACTCCTGTAGGAAGGCCATTGGTCATAGATGGGGTCTGAAGCCGGAGCTGGTACACTGGCTCTACACCGCCGTAGTGAGACCTGTACTCATGTACGGGATGGGTGTTTGGTGGCCAGCTCTGGACAAGGTAACTTATTAAAGTAAGATTGAGAGAGTGCAAAGAACGGCCTGTATGCTTGTTAGCGGGGCATTGAGGTCGACACCGACAAGTGCCTTAGAGGTTATGTTGCACCTTCTTCCGGTCGACATTTTTGGCAAACAGATGGCGGCAAATACGGCTGTACGACTTGCAGCCATCTCTCAGTGGAGGTGTCTTAGTATAGGACACTCTACTATCGTCAGATCGTTGAAGGATGAGCTGGCGAATCTTGACTACATTAAACCTACTCTACGCTTCGAGAAGCGATTTCGGACCTCCTTCCATTCAAGGGAATCCTGAAGGGATAGACCGTTATCGGAAACCGAAGCGTTGCAATTCTTCACAGATGGCTCCAAGCTAGACGGAAAAGTAGGAGCTGGCGTATTCTGTGACAAATTAAATGTAAATATTTCTATTCGTCTCCCTGATTACTGCAGCGTGTACCAAGCTGAAGTCGTAGCGATTGAGGAGATCATGACGTGGTTGAAGCATAATGTGTTATCCTCAGACGATATCACAATCTATGTGGACAGTCAAGCGGCGATCCGGTCGTTAGAATCGGTGTCTTTGGCGTCACGGGCGGCGTTGAGTTGTCACTCATCTCTAAATGAGATGGGTGAGCATTTCAACATCCAGGTAGTCTGGGTCCCAGGTCACTCGGGCGTCATGGGGAACTGCAGGGCAGATGAACTTGCTAGGCATGGTACGACTCTCCAGCTGCAACCGGAAAGGGCAAGTATGGGGAGGCCTATCACAGCGCTGAGACAAGCACTTGGGAAGCAGGCGCTATCCTCAGCGGGGGAAAGGTGGTCTAACGCCCTCACCTGTAGAGTTGCAAGACAAGTTTGGCCAAAGCTGGACTTGGGGTGCACTAGGGCATTAATATCCTTACGAAGACGTGAATTAAGAACGGTCGTAGGAATTCTCATGGGACACTGCCTTTTTGGAGAACATGCAAGAAGGCTGGGTCTGGAGGCTAATGGCTTCTGCAGAAGCTGCTTGGACGAAGAGGAGGAAGAGACGTTGGTCCACTTCCTTTGCTCGTGTCCAGCATTGGCTCTCAGAAGGCACAAACACTTAGGTAAGTTCAGGATGGACTGCCTCTCGGATCTCGAAAACATTAAAGTGCGGGACGTCTTACGCTACATAAGTAGCTCGAAATGGTTCCAATAGGGGTAAAAGGGGATACATCCCGTGGTATCACAATGGACCGTCACCGGTCTAAGTGTGCGTAAGCAACCACTCCAACCTAACCTAACCTAACCTACAGAGTCACCAATAATAAGATGCTTGTAGTTGCAATTTATGTCGATGACATACTCATTTTGTCATAAACGATCAGGATTCAAAGATACGGACGCTGGGTAAACTGAGGACAAAATCGAGAAAATTATTCAACAAGGCTAAACGCATCGGTGAATGAGGCGAGTATAAGATGGCCTTAACGAAATATAATCTCGAATTAAGAAGATCCAAAAGGGCTACCTGGAGGAATTTCTGTGAGGGAATTATTGAATTGCCCTTTGCAGCTCGACTCCAGAAAGTCCTTTCCAGCAATCGTTCAAATGGCTTGGGACTTCTCCAGAAGCAAAATGGGAGGTACACTGGAAACCGGAAGGAAACCATAGAGGTACTGCTTGAGACCCACTTTTCGGATTCAGTAGTGGTAGGAGCACAAGAGGCCCCGCAAGATCCCTCAAGTGAGGCCTATGCGCCTTACAGTAGCATCTAGAGTCTCTCTGGGAAAATTTTCACACCCAGCAAGGTGCGATGGGCTATTAGGTCTTTCAAACCTCTCAAATCCGCTGGAGAAGATGGTATCTTTCCAGTTCAAAAAAGTATTGAAGAAATACTCCCCAGCTTGATCCAGATGTTTCGGGCAAGTTATGCTTTTAACTATATTCCGAAACTGTGGAGGAAGGTTAATGTGATCTTTATACCAAGGGGGGGAAAGGTCGTCTAGACCCCCTGGAGAGGGCAGCAATAGAAAAAGGGTTCCGCTTTCTACAATTAGGTGGATCCGTTCCATGCTGGAACATCGTGAGATTACTGCCAGACTAGGTGGCGAGTACCCATCAGGGCCATAAAGGGCTATCCCCAAGGAGACCTACTATCTCCTCTTTTGTGGTCATTGGTTTTTAACAGACTACTGGTCCTTCTGAGTAGCCATGGGTTTGATGTCCAGGGCTATGCGGATGATGTGGCTATCATAATTAAAGGCAAGCTTGATGAGATCATTTCTGATCGTATGGAAAATGCACTCAATATAATATGGCAGTGGTGTTACCAGGAAGGACTCAGTGTCAATCCAAATAAAAACTGTTATTGTTCCTTTTAAGAGGAGGAAAAAGCTAGCGCTTACAACGCCCTCGTTAAACGGTACAACTGTTCCTTTTTCCAGTGAGGTTAAATATCTAGGTGTTATCCTAGATAAAAAACTGAACTGGAAGCAACATTTGTTGAAAGTTCAAGATAAAGCCACCAAGTCTTTCTGGGCCTGTCAAAGACTTTATGGGCGTACTTGCGGACTACATCCAAAAATGATCTACTGGTCATTTCTTATAATCATTAGGCCTATGGTCACCTACGCATCGGTTGTATGGTGGCCTAAAACTGAGCAGAAGGCAACGCAAACTTTATTGAATAAGGTTCAGCGTATAGCCTGCATCGGTGTTACGGGCTCAATGAAAACATGTCCAACCGCTGCGATAGAGTCACTTCCAGGACTGACACCGTTACACCTGCATGTTAAAAAAGATGCTGCAATTATGGCCCTGAAAATGCAGGCGGAAGGAAATATCAAACCAGACAATTTGGTGACCCCGACAGACTCTACAATATGAATGCCCTCCGACTGTATGCCAGCTAAACTGAACTTCCACAAACCATTCTGTGTTAGGTTACCTGATCGGGATATGTGGAGTGCAGGTGGACCATCCTTTGAGCGAGGGTACATGGTATGGTTTACAGATGGATCAAAAACGGAAGATGGGGCGAGGATAGGAATGCACGCGAGTGGCATTGCCCGCTCGAAGTCCTTGGGTACCAATGCTACCGTTTTTCAAGCAGAAGTACATGCTATAGAACTTTGCGCTAGGATAGGCATAGCAAAAGGCCTAAACGACGCAAAGATTTATATTGTATCAGACAGCCAATCGCCCTTACAGGCTCTTAGGTTTTGTACCGTTGAGTCAAGGCTATAGTATGGGATTGTCTGAAGGTTATTAAACACCTGGTAGGCTCAAATAAGGTAACATTTATGTGGGTGCCAGGTCATACTGGAATCGAAGGAAATGAGGCAGCTAATGGCCTGGCCCGTGAGGGTTCTGCGTCTCAATTTATTGGACCGGAACCCTTCTGCGGCGTCGCTAAGGGACACCTTAGAGCAGCGGTAAAATGCTGGAAGGATGTTCAAAAGTCCTCTTACTGGCGCAGAATTCCAGGTTTGCGATAGGCGAAGAAATGTATATCACCTTCGTCTGTCAGGGTTAAGGAGTGTCTTGAACTTAGGAAACCTGAGTTGAGGCTGCTTACTGGCTTCCTCACAGGTCATGTCCCCTTAAGGTATCACCTTAAGAAGATGGGCCTAAGTACGACAAATGGATGCCGCTTCTGCGATCTGGAAGCGGAATCAGCGAAACATGTTCTATGCCAATGCCCAGCCATTTTCCAGCAAATGCTGCAACATCTAGGAGGAAAAACAATAAGCCCAGATAGTATGTATCTTGTACCGGCCAGTAGTATTATCAGATTCATTAAGAGCCTGAGTCAATAGACTGGACGGATAATTAAGTAGGGTCCAGCAAAATAGATCTTTTAGGTCGCAGTGCGAGGTGGCTTATCGCCCACATGGCCCTTCAATCAATCAATACTAATAATAATGGTGTAATTGTAATGGTATAATTTTATAAATTAATTGTAGAATGACAATTGAATAATGGTAATGGTATAATGGTATAACGGTTTAATGGCGTAATGGTGTAATGGTACAATGGAATAATGGTAATAGTAATGCTGTAATGCTTTAATGGTGCAATCGTGTAATGGTTGTAAGTGTTATGGTATAATGGTAATGGTATAATGATAATGGTAATAGTATAATTGTCATCGTGTAATGGTATGATGGTATAATTATTTAATGGTGTAATGGTGTAATGGTATATTGATACGATGGTTCAGCGGTGTAGTGGCAGGATGGTATGATGGAATGATGTTGTATATTGAATGATGGACTGATGTGATGATGGAATAATGGTATGATTCAATGATGGAATGATGCAATGATAGAATAATGGTATGATGGTATGATGGAATGATGAAATGACATTACAGCGGAATGGTGGTGTAGTAGAATGATGGAATCATAGTACAGTGGAATAATGGTATGATGGAATGATGTTGTAACGGTCCCTTCAGCCACGTTGATTCGAGGAATGGGTTGGACATTCAGTTTAGGGTTAAGTGGATGTTGAGTTGGCGGTCAGTTAGACGTTCAGTTAGGATTGAGTTGAGTTCATAGAGATAAGCGATTTTCAGACCGTGTTACTTTAGGGATTGAGTTTGTGGTTGAGTTGAGTGTTGAATTGGCAGTTAAATTGTGATTGAGTTCTGCTTTACTGAGGGTCTAGTTACGGATGTATTTTGGGAGAGTTGTGGGTTGAGTTGAAAATTAGCTTGAGTTAAGTTCACGTACACATGTATTTTTTCGGACCAGAGTTGAGTGAGATTTATTGAGCTTTATTTAAGAAGTTAGCTTGATTTGTTCTGAGTTGAGCACATGTACGCATTTAATTTTTCGGACCGTGTTGAATTGAGGACTGACTTGGGTGTTAAGTTAAGAGTTGCGTTGAGGATTTATTTGCAGGTTGAGTCGGGAGTTGCAGTGGAGATTAGATTGTTGAGATCATGTACTCATCTAGTTTTCGAGCCGTGTTGATTTAGGGTTTGAGATGAGCGTAGAGTATGGGTTAAGCAGAGGATTAAATTGGCATTGAGTTAAAGGTTGAATTGGGATTGAGTTATGGTAAGTTTAGATTTGAATTGAGTTGAGGTGGAGTTAGGGTTAATTAGGGTTTGAGTTGAAGTTTAGTTCGATTTGAGTGAGTGGTTCGGTTTTAGGGTTTAATTTCGGTCGAGTTTAGGGTTTAGTGGGAGGTTAGATTAAATTGATTTTAGTTGAGTTCACACACGCATGTAGATTTGGAATCGAGTTGATTTTGTGATTGAGATTTCCATTAAGTGTGGAGTTGAATGGAGGGTTAAGATTTGCTTCGAGCTAAGTCCAGCTGAAGATGAGTTAAGGTGTAGTTAGGTTACATTGGGATTAAGTAAGAGGTTCGATTGGGGAATTATCTGGGGTTTGATTTGGGGTTAAGGTAAGAGTTGACTTGAAAGTCGATTTGAGGTTGATTTGTTGATTGAGTTGATTGAGGGTTGGGTTGGCGTTGCGATTGAGTTGGAGGTTGTTGTAAATTGAGTGGGAGGTTCAGCTGAAGATTGAGTTAAGAGTTTAAATTTGGGGTTGATTTGGTAGTTGAGTTAATTTTCAGACCAAAGTTTTGATCACCTCACGAGGTTTCAGCCCTTTATATTTTTTATATACATATTTAATTTATTTATTTATTTATTGTAGTTATTTCAATTTGACCAGAATGCTGCTGTTATGAAAATTTTATAAATTTTGATTTAAATAAATCAATTATTACAAGAAAATGTAACGTTTTTCTTAAATGATCATTTAGAAATGCTTGTTAGTAAAAAAAATTATTTCCCCCATATGTTTTACTACGAAAAGCTTGGGTTTTCCATCGTGTCTAATTCCTTTATAAAAGAGTTAGTTAGACAACAATACATCAATAATGAAATTTCTGTCGGATTACGGGTAATTGTTTACAACACCTGCTCAACCCTTGATGCTCGGTGTTAAAAAACAGAATGGTTGTGTTGCGGACAGCAAAACTTTACCGCAACCGAAATTTCACTGTTGGGGTACGTTTCCGAATATGCCGTGCGATTTTGGTATGACTTTGCAAAATTTAGGTTGCGTTAGGCGAAATTATAGACTAGAATTTGGTTGGCGGTTCATGTTCAGAAGGAACACATAATCATTTTTTGGTTGAGAATACCGCCATACCTAAGGAAATTTTGAATGAAAATACAATTTTTAATATACCGCCATACACTCGTTAAATTTTAACTCGATAATTTGTCTGCGGAATTAAAATTATGGGATGTACTAGACACGAGCTTTAAGCGAAAAAAATTATTTTCCCATATTTTATGCACGTAGACAGTTAGGTACATAAAAAATAAGGAAAAATGTCAATAAAAATTAAATTTTATTTTTATATTTTACTACATATATATTTGCGAAAGATGGCGAAAGAGAGTCGTAAAAGTTGCGCTTTGGTTTTTGGATTCACAAAATATTACAAGAAATTTTTATTAATAATAATTTTCCATTTTCGTTTCGGTTTTGTTTTAACATAAATAATTTTTTTTTAGTCTAGAATATTTATAAGGCTGGCAATAAAGCGGCACACAAATAATTAATATTTGAGATACAAAAAATTAATAAAGCGGCACAAATTTATGAGCAACAAAAAAAAAATTTCTTGGCATCATAAAATTAATTTTTTGGAACAAAATATAATAATTTGGCAACATTTATTATTTTTTGGCATTATTTGAAGGGAACACAAAAAATTATTTTTGGGCATTGAATTAAAGGTTTTAAGAGTCAACCATTAGAAACAAAAATAATAAATAGATATCAAATAAAATATTTGACTGATTACAAATGTCTATACAAAAAATGTTCTTTAAGGAACCAAATAAAATAAAGTGGGGACAAAAATTATCATCAAAATTAATTTATTGCCAACAAATTAATATATCGAATCTCTTTCTTCAATTTGTTACGAAATGAAACTTTTCTAAATGTGCTACGAAATTTTACGTTTGCTTTATCTTTATGTTTGTTAGAGTGGATTAATTTTAATAGATAAATGTTGATTAAAAGAAAATCTATCACAAGTGGAATATGTGGGACATGTCGCGCTGCTCTTGGTGTTTTTCAGCCTTTATCCATCACATACAAAAAGTTAAGAATACATTTTAATATGATAGCAAAATTCGAAAATGCATTTTGAGAGATAATTCAAAGAAATACAAAATAATTTTTCTAAAATATGTACATTCATATGAATTCTTTTTTATTTTTATTTGTATTTACAACAATATCTAAATTAAGGCTGAAACACACCAAGAGCAGCGCGACATGTCATGCTCGCTGCCGCTGCTCGGTGTGTTTTACGCTTTAGCTTGAAGATATCTCATTCGTTCTTAACCCTCGTCCGGCGGCATAACTTTACAACGTTAACAGAGGTACAATTATACCCGTTATGATGTAAAAGAACTCTACTCCATATCTCCGAGAGGGATGGTGATACTTTTTCCCGAATAAGGCCTATATGATCTAGACAAAAAATGTCGAGGTCTCACGAAAGTTTCACCCTCTACATCTTCTGTAAGAAAAGTTATTGCAATTTAAAAACGGAAAACGTACAATTGTACCTATGCCGCCTAACGAGGGTTAAATAGACAGATAAGTTTAATGATCGAAAATTGGCATGCAATAATTCAGGATTTATTTCCGAAAACGCCTTAAATATAACATTAAGACTGTTTTCCAAACGTGGCTTATTTGATACTAATTGACTTATTTGTAGCTATTTTAAATAAGTAAATAAAGTCATTCCAATCTATTTAGCTTATACCCCAAACAGATTAGCGGCGCTCTAAGCCTGACTTCGCTTCTCTTCATGTTTATTTTTTTTTCAACCACATAAGTGGTATTCACACGGATCATAATCCAATTCCGAACTGGATTACCTAATCCGAAAAATGATCGTGTGAAATGTACAAATCTAATGCCGAAGTGGATTATCAAATACACTTTATAATTCGGTATTATGTAATCCACTGCGGTTCCACAAATAACTAAGTAAATAAGTATCGTTTGGAAAGCAGCCTAAAAAATAAATTTACATATATTGTGTGTTTATATTCTAAAAAGTTACTAATTTTTTTTGTTGTTGTATGTATTATGTTTAGTAATTTTTTATAATATAATACGAGAGAGATGGAAAAAATGTATCTTTTTAGTGAAGAACGCGTGTCGAAAAACTCGAAGTCTTTTGGCATGCGCCCACTAAATAAATATATGAGGTAGGGAAATACGCCAAAAAATTTTTAAACATACTCGGACAGCATAATAAAAACTTGTGAATATAATAGTTAGCGCCGCTAACCTGTTTAGGGGGTATATCGTGCGATTTTGAAGTTGGAAACATTCCGGTTTCCTTCTGGATTGTTTTTTGGGAATTTCCGACAGCTTTAAGGCCCTTTCCGAAAGTTATACTCATTTATTTAGACATACTTATTTAAATAAGTATGTTGGCGAGGTAACTTAAAATAAGTATGTTCTTACAAAAAAAAAAAAAATCTAAACTGAAAACCAAAATTCTGTTAACTTCATTGCATATACATTGTGATATTATGCATTAATTAAGTTTTATAAAAAATTTAATTAAAAATTATTTAATAATTAAAAATTAAATGCGTTGTTGTCAAAATAAAAAATAAGCATGTGAAATAAATTCGAATGATTTTACATACTTATTTAAGATGACGGCAAATAAGTCAATAAGTATGATTTAAGTATAGCTTTCGGAAAGAGCCTAGTTTGATGCTGAAATATATTTTTTTGTATAACCTTAATAATTTAACCACATATTATATTTGCTGCTTATTTATAATTTTTGATGCTACTCTTTGTCGCTAAACTATTTTTTTTGACGCTGAAAATTATTTGTTTGTATTTTCATTGTTTTGTTCCAAAATATTATATTTGTTGCCAATTTATTAATTTTGATGCCAATGTTTGTCGTCACAGTATTTAATTATGTCCTTCAGAAATATTTGTTTGTTTTTTCATATGTTGTTCCAAAATATTATTTGTGATGCCAATTTATTATTTTTGATGCTAATGTTTGTCGCCAAATTTTTTTTCTTGTATGCCCGTTTAAATTGTCCCTATTTATAATAAATTTTGATGCTAAAACCATATTATGCATTTATTCCGTTGCAACAACTAATAACAATAAAAAAAGTGTTGTTTGATATTTTACGAAATTATGAAATCGAATTCCAGAAAAAAGTTTAACTCAACCAGTCAAAAGCAAAAAAATGTCACATTTATTACAAGCTATAAAGTACAATAAACGCGCCAACACTATTCATCATTCGACAACAAATATTATCGAATCGTACATGTACATATATCACACAACTTTTCAGCTCATACAAATATAAACGTTTGAGGCTAGGTAGGGAAAAAAGTTTAGGGTGTAGAATTCAATACCAACACCCACACATACCTATTCAAAAAATAAAAGTTCGCAAAAATCAAATCAAATGATGCCAAAAGCAGCATGAACAATTTTTTTGTAGGATTTTTTGTAAAGCAAAAAGCTTCCGAAAGTTTTATTTTGTGTTGTAATTTTGAGTTTTGAGCTTTTTCATTTTTTTATTATTTTTTATGCACAAACAACTATTTCTATTATACTATGAATAACAGGCAAAAAAAAAGTTCAAAAATGATGTAAATTATTTTTTTTTTTTTTTTGTTAAAACTTTAATTTAATTAAAAAAAAAAAATGAAAAGTTTAATTGAATTTATTGTTAAATAAAGTTTAGTGTAGCATCGAGGAGAGGAGAACAAATTAATTTAATCTCGATTTAAATTATTATTATGGAAATATGTTTCGAAATTATTCTATTCTAAAGAGGAATCTTACCACCGGAGCTCAATACCTACTAACAAAATATGGACACAAACCGAAGTGAAGTTCTTATAGCATATAACAAAAAATGTAGTAGTAGTGTATTTTGGCCGGTTCTACCGAATTTGGGATTGGGATTGATGACGTAATAGAACATATTCAGAAGGAAATACACACACATTCAGGGACAATAGTCTACATTCTGGGGCGAGTGCATACATTAAGGGATAATAGCATACGCTCAGGCGGTTTTGCCTAAATTCAGCTGGTTAGTTATATTACAAACATACTTTCAAGCTACGCCCAGCATACATTCAGGTGGTATTGCACACATTCAGGTGGTGGATTATATTACCAGCATACTTTCAGGGGAATTTAGGTGCAAATTGCCGATATTAAGAGTAAATTTAAAAGCTTACTTTCAGGGGAATTGTGCGTGAAATTATATATTTATAGCATACTTTGAGGTGGATTGCATTGCATACATTCATGTGTAAAATTATATTTACATAATCGTTTATACATATCATTTTTAAGTTAAAACTATATTAAGTGTGCACATGATGATAGTTTATCTAAATTTGAAATATATCGAGGTGAGGATTGTGGTCGTGTTTTTATCAGTGCAATTACTAACGACCTAGAAAAAATTAATAATATTTTGAAAACGATAATTCCAATGAAAACACTTACTAAGGAAGAAAATAAAAAATAGCATAGTGATAAAAAATGACATGTATGTGGAGAATCATTTACAGAATCAAATTAAAAAGTAGGAGATCATTGCCACTTGACGGGGCAATTCAGAGGAGCTGCACACACTAAATGTAATTTAAAATATAAAATTAAAAGTGGCGTTTCGTTGTTTTGTCATAATCTTAGAGGATATGACTCTCATTTTATAATGAAAGAATTAGGATTTGACGCTGAAAAAATATAAACATTTTAAATTTGGTGAGAATTATTTTATTAAATTACTTCGAGTATTGATAAATTATGTAAAAATCTTTCAGATAATCAATTTTCTGAAACACAATAATTGTTTACAAACCTAGAAGAGCAAAAACTAGTTAAACAAAAGGGGGCCTTTCCTGTGGGTTAAGTTTATGAACTTTTAAAAATCGGATGCCCACGTCTGATTTTAAATGGTTCACGCCCCATGTCCGATTTTAGATGGTTCATAAACCATGACTCATAACTTTTAAATATCGGATGATTGTTTACGCCCCATGTCCAATTTTGAATGGTTAATTTGTTTTGTTTTGTTTTTTTTTGTTACTATATATTAGACATCGTTTCTTTTGGATTTGATGGAGTTGAATCAAAATATATTGAATAAATTAAATACTGTGCAAGCGTTCACTGAAAAAGTAATATTAAAATTTGATGCTCTGGCCATTGGACAAAACTATGAAATTACTGATGTCAAATCGGTAACCAGTAGATATGGGAAAAAATTGCTGGTTGAGACTGAAGATAGCACGATATTCCTCCCTGAACGTTTCAACATTTGGATGACATGGAAATCGAAAATGTAAGATTGATGTGTGAGAGTGGATCATTATTAATGATTAAAACAAATAGGTTCAATTTGAATTTTATGTTTTAAAAAAGCAAATGAATAAAATTGTTATTAATTTTTATTTACATAAATAAAAGAAAAATAATTAAATAAAACAAAACAACACAAATAGTGTTGTAATTTATTTTTCGATTAGTTTTTTTCTTATTTTGTTTTATGAAAGAGTTGTAACTCTCATAACTATTTGGAAATGATTTTTCAGGTTCCTATTTTTCTTTTATTATGTTGTCCACACGACGAATCCATGGACATGATAGTAACCACCTAAGGTGCCCTAGAGTCGTAAACAGATAATTAATGAATTACATAAACCAGCTCGTAAAAATTGTACACGCCGTCGTTTTAAAATCTTGGCCATTGATGACACATGGTAGGCGGATTTGGTAGAAATGATTCCATATGCTAAATATAATTCAAACTTTAAATATCTTCTGACTGTAATTGATAACTTCTCTAAATTTAAATGTTTATTATAAAACTCAGTCCCCATATCTGTTTGTAGATTTCTTAGTGTTCTTTTACTATCAACTAAAATTTTATTAAAAGCATCAGCAATCGAAACTGATGAGTTATTCTTCACTGGTAAGGCCCAGCTAAATTTAGCGAAGTTATCAATGTATACAATTACGCTGAAACTATGCTATAAATATAACTTTATACCTGAATGTATGTAATTCAACCCTGAATCTATGTATGTTAAAAATTTATTTACACTGAAAATATGCAAATTCCGCCTGAATTATACAATTCCCCTGAAAGTATGCTTATAAATTTACCGTTAATATATGTAATGTACACCGAAATTCCCCTGAAAGTATGAGTGTAATATAACTTACCACCTTAATGTATGCAATTCAGGAAGTAAGTTATAGTACTACATTTATGGTATTACCGCTGAATGTATGGATTTACGCCTGAAAGTATGCTTATAATATAACTTACCACCTGAATGTATCCAATACTACCTGAATGTATTCTGGGTTTACGCTTGAAAGTATGCTTGTAATATAACTTACTACCTTGAATGGATGCAATACCGCCTGAATATATGATATTACCCCTGAATGTGTGTAATTGCCCTTGAATATATACTATGAACTGACACGTAGCCCTTTACGTCATAGCTCCCACTCCCAAATTCGGTAGAACCGGCCAAAATAACCTACTTATAGTAGTGTGAGTAAACTAAATAGTATAAATTTAGGCGATTTTTGTATCGTCGAATAAACGATTGAAGTGCCTACATTTATTCAACAAAAATAAAAACCCCCAAGGTCAAATGATGTTTGTCGAATGTTCGTAGTATGCAGTTGATGTAAAAATTATCAAATGGCCGGTCCCTGGGGTCGGCCATATAAAAAATAAGCAATATTGGCATCAAATGTTGTACGATATTCCGCCGACGAAATTTGTTCAACAAAAATCAAAAGTCCCAAGGTCAAATGATTTTTCTCGAATATTCGTAGTATGCACTTGATGTAAAAATTATCAAATGGTCGGTCCCTGGCGTCGGCCATATAACATCGGACGTAGTATTAATCTCAGTTCCATCTGGGGGGAATCCACTTAATTCCAGCATATCTCGACGATATCATTGTGGCTGGGATGAGAGAGCAGGACCATCGAAAGAATCTGTTTCCTGTTCTCGGCCGCATCCAGGACTACGGGTTCACTCTTAAAGGGTTGCGCCCCGACCAAGCCAAAATCGAGGTAATTCAGCAATTGCCGGCACCAACGGATATCAAAACTTCGTTCGTTTCTGAGAGCCATCAGTTGGTACGACAAATTTATCAAAGGAATGAAGGACCTACGAAAGCCATTGAATGAATTGTTGTGGGATGACGTTACGCACAAATGGACATATTATCAGAAAACGATTTTTAGCTTCATTATTTCAACTATTATTATGTAACGTTGTTTTATGGCTTTGTAGGCCTGCAAAGAAAGGGTTAAATATTTTTATTTGTTGAGTAGTCGTATCCGAAGTAATTTTTTGCGCTGAATCCGAATCTTACCACAGACTTTCCCTATCACGTCAGGATTTTGAGATATTCTAACCTGAAAGTGTCAAAAAGCATGTTTTTGGCACTTTTGTACTTGAAATAACTCAACATTATCTCAAATTTTTTAGAATTTTTTGGGCAAATTTGACAATGGGGTCATAAAAGTGTTCCAAAATCCATGGAAAACCTTTTATTAAGCATAAAATATTAAAAGAAATCTTTTTGTATTAACAAGTTCTCTTTAGAGTTAAAGCCTTGCCTTCAAGGAGATTATGACTAATTACATATGTTAATCGAATTCGAAGCTTCAATTTTATAATTACAAGCACAGTGAACGTTGTTTCACAAAAGTGGTTGAACAATTGGCAAACCCTTTAGAGGTGGAATATATTTGTACATAGTTTAGTAACAGTAAGTTTGAGTTTATTTCAATCAGGTTGTCACGTTCTTCCTCCATCAATTGAGTAATTGACGATATTCAATCATTCTTTTGGCAGAAATTTCCAAGAATTTTTAATTTTAGTTTTCGAAAAAAAAAAAATTTCGATGTTTGATTTTTGTTGAACAAATTTCGTCGGCGGAATATCATACAACATTTGATGCCAATATTGCTTCTTATTTATATGGCCGACCCCAGGGACCGGCCATTTAATAATTTTTACATGATGTGCATACTTCGGATATTCGAGAAAAATCATTGAACTTTGAGACTTTCGATTTTTGTTGAACAAATTTCGTCGGCGGAATATTGTACAACAGTTGACGTAAATATTGCTTGTTATTTATATGGCCGACCCCAGGGACCAACCATTTGATAATTTTTGCATCAACTGCATACTACAAACATTCAACAAAAATCATTGAACTTTGGGACTTTTGATTTTTGTTGAAAAAATTTGTTCAACAAAAATACAAAGCAACTATGGTAGTAAACAAAGCAACGATGTGCTGCTTTCCACCATTCCATGATATTGGACCATTTTGCATCATAAAACTGTATCCGGTGATGGAACGCCTTTCTAGGAACTAGCTAATAATTTGGAGTTACCTTCCATGTTGAATTCAAGTTTAGTAGATGGTGCCTTTCAAATATCGAAGAATTCGTTTCTACCCACCGCTTGTTGATATAGAACGTTTTTCATTGCTTCTATGAACTCTACTTCATTTTTCGGCGACATGTCCTTTGAAAACTGGCGCAGTTGATAGGATTGATAATCGACAAACCTAATAATAATTGAGTGATTTGGTGTGTGTGCACGTGTAACGGAATAATAAAAGCTGTATTTCCGTTCTTGGTTGTATATTTCGAATTATCTCAATCATTAATTAGAAAATTGTTATTGATCGTGTGTTAACGGGTTATGAGTGAAGAGATAGTCGATGCGAAACCACCTAAAAACGTTGTGTCACTATTTAATCAAATAACATGTATTGGTGCCATCGAATCTTTTGATGTTACAAAACCTAACAGTTGGAGTTCATATACGAAGCGGTTTGTAATGTTTTAATCGGTGGTTTGGCGTCTATTGGAGGGGGGATCAAAGCTGAGTAGATTAATCTACCAGCTCCGTAACCTTCCAGTAGAGTGCGCATCACGTGAGCTGTTCTGGTCTTGTCATTAGGCAACTGCGTGATGGGTACAATTGTGTAAGGTGCAACCTGTTCACAATTCGCAAGTGTACGTACTGCCTCCTCGTGGCAACCACTGGTAACTAAGGCCACTTGGCACATTTTTGGCCATTTGGCACAGGCTAAAGTACGGCGCTAAAGGAGAAAACCTTGACAAAAAACCCTAATCTAAGGTGGAACAGCATATGCCGAAAGATGAATGGCTGATTGGTTAATCAGCCCAAAATATGCGGACTCTGGATACCAGGCATCCTCCAGTTTTATTTAGCCTTCCTGTAGTAAAGCTGGGTGACCTACAGGTGATTTGCAATTCCCAGCAACTCGTAAGGGTAAAATCAAACGGAATACGGGGCAGGAGTAGGAATATACGGGAGTGGGACAACCCTCTCGAAGTCCTTGAGCTCCAATGCTACCGTCTTTCTAGCGCAACTACATACTGTAGCAAACATCTAGGGGGGAGAGCAATAAGCCCAGATAGTATGTATCACATACCGGGAGGCAGTATTGTCAGGTTCATTAAGAACCTGAATATTGACTGGACGGATAATTAAGCAGGGGCCAGCACAATAGATCGTTTAGGTCGCAGTGCGAAGTGGCTGATCGCCCGCAAGACCCCCCAATAATAATAATAATAATAATGTTTTAATCGCCAACGGTATAAAAACGGTGTGTGTTCTTAACGGTGTGTGGAGCACATGTCTTTGAGCTATTGGAATCCTTAATAGCTCCCAAAACGGTAAGTGAATTAACTTATAAAGAAATTATCGAATCACTTCACCAGCAGTCGATTTCAAATTTGGAAAGGCAGATAAACTGGAAACAATGTTGCGCGATCGCTTGGTCTGCGGATTGCAGAATTTATCAATACAACAAACTTTTCTCACGGGTGAGCAAATTACACTACAAATCGTACAGGAAAAAGCATTAGCCGCCAAAGCAGCTGCAAGAAATCAACAATTGATCAAGGAGAATCGACAGCAAGTAAAATTCGTAGGCAAACAACAAGGCAACCAGTTAACACCATCCCGAAATCAACCTTCACAATCACAGCAACCCCAAGGTCGTCATCAACCACGATCGACATTCACACCAATATGTAACAACGCACAACGTAACGGTCAGTCATTTTCATCAAGGTCAACGAATTGACAAGGCTGAATTTTAAGATGTAATTCATGTGGAAAATATGGCCACATCGCATCTTCATGTCGGTCTTCTGGAAAAGGACGCAATCGTTCGCAACTTAATGTAATCTCACAGAACAACGATCTCAAAAAATCAACAACAGTTATCATCAGGTTCTAACAATACGATTATTTCCGAGAGATGTTTTGACGAAACTTCAAATTTAAAATTGGTGGATTTTCAACATAATTCCATCGACATTTTGGGTACGATAGATGTCGATGTGCGATATAATAACAAAATTATATCGTCATTGCCGTTACAAATCACTTCGGGGATCAAAACCAATGTTCTTGGTTACGATTGGTTTCCGGCTTTGGGAATAACAATTCAAGGGGTTCACCTAATCCAACCATCAGCCGTCACTGAGATCGTCAACCAATATAAGAGAATATTAGAACCTGTTGATTACAGCGACTGGGCGACAAATATCGTTCCAGTGAAAAAATCGGATGGATCAATTAGTATACCATATGTGGCGACTACAAATCAACAGTTAATAAAGCATTAAGCGCACATTGTTTCCAAATTACGTCGACAAAGGACTTATTGGCATCTTTACCACCGGGAAAATATTTTTTAAAGCTTGATTTAGCTCAAGCGTACCAGCAGTTGTCAGTGGATGATACTTCGGCATTGATTCAAACAATCATCACTCATAAACGGGCATTCAAAGTAAAACGTTTACAGTTTGGAATATCGTCCGCACCTGTTATATTCCAAAAATTTATCGAACAGCTGCTCAAAGGAATCGAAGGCGTTCTTCCTTATTTTGATGATATCACCATAGTTGGACAGACCGAGAAGGAACACATGAACCGTCTACACCAAGTTTTCAAAAGATTAGATGAATCTGGCCTTCGATTAAGACATGATAAATGTAAATTTTATGTCTCCTCAGTAAAATTTTCTGAGTTTTCGCATCGATTCCAATGGAATTCGCCCTACAGAGGAAAAAATAACAGCTATCACCAATACTCCGGCACCTGAAGACAAAAAGCAACTGCAAGCTTTTTTAGGACTTCTTAATTTTTATCATGTTTTTTTAGCAGGAAAAGCTACCGTTGCTGAGCCGCTACATCGTCTTCTGGAGAAAGATTCAAAGTGGAATTGAAATAGCGCTCATCAAAGGTCATTTGAGGAATTAAAAAATCTTCTCTCCAACGACAGTCTCTTAGTACATTACAATGAGTCACTACCTCTACTCCTCAGTTGTGACGCATCTCCATATGGAATAGGGGCTTACTCGCACATTGAATAGAAGACAAGGAGGCTTTGGCGATTATTGCTGGTATAAAGAAATTTCATAATTTCGTCTAGAGCCGCAAAGTAATAATTATTACTGATCATCAACCATTACTGGGTCTCTTTAATCCGAAAAAATCAACACCATCAATCCTGTCACCAAGGATGTTACGTTGGAGTATTTTTCTGAATGGATATGACTTTGATCTTCAATATCGTCCTGGAAACAAACATCAAAATTCTCATCCGTTGAGCAGACTACCTAGCCCAACCGCAATAGCTCCCGCCAAAGAAGAAGAAATTCTAATGATCGAAACAACTCACGATCCTCCATTGACAGCTGCCGATATTGCAAGGCTAACAGGGAAAGATAAAACTTTGACACAACTTTTCAGTTGGGCGATCGGAGGTTTGCCTGATAGAAAAATCGGCAACGAATTTAAACCATTTTTTCAACGGCGCAATGAGATGTCGACTGTAAAAAACTGTCTACTCTGGGGCCAAGGAACAATCCTTCCAGAAGCTGCTCAACAACAAATTTTATCGTCCCTCCACAATGGTCATCCGGGCATTGTCGTGATGCAGGTATTGGCACGTAGCTATTTCTGAATCAACCGTTAAAAGCTGTTCGTAGTGTCAACGTATTCGTCCAAAAAATCCTAAAGCACCGATTCATCCATGGGAAACAACAAATCGACCTTGGTCGAGACTACATATGGATTTTGCTGGACCATTCCAAGGCAAAATATTTTTCTTGCTTGTCGACTCATATTCCAAATGGTTAGAAGTTTACATCGTTCGAATGTGCGATACAGTCGCTTCGCAGTATCTTCTCAACGCATGGACTACCTGATGTGATAGTCTCCGATAATGGAACTGCTTTTACATCGGACGCATTTAAGGTATTTTGCAAGAATAATTTAATTTCTCATATACTTACACCTCCGTTTCATCCTTCGTCAAATGGACAAGCGGAGCATATGGTTCGTACAACAAAGGAATTCTTAAAGAAAACCGTCGGAGACCATCGCCTACGTTTGGCACGGTTTCTATTACACCAACACACGACACCATCGCAAACCACTGAAAAGTCACCCGCCCTTACTTCGATAAACTACATCCCGATGCTATTCCAATTCGTTCAACCGAGGGAAAACCAATCAGTACATCAACTAAGTCGTTTAAAATCGACGACACCGTTGGGGCTCGGAACTACTCTAGTGAAGAGAAATGGGTTCCAGCTACTATTGAATCTGCCACTGGTCCAGTGTCTTACACCGTACAAACTGGATCCGGTGCACTTCAGCGTCGCCATCTCGATCAGTTGAGACCACGATCTGACGTGCAACCACAACCATTAGAGTATAATGCAACACCAACAAATCTACCCACAATATCCATCCGAAGCTCCAGATGATTCACCGATGCGTCGATCTGCCAGGATTCAGGCTTTAAGTCCTGTGAAGTATTTTCAATCTAAGAAGGGAGGAGTGTAATTTACTAACATTTCATACGCATTACACTTTATATTGTAAATAAAATATATCCATGTATTTTAACAGGAAAAATATCCATGACTTGTAAAAATAAATATTAACCAGTCTAAACATAAAAATAACTTTTGATTCGGGTCAGAAGGGGTGGAAACAGAATTCCAGTTTAACATAGGAAATCTCTCCAAAACCCCTATTATGTATCGCCCTTGATCAACCCAAATTTTGGATTGATTTCGATCCCAAGTATAATGTTTAAGCTTAAACATGATTTTCCTTTTCCCAAGTCCTGTATTTTAAATTGTTGATTCAGCTCTGATTTTAAATTTTCACCTTATAATATATAGTATACTACTTGGGTTCACTTAATTGCTTGTTTGAGACCAGATATTGCCTTTTTTAAACGAGACGCTTTATTTCCAAATACAAAACCACCAACATAAGCAATTAAATACCTTATTGAATTAAACCAAATAACCTGAGCATCAATGTTGTCTACACGCAAAGTCGAGAATAGCGTAGACAATAGTTTTCGACGTAGGCAATGTAGACAAAATGTAAACGCATGAAAGCAAAAAGCTGAAATATCATCAGCGTTGACGTATAGGACTGATTCACAAATAGCAGTAATTAAGAAGGACAAAAGGACAAAAGTTCTAGCAAAACTGGTCCCGGAGTACCAAATTCCGAGATGTCTCGATCCTTGGGGACACTATGTGGACTCCAGGAGGACTTGGTATCAGATTCGCATTTGGGCGAGGAATTCCGACATGACGGTAGCGGTGGCGATATGGTGGATATTGATGCTGAGGCTGCTGCAGATCACGTCTCGGCTGCTCTGCTTGCATTTTCCATGATCTTTTTTAGGTGGTTCTTAACTGATTTGACACCAGCTTCCCATAGCCCATCAAAATAGGATGATGCAGGTGGTTGAAAGTGCCAAGTTATTCCCGCTGTTGATAATTATTGAGCAACAATATTGCTGAAATTAGCTATTTTTTGATATAAAAAGCTTTTTAGCTAATTATTAGCTCCAATGAAATTCGTACCGTTGTCACTATATATACGTAATATACGCCTAGCTGTGAACCTTTTAAGGGCCGCAATAAATGTTTCTGTGGTAACTCCGGTATGCGTAAATGGTCTTGTTGGATGAACTGGTGCGTATATGGTAGGTTTTCCACCAACTGGTTACTTCCTGGCTTGATTTTGAATCTGTAGCATACAATGCATTTCGAAATTATTGATTTAGTTACGGTTCTACCTCTTATAATCCAATACTTGTTCCGGATGTAAGATAGGGTAAGTTCGATTCCTCCATGCACCATTTTCAAATGTGCATGATTGATTAAGCTTTTATTCAATTGGTGGTGGGCAGGAAGTATGGCTGGATGTTTCTCGTCGTAGCTTAAAAATGATTTTTGCAGCCTACCCCCTACTCGTAGAATTTCCTCTGAATCCAGGACTTTTCATTAGCTGTGGTAATGTTGTTTTGGTTGCTATAACGCTGATGCTCACTTCCTTGTCTTTATTGGTTACTTTTAGTTAGATGTAGACGGCATAGGCTTGTTCTGAAGCATTGATGAAGTCGTGAACCGCAATTTGTGATTCAGGTGTGTAATTTATCCATCTTGGAATTTTTATGTCACTGAGAAGCTGTAGTTTGTCTTTAAAGTTTAAACATTGTTGACCTATGGCTTCAGGAACCGGTTCATTCCAAGTGAGACCCATGAACCACATTTCTTATAACATTGTCTTTGGTGTTATTATTACTGGTGCTAGCCATCCTAATGCATCAAATAGCTGTACAGTCGTGGGGAGAATAATTCACTTCATCAACTTGCCACTCGGAATAGGTACGTTTAGTTTAAACTCAAATCGTCGGCTACATTGATTAAGAACCGTGTTTGGTTGCTTGCCCATTTTCTTAAATTAAAACCTCCTTTTTGAAGTAGTTCAGTTAGCTGGATTTGAATGGCTGATGTTCTTACGAAAGTTCGAAGTCTTTTCTAGACAAACAGCTTCTAATGCCGTAAAACGCGATTCAAGGAACTTCATGAAATTTTCAAGAGTTTCAATTTCTCTTGGATTCTTTATAATGACATCTCGTATGGTCTCAGGGATTCGTGATCCAGCTTTTGGCTAATACGTATATACATTTAATTATCTTTACTTGATTCCTAGATGCTTGATCACATGTAAACATTCTCTGGTCGTGTCGTATAATCCTCTTCAGTTGCAACCCAAAATGGATCGAAATCAAACAGCTGTTATTACCGAGTCAATCATCCAGCGATCGTCACGACATTACAGCACGAGTATTCAAGATGAAACTAAATACGCTAAAGGACATCATTGTGAAGTATCATGTCTTCGAAGATATGCGATGTTGGATGTACTATGTGGAGTGGCAGAAAAGAGTGCTGCCTCATAAGCATATTCTCCTGTGGGTGGTCGAGAAAATAAGACCGGATGAAATTGACGCCATCATTTGCGCAGAAATTCCAGATCAGGAAACAGATCCAGAGTTGTATGAAGTTGTGACGACGAATATGATTTATGGACCATGTGGAAATCACAACCGGCAATCGCCATGTATGATCGAAAACAAATGCTCCAAACTTTATCCGCGTGCATTGTTGGCTGACACAATTACAGGTAACGACAGTTTAGGAAAACGGCAGAACTACAATGTTAAAAGTCGAGAATGAGGACGTTGTATTCGATAACAGCTGGATTGTTCCGCGTATTCGCCGCTGCTTTCCAAAACCTTCAAACCGCATTGCAATGTTGAGTACTGCCATTCTATCAATTCAATCAAATATGTTTGCAAGTGCATCATAAAAGGAAGCGACATGGCTGTATTTGGTATTGCATCTCCTGATGCCAACGATAAAGTTTCGCAATATCAAATAAGAAGATATGTCAGCAGCAATGAGGCGATTTGGACAATCTTTTCATTCGCCATTCACGAACGTTATCCTACTGTGGTCCATTTCCCAAGTGATCCATTTGCAAGAACATTGCTTTACTGGGAGATGCCGAGATATTTTATATGGAACGCATCATCAAAAAAATTGCAACGTCGGAAACAGGGAAAGCCTGTTCCTGGATACGTGAATGTATATTCAACCGATGCATTGGGACGCATTTACACAATTCATCTGAGCAATGACGAATGTTTTTACCTGCGTTTGTTGTTGGTTAATGTTCGTGAACCGACTTGATTTGAATTTCTACGAATTGTCAACGGTGAGTTGTGAGCAATATATCGAGAAGCGTGCCAGCGTTTACATTTGCTCGAGGATGACATTCATTGGAATCATACACTTGCTGATGCTGTTATTTCGTCTACTGCTCATAAAATTAGATCACTTTTTGTCATCATCATTTCAACGTGTTTTCCATCTAACCCACTTCATTCATTGAACAAATACAAAGACAATATGGCTAAAGATATTTTGCATCGAGTGCGTTCAACAACAGCGAGTCCTGTACTTGAATTTATAACACGGAGATCCACAACGAGGCGTTGATTTCTATAGAGGATTTGTGCCTGATAATGTCCGGCAAGATGTTGCACAATCGAGAATTTGAACGAGAACGGCAATACGATCGAGATGCTTTGAGTCAATCAGTACGAACAAAGGTCCCACTTTTGAATCAGCAGCAGATAACCACGTATAATACGGAGGAATATTTTTCCTCGATGCACCTGGCGGAACTGGTAAAACTTTCGTAATTTCATTGATTTTAGCTTCGATTCGCGCACAAGGTCAAATAGCGCTGGACGAACAGCCCTTTCGGCCCTAAGGCTGCCACTGAATTTGCAAACGATAGATGAACCGACGTGCAATATTGCCAAAAAATCAGCAATGGCGAAAGTACCACAGAATTGAAAAATAATCATTTGGGATGAGTGTACGATGGCGCACAAACGGGCATTGGAGGCACTCAATGAAACGTTGAAAGATTTGCACAATAATCAGGACCTCTTTGGAGGTACAATGATTCTACTGGCCGGCGATTTTCAATAAATAAACGCTTGCTTAAAGTCATCGAATTTGTGAAGATACATAAAAACTCCAAAGTTAACAACGAATATGCGAGTCGCGTTACCAAATGACAAATCGGCGGAACTGTTTTCCACAGAATTATTAGACATTGGCAATGGAAAAATTTCGGTTGACGCTTCCACTGGCCTCATTTCGTTTCTACCTAATTTTTGTCAATTCACAACGTCGGAAGAAGAATTGATCATGAAAGTGTTCCCGAATATTGGTGCACATTACATAAGGACAAAATAAGGACGTAGAAATCGCTGGCCAATTGCATTAATTTAAGTCGATCGATTCAATTACCAATCCAGATGAAGTCGTCAATTATCCAGCTGAATTTCTGAATTCATTGGATTTGCCAGGAATACCGCCGCATAATTTTCAGCTCAAGATCGGCTCGGTGATAATCATGTTACGCAATCTAAACCAACCGAAACTATGTAATGGAACAAGACTCGCTGGTAAGAAGCTAATGAACAAGAAAGTTCAAAGGGGAGGATGTTCTGATTCCAAGAATACCACTGATTACAACCGATTTGCAGTTTCAATTTAAGCGTGTCCAGTTTCCTGTTCGCCTTGCAATCTTTGGAAGTGTGTAGAATAAACCTTGAATTTTCATGTTTTTCCCATGGGCAGTTGTATGTGGCGTTTTCTCTCCGAACGGAAAGACCAAAAATATTGTTTATCACCAAGATTAAAATGTGATTTTTTAACCAATGTGCTCTTAAGCAATTAAGATGAAATTTGATAATTATGTTAACTGAAATTAGTTATGTGTACAGATCAAAATTATTTTTTAGGCGTAGCAGCGCACGCCGGGTTTCCGCTAGTATTAAATAAAAATACTTTTTCAATTTCAAATGATACACCAACATCTTTACACTGTGTGATCGATAACGATTTCAGTTTACTGCTAAAAGATTTTGCAAACCGCGCGGAAACGCCGAACTACAATTTTCCGGTAAAACATGTTGTTGTTCATTACATCCAAACAATCGGTCCTCTTCCATTTTGCAGTCCAAGAAGATTAGATTTCACCCGAAATAAAGCTGCCCAATTGGAATTTATTCATATGGTGGAAGTCCAGCTTGAATTATGTCTGGCCATGAATCTTGGCTACTGGCTACTGGGTATTGAACGGTTTTGAGACTGGATCGATCACAATCATATTTCAACAACCAGAAATATGTTTTGAAATCTGAAGTAACGAAGGACAACAGTGTAGTTATAAATTGTGTTGTCTCTAACAAAAACGTACTAACTATCCTTTTAAATTATCTTATGAGTAGTCACATAGACATTTTAAATAAAGGTTCGAACCCCACTTTCATAAACTCGACTCGGCGAGAGGTGTTGGACCTCACTTTGTCAAGTCAGTTTATTTCCAACTCTGTTGCAAACTGGCATGTTTCAAGCGAAGCTTCTCTGTCGGACCACATGCACATCAGGTTCGATATACCGGGAGTGATCATACAGGCAACAGAGCGTCGTATCCCTTGTTTTACAAATTGGAAAACATATAGGGATATTTTATTTATCAAAGCAGACATGCTGCCAACATCTTTGAGTTCAATTAGTGACCTAGAAACCGCAGCTGGTCTGCTTAATGACGTGCTCCTATCTTCCTACGAAAGCAGCTGTGTGGTGCGTAACGTTGTGGTTAATCGCAAAGTTCCATGGTGGAACGAACAGCTGGCTAAACTTCGTAAGAAGGTTAGGAAACTATTTAATAGGGCAAAGCATTCCAATGAGTGGAATGAATATAGGCAAGCCCTGACCAGTTACAACACAGAACTAAGGCGTTCCAAACGCCTCACGTGGAGGAAAAACTGTGGAAATATCGAGGATATACCTACAGCTGCTCGACTCCATAAAGTTCTAGCTAAAGATCAGTCCAACGGGATTGGGCTTCTTCTGAAATCCGATGGTAGTTATACATCAGGTCGCAAAGAGTCGCTCGAAACCCTGCTTCAAGTGCACTTTCCGGGCTGCACTGTTTGCGACACAAATACAATCACTAACTCCATATCTGGTACACACATGGGTGTAAATATGGGTTGGGTTAATAGTTTATCCGGTAAGCTTTTTACTCCGGATAAAGTCAAATGGGCCATTAACTCTTTTCAGCCTTTCAAGGCTCCAGGAGGGGATGGAATCTTCCCAGCCCTCCTTCAAAGGGGCCTGGACTTGATTACCCCTGCTCTGGTGGCCTTGTTTAGAACTAGCTTCAATTGGGGTCACATACCACAGGCTTGGAGTCAAGTAAACGTGGTTTTTATCCCAAAGCCTGGCAATCGGCCATGTGAACTTCCTAAGTCCTTTCGACCTATCAGTCTTACATCGTTTATTCTTAAAACCATGGAATGACTTATAGATCTTCATATCAGAGACTGGTTAACGGCAACCAGACCTCTAAATCCAAATCAATTCGCCTATAGGAAAGGCAAATCCACAGAGGGTGCACTGCATCTACTTGTCACCAAGATTGAAGCAGCCTATCGCTCGAAAGAAATTGCTCTGTGTGCATTTCTGGATATTGAGGGAGCTTTTGACAATACTGGATACGACTCAATTGCTAGGGCAATCAAGCGTAGAGGTATTGACGATCCGACTAACCACTGGATTAGTTCCATGTTGGTTAGTAGGAAGATTACATCTAAATTAGGTAATGAGTCAGTCACGATTACGGCAGCAAGAGGGTGTCCGCAGGGCGGTGTCCTGTCCCCTTTGCTGTGGTCACTCGTGATCGACGAGTTGCTTGATAATTTACATCTACTTGGGTACGATGCCATTGGTTATGCGGACGATTTGGTTATCATAGTCTCTGGAGGGCATGAACGTACGATGTCCGCCAGCATGCAACAGGCTTTGCTTGTTATTTCGAATTGGTGCACTGGGGAGGGCCTTTCGATTAACCCTAGCAAAACAGTCCTGGTGCCCTTCACCAAAAGACGTAATTTGAACCTTGGTTCAATTAGTCTTAATAATATAAATATCGGATACTCCAATGAAGTCAAATATCTGGGTGTTGTCCTAGATAAGAAACTAACTTGGAACTCTCATATTACTTCAACTACCGAACGCGCGGCCAGGGCCATGTGGGCCTGCCGGCGTATGTTCGGCAGGACCTGGGGCCTGAACTCAAAAATGATTTACTGGATGTACATCATGATAGTGAGGCCAATTGTAACATATGGGGCAATAGTTTGGTGGCCTAAGGTACTGCAAAAAGTTATTATGAACAAGCTGACCTCATTACAGAGACTAGCATGTCTCGGAATTACAGGTGCTATGCGCACCTGCCCTACGGCGGCAATGGAAGCTCTCATCGGGCTCACTCCACTTCATATCCACGTCAAAAAATCAGCTGCTACCTGTGCAGCTAGATTGAAGCTCGCGAATCAATACAGTCATGATGACCATATGGGTCACCTGGACATTTTGAATGAACTTCCAGACCTGAATATGTTCTTTAGTGTCCCGGACGTTATGCCGAAAGAACTCTGCTTTGGCAGGAATTTCGTGGTAACAATCCCCGATAGAACAGACTGGGATACTGGGTTACCGCAGATGGAACCTAACAGCCTAGTCTGGTACACTGATGGATCAAAAATGGATAGTGGAGTCGGCATTGGTGCCTTTGGACCCAATCACAAAATATCGAAATCACTGGGTACTTACCCCAGTGTTTTTCTAGCCGAAATTCACGCCATCGAAATCTGCGCCTCTATTATTATGACCAAAGGTCTTAAAGGCGCATCCATCCACATTTTGTCTGACAGCCAAGCAGCACTGAAAGCATTGGCTTCTAACTGCTTGGTTTCCAAGTCGGTTCAAAGTTGTTATAAACTGCTACAATCTCTCTCTTGTCAAAACAAAGTAAGGTTGTGGTGGGTGCCTGGTCACATGGGCATCACTGGAAATGAGATAGCCGACGAACTTGCACGGGCAGGCTCGTCGACTACACTCATTGGCCCTGAGCCTTTTTGTGGTATCCCGTGGGCTTCTGCAACCTACACAATCAGTAAATGGGAAAAAATACAGTGCTTGACTTATTGGAACTGTATTCCCGGCCTTAGACAAGCCAAATCTTTGATCAGACCATTTCACCACAAAAATTTGGCGATCAATTTCAGCAAAGGAAATATTATGAAACTTGTGAGTTTTCTCTCAGGTCACTGTAACCTGAGATTTCATTTGAACAAAATGAACCTGTCCACAGAGACGGAGTGCCGACTCTGTTTGGAAGAGACAGAAACCGCAGAACACATACTATGTGAGTGTGTTGCTCTGTGCACACGGAGGTGGATTCATTTTGAAGAGAGGTATCTGACCCCGGAGAAATGTAAATTGGCCTCTATAAACAGCATTCTCGCCTTTATTAGAGAGGTGGAGAAGCTCCTGGAGTAACAGTACCCAATAGCACAAAAGATCTTTTAGGTCGTAGTGCTAGCCGCTTTTGGGCAGGGAAGAAAAAAAAAAAAAAAAAAAAAAACTATCAGCTACTTCGGTCTCTGGAACCAGGTTGATTTTTTGTTACTAGTATACCTTTCCTTTCCCTCGATTTTGTTATTCATAAAAGGGTGTACGTTTGGCGAAGGTTGGCGTCCTTGTGGTGACGTTCGTCTATTAAAGGCCATCACAACACCGGACTGATACTAAATACCCCACATCAAAAGCTTTTATTTAGGTTTAAATGGTTGTCAGCTTTTCTCAAAAACCGATTTGATAAGAGCTTACCATAACATATGAATGGCACAAGAAGATGTACACAAGATTGCTCTAACTATGCACTTCAGGTTATTTAAACGTTCCAACGCTTTATCAATATCGTGATTCAGGGTTTTGACTTTATGTTCGTGTATATAGACGGCATCCTCGATCGCACATGATAATGTTGAACAGTATCACCTGCAACTACTTTTTAGCAGACTGGTTAAATTTGATGTTAATGTCAAAGCCTCCAAATGTGAATTTGGTTTTACGCGAACCATTATTTCAAAACCCGAACGGAGTAGGATTCGGTTGAATTGCGACGAACAATTTACTAGCCGTATCAGGTGCATTAGTTGTAAAGAAAACATGGCACACACACAGATTAGTGGCTAGGAAAAAGTGTCTATCTCGAATTGGCTTTCCAGAATAGAATGTTTTAAACAATGAAAATTTTGATGAAAGAGCTCTCTATACAATAAAACAGCAAAACATTGATGACGAATAAAAACATTTGATGGATCGGTCACCTCGGTATTTCTGGCCTAGTTTAAACAAAGATTGCTAGGCATACGAAATTGGAGCAAGGAATCTTTAGCATACCACCACCATGATTTGAGCACTTCCATATGGATTTGGTAGGACCTCCATCACAATCCAATGGATTCGTCTGTTTGCTTAAAATCGTTTGCAGACAGATCGTTTTATTTTGACAGATTTGCGAGATAACCCAATTTCAGATATGCCGGCATCCACATAGTATCAAAGACTTTCGGTTCGCAACAGGTTTCGTATTTTGTCTGTCTGAGGAAAATCACAACGGATTAAGGCACACAGTTTTAGTCGATGTTGTTTACAGATTTGTTTGACGCAATTATTGGGACCACATACAAATACGTACTACCGCCTATACCATTGTCAATCCAATGGTATGGTAGAACAGTTTTATCGAGATCTTAATCGCCCAATTAAAGTATGCTTATTATAAACGCATGCTTACACTGCTAAACTCAATTATGCCTGCGTCTCTAAAACCTGAGTTCAGCTAATTTGTTTTAAAGTCATTGATCGAGAGTAAGAAAAGCTGATGGATAATGATGGATCAAGTAACTCTTTCATAACGATCGCAAATTTTTGTTCTTTTAATTTTTTTTTACAAAATTTGGTTCGTAATCTTATCTTCTCTACTGTTACTTCTTAACAAATTTCATGCTTTTGTTATTTATCTATGTGTGTGTGTATATGTTTGGTTACCTTTCTTTTTATTTATTAATTTTTAAAAGTTTAGCCAAGTTTGTCGTATTCTTATAACTCGGTACACACATATACGAATGCTTTTCTCAATATTCAATCGATTGCGCGCTCGATATAATATGTAAAATCTTGAGTCGTGGTTAAATGTGTACGTACGTGTATGTATTTTTTTTTTATATGTAAGAACTGTGAATAAAATATCTAAGGTAAACGTTTTTGACAAACGATCATATTATTTAGTATAGCCGATACATTCATCATGTCCACATCGTCGCTAATAAAAATCTTGACACTGTGTCTAGCTATTGGTAAGTTTGAAATAAGTAAATAGAAAATTTGTGCCTGTGTGTCGATTTAATAATTAAGATGTAAGGTTTTGTTAATTTATTTGGACACGTTTCAAAAGTGATTGTGATTTTTAATTATATGCAAATGAGATAAATGAGAAATTTTTTTTTTTTTGTTTTTTTCGATCATTAAGTGAAAGTGAAATTACTGTGTTTATTCGCGTATCCAGTGAAAGATTTATTGTTTAAGACGGAGAGAAAACTATTATATGTTCAGCATGTAAATTAAATCCATCGTTAAGGTCATCGATTATTATTTAATTTGAGTTGCATCGAAACGAACGATATATAGTGAAACCAATAAAAAAAAATTTTCTTAAGGTCAACTACTTTTAATGGTAATTTGTCTTGTATGTGGTGTACGCTTTATAAATGCCAAAAGCTATATTTTTCCTATATTGTGGTCTGTGGATGAGTTTTTTTTTTTTTTGTTGTAAAGGTGCAGCTTTGTGAATTGATTGTAGTTTATGTTTTGTGTTGTTGAAAAAGTTGCGAAGAAGAAGTGAAAACTTTTACTTTTTTTTTTTTTTTTTTGGATATTGTTTGTATTTCTTGTTATGGACTAACTGTTAAATGGTGGGTGCGATAAAAAAAATATTAACTTGATTTCACGTGGATAAATGCTAGCTGGGGTATCGGTTCGGTTAATATATTGTGGTGTTACACACATACCATGTTTATTGCATTTCTGAAGGTTATGCAGTGACCTAAATTTGATTGTGTAAGTTTAAACAGACATAAGTTATAACAAAAAATTGTGCTACTGGCGAGAAGATTTGTTGCGGTAGTAATGTCTTAAGCTTTCGCTGAGAAACAAACTACCTCTAAAATTGTTATTTGAAACTACAGAGTCATACAGAATAATTCAAATCAGTTTTGTAAAGTTCCGTCGAGCTTTTAAACAATTAATTAAAGAAAATTTAAACAACGTTTTCCTATTATTTGCGGATTCGAGTGCCATTAAACAATTTTATAAATGTGATAGACGGTGTTACTTTTCCAATGAATTGATTGCCCTTTGTAGGAAAAGTAACACTAAAAGACAAAGTGTCACTAAAAGTGAGAAATTTCTTCTTGCAACCACTGAGAATCCACTTTATTGTTACACAGAAGTTTTAGATATGATGTAATTTTCACTTTCGCTCCATTTGAGGAGACCTCCTCCTACCACTTCCCCTTAAATTTGTTTCTATAATAACCTATAAAGCCAATAGTTTAATGACAACTTGTCCTGACAACTTGACACTATCGCCGATTCGTTCGCATTTTCTTTGGAAATAAAAAGTTCAAGTAAATTGTTTTTGAAGTTTTGCTTTTACAATTCAATTGCGAATTTAATTAAAAATTTGATTCAAACTTAACTGATTTAAAGCATATTCAGAAACTTTCCAATTTTAGAAAATTTTCGAAACAATTGCGAAAAGCTTGGAATTTATTTCTTAAACATTATAAATTTGGTGCCCAATTTTTCTAGAGAATACTCACAGTAAATGCCAAAAATGTGTGTTGTAGATATTGAATTTAACATTTTTCTTTATATTTTCGAACTTCAAATAACGAAAATTCCTTAAAAATACGCGGTATGTTCCACCGTAATTCGGATCAGATCACTTGTAAATTGTCAAACTTTCGAACAAATTTCGATTTAATTTATGTAAAAAATTTGAATTTCTGAGTTTGGAAACTAAAATTTCAAAGTTCCTTTGAATTTCTATTTTGCAAGCCAAACTCGTATACCAAAATTAAATACAAACTGAATTTTTGGCAACAAAAATTCACGAATTTTACACGAAAATTCACAAAATTATTTTCTAATTCTGAATTTCAAGGCCATATTAAAAATTCGAATAATTTATTGGTTGGCAAATGCTTTAAAAATTGATTATACAAGAATATTCGAGGTTTTCGAGATTTTTGAAAATTTTCCAGATTTCTTCGGAATTTCCTTTTCAACTTCTTCTGCCTTTCTCCCACTGCAACAATAATTCCCTCACGAATTAATTTGCAGCTTCTGTCGTTTAATTCAAGTTGTAGCCCTTTGTCTAGTGCAGCACCCACCGAAAATAGATTGTATTTGATTTCTGGTACATAAAGAACATCCGCTAGATATCTTCCAACTCACTTATTACCGTCAACGACATTTATATCACCTCTGCCATAAGAAAAAATGTTTTCATTGTTACCCATTCTTACTGGTAATTGTGGATCGAACTCAATGTAATTAACAAACCATTCGCGTTGATTTGACATATGGTCACTGGCACCAGAATCCAAATACCATTCTGTGCCCCCAGCATCGAAAGACGTGACTGATGTCAGTGTTTTACTCATCAGCGCATTACCGTGTGCTTTATCCTAGGATTTGTTTTGTGTTTTGTTCTTACTACTGCATTCTTTTGCATAATGACCCGGTTTATTACAATTGTAGCATCTTCCGATGTTACCAAGAAGTTGATTGTGTTGACTACCATTTGAAATATACATAGCAATGTCGTCTACCGGGTTCTTATTTGTTGAATATCATAGTTGTTGTAGCATACACTGGCATCTGATTTTTGCTCATGTACCGCTAGGTACATCCCACATTTCTTTTGCTGAACCACAATTAATTATATAGAGAAGTTGTTGATCGGTGATTGGTTGTCGCAATAACTTTCTGCGCGACGTTATCCACTTTCGTCCAATCTGCCAGTTTTGCATTGTATTCCAGAAGTTTCTCCTCATCTTTCTCGTTCGGAGCTTTCGGTTTGAGAGTTGTTCCATTGGTTACAGTCCAAGCATTATTGGAATTCAAAATTATACGCACTTGAAATTTCCATGCTGGCCAATTTTCACTATTCTTTAGTTTTGTGATTCGCGCGAGTTCAACATCCATCTTTTTTTTTTACTCACTATCTCACTATCAGTGTTGTGTTCTGGGTGACTGGGCCCATAACCTGTTGGATTTAATAAAGAAACACACTGATGATAATTATAAAACTCGCTTTATTTCTCGTACGTACAACGTGTTCTACACAATACGACTTCAGCAGCCATTAACCACGAATTACATAAACATGAATTTACACAGTGTTGTCCTTGTCATACAAAAATAATAGAAAAAGAACCACTGAACTAAGAAAGGAAAGTGGAACAAAACTTTACGTAATTATGTAACATAGAACATAACATAACATAATATTTGATCAATATTCTTAACAACCAAAATATGCCCTTATGCCCGGTTTGGTTTCCGGATCGGTTTTCGGAAATCTTAAGTTCAACTAAATAATTTTAAATTTAAATATCGTCTCATTGTTTATTGAACTATACTATACGGAGCACAACTATACTGCTACATTAAAAAATCTTATTTTGAAGAGAGAAATTCAGGATAATTTAAAACTGCTTATCAATTTCAATTATCCACTGCTTTGGAGTGATAGACTGGGTTTTTTCGTCTGGTCATCGATGTGTCGCTCTATTATATCAAACGCAGCTTTGGACTGGGATCGTTAGAGAATTGAAACTCCCATATGGATCACATTTTTCAATGAAGCTACAGGCCATTGGTTGACTTTGAAATGTCTCTTATTTGGTTTCAATGGGTTGCTCTTTTGAACAACTAACTAAAATTTAATAAATTTAAATCGAAAGGCCGAATATCAAAAAGCCGAATCTCAAAAGGCCGAATGTGCCGAAAGGCCGAATGTCGAAAGGCTGGTTGTCTCGAAAGGCCGAATCAAAGTGAAGGGAATTAAGTAAAGAAAGTTTTCTAAAGTAAAGGATGAGGGATCACTATTTTTACCTAAAACAAAAAATAAAGAAAATTAAAATGCGGAATAATTAAGTTAAAATTCAGAAATGAAAACGGAAAAACAAAACCTCTAGAAATTACATTACAAAAATATTCAATTTTATAGCCACTTTTAGACCTTTGTCATTACTTGAAACATTTGTGGTATATGTATCAATAAAAGCGATAAGATCGATACAATTCCTTTGATCTGGCCCTTCGACCCATTCGGCCATAAGATATTCGGCCTTTCGACCCATTCGACATTTCGGTTCCAGATTCGGCCTTTCAAATGAATAATTCGAACTGTCAAACTCTAATCGTTTATATGTATTTCAGAAAATTGAATTTTTGAATATCTCCTTAAGCTCTTGTTAAATTTTTCTAATTTAGTAATTAAAACAAATTAATTAAAAGACACTACAAAGCCATCGTTAAATTTAAATTTTACAATAATATTACAAAGCAACTTCCAGAACAAAGTTGGTAGAATTTAACCGTGACAGAGTTACAACAGAGTTACAGAAGCAGAACATATAGTATTTCGATATGACGAATATTTAACATGTTTCCATGAAAGGTTCAAATCGGCTTGGGTTGGAGTTTATGTTTGAGAAAACAAGGATTGGTAGGGATTGGGATCTAGTAGGATTGAATCGAAGTGACCTCTAGTGTTTTTTGGTCAGAAACCAATTGTTATCATACTTAAAGAAACAATCGCAGCAAAAACTTTCTTTGTACTAAGCGGCATCAAAATTTTAACTCAACCTAACTATATTTCATGGAAGCGACGGCCGCCATTTTGAAATTAACGGAAATATAATGTCAGCTCAACCTAAGCCCAATCCCATACAAAGAAACAAGGTAATAGAATCTAGCTCAAGCGAACAAGATTCGTTGAGTTTATTTGGTTTTAACGAAACTCTATCCGAATATGCGATTCCATGCACCTAAACTCGAGTTAACATATTTTGTCTCTATCAAGGAAACATAGTGTGGAATACCAAAGAATCCTGGTCTATAAAATGTTTAATTTACATAAACTCAACTGTTATTGGTGACCAGGATGCAAAACATCTGATCTGTGGTTGTAAGGGCTATCGGCACATGAACTTTAGCAGAAGTAAATACTGATGGGAGGAAATAGATAGTAGTGTTCCTTGCAAATGCCATAATGCTAAAATTTTGCAGGGTGGTATAGTAAGTGCATTGTCATATTAGGGTGTAAAAGGTGGCCGCTTATGGGTGATTAGGATTACGAAAGTTAGATGAATAACAACATTCGGACCATTCATACGTGTGATATTTCAGCACAGTGAATACGTAAAAAATCACAGTCGATACGGGTGAGCGCTCCTCAACTTAGAAAATGGGCTCGCTATTCTGTTTGTTCGTTTTCAAAATCAACGTGGTCAGATTGTTTGAAGGGCCTATATTAGAGATCAGAATTTTGTATTAAACTAAGTTTCGCACAGTTGAAAAATAACTTCAATTTTTAATGCAAGCCTTGCATTACCGCTTATGTAATGCAAGTTATTATTAAATTGTAAAGTATGATTGCGTTAAAATGAATTTTAATGCAATTATAAAGATTTCTAAAGCAGTATATGCATTAAAAAATATTTTGAATACAACTATTAAACATTTTAAAGCAACCTGCTCAAAGTTCGCTAAAAAAAGCGGACTTAAATGTATATATGAATAATAAGATCATGCAGACTACATGACCTATAAGCAGCTTATAATAAATCTTTAATAATTTAGTTTTCCGGATTCGAAAATATCTGTTCTTAATTTATATGTTATTACTTTGGGCGAGCATAAAGTGAACTAACTGCTCTCTGAGATTTCGACCCTCAACCTCAAGGCACCAAAACCAAAAGAACAACACCGGAAAAATAAAAACAAATCGCTAAAATTACGGGGCTTTTAATGCAACATTGCTTTAAAATTTAATACTTCTAAAATATTTTATTAATGCAGTCTTTGATAAATGTTTAATGCAGTTGATTGACGGTTCTTCTACAATTTGCTTTATATTCTAATGTAATCTTGAACTAAAATTTAATCTAATTGCTGTATTACAAATCAATGCAAATTGTATCAAACTAATTTTTAATGCAAGCTTTGTATCATTTTATAATATAGCCTTGCACTGGACCTACATATATGTAATGCCATTTGCATTACATAAGCAATATGTTTTCAACTGTGCGACGGGAACGAATTGCTTCAAACGAAATTGTAAGCCCCTGACGATCCGCAAAAATAAGCGAAGTGTTTTTAATGCTAGCTAGCTTCTCTTTATGACATTTTATGTAACGCGAGATGTAAAATCTCTTGAATAAACTACTAACATAATCGTTTTCGTCTTACACAGATAGTTCACTAATACATCTACACGTTTTGTAAATTAATTAGTAAAATTTTTTCGTTGCCCAACCGCAACGTGAAGTTTTTACGAAATGTTCTGCAATGTACGAAAATAAGTAAGTACTTCCCCGACATTGGAGTAACTGGATTCAGCACTCTTTCTATAAATTTTTTTTTTTTTAAATACCTTTATTAACATGGCTACTACAATCTTAAACATTATTAATTCATTATTAAGGTTGACATTAGTACTAAGCATAAACTTGTGGTGGTCTGCTGGACCAGTGTCCAGTTCCCTTGAGATATAATATTCATACGGTTAGCTCATGTGGTTTGATTCGTTTGAGCCGCCTTACTTCGTTTGTATTGTCCAGTGTGGGTAAGAAGTCTCTTCTCATGTTTAATGGCACATTCGCGGATGACGTCGTCTATCAATTGTATTTTTAGATCATTGTGTATTTCCCTGTTAGTCACAAATCGATAAGCGTTGGTGACCATTCGAAGAAATTTATTTTGGCTACGTTGTATAATGTCTCTATTGGATTTATGAGTACAACCCCGTAGCTGCGCACCATACATCCATATTGGTTTGAAGATAGTCTGGTAGACTAGTCTTTTGCAATACAGGTTCATTTTGGAATGATGCCCAATTAACCGTACATTTGACGTTGTTTTAATCGTATTTGTTCAGCTTTTTGTCTCACGTGATGTTTCCAGTTGAGCCTTCAATCTAAATGCTTACCAAGGTATTTTGCCAATTCAGCCTGCGGCACTTGCACCCCATTGAGGTATATGTGTGGACCGCTATTTTTGTGTCGGAGCGTAAATGTCACATGGGTTGATTTGAGCTCATTAAGCACGATTTTCCAGTCAATTGTCCATTTAGTAACGTTGTTCATTGCTCGTTGAAGATTTTCCACTGCCCTTGGTTGTGATTCGTCAACTGACATAATTACAGTGTCGTCAGCGAACGTGCCGAAGAATGTTTTATTCATTGTAGGTATGTCCGCAGTGTAGAGAAACACTGTTGCTAGGTGTTGAGCAGGGGGTTGAAACACTGTTGCTAGGTGTTGAGCAAAGAGTTCCGCTTTTTCTTTGTCTTGTCGAACCCAATTGCCTTGAGCATTTTTTATAGGTGGTACTCGAACTACAGGTCGTTTAAATTTTCTGGTTGCTTTCCATAACGAGTATTCCTTATCCCTTTCTGGACCTAGCCCGCTCAAGTAGTTGTCGAAGCAATCCTGTTTGAAGCTTTTGATTAGCCTATTGACTTTGTTACTTATTCGATTGAAGGCGATCTTGTCAGCGGGATTTCTGGTGAGATGCAATATTCTCCTTGCCTTTCTCCTTTCCTTGATTTGTTCCCTGATTTCAGCCGGGTATTTGACTTCAATCTCCGCTTTGTCCTTTAGTTCTGGAGTAGTTAGACTGGCGGCCATACGAGTGTATTCAATGAAATTGTTTGTTTGTTATTCCAATTCTTCATTACTTTTAATACTAACTTTTAATTCAATTAGCTCTTCTAGTTTTTCTCTGAAGAGATCCCAATCCGTGAATCTATTAGTAAGGTTTTGCTTTTTTATTTTTCTTGATGATTGTACCGCTTACTGACAACAGTACAGGAATGTGATCATGTTAATTCCTTCGACTCCAGTGTAACTGGATAATATACCTTTTATGATGAAGAAATCAAGCAGATCTGGTATTTTTCCTGCATCCGTTGGCCAAACGTTGGCCCCCTTGGAGACAGATATTCACATTTGTTTTCATGAATGGCATTGAACAAAGCATTTCCTTTCCCAGGAGAAATTAGCCTGGAACCCCAAGCTGTATGTTTTATATTATAGTCCAGTCCAATAATAAATCTTGCACCGAGCTTATTAAAGACGTTATTAAATTGTAACTTTGTTGGTGTATGCCGTGGAGGGCAGTATATGCTGCCGCAATATTTAGATCTGCGCCATTATATTGGATTGTGATAACAGTTGCTTGCATGTAGCTTTCTCGAATATCCTTTTGTTGATTATGTTTGATGTTAATTTTAATTAGTACAGCTGAACCACCTCTGGTTGTCCAGTAGAAATTAAAACCCTTTATTCTGAAAAAGCTTTTGTTGGAGAAGTGCGTTTCTGAAATAAGTGCAATATATATGTTGTTTGTATGGAGAAATATTTCAAGTTCTTGGGCTCGTTGGTTGAGCGCATTAGCGTTCCAAGCTACAATGCGTAGGAACGAGTTAATCATTTGTGTGTATGCTGACTTTTTTTGCTAGGCGGATAGAAATTAATTTCTAGTTTTGCCACCCTTTCTGTTAAGTGACCAAGTGTCTGTTTAATTTGACTAAGCTTTTTAATAATTTCAAAGTTATTAGACTCGTTATTAACTTCTAGGTATTTGTTGTTTTGGTTTGATTCATCAGCAGATAATTTGGTGATTTGCGCATAGGATAATCCAACGGTGGATGGTGTGATTGTTGTTTGTGGTTTAGCAGCTTTGGTTTGTAATCGCTGTACTATTTTTGTTCTAATGTTCTGTTGACTTTTATTTTTGTTCTGATATACACAGCATCCTTTATAATTTGCAGTATGTCCTTGTTGTTGACAAGGAGCACATGAAGGCGCGATATCTGGTTATTTTTTGCATTTTGTCGTGTGATGATCTCCTGCACATTTAACGCGTTTGGTTTGACGATAGCAAAAACTCTTGGTATGTCCAAGTTGTTGACAATTTGTACATTGTGGAATGCCCCTTGTCTTGTTAGATGGCTCAATTTTAACTATACAGTACGCAAGTTTCTTGATGTTGTATACTTCTTTATTGTTGTCTTTTTGTTTTAAATCAATGTAAAACAATGGAAAGTGTTTCCTGTCTTTTACACCATTAGTTTTGACCATTTTGTATATGTTAGTAATACCTGCGAATTCATGTCCCATTTTTTCTAAGTCTGCTTTAATTACATCGTGACTAATGGAAGATGGTAAGCCTCTGATAACCACTCTTTAAGCCTTTTCGCTCTTCAGCTGGTAGGTGTGATATTCTGATTGGTTGCTGCGCCTTAAAATTAGTTGATTCACTAGTGGTTTTTATTACTTTTTGTCGAAAAAGTTCGAAATTTTTGATATTGCTCACGTTAATGGTGATGGTATGATCACAATTTGTGTAGTATTTTTTGAAGGAGTTTTCGTTTTTGTGCACCTGCGTTTCCTAGCATTTCTGTTATCAGCACTGAAAACTTCTTTTTCCAGTTCTTCCTCATCTGTGCAATACTCCTCTTTACTCAGAGCACTGAATCTATTATTCTGTTGAAAAACTGGAAATTGCCGCAGCAACCAGTTGGAATTATTTGAATGTTCATGTTGACTGGATGATGGCTAAATATGGTTGGAAGAAAGATTGTTAACTCCTGCTGAATCCTCAGCTATGCTATATTTAACCTTTTCTTTTAGTGTAGAGTTTTCTCTCTTAAGTTCAGCAATTTCATTACTCAGCTGCGCGATTAGTTTCTCCATTTTTTGAAATTTATTTAACAGCTCCTCGCTGTTTATAATATTTGTTGATGCACTCGGCATTTGTTCTGATAATGAAGTTACTTTTTCAGTGGAGACTGCGTTGTTGCAAATATTTTTTGTATTGGTGATCTGATTGTAATAGAGCCCCTTCGGAATGAAAGTTCTTCCTCGTTACTCTTTTGAGCGTTGATATCGCTTAGCTTATTTTTGGTATCATTAGAATTTTGTAGCAATGTTTGGTCCCTCCTAGAATCCATGGGACCGACCTCCGGAGAGAGTGGATTTTCCTGAACATCAGGTCTGCCACCTATAAAGTATTAATTTCCTTGTTTGTTTTATCAATTGCATTTTATTGTTTATAGTGTTATTACACTCGCCTCTAGAAGTTCAGCCGTTGTGATACATTAAAAATGCAAAACAAACGTTGCCCAGGTGCTACCTCGTGGAGGTAAACTAGAGACAGTTGATGGTTTTTACATAGTTGTAACGTTGGAATATAAACCAATTTATAATTGGCTATAAACGGTCAACGCCTACCCTATTGAAATACACCCAGCACCCTTTCTATAAACGACAACTAAATTGAAAAGTAACCTCGCAAGGAAGCTTTTCGTTACCAGCCTAGTGTTGAATAGCGTAACGTAGTCTTTAAATGAAAATACGAAAATTTAGTTAAAAAAATCAACCTGAGCTACACAGTACAAGTTTCTATTTGAAGAATATTTGGTTAAATCAGCGCCTTTGTTATTTATTTCAGTTTTGACCTGGGGCTAAGTGCCAAACGAGTTTTGGACTACATATTTACCATATATCCCTGGTTCAACATTGCTTTACAGGCGGCTTCTCAAAATGGTCCGAAAATATTAAGATTGTGTAAAGGGCACTAAATAGTCCAAATAGGCGATTTAAGTCGTATCTGGTGAAAGTTTTATATTTTAAAAGTTTAATGAACCACTTGCTCATCAAAATAAATATTTGACCTCCAGAGTTTTTTCAATGGTATTTGCACTACATATTTAATAAAGCTTCCATGTATCAAATGTTTGAATTTTAACACTTCAAATAATTTTTTTTATTTTTAAACTGCATTCACCCAGAGCATACAAAAAAAAATCCTTTCGTTTTTAATGCACATATTCGTATTTGTAGATAATATGGACATAAAAATATAATTTTTGAACGCATGAATTGAACGATTCATACAAAAAGCTTATTCAACATTTTCCTTTCAAGTGCACAAACATATATACAGACAAACAAGAAAAAAGCCCTTTCGAATATAATTTGCATGCGCTTTGTCGCGTTCCAACCATTAATAGAATTACTATAAAAGCAACACAGTGTGATTCACCTTGATTACTTTCGTATAAATCTTGTCGATCAACTTTTTATCCGGAATTGAGTAAAAAGAATTAAACATAAAAAATTAATTCACGACCTTGTTACGTATTCAAGGTGGTTGTGAAATGCGGTATTTTCAATGTCGCATACGTATTTACTTGAGTACCTTCTACCCTAAAAATGTGAACATTCTTTCTACGAAAATCGATCGAACATGACAATCCAATAAATCAAAATAACCAATCGACCTATTCGTTACGTGTCTTGAATTTTGTGTACGTATTTGATGTATCGACTACAAAAAAAAACACGATTTGAATTTTTAATTAACAAACATGTAGCTGGGCGATGTAATTATAGTTGACTAACTGTAAAACAAATTAACGATTTTATGAATGTTAAGCGATTACGAATTTCGAAACAGTTTCAATAATTTTTTTCGTTTTTTTCTTTTTTCTCCGCATACAATAGGACTAGTAGTTGGACAAACACCAGGTAACGGCAAACAAACGGGGTCAGGGAAAAATAATCGTGCGCCCGTCGAAAAGGAGGCGAGCGCCGAAGCGAAAGATGATGCCGATGATCAATGTCCTGAACCATTCGGTTTCTTTGCCGATGCTGATCAATGTGATAAATATCATGCATGCGTGTAAGTTGCATAATTTGTGACATATGGACAATTTTGAATTAATATTTTTTTATGTTTTTATTTTGCAGAGATGGTGAAATTACCGAAAAACTATGCCCCGATGGTATGGTATTCAATGATTTCGCAATTGATCAAGAGAAATGTGATCTACCACTTAATATTGATTGCTCGAAACGGCCAAAGCTACAACCGCCACAGCCCACAATAAATTGTCCACGCTTGAATGGATATTTTGGTGCGGCCGAAAAAAATGTTTGTGACAAATTCTTCTACTGTGTCGATGGAAAATTCAATGCGATCACATGCCCCAGTGGTCTAGTATTTAATGCAAAAACCGGTATTTGTACGTGGCCCGATGAGGCCCAAAAGAAGGGTTGCTCCTCTGATGATATCTTCAATTTTACATGTCCAAAAGTCGATGAATTAGTTGCGGTGACGCATCCTCGTTACGCTGATCCAGACGATTGTCAATTTTTCTATGTCTGCATCAATGGTGATATACCAAGACGTAATGGTTGTAAATTGGGACAAGCGTTTGACGATGCAAATAAACGTTGTGAGTGGGCACGCAAAATACCAGAATGTGCCGATTGGTATCAGGGTACACTAACCGATGCACAATTGGACGAATTAGAAAATCCTAAACCAAAGGTAACAAAACCACCAGGTTCACCGTCACGGCGAAAGGGTACACGCAAACCAAAGCAACCGGTGCGCCCAGCACCTGAAGAGGACAAGTAGATATTTTTTAGTTTAACATAATTTTTTGTATTACCGTCTTGTAAAAAAAAACAAAAAAATGAGCGCGGCAGGAGACAAAAACGAAATGAAAATTGTAAATTTAAATTAAATTGTAAAGAAGGAAAATTAATTTATAATACAATAAAATAAGAATTTTCATTATCCTTTGAGATAACATCAAATTGATTACGGAATATTTTTTTTTCTCGTTCATAGGTGGAAAATGCATTTTTAACATTGCTTTGTGAGAATATGTTCGTTTTGTTCAAGTTAATCAACTAAGCAAAATTAAACAGAATAAGGAAGTATAACGATAAAGGTCACAGAGCAAAAAGAATGCGATGTAGAGAACGAAAATTAATTTAGCAGTAAAAAGAGGTGGAAGAAGCAACAACATAGCATCTTTCTCAATCTCAAGTGAATAACCTACTCGTCAACAACTCAACCGAAAACTCAACGTCAACTCAATCCTCAAATTAACGCGGTCTGAAAACTATTTCAATAAACAAACTCAAATCAGGACAATTCAACCTAAGTTCCAACTCAAGTCAAACTCAATCCCCAACTAAATTCCCGACTCAACCACACTCCAAACCACAACATAACCTTCAACTCGACTCTCAACTCAGCCCTCAACTAAACCGCAAACAAATCGCCCAACTCAATCCCCAAATTAATAAGGTTCGAAAAAATACACGCGTGTATGAACTCAGCTCAAGCTAATTTCCAACTCAACCCAAATAATTCTCAACTGAACCCCTTACTCAATACTAACTTAACTCTAACTCAACTCCCAACTCTACCCTCAACTCAACCTCAAGCTCGACTCAATTCATAAATCAAGATGGCCCGAAACCTGCATGCACACATGAACTCAACTCAAAACAACTTAAGCTAACATCCAACGCAACTCTCAAATTAACCCAAAATTAATCACCAACTTCTCAACTCTACGCTAACTTAACCCAAGCCCAAGTATAACTTAACTCCACTCAACACCAACTCAGCCCATAACTCAACCCCAAACTCAATGCCGAACTCATCTCCCAAACCAGCATGGTTTTTAGACCTATTATTATTATTGATTGAAGCGCCATGTGAGCGATAAGTCACCTCTCCTCGGGACCCTACTTAATTATCCGTCCAGTCAATATTCAGTCTCTTAATGAATCTAATAATACTACTATCGGTTACATACTATCCGGGCTCATTGTTCTCCCTCCTAGATGTTGCAGTCTTTGCTGGAAAATGGCTGGGCAATGGCACAGAACATGTTCCGCTGATTCCGCTTCCAGATCGCAGAAGCGGCATCCATCTGTCGCATTTAGGCCCATCTTCTTAAGGTGATACCTTAAGGGGACACGACCTGTGTGGAAGCCAGTAAGCAGCCTCAACTCAGGTTTCCTAAGTTCAAGACACTCCTTAACCCTGACAGACGAAGGTGATATAAATTTCTTCGCCTGTCGTAAACCTGAAATTCTGCGCCAGTAGGAGGACTTCTGAACATCCTCCCAGCGTTTTACCGCTGCTCTAAGGTGTCCCTTAGTGACGCCACAGAAGGGTTCTGGTCCAATAAATGGAGAGGCAGAACCCTCACGGGCGAGGCCATCATCAGCTGCCTCGTTTCCTTCGATTCCAGAATGACCTGGCACCCACATAAATGTTACCTTATTTGAGCCTGCCAGATCTTTAATAACCTTCAGACAATCCCATACCGGCCTTGACTCAACGGTACAAGACCTAAGAGCCTTTAAGGCCGATTGGCTGTCTGATACAATATAAATCTTTGCATCGTTTAGGCCTTTTGCTATGCCTATCCTAGTGCAAAGTTCTATAGCATGTACTTCTGCTTGAAAAACGGTAGCATTAATACCCAAGGACTTCGAGAGGGTAGTGCCACTCCCGTGTATTCCTATCCCCGCCCCATCTTCCGTTTTTGATCCATCTGTAAACCATACCATGAACCCTTCCTCAAAGGATATTCCACCTGCACTCCACACATCCCGGTCAGGTAACCTAACACAGAATGGTTTGTGGAAGTCCAATTTAGCTGGCATACAGTCGGAAGGCATTCCTATGGTAGGGTCTGTCTGAAATTCCTTAAGGATTTCCAGATGACCCACCATATTGCCTGGTTTGATATTTCCTTCCGCCTGCATTTTCAGGGCCATAATTGCAGCATCCTTTTTAATATGCAGGTGTAACGGTGTCAGTCCTAGAAGTGTCTCCACCGCCGCGGTTGGGCATGATTTCATTGAGCCCGTAACACCGATGCAGGCTATACGCTGAACCTTATTCAATAAGGTTTTTCGTTGCCTTCTGCTCAGTTTTAGGCCACCATAGAACCGATGCGTAGGTGACCATAGGACTAATGATTGTAAGAAATGACCAGTAGATCAATTTTGGTTGTAGTCCCCAAATACGGCCATACAGTCTTTGACAGGCCCAGAAAGCCTTGGTGGCTCTATTTTGAACTTTCAACAAATGTTGGTTCCAGTTCAGTTTTTGATCTAGGATAACCCCTAGATATTTAACCTCGCTTGAAAAAGGCACAGTAGTACCGTTTAACGAGGGAGATGTAAGCGCAAGCTTTTTATCCTCGTAAAAGGAACAATGACAGTTTTGTTTGGATTGACACTGAGAACTTCCTGGTAACACCACTGCCATATTATATTGAGTGTATTTTCCATGCGATCAGAAATGACCTCATCAAACTTCCTCTGATTAAGATAGCCACATCATCCGCATAGCCCTTGATATCAAACCCATGGCTACTCAGATGATCAGTAGTCTGTCAATAACCAATGACCACTAAAGGGGAGATAGTACACCTCCTTGGGTATAGCCCTTTACGGCCCTGATGGTTACTGACTCGCCACCTAGTCTGGCAGTAATCTCACGATATTCCAGTACGGAACGGATCCACCTAATTGTAGAAAGCGGAACCCTTTTTCCATTACTGCCCTCTCTATAGATCCATAGGAGGTATTATCAAACGCCCCCTCAATGTCCACAAAGGCACAAAGGGCAATTTCTTTATATGTTACTGCTTTTTCAATCCTCGTGACTAGACCGCTAAGGGCCATCACCGTGGATTTACCAGTTTGATAAGCAAACTGGTCCCGATACAGCGGATTATTTCCAAGGACCTCACTTCTTATTTGATAGTCCAGGATTTTTTCCATCGTCTTCAATAGAAATGATGTGAGGCTAATTGGACGATATGCCCTGGCCTGGGTGTCTGGACGACCCCCCCCCCCCTTTGGTATAAAGACCACATTTACTTTCCTCCACAGTTTCGGAATTTATTTAAAAGCCTAACTTGCCGGAAACAACTGGATCAAGCTGGGGAGTATTTCCTAAATACCTTTTTGAAGTAAAGCTGGAAAGATACCATCCCCTTCAGCAGATTGTAAGGTTTAAAAGACCCAATAGCCCATCGCACCTTGCTGGGTGTGAAAATTTTCCCAGAGAGACTCCAGATCCTTCTGTGAGGCGCAGAGGCCAACTCACTTGAGGGATCATGCGAGTCCTCTTGGGCTCATACCACTACTGAATCCGGAAACTGGGTCTCTAGCAGTACCACTAAGGTTTCCTTCCGGTTTTCAGTGAACCTCCCATCTAGACCTAAATAAAGCTCAACTTCAACTCAACAGCTACTCAACCCCAACTCAACCTGCAAATAGAACCCCAACTCAACCCCAAACTCAACGCTCACGTGATAATATCATATGTTAATAACCACTTGGCTTTGGGACAAGTCGTATATCAGGTAGCCAATCTTCTCAACGTACAGGATAAGGTGGGTCAAAAAGTCGAGAAATTCCGGATAAAATTCGCTAAAACTTTACTCCAAAACTCAAAAAACATATCAAGCTAGCTTCCAACTTAACTCCCAACACACAATCCCAAAATAAATTCCCAAAATTGAACCGCTGATTAAAGCTTAACTCAACCAAAAACTAGATCCCCAACTTAGGCCCTAAATCAACATGGCCTAAAACATAAACTTAGCACAACTCAACTTTAACTAATAGCTCTAACTCAACCATCAAATAAATTACTCGGTCAACTGAACCACTCACTTAACCCTAACCCAACCCCAATATAATACCAACTTAACCCGTGAATTTACCTACTGCGATGCAGATGGTGATCCTAGGTATTTGAAATCATTCACCTTTTTATATTGTGTATCTCCTGTAATAAAATCTCGACGCATCTGCGTTCTCGCGTTGATTTTATTGGACCAATTTGTTCGGCTGTTAATTTCAACGGAAGGAGGACGGAGGGAGATGAGTAGCTGGGTTGATTTATAATACGGGAAACTGGTGAATTACACCTGGGATTTCTTCTCTAGATCAAATTATGGATATCAGATCAAACATGCGGTAGAACAGATAATCACCACCTTATTTGAGTACTTGATTACACTTGATCGTGGTGGGGTGGTATCATCTCGATGTTTATATTGTTTTGAAGCAAGAGAGGTTGTTGCTCGGAAGGTGGTGCCTGTCTATTTAGAAGCGAGGAGAAATAATTCGAGGACCGTTTGTGTCATTTTAAAATCATCTGACTCGTTGTGAAAAACGCTGCTAAAGACGCAGCTCTCAGGCTAGAATTTCCGTTATATTCCATTCCTGTTGCTCATGCCATACTCGTTTCTTCCGTTTGCATACCCGATTGGAGATTCGGATGAATTTTGGCGTATATTGGACATTGAGGCATCAGTTACCGCCGTTTTGATTAAGTCAGGAAGATGTTTATTTTCCAAGATTCCTGATACAGTATTCTTGAAGGTGGTCCGGGTAACTTGGTTGTTCAATGCCGCAGTTTTCCAATGAGGAATGCGCTGGGAACGATGATTATATGCGGTGGATAGGGGAAATTATAATTCAGCAACTACAAGGAAGTGGTCTGTATCTATGATAGCTCCACGTTTAGTTTTGATATCTTTGAGGCACAAAAAAGGTATTTTGGACATGAGGTCGATTTAGTCGACCATTGTCCCGTCGATTGATTTCCATCTAGTTTTGTGAATACGCTTATGTGGAAAGTATGTGGTGGCAACCACCAAGTTGTAGAATAAAGCTAGCTCGATGGTCCGTTTCTCGTTATACGATATCTTTTGCCAGCACTGCTAATTTGTGTTTTAATCCAAACAAAAACACATAACAACAAAAAGAGTCCGGCTCTCTAAAATATCCGGAAAATGTGGACAACGAGGCTCGGGTCTTTAGGTCTGCATCTAAGTCTACAAATAATCGACGGGACATAAGCTCAAGCGAGGCTGGTCCCTCCACCCGGGTCACCAAATCTAAATATACAAATACAAAGCGGAACCAAAGCACGAATGAAGCTGGTTCCTTAAAACCTACCTATAATACAAGGAAGAAGGCCTAGAGGGCCCTGGTTAAGATCAATAACACATATCGCCAGAAGACAGAACGGATAAAGAAAAAGCCACGCTTGAGTGGGCAAAAACAAGTCACCGAGAAAAAGTCGGAAGGCCCTTCAGCTGGCTCACAGCTTAAAAGAAACATATCTCAGGAGGAAATTGCGAAGATCGCAAAGCGAACAAAACTCCAGGTTACTGCTATAAGGCCTTCAACCGAGGTCCTCAAGGATTAGCTGGTTGTGGCAGTAATTGACAAATCCCAAGAGGATGGCAGTATCACGTCCGCCAATTGGAGGAAGGAGGAAGGGGCCTTAGCCACCACCTACCTGAAAGTCCTGTCGGAAAATCCAGGACCTGCTCCGACTTTTCAGGGTGCGGGCTGGCCCAGGAATCAGGTGAAACTGACTGCCTGTGCAGATCAGAGGTCCCTGCTGTTTTATAAGAAGGCAGTCGGGGGACTTGGCGAGGTATGGCCCGGAGCCAGCCTTACTGTGATTGATAGGGAGGAGATCCCAGCAGACCAAGAGCTAGGGTGTACATCCCTTCGGAGCCTAGTGATCCGAAAGTGATACTCCAGTTGTTGCAGGTTGGCAACCAAGGTTTGCCAACGCACAATTGGAAACTTGCCAAGCTCGAGGAGACAAAGGCTGACTATAGTTCAGCTGTTATCATCTTAAACAGGAAGTCACTGACTGCACTGGGAAAAACTAACTGTTTAATCAACTATGGTTTCAGTGCAGTCACACTCAAGGTCTACAAGAAGGACGCGGACAAGCCGGAGGCTCCGAAGTCATCTTCAGGAACTACCGCGATGCTTGATAGCTTATCTGCGTGCGCAGAGGTAGCCAGCCAAGTGAAAACTCTCTCCACGGATACGGAGATGTCGACGTCTATGGCGTCTTTAAATAGGCTCTCAGAGGACTTCTCATCAGGGAATGACTCTGATGTTACTGTGGTGGAGAAGAGGCTGCACAGATGACACTGACATTTCTGCAAGTCAACCTCCACCACTCTAAGGCAGCATCAGCTGCTCTAATTTTAAAAATTGGGAAAGAAGCGACAGATGTCGTCTTGATCCAGGAACCTTGGGTCACTGAAAACCGGAAGGAAGGTCCGGTCGTGCATTCTCATTAAAAATAACATGAGTTGTTATCTGTTATCAGATTTCAGTAACGGTGATGTGGCAGCGGTCAACATTGAGGTCGATAAACGAAACCTCTAGCTAGGATCAGCTTACCTAGCTTATGATGAAGTGGATATTCCACCAATCATTCTAGGTGAGCTAATCTTGGTAAGGCTCAGAAGCGCAAGGTTGGAGTCATCCTTGGGTGTGATGCAAATGCTCATCACACAATCTGGGGAAGTACGGACGCAAACGAACGAGGTGAGTTACTCCTCGATTACATTTTAAGTACTAACCTTCATATATGTAACATAGGCAATAAGCCGACCCTTATAACTAGTAATAGACAGGAAGTATTGGATATTACTCTTGTATCAAGCTTTCTGACGACTAGTTTATTAAACTGGAGAGTGTCGGAGGACCACTCCTTTTCTGATCATTGTTATCTTCAATTTGAAATGGACTTGACTTTTCCAAAAAGTCCAATCTACAGAAACAGGAGGAAAACCAACTGGGATACCTTTAGAACTATTCTGGGTAATTCACTACCAGTTCCGGTGCCAAAACCTCCAAAAACTGCGCAAGAGCTTGATGGCTTTGGTGGACGAGTTGTCCAGGGCTTTTAATGAAGCGATACTGGGCTCTAGTCCCCTTAGCAGGCCTAGGGGTAAATCTCGGCCACCCTGGTGGTCCAAGGAGATTCACACTCGGACTCCTATAAGGAAGTCCTCAAAATTTACAAATATCAATTGAAAAGTGCCAAGAACAGCTCTTGGAGGCTATACTGTGGCAAATTTCCGGAGTCTTCGGAGATGTCTAGGCTAAGCAAAGTACTAGCAACTGGTCCTTTCATCCCAAGTTATCTTCAGCGGCCGGATGGGATATGGACCAGTAATAGTGCGGAATCGCTGGAACTTCTGATGGAGACTCATTTTCCTGGTTGTTCCGAATCTGTACCTAGCACATCAGTAGGTAAAAGGGCAAGTAGCTTCATAGACCAAATTATTAGCAGAAAAAAGATCCTATGGGCGATAAACAGTTTTAAACCATATAAGTCGCATGGACTCGATGGTATTATCCCTGCGGATATTCAACAAACTACGGATCTAACAATTTCCTGGTTAGAGAAAATTTTCAAAGGCAGCCTAGAACTATTTCACATTCCTAGTGGATGGAAGTGAAGATTGTTTTCATACCTAAGACGGGAAAACGCTCACACTGCAATCCCAAAGACCTTAGACTGATTAGCTTGTCTTCCTTCCTTTTTAAAACCCTGGAAAGACAAATAGAACCTCATATTAGAGGCGCGATTGTGTCGGAAAGCTGTCTAAATCTCAGCATGCCTATTGCAAGGGGAGATCTGTAGAGACTGCTCTTCATTCTCTTGTATTTTTCATTGAAAAATCTTTCGATTATAGAGATTACGCAATGGTAACCTTCTTGGATATTGAGGGGCCCTTTAACAATGTGCTTCCAGGGGCTATAACTCGGGCACTTTCAGATCTGGGAGTGAATGAATCACTCAAGGACTGGATAGATCAGATGCTAAGAGGCAGGATTATAAATGCCAGTTTTGGGGAATCCTTCGTTAGAAGATTTGCAAGCAGAGGTACGCCACAGGGTGGCGTACTGTCCCTCCTACTTTGGAACTTGGTCATAAAAATGAGCTGTTGCTGAGACTGAAGAACGCTGGCATCAAGGTGGTTACGGTGGTGTCCGTGGTAAATATCCCGACACCCTTAGTGAGCTTATGCAAAATTCCCTGAGCATCCTTTCATTATGGGCCAATGGCTATGGGTTGAATGTGAACCCACACAAAACCGAATTGGTTCTCTTCTCTAGAAAATATAAACTTCCTCACATCGATCCTCCCACTTTAAATGGGTTCAGCTTGACTTTTACAGTTGAAGCGAAGTTTCTGGGTCCCGTTTTGGATAGCAAATTATATTAGAAACCTAATATTCTGGAAAGGGTAAAGAAAGCTACGGTAGCGCTATACTCTTGCAAAAAAACCATTGGGAAAGGATGGGGGCTGCAGCCTCGCACTAGTCAGACCCATACTCTTGTACGGAGCAATAGCCTGGTGGCCTGCTCTGAACAAAACTGTCAACCAAAAGCTGTTGACAAAAGTTCAGAGAACAATCTCTCTGTGGATCAGTGGTGCACTGAGGAACACATCCACTCAGGCACTAGAGACTCTCCTATTTTTGGCTGCTCTAGATATCCTGGGGAAACAGTTGGCAGCTTGCACTGCTGTACGGCTGAAATCCATCTTAACGTGGACCTGCAACAATACAGGGCACTCATCTATTTTGGGCCACAAACCAATTCTCAAGACCACGGACTATACTGTCCCATCACTATCTTTTGACACAAAATTCTGGACTAGGATCCCATCTAGGGAGGACTGAATGATGGCTGCAGTTTTGGAACCAGGAGTTATAAACTTCTTCACTGATGGTTCAAAACGGGACGGGAAAGTCGGGGCTGGAGTGTTCTGCGAGGAACTTCTGTTAAATCTCTCCTTCCGTCTCCCCGACTACTGTAGCATTTTTCAAGCTGAAGTAACTGCCATAAAGGAAGTCGTAGACTGGTTGAGGTATAATGGAACATCAGTTTGTGATATTCGCATATATAGGGACAGTCAGGCTGCCATTAAAGCGCTTCAATCACACCTCCTCACGTCTAAAGTTGTCCAGAACTGTCTCTCATCTCTTAACGAGATGGCAGATCAGTTCAACATCCATATTTTATGGGTGCCAGGACATTTCATAAGTTATAAACGCCGATGAATTGGCTCGACGTGGTACAACGGACCACTTCTCAGAAAGCAGAAAGGATATTGAAATGCCTCTTGCGGTATGCAAACTGCTGCTTTAGGAAGAAGCTAGCAAGCTGACGAATTACAGATGGTTAAGTATTACCTCTTGCATAATAACTCGGCAGGTCTGGCCAAAGTTGGACTTGGCGAGATTCAAACAGCTGATCTCACTTCAGCGAAATCAGATCAGTGTGGTTGTTGGAGTGATTACGGGACACTGTCTCTTAGGCAGGCATGCGAGTAGACTAGGTGTCTTCTCACATGACTGCTGTCGTAGTTGCGAGGGCGAAGAGGAGGAAGAGACAGTACTTCATCTTCTTTGCACCTGGCCGCGTCTGGCACGAAACCGACTAAAGTTTCTAGGGGCACCCCTCTTCAAAGACGTGACGGACCTCTGTAGGATGGACGTCAGGAGTATCCAGCGCTATGTTAACAGCTCAAAATGGTTCCAATGAGTTGGAGGAAATAATTATTTGTGGTATGGCTACAGACCATTTTTGTGTCTATGCCTGATCCTAGTGGACCTAACCTTTGTTTCCTGCAGCGGTTTATTTTATATGTAGATGTTTGTCCGAATATTAACCCTCTGTATGCTGTTACGGCACAAGATCTGCATACATAGCAGCCTAACCACCAAGTCAACTTAACCCCAAACTCAATGTCCAACAGAACCTTCAAACCAGCATAAATAAAAAATATTTATACAAGCAAGTGGTTTTGGGTCAATTGATTTGGCAGATACACGATCCCTTTTGGCATGCACCTTCCAAAAGCTTTTCAATTCTCCGTCTTGACATAAATTCCAAGTCAGACAAACAGTTCTTGAGATACCGTGAATATAAACAAACATGCAGACATTCAGTCAGACGGACGGAATTTCCTTTTTCGTTCTCTATTTCTATGGTTGAGGCGGAAAATTGAAAAACCTTTGTAACCTATACATCAAGAGGATCGAGTATGTGCGATGTAGTTTTCGATCCACGTTGGCCAATTTTAATTTCGATCCTAAAGGAAACCTTGTAAAAAATGGCCAAAAATTGTGTATGTCCAAAACCACATTTCTCGATGTTTTGTAGGTCGTTGAGCCCGAAATTCAGTTAAAAACGGTTGACTTAGATCGAAAAGCACGTGGTAATAGCACGTATTAATAGCCATAGCCACTTAGTTTCCACTGCCTTATAATTGCCACCGTCTCCGGTTCCACGCTCATTGAGCGGGTGATAAAAAGTGACCTAGCTGTAAGGCGGGTCACGCTAAATAACAGCAAAATTACCGGATTTAGGTGTAAAGCGATCCGCGCTTATAATCGGTCAGGCTGTGAAAGGAGCTCTGTGAATGGAGCGTCGGTCCGTGAATGGAGCTCTCTGGATACCGGGCATCTTCCATTTATAATTATGCAGATTTTCGCGCAGGTGGAACTTAGTTTCTACGAGCTCGTGTGAATCACATAAAACATTCAAATAAAATTAAGAAAACCGACACACCCCAAATGCCGGACAAATCAAAGGGAAGTACCACGAACCAGACAGGTGCAATGACTCTATAGCGCCGAAGCCAGAATTCAGCGGTACCAAACCTACACAGCATTTAGAATTCTGGACAAATGGACTACCACCCTAGAGAGGCAGCACGCCGAGGAACAAAAGGGGTCAGTGGCTTAGGCAATGAGTCGGGCTCCGCCAAAGATAATAAGGCAAAGCTGTTCAGCGATTTCTTGAGGGAGCATTGTTAATGCTAGCCATAATTGACAAAAGTCAAGAAGATTGGAGCATCTCGAGATGGTTTACTGAACATCGTCTTTCTGAAGGTCCTATGAGACAATCCTGGACCCCTCCATACTGCAGTGATGCGGGATGGTACCAAGAGTGTGTGAAGTTGACTGCTTGCTGGATCTGTATAAGAAGGCGATAGCTATCATGAATCCAATGACTTAGGCTACGGGCAGGGTGCTGGCAAGATGCCTGTGAATGGTTCGGAGGTAGCGAGACGGACGACGCCAGTACACCCCAAACTACCGGTGTTTATTGGTGTATAAGTGGAAACGTAGCACTGAAGTTGGGTAGATAATTATGTTGGTGCTTCAACTATTTGAAAATCGTTTACGAAGTTTCGTAATGGATATTTTAGCCTTAAAGACCGTCCACGTTGAAGCCCTGAAAAACAGTTTGAAGATGAAGAAATTCAACTTTATGAATACCCGTTTCAAACTCAACAAGAACTTGAAAAACAGTTAGGATAGACCTACAACGAAGGAAAATGGGTTCCTCATGGGCTAACCGAAGAGAATAAAAATCACAGAGTCGACATTTGTTTGAATTTGCTTTCTCCCTACAAAAAAAAGAATTTTTGGACCCATCTCCATCCGTTGCAAAGCCTAAAATTCATGCCAGGAAAGTGTTATTGTGTGTCTGGTCGGATTGGAAAGGAATCATCTACTATGAACTTCTTGAAACTGGTGAAACTGTCATGGCTGAATGTTATCAAGCTCAACTGAGTAAATTGGATGATGTATTAGAGGAAACAAACCATTTACGGGCCAAGGAACGCGATCTGTCATGTTGTTTCATGACAATGCCAGTCCACAAACAAAAAAAGCAACCACGAAAGTGATCTTCAACTTGGGCTGGGAAGTTCTCCAATATGTGGCGTATTCTCCTGATTTGGCCCCTTCCGAATACTGGCTGACCAGCGGTCAATGATATTGGAATGGCGTAGCAGGAAATATGTAGAAGGAAGTAAAGGTAAAATGGTTATGCTTGGGATTCAGATTAAGGCTGCTTCGGCAGCTCTTAGTACGTGGTACTAATCCCGGAACCCTGGATTAATAATAACAAGATCTGTCAGAACCAAGGCGTACAAAATTGTACCATTTAGTAGTTCTGGGAAGATCAGATCTTGTTTTCTGGGGTCAAATAATTTAAGTATTTTCCTACTTCCTCAAAATAGCAATGATACAACTGGAGTCAGTATGGAGGTAGATTCTGGCTGGTCTCAGCCTACATGGGCCGGGAAAAGGCGGTTCCTCTGGATAATCTGGAAGAGCTGATCCTCGAAGCGGAACAAATAAAGATCTGTATGATACTGGGAATTGATGCTAATGTGCATCACACTATCTGGGGAAGCACGGAGTAGGTGAGTCACTTTTTGATTATTTGATGAGTACTAACCTTTCATTTTTAATATAGGACGGGAACCCACATTTATTACTAACAATAGTATTATATTTTTCATATGGTTAAAAAATAGACGGTAGATAAGGAATCCTCGATGTTCAGTTAATAGAGGAATTTTTGCCGTCGACTGTAAGGGAATTTGAGGATTTGGTATATAGCGTCAATAGCTCATGCAAACGATCATACAGGTTGCTTGCGCATTGGCTAAACCTAGGGAAAACAAAAACCAGTATGATGGTCCAGGGAACTGGAAGTTTAAGGAAGACACGAAAAAGATCCTGAAGACTCTTCTGTGATAAAATGGAAGAGGTCTACAACATCTTTCGCCTAAGAAAGATTCAAAGTACAACAAATACTAGTTTAAACCCGACGGGTCGTGGACGGCTTCTAGTGGCGAGTCTTTGGAGCTTCTCTTCGAAACCCACTTCCCACGGAGCTTTGACGACCTGATGGTGTATAGTAACCATCAGGAAACGACCATATCGAAATCAGAGAACGGATCGTATGGGCACTAAAAGGTTCTCACCAAGGAAATTCTGGAGGGGTGGGTCGATAGCGGAAACCGTAGCTTTGGAATTCTTCACGGGCGGCTCCAAGCTAGACGGCAAAGTGGAAGCCGCATTTCTATTCGTCTCCCTGATTACTTCATCGTGTACCAAGCTGAGGTGATAGCGATTGAAGAGGTCTTGACATGATTTAAGCATAATGTGTTATGCTCAGGTGATATCACAATCTATGTGGACAGTCAAGAGGCAATCAAGTCGCTGGAATCAGTCTCTTTGGCGTCACGAGTGGCATTGAGTCTGTTAATAAGATAAGTGAGCATTTCATCATCCTGTTAAGCTGGATCCCTGGTCATCCGGACGTCATGGGAACTGGATATATTGCAGCAATTAAAATGTTAATTTCGTTCGATGGGTCGTCTCTCCGTATGATCCGTTGAAAGTCTGTATCAACTTCTGCCATCAGGATCTGGCGATACATCTTTTCCACGTCTGTAGAAAACACGTATCGTCTCTCTCGGAACCGTAATAAAATGCTGAACAAGCTAGCTTGGACTGTTGGTCCAACTGCTAAACAACTGTTCAATGATTTGCCTTCATAGGGTTCAGCTTATGGTTGTTGGAATGGTTATGGAAAAGGCCATTATGGTTATGAAAACGGTTTTCCAATGAATGAAATCGACGTAAAGCGATACTATACGTGTTGCCAATTTGTGTTGTTGCTGTTCTAAATGGTAATTTCAGGATAAAACGTCCATTTTTTGTGTCTGATCGTGTTTTCAACAAAATGATCCTCACACATTTTTTCTTCTGGTGAAAGGATTGCTTTACCATCCCCCACAGATTCTACCTCCCAGAATAGCCTCAAAGTTGTGTCTAGTTGAATTAGATCCATTGAAGTAGACAATGCTACACGTTCATTTGATTCAAGCTTATGGTTCGATTTACGACCAGCTACCACCCACCCATATATGGTATTTTGCAAGTATAGTTGTGAATTTTCAATGCATTTGATACCATCGCGAATAATTTCAAAGAAGAAATCTGCTCCAATTAGGATATCAACTTCGGATTTCTGGTTAAACTGTGGATCAGCCAGTTCGACTGTTTTAATGTGTTTCATATCAACGGCAAACGATTGTGCTGGTAAACGACATGTAATTCTTGGTAATACGAATGCAACCATTTGCAGTATGTTAATTCTCCGTTTTTAGACTGAGTCGCACTAATCCTTTGATCTTTTCGGAGTTAGATTGTCCCACTCCACTAATTGAAAGGCTGGAATATTCCTTGTTGAGATTTAAGCGTTGCACACATGAGTTAGTAATCAAGCTTATTTGTGAGCCCGAGTCCAAGAGGGCTCGGCGTGTTGAGACACCACCCGTTGAATTGATTACCTTCAGTGATATTGTAGGCAACACTGCTAAGCATTAACTGATTGAATTGCAAACAGCTGTTATTCCATTGAACTTGTCTTCTTCATCAGTTAATACTTTATCAGAAAGTACTTCATCAGTTATAGAAACGTTATGTGATGCTGTTTGCATTTGGTGTAATAATGTATGATGGCGCCGATTGCACTTCTGACAATTTCGATGACTGGAATACCTGGAAACTTGATGACTTTTGCTTAAGCAATTAAAACAACGGTGATCGTCTCGAATGAATTGAATACGTTTGTCAGTGTCCAACGCCCGAAATTTGTCGCACTGTAACACTGAATGGTCTTGACTTGAGCAATACGCACACTTGTAACTTAATGTAGCCGAAGATAAAGACGATTCATTATTTAAGTCGTTGAAGTTAGCCCGAAATCTCAGCCCGAAATATTTGGTTCGTTTCTCGACTAAAGTGTAGCTATCCGGAAAAAGTGTAAAAGTTGAATAAAATGTAGCCCCATCCCGAAAAAAATGTTTACTGATAAAATGTGAAAAATTCGAGATAAATCTAATAATAATCGAAATAAAATCATAATGATTTGTTTACAAGTAACCATCCTCAGATTCGTATCATGGGGACATAGTACTTTTTTTAAGATTTCTTTGTAGTGTAGCGTAAAGCATTGACCAGCGAGTCTTTAAGAAATTTAAGTAAGAATGCGACCATAGACACGTCTTATAATGAAATTTTGTCATTTTTGATATTTTTTGGAGTCAATACTAGAGATTTATCCAAGCAGTGGAGTATACGGCCAAGTAGAACAAGTCAATACCAAGTAACCATCACCCCCTCGAATTTATATAATTATTTATTTTTTGGTATATAATATTATTTGGGGTTTGATTTCCTCCAAATGTGGATTGCGTATTATTGGTACATAGGTACACAAGTCGTCGTATTTTTCCCATTTCTTATTTCGAATGCCGTAGCAAATGTAATGACCTTCCAATGACTTTGGGTATTTAAAAACTGGACCATCGTGAATGAAGCTTATTAATGCTGAAACTTGATATGTTTCGTTATTTAGTTTTATGGTTGCAGGTATCTCTGATAATTTCACTGAAGTATCGCTGAATAATTCTGTATCGAGACAAACTATATTTCCATAGGAGTTTATTGTGGGAAACATCGTTTGAAAACAGACTTTACATGTTTTTTGTGGGATTTCTTCCAAACAATTTTCAATATTTGAGATACACTGCCTGTTGACATAAGTTTAAGTTCAAATAAAGAAGTGGCCGCCTTTCTTGCTCTTGTAATAAACATTTTTGATTGCAACATTTTAATGTTACCAGTAAACTTGGTAGTTTTTCAAATATGTTCTTACATACATTAAAAACCTCAGTAGTACAATCTGATTCAAATCCCGACATTTCGACTAAAATTTCTTTCCGAATTTTATAAACTTTATCTAAATCATTCCTTATTAATGATTGCAGTAAAAATTTTATACGCCCATTTTCCAAATTATTTATAAAACTTGCATCGTCGTTTAGAGATAACCCGATTGCTTGAAAAGTAGAATCTACTGCGCATGAATTTTTATAAAAGTTGCATGTTTGAAGAGCATTTCTTATTAATGGTAACTTTGCAGTTGCCGGTCTCTTCCAAATAGATTTAGGCTGTATAATTTTTGTCCTTTTCGGTGTTTCCATGCAATCTTGACTTAAAGTCGCCATTGCAGCAATGTCTTGATCGATATTTGTTAACCCCTTAAAAGATTTAGCAAATGTGAAGTCAAAACTGGATTTTTTCTTTTTACTACTTATAGGTGTTGTATGTGAATTCTTCCTTTTCCAAACCGAAACGCTGCTTTGCACGTCCATAAGATTCCGATCACTATTTTTAGGTGATATCTTTGTTTCTTCTGATTTTAAGGAATATTTTGGAACAGAATAAAATACTTCTTTACAAATCGTTTTATTTCGTTGGTTTAAATCTCTAACAAAACGACCAACCTTTAAAGGCATTTTGCCTAACCCAAGAGTACGGCTTGATACTGAGAATCTTCGTTTTAACAACGCAAAGTAATTTTCTACGTGACCATTACTCAATCGACTTCCGCTGCGCAGTATTCCAGTAAATACTGGTAGCACTGTCACATATTTTTTTAAAAGTACAGTGTGAAATTGTAAATTATAAAAATTATTGATAGCTCGTTCATCGATACCATCCGATTTAGTTAAATCTAGGTTATTACTAATATCATACAAATCACAATAAAATGGGCTCTGTGTATGAAGTGGACAGGACAAATCCTTTTTGGCTGTTTCAACATAAATATTTGTATCTTCTGATTGAATATTTAAATGTAACCTACTTTCTTCATTATTCAATGTAATCAAGGCAATTAAACTTTCAAACGCCTCTTTAACATCAATCGTGATATATTTAGATGTTAATAAAATTGCAAATTTACGCTAAATTTGCTTAACTTCCTGATAGTTATTGGCGACAATCACAGAAGCCATAGTCTCTTTAAGCAATTTGTGTATTTGTGGGTATTTCTCATAATATTTGTGTACGTCTCTTGCAATGGTATGTGACATGTGAGAACAACACAAATGTATTTTCACAAATTTCGTTGGTGACTTTGAGTAGTTACCGTCAGCCCACATGTAAGAAACATTTAAATATTCTATCAAATCCATCCTATTAAACGCATCTAGAACAGAATGGATCTCCGCGTAAGAGAAATCTACTACAACTGTGTTGAAAATGGGCCATTTCTTTAGATTTTCTTCCACATGTAATCGATATTCTCTAAGCCAATTTCCAATGCTTCGGGTATTATGGCTAGAACTTATCATATCACAAAGCGGAAAAGGCGTAGCTGTGCATATTTTCTGAGTCTTTATTGGTATAATGAGAGCATAGTATAGTATTGATTTGCAAGTTTTGTAGGGTTTTCGGACAAGACCACCCGTAGCATCTAAATAAGCAGTTATTTCTTCACCATTGCCTTGTTCCTTAATCTGTTTAAGAACTAAACATTGGTTTTTAGAACATGTTGTAATGCAGAATGGGTTTTTACCTACTTGCTTAATGAACATTTCCTCAGTATTCAGATCAGTTTTTTCTTTTTCCAAATGTACATCTTCTATGTCATCTGAATTATTGTCATTAGACAATAGGCTTTCTGACCTTATTTTGTTTAAAACTCGTCTATCTTTTAAACAAATCGCCGTGTTAGTTTTATCAAAAACTTCTAAGTCCTCTTCGTTGACCAAATTTTCTCAAACTATCTCGACATTATTTCGGACTAATTTTGCTTTATACATGTCTCTCTGATATTTCGATGTATGTATGTTGAAATTTTTTAAAAGGATGGAATATCGGTTCATTTGTACTGTATACTTTAAATATTCCTAATAAAAGGTTTGAGTTAATCAACTTATATTTTCGACATGCTTGTTTTTGGTTGTGGTGACCACAGTAAGCCCTAATCGTTAAATGAGTTTGAGATACGTCGTACCCCTTAATGTTAATTAGACAACCAGATAGCCGAATTAACTGCGATGAAATATGATAGGTATAATGGTACGCATCCAGTTTCCTTTCATTCATATTAAATATCCTTTTCCAAATCTCTTTAGAAATTTCCACCTGATAATCCAGTAAATTATAACATTTAATATTTTTGGGGAGAAAAATTTTGGGTTTTCTAACCGATACGTTTATCAAGTTTAACTTCGAAATCTGTGGAGGTGTGCAACCTACTTCTTGCAATTGATTTCTATCGGGATTAATATATTGTACAATGGATTCTTCTAACCTTTCAGGATTCTCTTTAAAATTTTCACGAGTTTTAGTAATTTGCTAAAAATTAATTACGTCACAAAATGGCGGGGTCTCGCTCATCGGTAAATTAACTATAGTATATGGTGGCTTCAATATTTCTACGGAAAGAATCTTTATAGATTCAGATGGTTGGATTGTACTGTTAGGTAATAGCTAGTTATTATCAATGTTATAATTTAAATAATTAGTAGATATTATTGGCTCGATATCTGTTAAAGTGGGACGAAATCCAGAATAAAATAGATCATTTGAACGGGAAGTAACATCAGCATCATTACACATGATGTTAGTCACTTTTTTACCTTGTAAAGATTCTTTTAAACCAATGTTGGAATTTAAACTAGCAGAAAAATTTAATTTCGTTCGCAGTTTCGAGCACCATATATTATATATGAAACTTCGATTACTTTTATTATTTTTAACTTGAAGCACCTGGCACAGCAATTTCATTTCCATTGTCTCAGCTTTCGTCACTTAGTAATGTGAAAGTGACAATGATTGCAAAGCAATTTCCAGAATTTCCTCATTAAGGCTATGTCTTTTCTTTCTGTAGTTATATCGTTTCGAACCCATTTTATTTACGTATTATATAAATAATACAATAAAAAAAAAATATACAAAAAATCACACAAGAAAAAACACAAAAAAACCAAATGGCTCTAAACTAAAATATTAAAAAGTTGTATCGGATGTCCAACAGAAAGCAAAGGTCAGGTATATGTATATGCAAAACAAATTTAATGCAAAGGTAGATAGTTTTAAAAAAAACTTTTTATTTCCCTGAAAAACGGTTAAATCACAAAAATACATAATCAACTCAATCAAAACGTATAGCACAAAGTCTGAATAGGTAATGACAAACAACGGAAAAAAAAAATTCCTTTATATACTCCTGAAAAAATTTCATTTTTCTCTTTTCGTTTTTATTGTTGTAGTATCAAAACCAACAACAATGTTTTTACATTGTTTCGACTTGTTGATTAGTTAATAAGCACTGATCAAAGCCACATTTAATTTCCTATAAGATAAGAGTGGTTATTGCTACTGGATACACTCCACTTACTGCTTGGATACATCTGTAGTATTGGCTCCAAAAAATATCAAAAATGACAAAATTTCATTATGAGACGTGTCTTAAGCATTGACCAGCGAGTCTTTAAGCATCCGTAATAAAACCTTACAGAATTTAACGAAAATTTATTGTTAAGGAAATTTTGACAGATCGCCCAGCGAATCCGTAACACGATTTGATAACAAAAAACAAAGAATATTTGTAATTGTATTTTAAAACAATAATTTTTTTGTCACATAACGCTACATAATATATTATGACCATATTTAAAATATATATAAGACATTATTTTAATTAATAAAACATAAATAGACAATGTTTCACTGTTTGACGTTTCTTCCTTCAGTTTGGGCGGTAATTTTCGCTCTTGTTAAAGAATGTTAAATGACATTTCAAATTTAACGAAACTGAACGAAAAGTTCTTAAAGTTTCGCTGGTCAATAACATGCATGTTCCTATGGTCGCATTCTTACTTAAATTTCTTAAAGACTCGCTGGTCAATGCTTTACGCTACACTACAAAGAAATCTTAAAAAAAGTACTATGTCCCCATGATACGAATCTGAGGATGGTTACTTGTAAACAAATCATTATGATTTTATTTCGATTATTATTAGATTTATCTCGAATTTTTCACATTTTATCAGTAAACATTTTATTCGGGATGGGGCTACATTTTATTCAACTTTTACACTTTTTCCGGATAGCTACACTTTAGTCGAGAAACGAACCAAATATTTCGGGCTGAGATTTCGGGCTAACTTCAACGACTTCATTATTTTGAGTTGTAACAGAGCCTACTCTATAAATAAGAGCCTCCACATTGACTGTATTTTTTACTAAGCTTAAAATAAAGTACATAAAATTTTTTCTTTACTATGAAACTATATGGGAAAACGCTTGTTTTCATTTACATTTTTAGTCTATAAGAAATATGAGCTTTTACATTATTTTTATACGAAAATGTTCATAAAACATGTAATTTTATTTGATTGAAAAATCGAATCATGAAAATGTTTATTTCTTAGTGAAAATCCTCTTGGAATATAAACTATTGCTAAACTTTTTTGGAATGTTGTTGTTGTAAAATACGTCATAACATTAAATTTATTAACAATTATAACCATCTCTTTTTAGTCTCTTTCTAAAAGCATTGCCACATGACAAAAATCTACCCGAATACAGATTCATATCATGTGGCAATGCTTTATTTTTTTAACGACTTTTGTTTAAACCATAGATGTCGCATACAATGAAAAACTTATAAAAAGAATCAAATAGGTGATCGAACCGGTCGGATTCTAAAATCGGTCTGATTTTTGATTTGGTTAAACATATTTTTGTGGCTTCCCTTTATAGTAATAAATAAATTGTAATAAAAATTAATTTAATATAATTTTTTTATAAATTTACTAAAATTAAACCATTGCTTTGAAAGAAATTATGGTAATTTTTCGTAAAAAGTTTTCTTTTAAATCGTTTACTCAGCCCGAATCCCTGTTGTTTTTAATTGTGTGTTAAGTGACATCTAGGAATGGGAATAATAAGTAAGAGCTATTTTACTTTATACACCGCTCTCAAATGTTATGACAATTGAAATATTCTAAACAAAAACTTATTTTGAATGGGTCATTAATTTTTGGGAATAAAAATCGATGCCAAATATTAATCATGTTGTATTTATTTTCAGCTGTGTCTTAATTTAAATACAATAATATTTTTAATACTTGTGAAATAAATAAGGCATTTATATTACAGTTAATGTTTGTTGGTTATGTCGTTTATTGGTGATGCATAACAATCTGGGTTGATTTGATTTTTTTGATTTCTTCGCGCTCAATGCATATTATTATAATTTTTTCTCTTTGACTCTCTTTGATTTATTTTATTTTTTTCTGTTCAACGTATTGTCTTTTTTTACCATTGATTTTAGTTGTGAATAAGTGATGACGTCATTAAATAGAATATTCTCTTTTTAATACATATTGTTGTTGTTGTAGAACGTTTTTTAATTTAATTCCTTTATTTTCTTTTGATTATATCTGGAAAATGGGGAAGCTTGAGAATCTGTACTTTAAATGAGTTAGTCATTGAGTTGTTTATTAGTGATTTCAGAAAAAATTATTTATCTAGGTTTAATTTTTAATTCATATTTTTTCGTCAATCGAAATCGCGTTTTTTCATACAAACTCTATGAAAATAAATTATTTTTTAGTGTTTCTATGTCCTTTATTTTAAGTTCATTTTTTACATGCCGGCTCTATTCATATCAAGATGGTTCTGGTTGTAACGTGACCCTTTGCATCATTTCTTGACGAATAACGCTTAGTCGTACTTGTAATAGTTTCAAATGCATCAAATCGACGCGATAGGAATTTCATGAAATCAACAAATTTTGGATCTTCTTAATCCGTAGAGTGATTTGCCCATGCAGCTCTAGTTTTATCGTCCAATTTTTCTAGAAGGAGGTTAATTAGCCATGGATCCCTCGCTTCTGCGCGGCTTCCTAACGCTTCCAACCCGCGAATAACTTCTTCGGAGGTATCCATCAATTTCTTTAAAGCGTTTGCGTTTGAGTGATGGATGTTTGTTGTTGTATAATTCTGTTATTATATGTCGCTTGCGGTCATAACGATCTTGTAATTTGGTTAAGGCATGTCGCAGTAGTGATGCAGCTTCTCCATCCAGCAAACTCTTCAAGTACTGGAACTTTTGAGCGGCACTTAGTCTTCGAGATTCATGAATGGTTTTTGAGTATAAATCAAAAAATGGAGGCCACTCAGTATAATTACCCGAAAATTTTGGAATATTGAGCTTGGGTAACTTCAAATCTGATTCAATACTGAGGTTAAATTGAGTGGTATTAAGGCTTAGTGTGTTATCTGCTTCTGGCGCTGGAGCAGCTTATTCTGCTACAGATTTCTTGCGAGCCCATGTCATTAACATTGTTACCGTCGTATGGTAGTCATCCTCAAAGGTTAAATCACCTTCTTCTTCTGGATTCAGCATGATAATTTTTTCGTCGTAATCATTAAACTGTGTCAACAACGCATGACAAGAAGTTATGCGTGATTGAATTTCCGCTAATGTTGTTTCTCTACCGATTTTGGTAAGTTTTTCTTTAACGCATGACTTTTGCTTCCTTAACGCTTAAATTTCCTTATTCATGATTAATTCAAGTGCACGAATTCAGTAATTACACACGAAATTGATCAATCAGATTTGTAATGTTAACACGTATGAGACACTGTTAGCTATTGCCGTTGTTTGATAATGTTGCACCACTATCAGAAAAATATGCTCGTTTTTTACAACACAAAATATCACGTAGACCTTGAATTGGCTGGTTTTCACTATTATGCTACTGCTATGTGTATACAATAATATATAACTGACCGTATATTATTTGAGTTGAGCCGAGATTACTGTAACAGCGGTTACAATGTGACACCACGTTGTTTTATTGTACACGACCTCCGCAATTTCAAATGAGTTCGCCGATTTTAAAAACCCGGCTCGAAAAATAAAGTGCATATAAATCAAATGTAGTGTTTTTCTCATTGAAATATGATGGTGAGTCCTTAACAGGAACTACAGGGCGGATGAACTTGCTAGGCAAGATACGGCAAGTCTAGGGAGGCCTATCACAGCGTTAAAAGTAGCACTATAAAACAGGCACAAGCCTCGGCAGAGAAAATATGGACTAACACCCTCACCTGTAGTGTAGTAGCAAGACAAGTTTGGCCAAAGCCAGACTTGGGGCGCACTAGAATATTAATATCATTACGTAGACGTGAATTAAGAACGATTGTAGGATTTCTCACGGGACACGAGACAAATGACTTATGTAGAAGCTGTTTGGACGAAGAGGAGGAAGAGACGTTGGTTCACTTCCTTAGAAGCCACAAACACTTGGATAAGTTCAAAATGGAAAACCAGCTCAAAATGGTTCCAGCAAGGGTATAGGGGTTATATCGTGTGGTATCACAATGGACCGACACCACTAATTTATTAACCAAAATCGTTTTTGGAAAAGCGTGCATAGAAAACCGCAAACGATTACACCCAATGACGGTACAAAACAGTAAAATTGTGATAATTTTCGCTCATAAAATATTCAAAAACATAACAATGAGACATTGCTGTGCGACATACAAACATTATTAACATTTCAAATATAACAAACAATCGATTTATGTAATAAAAGCACATTAAGCGTTATAACATGAACCATAAATTTTTAATCGAATTTGTACAGTAGAAATTGTTATTTGTTTAACGATTTATTTTTATATAACAATACAACACTAACCGCACTCAACTAATAAATAAATTGCATATATTGTCATCTCTATCAGAGGGGCTACATGCATATTGATAACTATAATAAATTTATAGAATTTTATAGTAGGCATAATTTATAGTTGGTTTGTGCGGCGTTAATCGGTTGACCATATCTGCTTTGCACGTAAATCACGACATAACGAAATTACCCGGTCGATTGAATCAAATTGGTAATTTTTGTAAAAAAAAAACTCATTATTCAAGCGACCACGACATCAAAATGGAGAAAGACAAAAAGCATAACAATAAAAAGAACAAATTATGGTCGAAAATATATCAACCCATCGAAACATTCTTAAATACATTCTATGAAACGGGAACAATTCATGGAATTAATTTTCTGTCCAAACATTTTCTACATTACATTGAAAAGTAAGGTACTGCACACACAAAAGCCAACAGCTAATTATATAATATTCTAATTTTATTTCGCAGAATTTTCTGGATCATCCTAATTTTGGGCAGCTTCTATTTCTGTACCATACTCAGCCTCGAGTCATGGACCCGATATCAAACAAAGAGCACTGTAGTTACAATTGAAAATGATCACTACTATTGGAATTCATCATTGCCATCGTTGACAATTTGCCCAATGATTCGGATCAGTCAAGAATTATTTAACCACTACTGTGAGTAAGTATGCTGTATTATATAACGAATAAAATATGTCCTGCGTTATACATATATTAAATCATTTAACACGCGCACAGTCACCATGATATATACGGCCAAGAGAGAGAAGAATTTTTCGAATTTATTGTATCGCTCGCCAATTCGACCTATATAAATTTCGAGAATATCAAAGACTATCCCAGCATTGAACACATTCATATTCATCCAGAAGATTATATGGATTTAATCGCTAATCTAACCGAGGATCTAACAAAACGGGAATCAGAGCTTAAGGTCCGTACAATTATCAATTTAGAATTTATATTGACGGTACAAACATTAACTGAATTTGGAATTTGTTATACAACAAATAATTTTGTGGCACCATTTTTGACACCACAAGAATTACTCTTTAATAAACCATTTGACGAGCATGATGATCCATTTTATCGGAATGAGAAGGTGCATAAAGTAAGGGCTGGAAATTTATTCGACGAACAAGTGACATATAGTTTTATTGGATTTCAAAATGAGACGGCGGTAAATCGAATATACCTATGTAATATAAAATGTTTTTATTTAATTGGGTTTATCATGCGCTTACAGACATTTATACATAGTGCACATGATGTATTGAATCCGGCCAAAAGTTTTGTATATGCAACCGATGCGTACGAATTTCAAGCATATACTCAAGAAATTCTGGCAACACAAGAATTTCGTGAACAAACGACCATTAAACAACGGGGCTGTCGATTTGAGTCTGAATCGAATTTGACACATTTCAAGACGTACACGAAGGGATTGTGTTTACAGGAGTGTCGAATTAATTTGGCAATGGAATATTGTGGATGTATACCGCATTTTTATCCAAATAAAAGTAAGTAATCGGTAATAAGGTTTAAGAAATTGTATAGCAATTCAACAGCCGAGTATCTGTCACATCCTTCTCAAATTAATTCAAATTTTTATAACTTTTGGGATCAACTTTTAATTCAAACTCTAATCAAATTTGTATCCCAAATATTTTAAAATTCTGTTCTGATTTTAGTCAATGTGACAATTTCACAAATCGATAATCAAACTGAAACAAAATCAAATCAAATTTTAAACAAAGTTTGAAAATGATTTGATATAATTTAGAATTAAATAATATTTATTCTGAAAAAAAAAAATCAATCAAATTTAATAAGCTATTTTAAATCTCGTAGATGTCACTTTGAATTAAATTTCACAAAATGTTAACGATCTTTTTAACGAATTGCACCTTGCACCCAAAATGACTTTACGAATGTTGATACTCGATCAATAAATATTTTAAAATTTATTTTCACATAAATGGTTCATCCCATCTAGCGGTTACGTCTCGGGAATTCCCGGGAATGCATAATTCAATTTGAAGTCTCCTCTATCTCATTTTTTAACTTCATGGAATTAATCAAAAGTCGCTGGTGATGGGTGCAACACTACAAAAAATAAAGAGACGTTATAGAGTTATAGAGTGCGTAAGGAAGTGAATATTATGTTAGGTAGCCATGTCCGCTGGAGTACTTTAGAGAGTACGTTGGGACGGTTCCTTAGTAAAAAATTGCACTTCGGGGACTGAAACTATACGAAATGTGGGATGAATGAATACTGAGCAATCCCGCTCAGCTACAAAATGTTTTTAAACCGCTGAACATACCTTTAGATACCCAAAGCTGTAGGGACTTTAGCATGTTAACAAATTTAAAAGAAAAGGCAAGGGAAGGTAACTTTTCCATAAAATTCGTCCAAGATCCAGAGTTGTGGACCAAGAATATTATGGATGATGCATTTGGGATGAGCTCAAAATCCGAAATGGCCTGTTTGTGGTAGGATCATCGGAAGCAAACAAATAAATAGAAATCAGTTAAAAGAAGAGCTGGATATACATAGTCTATCTACAGAATTAAACCAAACGATAGTTTTAGTACCCAAAACTTGGCACAAGGAAAAGTAGTTTAAGCCAAAAATAGGAAAATAACCACTACTAACAAAGGACCCCACACTTTTTATATGGAAAAAGGCCCTCTGTCAAACTCTCTGGAATGGAAATGGGATTCTCCAATGGAAATGGGATTCTCCAATGGAAATGGGATTCTCAAATGATTTTTAGACGAAGTTTTGGAATATGGCCAATTAGGAAGGAACTTGGCCATTTCTTATCTTACTGTAATTCATTTGTCATAACAAGTGGTTGTAAGTAAGCAAATAAATTAAGTATCGAGCTACACACTAACACACACAGACGTATGTACAGAGACGTAATAGCAGCTTTATGCTACGGTAAGAAAGGGCGATAGTCCCAACTTCTAAGACCCTGTTAAAGTTAGCCGAAAGTTTCCAGCCGAAAGTAAAAAAGTCGATAATGCAGATAATGTTATTAACATTTCAGCCGAAAATAAACAATCTGGTGGTTGACAGCCAAAAGTAAATAGGATACATGGATTGCAATAACAACTTTTGTAAATAGTCTTACATGGAAAACTTTGTTTAACTTAATCGTGGAAAATATCGGAAAATCAGACGAATTCACAATATTGGTATAAAATCAGCCTCTAGAGTGTATATCTGAAGTTGAATCGTTTTTATGTGATTTGTCAATAGCTATCGCAGAAAAAAGTTCAGTTTAACTTTCCCGTGGGAAATCTCAAAAATACGATTTTTCAAAAATCATTAGAAAATTTTTATAAAATCAGCCTTTATAGTATTAGGTCTGGAGATGGATTCCATTGATGTGATTTGTCAATAGCTATCGCAGGAAAAAAAATTCAGTCAACTTTCCCGTGGGAATTTCGGACAATTCAAAAAAGTTTCCAGCCGAAAGTAAGAAATGGATGAATAAAATCAGCCTCTAGAGTGTTATGTTTGGAGATAGATTCCTTTGATGTGGCTTGTCAATAGCTATCGCAGGCAAAATATCAGTTCAAGTTTCCCGTGGGAAATCTCGGAAAATTCGATTTTCCAAAAATATTTCAAAAATTTGTTTAAAATCATCCTCTGAATGTTTTTCCTTCGATAACTATTGACAAATCACATAAATGCAGTTCATGTTCAGACATAACACTGTTGAGGCTGATTTTATACAAATTTTTTAATGATTTTGGAAACTTGAACAGAAATTTTTCATTCGATAGCTTCATTCGATTCAACTTGAGATATACACTCTAGAGGCTGATTTTATTTCAATTTTGTGGATTCTTCTGATTTTCCGATATTTTTCACGACTAAGTTAAACAAAGTTTTTCACGTAAAACTATTCACAAAAGTTTTTATTGCAATTCTTGTATCCTCTTTACTTTCGGCTGATAACTACTAAATTTTTTATTTTCGGCTGGAATATTAATAGCATAATCTGCATTATCGGCATTTTTACTTTCGACTGGGATTGCACAATATACATTACCATTTCTTTAATTTCGTCTGGACTAGCACAATCTACATTATCGACCTTTACAAAATGACGGTAATCCAGATAGTGTCTTGGCTATCTCAGCCGACATACATATTTCAGCCGAAAACTATTTTAAATAATATGAAAAATTAACAAAACAACCTAGAAACTGCTATTTTCATGAAGTGATTTTATGGCTGAATAAAGGCTCATTTTGGTTTGTCACTGTTTACCATAGGAATTATACTTTAAGTTTCATCAGAAAAGCCAAATCTAAAATATAAAAATGTGTATAAATTCAACCTTTAAAGTGTCATGTTTGAAAAGTATTTCAATTAGTGTGCTGTTAGCCACGACAGCTTAGCGGATCTTGCGGATGTTACGAGTGTGTGCGATAATGTTTAATGCAGGTGACACTTGAATTAAAAACACTTTTATCAATTGTATTATAATTTATTATCAATAAATGTTTTGATGAACACGATGTTGTTTGGTCGACAGTCGAAGATAGAAGAAGGAATAAACTGGACATAGTTTGACGTCTGTGTTAATTCAATGTGTTCGCCACAAGATGATGTGCTTGTTATGGGGGCGTCAACATTGCCGGCTGGCCTAAAGGATTAATCCTTTAGTTGTCGATGTTGTCTGGGATCGGCAGTAGACACAACTTTACTACCGATCTCGTGAGTGTGTTGCACTGACATTTCAGCGTGACTGTGCGAATAAGGCCATCGGTACCCGGGTGAAGAGCAGTAATTCGGCCCATTGCCCACTTGGATGGTAGGCAAAGTTCATTTTTTATCAGAACTAGTTGACCGACCGTGAAGTTAACGTTCATGTTGAGCCATTTGGGACGTTGCTGCAGTCGTGACAGGTATTCTGTCGACCAGATCCTCCAGAACTGCTGGTACATATGTTGTATTTGCTGATATCGTTTTAGACGATTCGACTGGATGTCAAGCACTGATGGTTCTTGAATGGTGATGGTTGGCACTCCGATGAGAAAGTGGCCGGGGTGAGTGTTGTATAGTCCTCGGGATCATCCGACATAATGCACAATGGCCTCTTCGAAGGTGAGTAGTGTATTGCCGATGATTCTTCGAAGGTGGTGTTTGGCTGACTTCACCCCTGCCTCCCACAAGCCACCGAAATGTGCTGAAGCGGACGGGTTGAAGCACCAGACCGTATTGTCTTGAGCTAACATTGTAGCGACCTCAGGATTTACATTTTTTGTGCTGTTTTGATGAAGAGTCGTTAGTTGACGGTTGGTGCCACGGTCGCTGTACAGGGCTTGATTTTGCCCTGAGCGGTAAACCTTCTGAATGAAGCGATGAACGCGTCTGCGGTGATATCTGACACTATCTCCAGATGAAGCGCCTTTGTTGATAGACACACGAATAAACAGACTTTGTTGATCTTACGCCACGGCCTCCGCTTGGTTTAAACGAGACCGGACCCGCGTAATCCACTCCGCTGTGTAAAAACTCTCGATGAAGTGACGAATGGTGCTGGAAGGTTGGCCATTAGTTGCTGTCCGGTGGTTGAGCGATAGCGAAAGCATGTAACGCAATGGCGAACATGCATGCGGACTAGCCTCTTGACATTGATTATCCAGTAACGGCTTCGAAGATGTGCCAACATTAATTGTTGACCACCGTGAAGTGTGATTCGATGTACCTGTACGACGATTAAATTAAAGAGTGGACTGGTCTTTGGCAGAATTAACGGATTCTTGCTTTGATACGGCAAGAACGAATGTTTTAGTCGTCCACCGACTCATAAAATTCCCTCATCATCGATGAATGGGTTAAGTGAGCGAAGCACTTTTGTTCAGCAGATTTTCTCTGGATTGGCATCGTCGGATTTCGTCAGCGAAGTGAGCCCCTTGCACGAATCGGACCCAAAAGCGGAATGACCGATTCATCTCAGGAACCCTGATGAAACTGTCATTTCGATCGGCTTTGATAATACGAAAGTGTTGAATGAAGCAGCTACAATAGGCTGTGAATTTTTCGAGAGTGGAACAGTGACTCAGAAGTTGATAGATCCCGTCAGACTTCGGTACTTCGTTTAACTGCGTGGCGACCATAGATATGATTCTGCATTCTTCCAATGGGATGGAGCACTTCTTGATTTTGTGTGTTGGCCAAGTGTCCGAGTGTTTCGACAGCCATTCAGGACCTCTCCACTAAATGTGATGATCGTGAAGTAGCGAAGGTTCGACGCCGCGAGACTCGCAGTCTGCGGGGTTGTGTCGAATATCAATGTACCACCATTCAGTAGACTTTAGATGATCGATAATTTGCGAAACGCGATTCGCCACGAGAATTATCCATCGGCTGGGAGGACTGCGGAGCCATTCAAGAACCACTTGTGAGTCGGTCCACGCAAACTGTTGGATGTCGTTGAGGTTGAGTGACTGGACGATCTTGTGCATGAGTGGCCAGTAGCAGACTGGCGCATAGTTCCAATCGCGGTAGGCTGATGGCTTTGAGTGGGGCGACCTTGGTTTTCGCTGCTTGAATGGTGACTTTTATTGATCCATCTGTCGACGTGGTGCGAGCATATACGACCGCAGCATATGCCTTCATGGAGGCATCGCTGAAAACGAGTGATTTTAATTGATCTCAACAATCCCAGATTCTTTCGATATCTCGACCATCTTTCAGCAACTGATTTCGGTACTGACTCGTCCCACGATAATCCGAGCACCCATAACTCCTGAAAGATGATCTTTGCGATGACAACACTAGGGGATAACCAGCCGAGCGGGTCGAAGATCCTTGAAGCCTCTGAGAGGATGATTCGTTTGGTTGTCACAGGCAATTTTGGAAAGTCTTCGATTTTGAATGCAAAATAATCTCCCGAAGGTGTGCCCAATGTACCCAAGCGCCTTGACCGACTCTTCCCACTTTAACTCCCGCAATGGCCGATGTTCTTGGTATTCTGATGACACTTGGTCCAATAGGGTTTGGCAATTTGAAGACCATTTTCGAAGCTCGAAACCGCCACGCTGAAGTAAAGTCACCATTTCTTGCTGGATTTCAACCAATTCCTTGACTTTGTTTGTGCCCGTCATCAGGTCGTCTACATAGAAGTCGGCAAGAGCGACCTTCGCAGCGATAGGAAATTGCTTGGATTCGTCTTGTGCCAATTGGTGGATCGTACGTATAGCCAAATACGGAGCACAGCTGGTACCATAGGTTACTGTGCGCAGACGATAATCTTGAATTAGGTCCTCATGTGTTGTTCTCCAAACAATCCGTTGATAATCTTGGTGCTCAGGGGCCACCAGAATCTTTCGATACATTTGTCGGATATCTGCGATAAATACGTATTTGTGTAATCGAAATCGAGTGAGGATAGTGAATAGATTCTGTTGAAGCTTAGGACCGATACGAAGGTTTTGATTGAGTGAAACTCCAGAAGTCGTCTTGTATGAGACATCAAAGACCACGCGTAATTTTGACTTGGAACTCGAACCCTGTATCACGCCATGGTGTGGAAGATAGCACCTTTGATTTGTAGGCTCTCCGTCGTCGAATGACACTGCCTCCATGTGATTCTGCTCGAAATAGATTTGCATGAAGTCTCGATATGCGATATGTAACTGCGGATTCTTCGAAAATCGGTGTTCCATGTGCTTTAGCCTCACGATCGCGCCTTCTCGAGATGTTCCGAGTGGCAATGGCTGATCAACAAAAGGAAGTTGCACGATATATCTTCCATCCTTGGTTCTGGAGTATGTCGATTGAAAGTGCCTTTCACATTTATTTTCATCTGCAGTAAGTTCTCGGGCTGCTGGTACGTTTTCAATCTCCCAAAATGACTTTAAGGTGTTGTCGACGTTGGTGTAGTTCTCGATGATTGCAGTCGTACTTAAGGAGTGTGTCATTGTGTTTCGATCAAATCTACCAAACAAAATGTGTCCCAGTTTGGTTTCTTGTGCGAATGGGGAACAGTTGAGAGATTTTATACATCCATCCATATGATGCATTCCGAGGACATCAGCCCCCAGCAAGCACGTCGATTTTGTGAGGTCGATTGAAATGAGGATCGGCCAATTATAGCTGATCTAAATGTTTCCACTGTTGTGATTCGATATGTTGCGATGGCAATATGCCAGTTATCCTGACGTGATTTAAGAAAAAATTCGACGATCGATTGTGATTTGGCGTCCGTTGTAGGCCAATCCGAGTTATGGCGTTTTCCGAGATGAGATTCACTTGTGATCGAGAATCAAGCAGGGCACGAATGGTGAAATCTTGTTTTCCGTTTGCGACGATTCCAACTGCTGTTGCGAGTAAAACATCTGTCAGTGGCGACGTGGGATGATTCGAACTGGCGTCGTTTGAATGAGTGGTAATTGGCGAATTGTTGGCCGGTGTTTTACTCGTGTTGGTGACTGAAGCTCGACATGACCCATCCGATATGTGTATAGTAGGGTGTGATGTCTGCAGTTGCAGACTTGACAGAAACTTGACTGACACTCTGCGCTATGGTGTCCCTTTCGCAGACAGTTGTAACACAGATTCTTTTCACGAATCTTATTTGATTTTTGATCAAACGTTAATGATTTGAATTTGCTGCACTGGAACGCACTGTGTCCCTCACTGCAGAATGGACAACTCGGCGGTGTAATTGAAGTCGATGTAGCGACAAACGAATGAGATGGATGCATTGAAGATTCGCGCTTCGAGCTCGGGCGTGATGACGAAGGTTGAACTGTTGATGTACGATATATTGTTGGCTCGTTTCCCCGGCGTATCGACGAAGTGACTGGCCTCGACAAATTTGACTTGGACATGGAAATCATTTCCAACGATTGCCATCGAGTCTCCAAGAAATCCATCAGCTGTTGATATGTGGGATACTGCACTCGAGTTTGTATCAATTCCCATTGACGATGAGTTTCTGTATCGAGGACGATAATATTGACGAGGATGATATCCCAAGTGACCACCGGAACTGCCAAAACCTTCAGACTTCGAATTGTGTCTGTATAGACATCTATGATGCTTCTCAATCCGATTGCGGATTCATGAGTGGACGCGGACATATTTCATTATTTCATATTTATTTTTGATTGTCGATGATGAAACGTCGGTGTTTGTACCGATCGGTGAGGATCTTCCATGCCTCGTTGTAGTTGGCATCACTGATTTGTACCGTTCTCAATAGGGTAGCAGCTTCACCAGTTAAGTTTGCTCTCAGGTAATGGAGCTTCTGTGAATCAGTCAATCTTGAATTTTTGTCGATCAAATCAGTGAACAAACTTTCGAATTCCGTCCAATTTCCATAATTGCCATCGAAGACAGGCACTTTGATGCGTGGTAACTGAATTTCGACTGATTGGTGTGGTGTGGTAGCATCGACTGGGATTGCCTTAGCATCATGCATTGAAGTCGCCATGGTAATTTGTCTCAATAGAGTTTTGAGATTTGAACTTGATATGAAAAAATATTCCTTACTCTGCTCCCGATTTCCAAATTGTTGTTCCAATTTATCCTCACCACATACGGCCTCGACCTTGTCTTGCGTGTCGCAGAATTCCCAATACCGTTGCTCCAGGTGAGTAATCTGGACTTCGACTGTCTCTCTTGCGACTTCCGTGTCCAAGCTGAGCTCCTTGCTGCGTTTGAGGGCTCGTTCCAGACTCTTCTGGAGCGACGCCTGCTTTGCCCGAATTGTCATGATGCACTGAGTTCACGAGCGCGTATATTCTGATCTCATAGCAATATTAATGTGGGTGACTTGCGCCCTACTTCACTTTACGGCAGTGGACTGCTAAAGCACGTGATTTATTTTATGATGTTATTTGCCACACGCAACTATTTGAAACACGTGACTTGATTTATTGAAATTGTGAGACACGCGCACGATTGATCTGAATTAAATGCACGAATTATTTTGATGATGTGCCACAATAATGTGGAACACTCTCGAACACTGAACTTGATATGATACACGAATTATTTTTTTTATGTTAATGTCTGTAACACACTCAATGATTGAAAACACGTAAATGATTTTGATGATAATGTGGCACACATCCGGCTCGAAGGACCAATTTTGTTAGCCACGACAGCTTAGCGGATTTTGCGGATGTTACGAGTGTGTGCGATAATGTTTAATGCAGGTGACACTTGAATTAAAAACACTTTTATCAATTGTATTATAATTTATTATCAATAAATATGATGAACACGATGTTGTTTGGTCGAAAGTCGAAGATAGAAGAAGGAAAAAACTGGACATCATGTAGTTTGACGTCTGTGTTAATTCAATGTGTTCGCCACAAGATGATGTGTTTGTTATGGTGGCGCCAACAGTGCGTTACCAACAATTATCCCTAGATAAATTATCAGGGCAAGTTTCATATGGGGAGCCCGGAAAAATTCGTTTGAATGAAAAGCTCATATAAAATTTAAAAATTTGTATAATTTCAACCATTAAAGTGTCATGTCTGAAAAGTATTTCAATTAGTGTGCGTTACCAACAATTATCGCCAGAAAAATTATCAGGGCAAGTTTCATGTGGGGAGCTCGGGAAAATTATTCAACATTTAAAGTGTCATGTCTGAAAAGTATTTCAATTTTTTCTAGGGATAATTGTTGGTAAGGCACACTAATTGAAATACTTTCCAGACATGACACTTTAAAGGTTAAATTTATACAAATTTTTAAATTTTATACGGGCCTTTTATTGAGACTAATTATCGCATGGTCCTCACATGAATCTTGCCCTGATAATTTTCCTAGGGATTATTATTGGCTAGACACTTTTATTGAATCACTTTCCAGACATGAAATTTTTATATTTTAGATTTGGCTTTTCTGATGCAACTTAAAGTATAATTCCTATGGTAAACGATGACAAACCAAAATGAGCCTTTATTAACTCGTAATATCACTTCATGAAAATACCAGTTTCTAGGTTGTTTAAAATATGTTTCGTCAAAATATTTTATTTAAATTATTTTTCGGCTGAAATATGTCGGCTGGTACCTTTCGGCTGATATAGTCAATACACAATCTGCATTACCGACATTTTATATCTCTCTGCTGAAAACTTTCCGCTAACTTTAACAAGATCAACATGTCAAGGGCTACCAGAATCCGAAGATTCAGAGAGTTTCACAGAGATCTATTTTCCATATAAAAAGTTCGGCGTCCTTTACTAACTTTTGACTGCCTAGGTAACTGAAACCGGTTCGAGTCTCTAATCCTATTATTCCTTTCCTATCCTTCGGTCTTGTTGTATGTAAGAGAATGTACGATGGACCCGGCGTATTCCGGGAATCTTGCTTAGGCTTGGTCGTACATCTCAATCAATCAATCAATTTTAAATTTGACTTAATTTTTTTTCCTTTCCATTTCCCGGGAATGTAAAATGTTCGGGAACGGGCAAGCCCTTATCATAAAGCAAGGGTATTCCAAAAATCATGCTTGCTTGTAAAAATTGAATATCTCTTTTCGAAACTTTCAATATCAAAATTTAATATTGGCGCTCGAAAATTGCAGAATTCTATTATGTAAATCAAGATTATTTGAAACGAAAACGTGCGCACATGAGAAATTGCGCATAAGAAAAAACAGCCAACATTGAAAAAAACGCACAAGAAAAAAAACGCGTAGTCAAAAACATTTAGATAAGAATATTGTTTTAATTCGTTCTGTACTTAAGAGGATGAGGGCTACCATCTCCAAACACCCGCTTCCTAGTATTTATAGAAATTTCAGAATTCCTGGAAATCTATGCGTCTCCTGTGAAATGATCTTCACTTAAACCTAACCGTCCGACAAAAATGTAAGACCAATCTGAATCTCCGAAGAAGTTTAAAATCATTTACCTATTTCCAAATTTCTAAGATAATTTTAATTCGTTTCCTAATACCTCAGAGGAGAGAGGCTGCCGCCCAAAAACCGCTTTTGGATGGTTTCAAGAAACTCGAGGATTACTAAGTTTTTACAAACTAAAAAAGAGAACAGCCCAAAGCCATTTAGTATTGAATATTTTTGAAGTCTTCAAAATTTTACCTTCCAACCTTGCAGACAAAGATCATAAAGATTTAATCTTCCAAATGGCTTCTTTTGAAATGAACTTATGTTAAAATTATATCGCAAAAAAAAAAATTTGCACACAGAACAATTAAATCACGAATTGAAATATTTTTGATCGTCAGTTTTTCCTTGTGCGTTTTTTCGTGGGCGTTTTTACTTGCGTGCTTTTTCCTAGTGCTTTATTTATCGTGCGCCTTTTTCTTGTGTTTTTTTTTTTGCCACGAGGGATTTTCCATATCATCAATTTTTCTTTTGAGCATTTTTCTGTGTGGTTGTTTTTTCGAGTGATTTTCTGGTGTTTTTTTGTTGTGTGCTTTTTCTTTGTGCTTTTTTAATTTGTTTTTTAAGTGAGCATTTTTCCACAAGCTCAACTTTCCGTGTGAGCATTTTTTTGTGTAAGTATTTTTCCGAGTTATTTTCTTGTGTAATCTTTTCTTGTACGTTTTGTAACTTATCCGCTTTTTCTTGCGCATTTTTCCATATGCGTAATTTTCGTGTGAGCATTTTTCTGTTAGTATTTATTCGTGCTTTTTGCTTGTGTGTTTTTTTCCTGTGCGTTTTTTCTTGGCCGTTATTTTCTTGTCTGTTTTGTTTCTTGTGTGTTCTCTCTACGCTTTATATGTATTTTTCCGCGATATTTTCTTATGCGTTTTTTCTTATGTGCTTTTTCCTTGCGGTTTGTTTTTTAAGTGAACATTTTTCCACATGCTCAACTTTCCGTGTGAGCATTTTTTTGTGTAGGTATTTTTAAGCTTTATTTTTTTGTGCGTTATTTTCTTGTGCGTTCTTTTACTTGTGCGCTTTTTCTTTTTTTTTTTTTTTTTTATTTAACAAATATTACAACTGAATACAAATTCATCTAAGTAGTAATTTATCTATATTAAATGTTGTTAACTGTGTGAGGAGTATAACCCTTTGGTTCGCTCCAAAGTTAGTTCCTTTATTAAATTAGCTGCTCTAGTTCTAAGGGATTCGTTCGTCGAAGCCGTCTTTCTGGGATTGGGTTGATCAGCATACGACGCAAATCCGCATTTTCTTGTTGACCAAGGCGCTGCACGTGTTTCCTCGCATATTTCTTAATTTTTTCATTCACGAATTCCATTTATGAAGGTTATCATTCCTTATGTACCATGGTGCATCGACCATACTGGTGCGTCGACCATACTATGCAACACTTTATTTTGAAGAATTTGAATTACATTTACGTTAGTTTTCTTGGTACAACCCTGTAGATGTATGCCATATGTCCAAACAGTTTTCAATATCTGACGATATAATAGCAGTTTCAGTCAGTTTCAGTTTATTCCTATGAGCCAATACATTTTTCTATATTTGATATTAAACTTTTCTTTTTTATTTTTAACATGCTCTTTCCGCTTGAGTTTAGGTGTGGAATTGGTTGCGAATTCAGTCGAACAGGTAACCAATTAGTGGTTGACTCCTCCATATTGTCTCCAATTGCGAAGATTGCAGTATCATCCGCAAATGTTGCAATACTTGTTCCTTTTGTACTTGGTACGTCACGCGTATAAAGTATGTGAACTATTGGGCCCAGAACACTCCCTTGTAGAACTCCAGCCGATATTTTCTTTAGTTCGTAGTATTTCTCTTCATGTTTTACAATAAAGTGTCGATCAGCTAGATACGACTTTAAAATCAGGTAAAACTGCTTCGGTAGATCTCTGTCTTCTAGTTTATATTCCAGACCTCGGTGTCATACTTTGTCGAAGGCTTGATATATGTCCAAGAAGACACTTGAGCACTGGTATGGAACGTATTTTAGTCTGAACGCTACGTTGATTACTTGCAATAATTTTCGTAACCCTTTCTCTGGTAGTGCTTTAATTATAAGTCCAGTGATTAGGTCATAAAACCAAGGGATTTTTTGAGCTTAAGTTGTTGTTAATTTCATCTTTTAGTTCTTGTAGCATTACAGGTGTTTTGTTTTGCTTATCCATTTTATTTACTGGAATTATATTTTCTTCAGCTGTTTGCCTTTGAAGAGGTTGGAAGGTGCCTTCAAGGTAGGCTGCAAATAATGCAGCCTTTTCTTTTACACTTCTAGCACAAGTTCCAACGTCATTCTTGATAAGAGCTATTTATACTTTAGGCCGTTTAAGACCTTTAGCTGGCCAGAAAGGCTAGCTAGGTATTCGCTAAAAGATTTGTTCTTGATTTTTTTGATAACCTTGTTCAATTTGTTGCTTAAATAATTAAGTCGTGCTTTGCTTTGTGGTGTTCGGTTCGTCTGCCAGATTTTTCGCGCTTTCCGTTTTTCTCTAACCTGATCTCTCACTTCTACTGGATAGTTGATGTGATTTTCCGTTTGGTTACAAGTAGGTGGAGTACTCTACCACGCTGCTTGAAGTATATTGTTGTTCAGCTGCTTTAATTGAACATCAAGTTGCGCCGGAGTCTTAATTGATACTTGTATTTCAGTATTGTCTTCGCGCTTTTTCTTGCGCGTTTTTGCTGAGCACTACTTGACTTAACCAGATGTCGATTACTCTTTTCTCTCCGGGTACATAGTTGTGCCACAAACTTTGGGAAGTTTTTTAGGCAATCTAAATTTAAAATAAATTTAAAAATAATTTTGTGAAATTCAACGTTTCAATTATTTATCAAAACGCCAATGATAGGCATCGCAGTTATAGTTTCAAATTCATCGCAAATTGATTCAAATTATACTAAACCATAGAATCTGAAAATTTCAAAAATATTTTTTCATAGATTTCTCGAAATTTGTTTCGAATTCTAATCAAATTCGTATTTAAACCTAAATCAAATTTCAGTTTCTGAATAAAGTTTGATTGGATAAAATTGAATATTTAATTTTGATAATTTTTTATTTTAGTTGCCAACCCTAAGCGAGTGTGCAGCTACCAAACATTAAAACGATGTTTTCCTAGGAAAAAAGGTGAGTATCTATTATATGATCTGTCTTTTTTGTTTTAAAACTTTCGGCAACGTGTCTTCTATTCACAGACATATTTTTACAATTCAAATCAAAAGACCATACGATAAATTGCTTCTGTGAACCGAATTGTTCCGATTCCATTATAATTATCGAACAAATTCATGTGAGTTAATGGCCACGGGCTATGTGCGATTTCATTACCACTTAAATTGTTTTTAATTAATTTTTAGGTTTTACCTGGAACAAAAACATTGTTGGGAAGTACAGGATCGCTGGTGGCCGTTCAAAAATATCCAACTATACGTTTTGTGCGACAAGTATTATTCACGTTTACTGATCTACTCGGTAAGTTATCGCATCGAGAAATGTATTATTCAAATTAGATATAAAAAGGTAAACTTGCTTACCACATTGGATATGGGAAACTAAAAACAAACTTTAACTTTGAAAGGAGTTCTACCTAGCACTTTAGTCTGGGGCCTAATTTTTTCTTACGCCATTTTCTCAAATTTCTTTTCTAATTTGTGCTCCTTATTTTAAAGTTTACAATAATAAAATAATTTTGTTGGTGTTTGCTGGCAGTCATTTTGGAAGATATATCAATAGAAACATGTCAAATAAGCGAATTTGTTTGCTGGAAGATATGTTGGTGAAGCTTAAGAAAATTTTAATGCAAGACATTTCCAGCAGTAGGTTCCTATCTAGGTTCTAATATATAGGCACCAGATATACTAAAAAATGAAATAAATTCGGCAGCCATTTAACATTGCCTGACAGAAAAAATGATGTTTGGAACCTTTCCTAGCAAGGTTAAATGACCGCAGAAATTTTATTTCAAGTTCAACGTAATTTATATGTATATTGTTCTTAAAAGATCTTAATCTAAAAAGTCTTCATCTAAAAATTAAAGAATATTGATTTTTAGGCGTATAAATCGCACCACTTAAAACCCAGCCTTCCATATATCTTTCTTAACTGTCAAAATGACTGCACAATAATTCCGATAGACCTATTTGTATATATAATAGGCCCGAACTCCGAAACGAAAGTTTTAGGGTTCTAAAAGTTTTAAGCGTACCGCCACAAACGAAATATGGCTGACACAATTTCCATAAAATCTAGAGTTGCTGGAATCATGTCTTGCATTCAAATTTTTATTTATAATATTCTGAATCTGAAAGTTTCAACAAGATAAAAGTTTTTTGTTAAAATTACTTAATTTTTGGGATGTCTGCAAGCAATCATGTCTGATGCATGACCCATTTTATTGTTTTTCGCCGCAAATTGGAAACCCTAGCAGATATTTTTTAACGTTGCTACATTGAATTTTTCAGCATCCTTAAAGGCAGTTTAATAAAATTTTATGGATGAACGTTTTATTCTCGATGGTGTTCCAGATGTTCAAAGAGATACCAACTTCCTCAACCTAAGAACCTTAGGAGAAAAAAGAAGCCTACCCCCGGGAAGGATAACCTTAGCAGGCATAACTTGGGAGATACCGAAAGTGGAACTGATTCTCTTCTTGAAACACATAATAAAACGCAGATTAGGAATGGACGTTTAAGAGAACTTAGCCATAACCTCTACAACAACACGAGCAAACAAAGGTCAAACAGTTAAACGGACCTTTTTATCAATAACAACCATCTGGGCCTACTATAGAGATGGAAATTCAGCAAACTAAACTTCAACTTCGGAACTTGAAAGAAGTGCACGTAAGCAGAAGAACCAATGTTCCATAAGTAATGGAAAGCATAAGACAGGACCGTACATCGGTTACAAGGTAAACAGGCAGCAGGTATCTGACAAGTTATGTGACAACGCATTCAGGTCCTTTAATAATACCCACAGCTATGATCACATTAACTACATGCGCGGAGAAACGCATGATCGTCAGAGCACAAATTGATCCAGACTCTCAAAAGTCATTTAGCACCATAAAGAAGTGCTGTAGCATCGATGTCATAATCGGCGTTGATTACTATCACTTAATTCTAAAAAGTAACATCATTAGAGTATGCCCACATGATCCAATTGCCCAAGAAATTGAACTTGGTTGAATCATTATGGGAAGCACACGCTGCAACCAGGAGATCAAAAGTTTGTCCCACAAGAAAAACACGTACTCGGGAGGAAGCAGGTGGAGAAAATTTATTTACAGAGATAACAGCGCGACTACCAGACGGAAAATACAAGATACACTTACCTTTAAAGGTGCAACCATCTTTACTTCGAGAATCCAGAGAGAAGGCAGTAGCTAGGTCATAATTATACATCTAGTGAGATACTATCCAGATGTTAGTCCAACATACTACATACTACATCATGGAGTGATCAATCTTGAAAGTACTACTATCAAACTGAGAATAGTATTCGATGCATAAAGCAAAGCCACATTGGGACTATCGCTGAACGACATAATGAAGAACGGGCCCAAAATTCAAAGTGAGCTAATTGATATCAACTTGAGGTGGCAAACACACAAATTCTTGTTAACAGCACATTCGGAAAAGATATTCCGGCAAATCTGAATGCACCTTAGTCACTAGAACCTGCAACGAATATTGTGGCGAAAAAAATGTTCACAACCAAAAGAAGTATACAGACTAAAAACGGTCACCTAAGGATCAAAAGCAGCGACGTTTCTCGGAACAGCAGCAAAGGTCATGGAAAGAGAATTTTACGTCGTTGATCTACTTATTGGGGGGCTACAGCGTTGAAGTGGTTGTAACCATTCAACAACAGATGGCAAGACTTCAATTAACAACGTCTATTATTGTTTGACTTTTCAAAATTATTTGATCAGGTCGGCTGGCTATCAGATCACCAATAATGATAGCAGCAAAGCTGATAATGTAAGAGACTTGGAGAGTTGACGTAGAGTGGGGTCATAAGCTTTCAGAAGCTATAGAACAAAAATGGAAAAAATATAAAACCGAATTAGGGGAATTAAGTAGAATAAAAGTATGAAGATGGATTAAAACCACATCAGCGCAAAACTAGAAGTCACACAGATTTGCTGGTGCTTCATAACAAACCTACGCAAAAACTTGGTCAAAAACCAGAGTTGCCCCAATCTAAAGAAAACTAGCAATTCCAAGACTGGAACTAAATGCAGCGCATCTGTTATCCAGGCTTCTAGTGCATTTCAACAACACTATGAACCACCAAGATGTGGAGTTATTCGCTTAGACGTACTCCACCATACTCCACATCACAAAGCTAGAAGGCTTTGTAGTCAATCGAGTAACTCAGCTCACGCCACAAGACTCAATGTGGTAGAAGGGACCTACCTTTTTGTAGGAAAATTCAAATGGACGGCCATCAATACTCTTATATAAGGGCCCACAAGTACAATCCGACAGCGACAAGGACAGCGTGGAAGATATCATTTGTCTCACAATAACCACTGGAGGCAAAGCAAACAAACTGCATCAATTAGTAGATAACTGAATCTCGCATAAGCCCATATTGCCATATAGTTAGGATTGAACAACATCGGTACTTCCATAAAGAACTTTAGGATGAACTGATGAAAGGAACAATATTGGATAAGAAATCCAAACAATCGGCTCTAAATTCAGTCATCAGCAAGGATGGGATATTACGATTACATGAACGTTTAGAAAAAATTACAACTACCAATGAGTCAAAAGCTGCTCATAATCCTACCGAATGAAAGCACGATCAGCAAACGAATAATTGAAGATGCGCGTTAGGCGACCAGACTTCATGGGGTCATACAAATAACACTGGCAAACATTCGTAATAAATTCTGGATCATTATTAGGAGAAATCTGGCATGGCACATTATACAGAAATGTGTAGTTCATGTTTCAGATTTAAAGAAACAATGCTCAACCAGCTAATGGGCGATATACTGACCTGCAGAGCGACTCCTTGCCGGACCGATTCAACTAACGAACAAGATAGGAAGTGGTCAAACCACGTACAAAGGGTACATTGTGGTATTTGTCTGCGTGGCCACCAAGACCACATATGTGGAAGTAGTCCACGAATTAACAACAGAAGCATTTATAGCAGCCTACCGCAGAATCAATTCGGACAATATAACCAACAACCAACTTTGTAGCTGCGGATCGATTATTGAAATAATAGAGCACGAAGATTGCTACTTTATAGAACCACAAATTGCAAGGTTATTACAACAGGAAGAAACAACCTGGCCCTTTATACATATATACATACCTCAATACCTCCCAAAACTTGGAGTTTTTGAAAATGAAAATATTTACTCACTAAGGACATGCTGGAAACTATGTAGTAGAAAAGATTGTAGACAATTTTTGGAAGAGATGGTTAAGGGACCATCTGCAGCAAACACAACAACGCTCAAAATGGCGAAAACTTCAGCACAATTTAGCTGCGGGGGATGTCGTTTTGATGAAGGAAATTGGGGAGAGTTCAGGAGGTCCATACTGGCTCAGATAGCTTGGTTCGTATTGCATCAATAAAGTACAACCAGAATATCTATAAACGACCAATCACCAAACTTTACAAGTTACCAAATGAAGAAAATAATTCTTGGTCGCAACAAATAAGCAACACAAACGAAGCTGATATCTGTTGTTCGGTTATACAGACGCTGTAACCCCCTTTGAACGTTATTAATTGTTTGTATGGTGGCATTTTGACTATGTTTGAAGAGTTTTAAAGTGTTACCAATTATTGAATTTTGATTCTTCATTACCAGTATTGATTTCTGTAGTTTGAAAACGTTCTTTGTATTGGCTTGCTTCTCTCCGTTCCAAACATGTTAACTAACACTAGTCTTGTTGCGTCAATAATTACTCGCTTCGATCTTGTGACTTCTTTATTAAATGATTGTAGTAATTGATTGCCTTCATCTATTCAACTCATTTGAGATCGTTGTTGCTGCTCAACTCCTACATCCACATTTATTGAGTCCATTACAACTTCAAGGACAGATAGCAGCCATCATGCAACGTATACCAGTTTCTATAACATTTCCTGGACACAAATTGCGGAAGTTAGACCACTTATTTAAAAGAATGACAACCAGGACACGAGTAACGAACGGATATGTGATAATCGAGATTTCAATTCCCTTATTCCCTTAATGGTTTTACAACATATGAATGTTCGGTAATAGCTAAAACCAACATACTAGTAAAGAGAAGAAATGCACATATAGTGCCAACAATTGCATTTGTCGCCATGGACATCGCAATTAACAGCTAGATCAACAATACACAACAACCACGCAAGGAAATGACTGTGAAATCGCAATATTACAACTTACAAGTCTAATTTACAAGGTATATGCGACACAAAATATCAAAACGTTACATCAAATTTTTGGATAAGGCTGTGCGCACCAAATCAATTGCTGTTCTTAATGATAAAGGAAACAACGGTCACAACTATGTGTAACTCAGTTACTTACCAACAGCAATTATTTCAACTTAGCTTCGGGATGTATCTTAAGAGATGGCCACGTAATTATATTGGCCTCTGACAGATTCGAAAGCACCATAGAGAACTTCGGAATTGCATCATACTTAAAGGGGATACACTTTAGGAATTAAAGACACTCCCGACAAACAGGCTTTAGAAGAGCAAATCTCTAGCCTGATAGAGAAAGAAGCACAAAAGAAAGGTTTTATAATACGCCACCTACGAAGAAGAAGATGGAACCAGCAATCCGCCATAGCTACACTGGCTACCTGTGAAAAACCACTATTCATAAGAAACCTGCGAACCACCACTACCACGGTTAATCATACCACGCAAAAGAAGGGTTAACCATGTATGACAAAATTAATAGTATATGGCTCTTCTTCAGAAAATCAGTTCTCCTGACGTAACACTTACCATACACGTCTTGAACTTCTACAGCTTTACCTTTTCTCTCCTTTACCTCAAACTATTCGGGATCATAATTCGTGGATAACTTGTTCTCTTGGTTCCTGTTCTAACTTTCACTTTATCTCCTATTTGTATGTCACCTTCCATTGTATGTCTCTTGAGGTCAGTGTACTCTTTACGCCTTAGTTTTACTTCGTTTACCTCGGGAAGAGAGAAACGTGCGAAAATAGGTTTTAAAATTTCGATTGTTTTCTAATTTTTAATCAGTCTCATCATTTCTACGAGCACATATCGACTATAGACTTTATTCGGTAATGGGCCAAGGAAATCATTCCTTATCTGGTTCCAAAGACCTTTGGTTGGTTCTGAATTCTTTTTCTTAGATTCTACTTGACTACTGTTGCACGATTTAACAAACTTCGTCACGCCAGCATCCTGATTGTACCATCACGTTTTACTTCTACGCCTCCTCTTCATCATTGATTCACTCTCTCTTCCTTCATGTGCCAATTCAAGAATTCTCAACTGTAACAGCATACCGTTTACTTCCAATAAATCCTCTCTAAATAGCTTTTATACTTTGCTACGGCCATTTCCCATTCTTTAAACAATACTTTGAATCTATTATCTTCTCATCTTTCATAACTTCATCTTTGAATTCTTTCAATTTTATGTCTTTTGGTGTCGCAACTAAGACTACTTCCTAAAGGTAAATGTCACCTCTTTCGTCGTATGTTCTTTCATTTTTTGACCCTGTTTGATACAACCTTGACAAAGGATCGGCAGCATGAGTTTTACCTGGTCGATACAGGACATTCACGTTGAACGATTGAAAACGCACGGTACTATCTCTCAATTCTTCAAACTAAATTCTTGGGCATAATTTCAATGAAGGTTTAAATAAAATCTCCAGCGGTTTGTGATCGATTATGAGATTAAACTGCTTTGCTCCCTGTCCATACAAATGCCAAATCTTCCTTCTCTGTCTGCAAGTAATGTCCCTCTTTGTCTGACCATACTTTAAAAGCGAAAGTAACTATTCCAGCTTCCTATCAATTGTTTCCATGCATTAATACTTTTCCTAGCACATTTGGACTAGTCTAGGCTACTAATTGGAAATTGCTAATTGGAACTCTTCATTTTCTTTCCGTTATATTCGATTTCGACTCTCACTACGAGTATGTACTTTAAAAATATTTATGTTATTAATCTTTTACCTTACTGTCGATGGTACCATATTCCTTAATTATTTTAATTTTCTTTTGTGCCGCTTCAGGATAAGTGTTCTTGCTAACCATTCTAATTTTAACGTTACCTCACTATTTTTCGATGAAATATTTCGATCTGCCACAAGTTTAATTCGATTACAATCTATTCTAGTTCTACACACCTTTTCTAATGATTTAAAATCTGACACTTATTACACTGTTTCCCTATTGCTGGAGAATTTGTGTGCCTACTAAAATAACCTACACATCCGCATCTCAAATAAACCAGTTCGTTTCGCTTACCTGTACTTTTGTCCGACTTTCCAATTGATTTATGTAGCTCGATTTTGATTGACTTGAATTCTGGTTACATTTTGGTTGACTTGGTCACCCATTTTGATTTACTTGTTGATATATTGACTTTTCTTACTTGGGTCTGCAAGATCCTAATTCTGTACATCGCTTTCGATGCTCAGCCCCTATTCCTAAACTATTATACTTATGAAACCCCCCCTCTGTTTTACTTGTACAGAGAACAGAAATGTGTAATACGACAAACTACACACAAAAATTATTATTTTCTAAAGTTTTATTTCAATCCATATAACAGCACAAAAGCAATTGTTTAATCATGTCAAATCGCTATTTTCACCCCTCAACTACGATTGATTCTGCCACGTTGCATTTGTCTCTTCTTTCTGCCATCACCAACGCAAGTGATTCTTTCATTCTGATTCACTCGAACTATCTGCTCCATCCCAACGTTCATATTTTCAATATTCCCTCGCGCGGACATCTTTGTTGGCCATGCCTTTAACTAAATCGTCTAATTCTACGTTTCCTTTTTCTATTACTTTTTTTTCTAACTTGCCGAGTTACTAGCATCCTTTCCGTAGTCAAGTTCACACTACGAATTGGTTAATAGTCTCCTCTCTATCTTGCTTCATGGATCGAAAATATCTCCTTTTTAGTGATAAGCTTATTCTAACAACTCATTTTGTTTTTGTTTCTGTGTCATTTTCCGCTTCTTGTGGTAAATTGCAGTAAGTGCAACATTTTGATTTTTTAGTTTCGTTATCCGTAATCTGATCCGTATTAATCAATATTTCAAATGATCGTTTCTAATTGGTCCAATTTACTACCATCAGCTTAACTTTTCGTAAGGGGTTTGAGTGGTATTACTAGATTGATGTCGAGATGCTCTTTCTACCCATATACGATTTCTGTATATCAACTTGCCTTTTCCACGAGTATAAGCCGACAATGCTTTAAAAATTTGTTCATTTTCAACATCAGCTCATTACAATTTCACCATAATAGCCCAAAATTAAAATTGTATACAATAAATCTATAGATTGTAGCCAGAACTTTCGATTGAGGGCACAACGAGCGTCATGGCTTTATCGAGTCAGAAGTTCCACTGCGCGGAAGTTCCCAGCTACTACTTTTATGTGCTGAATAGCGCACTGCCATCGGGTTTTCCAAAACATCACCAAAGTTAGAGACGTATTCAAACCAAAAAAAAACGCCTGTTAAAATTGTGCGACATATCTGATTTTTGATATTTAAAATATTTCTCCTTTCTCTCCGATACCTAATAAAATAAACATGCCTATAATAGATGTTAAAAATGATATTAATAAATGACTGTTCCTTCCTTACACTGGCGCTACAATCCATGAAGAGATTTGGTCATCTAAACGAGGTTCCTCTAAATAATTCGATCCACGACAAGACACAAAAACGGTGACCGAATGAGTTTAGCCCCTTTCGTTGGTCCTGATTCCAAGGCCTTGGAATTGGTCGTCCGATTTTGTGAACAAAGAATGCCATCATAACCTTGATAATTTTATGAACCCGGATGATGTCAACTTTATCGATCATTTCTGATCTCGTCATTTATTCGTATTCTGTACATGGCTCCCTCTTTAATTTGACCGACAATTATTCTAATAATCTTACACTCAGTTAGATCAAGTTTTTGGATGTTTTGTGCTGTTAGTGTCCAAGACTAGCAAAAAAAAGATGATCACTGGTCTGGCCTCATCAACGCTTTGTAGATGTTTAGTTTTGTTTTGCGCGATATGTGGAGGAGACTTGAAAATTTTCATGTTGGAGTAAAATGTTCAGTATCCTACTGCTTCACATAACTGAACTCTTCTAACATTGTTACAAAAATGAAAAAAAATTCAATTAAATTACGAATATATAATTTAATCAGCTCTCTTTCAATAATATATTTTTTTTGATTTATTTGAAGGAAAATGGACCTAAAAAGCAAATAATTGTCTTAAATTTAACTCAAAGCAGACTAATCAGGTTTGAAAAGATTTATAAATAACAACAACAAATTCACAATTATTTTGACGATCATGGTACTGGTACTACGAAAAATTGCATAAGCTTCTTTACATCGTTCATCTTTTTGCTTGACACTTTGTTTCTCTTTGGCAATAAACTAAATCCTGGCGAACTATTCGTAATATTGGATATGTTCCTTTTAAATGGCTCCACATCAATGATGGATCCGCTATAAGTGTTACTGACACCAATATTTATCCCTCCACTGTGCGCCTTTGTGTAGCATATAATCCTTGCTGCACTTATTTTAAACGGCATTTTGGATTTCATGAGTCCCTTCGACTCTGATTTATAGTCATACCCACAGGCATTCCAGTCCTTACCAATATTGAGGACCTTGCCGTGTTCTTGTAGTATTTCACGGTATTCGTCTGGTGAAATTATTGTCTCCTTTCTTCGAAAATCCTTTTCGACTCGCCCGAAAACACGATCCGGTGGCATAAAACTAAGTCCTCTTATCAAAAAATAGTGCGTAATATTTTTAAAAACTTTGCTCTGCTCCAAGAAGTAAATTAGTGCTGTCATTAAGATGCTATTTTTATTTTGGGATGCACATGAGTCGGGAAAAGTCTTAAATTTGTTGGCATATCAGATAACTGTTACTCGGTGATATCCTTCTTACTTTTTCGTTTCTTATGATTTACAATTCCCATGTTGTAAAGCTAAAACTATCAATAATAAGAATAAATAAAAATAGATCTGGGTCAATAAATAATAATAATAAAATGGCATACCTGTCGAGAGTAGAATACTTCATCAACAGAAAGTTTTGGCAAAAGCTGATTCTGCTGCATGTCAAATACAATATCTAGTGTGCCATAACACGAAGCTGGTGTAGTTTTTTTTTGCTCACTCAGCTTGAAGTTCTATTAGATTATTTTTCAAATTAAATAATTTAACATCGAAAAGTTTGCTTGTAGAATAGGTGTCTAAGGGGGTTTCAGAATCCAATGAGAAACTCAGTGTAAAATATTTTTTATATTTTAGAAGCGAATAACCTAGCTTATTGGATTTTGTTTGTGATACAAGAAATAAATCGAACATCTTCTGTAAACTAAGCTCCGGCGGTCAGTATTTAAGAAATATTTAAGTTACCTTGCCAACAGGGCTAGCCTGTTTGTAGACGCTCCAGTGACATTTTTGAAAAACTGAGCACAAACATGTACTAAAGTATAATTTCTTTTTCGTATGTAATAAATTGTGCTAGTAGTATGAGGTTTTTTAAGTCCCTGTTTTTGTTTTCTTTTCGGGTAACAAACCTTCATATATTTGATCAAAAACGCGTCCTGATTCACCTTAGATTCTATGCTTTTAAGATGATGAGTAACACTAAAATAACATAAAATATTTGTATTTGGAATCCATAACAAACATACAGCTACTTACAACTTAAGTCATCTGGTGAAATTTGATTTGATGCACATCGACCGTTTATTTTATTATTTGTATAATATAAACATTCATATACAAGATCGCAGTCTTGTAAAGATGTTCTTCTTTTTATAATAACTCTTCCTTTCCGATTTTTGTTTGTCCTTTGGCGTTGCAGTAACTGGTGTTCTATATTCGCTATTTTCCTGCATATTTATTTTAATGATCATCAGTCTAAAAACTTATTAGCAAATGAGCTGCAGCATAATTATTTATTAAACGAAATATAAAAATTTTAATAATGCCGTTCTCTGAGAAATAGAGATAACTGTATCCACATTACTGGTACCTTGTTATTCGTATTAGTTTGTGAGGCAGTATCTCTCTTTTTTATTCACACACAAATTAACATCAACTTTGTTTAGTTTTGGAAAAACTCGAATATTTAAAATATTTTTTGTATGGATCTTGTTAGGTTTAGGACAAATATTATTAGCTTAATCGATAGGAAATAAAACCACGAAAATGTTGACACCCATATCTCATTTTCACATTTTGGACATTTGTTGAGTTTTGGGAAAACGGCTCTCAATTGCAGCATGCTTATCAATGAATTTTGAAACAAAAAAATAAAATAAAATTGTTAGCATAAAACATAAAAGATAGATTTTACCTTTCATGCCTTGATCCATGCTCTTCTTTTGTAGACTGGCTGCAACGGCATCCGATCTGAACTAATTTTTAATTATTTGTATCTCTCATTTCAGTGTCCGTTGGTGGAACAGCCGGCTTACTTCTCGGATTCAGCGTGCTAGGTGTCGTCGAAATTATATATTTCTTTACACTCCGTTTATTTTGGTATATAAAAGGACGACGTTAAAATGACATGAAAATTAAATTCAAAAATAATTTAAATTTTTTCAATTTTATTTGTATATTTTTATAACAATTGGTTTTTCCTCAAAACTTTTTTTTACCTACTTTCAGAGATTTCGTTTGTTTCTTTTTTATAAATGTACACATCAATAATTTTTTCTTTTATGCTTTTCATTTGTTTCAAAAAATAATTTATACTAATTTTTAATTTTTTATTATATAGCTAATATTAAATTAATTGTATTAATTGTGTGTGTGTGTGTGTGAATAAAATGATTTTGACAAAAATCTCCAAAAAAATTACACCCCAATTCCCATAGTCGTATCACGTCATTTTTCATGACTATAGTCTTTCACAGTTTACTTTTACAGTCCTACTTTAACACAGTAATAGCCAAATCGAGGACGTACGGCTATATACCCGTTTTGTAGAAGCCACTTGCACATTGCATTGCTTCATTCCAACCTATTATAGTGCTGACATGAAAGGTGAGTCGGCCCATGGATTCTGCACTCTCAACAGGGGGTCATAGTGTGGTGTGACAGGCGACTACAACAAAATGGAAGGGCGAAATTTTCGCCCTAATATTTTTTTTAAATGTTTGTAATTGCGTAATTTGGTTTACTTGTTTAAATAAACTGTTGTATAAATTAATACTTTTTTGTTCTAAAACGACTTTATTTGTAATTTGGCCGACATCTTTATAGTTACAGTCGTGTCACTTGAACCAACTTCAAGAATACCAATTTTCAAGCGACGTGACGTGACTGAAGTCACATCGTCTGAAATGACACGACTATGGGAATTGGGGTGTTAATATTAAAAAAATATGTATCCTTTTCAACAAAACAAAACAATAATTAAATAAATATAATATGGAATTGTTTTAAAATAATTATGTATAATAATAAAATGTTAAATCTCCTATTGTGCTTTAATTAAAAACTAAATATATTTTTGTTTCATACGTATCATATAATATATAAATTAACCCCCCACGATTTGAAGAATTCTCTAAAGATAAAATATCGTTAATTTTTATATTTTTTTTTTTTTTTTTTTTGTAAGCAGAACCGAAGTAGATTATCCCTGCTTTGATTCAAAAAAGTTTTTAAATGTACAAATCATTTGTTTTAAAAAACAATTTTTGTCCTCACTAATAATTTTTATAGTTTTAGTTTCCACTATTGCAAAATAATTAACTTTTTTATTTTATTTAAAAAATTTATAAATGCTGTATTTTGCTGAATTTCTGGAATTATATTTCTTTTTTAATAAACCAATAATATTTTTGACCGTCTATTTATACATTAATAATATTATTAATTAATATGTTTTATTTAAATTACTTAAATATAATAAAGTATATGTATTAATAAAAAAATAATAATAAAAAATTTATTAGGGATTATCGACATCAGCTGGATCAACCATTTCAAAATCTTTGCCAGTCGATGACCGCTGTGAACCCTCCGATTCACTTTCCGATGGTGTTATAGAACTGAAAATAGATTTAAAAAAAAAACAATATGGTTGTTTTATTTTCTCTCTGATCCACCGAAAAAAAAAATCTAAAATTTTATTCGTGTTATGATTGGCTGATGGAGTCGTCACGCATATACCAGGTGATTTTTTTAACCTGATACACTCAAATATCTCGGAAAATAAGCACTCTACGAAAAAAATGGTTAAGATCAAAATTTAATTATTTCTTGGGGGAAATACATTAGTGTTAAAATTAGTACATTCCCTCCTCCTTGCAGGTGGGGCGGGGAAAACTTTGAAACTAAAATATGAACCCCTATTTTTTATTGCAGATTCAGATTCTACGGCTCAAAATACGTAGGATTTGACTGAAATTTTTTTTCGATTTATGATAGATGGCGCTGTAATTGACGATATGTTTTTTCGATTTCTCCTACTGAGAACCTACGCAAACGATTCTGCAATACGTCTGCAATAAAAATACCACGGTTTCATTGTAAATTCTCGAAATTGGTCGTCAACAAATTTACTCATTTTGCAAATTTCGAGTAACTGGAAAAAGGGTGCTTGATTTACATGAGTCCCCCCCTCGCCTCATCATCTTTCAATCGAAAAAGAATATCGTCAATTACAGCGCCATCTATCATGAATCGAAAAAAAGGCTTAAGTCAAATACTACGAATTTGAAATAGGGGGAAAAATAGGGGTTTATATTTTAGTTTCAAAGTTACCCCCGCCCCACCTACAAGGAGGGGGGTACTAATTTTAACACTAATGTATTTACCCCACGGAATAATTAAATTTTGATCTTAACCAGTTTTTTCGTAGAGTGCTTATTTTCCAAGATATCTGAGTGTATCAGGCTAAAAAAATCACCCGATATATGGGGCATTCTCTGTCAAATCGGCCCCTCCCTGCACATTTCATTTTTTGAGATAAATAAACTTTTTGGGGTTTACAATTTTCGTTAACATGTCTACTTTTTAATGCTGTATGGCATTTTTATGGCGTCCTTGGATTTTCAAAATGGCGGGTCATACCTGCTAAACAAGTCACTTATTTTTAATAAAATTGTTATAAAAGCGTAACTCTGTTAATTTACTCAAGTGTTTCTGGAGTCATTGATTTACAAATTTATGATTAGCTGATCACGAATCTGAGGTCGAGGTTTTTAATATTGAAGATGGCGGACGCAAGATGGTAGATCGAATATGGCCGAAAAAAATACCAACTTTTCAACGTTCATAGAAATCAATAAAAACTTGATCTAGGGGATTTTCGGGGTCGGTGATCAATAATTTAGGTTCAGAATTTTAAAATTCAAGAGGGCGGACCCAAGATAACCGCCATAAAGGGTAAATTTTTCAACGTTTTTGAATAACGATAAAAACATGATATAGGCGGTTTTCGGAGTCAATGATCACGAATCTGAGGTTTATACCAAGAAAGTACCGGATTCTCGATAAAAAGTATTATTTTAAAATTGTCTAAAAATAAAGCGTTTGTAACCCTCTGTGGGCCAATTACGAAATTTTTCGATTTCGAAAGATATGATAGTTGGAAAGATATCCCAGTGTATGGATAGCCATTCGGCATCCAGTGAGGAGAGGATCAGGAAGAGCTATAATGAAAAACCGCTATAATTTTGTTAGCCGATGAACTTGTTTCGTTTTTGGTGCTTAGAGTATTCCCTGGAATATTTTCGTTATATGTGTGTATGAGCTGGCTTATTATTTTACGCTCAACTCTGTCTACATCATTTTCCACGGTAAAATTTTGCAATGCTTCTTTTGTTTAGTATAAAGGCAATTACCGTGTAAACCGCTTGTAATTCAATTTTATTTTACTGACCCTAACCAATAAGATACCCTTCTCAATAGACCGCTTGTCGTTAAAGTTAACTCAACATTCGATTCCCCATTATGGATGTAGGTGTTTGGCGTTAATAACGAAGAGCGCACATCGAGATATATATAGTCGTATACATATATAGTCAATTGGTTCATCAGAACATTAAAAGTAGACACTGTCTAGATAAAAACTGCCTAATCCTGATCTCACCTCTATAAACACAGCGAGTTTGTGTGATAATATTACGTAATCTAGAGAATTTCTTTATCATTATTTATAATTGCGATAGCTTCTTTAATAATAACATTGTTTTCAATCAAAACGTTGTGTTAATAGGGCGCACATCTTACTCTTGATTATGTAAAGTTCTTGCATACAAAGTAAATCAATACTTTCATGAACTGCACATTGCCCAAATGTCCAATTTCATGTCCAACAGCCTTTGCATTTTGCATATTAAGTTGCACAAAAACATGCTGCAGTATTGTGTAAATTACTCAAGAAATTGATTAATGAATTCAAAATAGTGGTAAATACAGGGTGAGTCTGGTAAAAACTGCTCCTAATTTTTCTCGTTTTGCCAGGTGGAAGAAGGAAATTTGTTTGGTGACTTAGGATAATCTTAAATGACCTTAGCTTTGAAGACATGACCAAAAAAGTTATCCCTTCAATAACTTCAAATATCACAGTGGCTGTTCAAAATAACCAACAACAAAAACAATTTTTTCAAAAATACGGTCATCCAACTTCACTTGATTTGCGAATGCGTGATAAATAGAGAGCCTAGAGAGAGAAGTTACAGATATCAGGGCTGATTGATCGGTTAGTAAACTGACTCCTAAATTAATTGATTTTAAAGTATTCTACAAAATAGCCCTAAGAGACAGGTAGACAAAAACAAACTACTCCGGTGAAACATTTTTAAGCTTTTACTTAATTAACACAATGTCTTTGCGATAGAAGGGACTTTAAATTTTTTAGTTGCTTTAAACTTTTATTCAAGGACTAACAATCTACCGAAATATTTTGTGTCTACGAACATACAGATACATTTTGATATTAGGCGAGTGCGTGCCTCCACGTGCCAGCGACGAGAACTTAACGGTTTCCTGCCAAGGCACGCCGATAATGAACACAAAACTGTAAATAAGCAATATAGCGAGGGAACTGATGTAGGCATAGCCTGGATGCTACTCTCACTTACACCAGTCAGCGGCATCAGAAGGCTGAATGCATATTATAGGAATTGAGATGACCTCGCCTTTGCAATTATTAATCTATACAGACAACTGGTCGAAAGGTTTTCAAACTTACAGAATGGAATACTTCTGTCTGCAGAATAGGAAGAAAAACCGTTAGAACACATAAATTGAATCAGGCTCATTATCGGCCATCTCAAGAACAACGATTTTGGTAATAAAATCAAATAAAAATCAAATTTACTATTGTTATACGCATTTTACAACCAAAACCCGTGATAAAATTCTAAATATATTGAACCATTTTAAAAATGTGTTAATGTATTAAAATTTACAAGCAACATTTTCAAACCGCTGGATTTCTCTATCAAATTTCGTGACATTGGAGAGGAAAATTTTGCAAAAGAGCGTTTTTTTGGAAGCTTTAAAGTTTCAAGTTTTAAAATTCCAAGCTTTGAGAACACTTCAATTAAATTAAAAAAGAATTTCATTGATTAATGGTACGAAAGCTCAAATGAAAAACAAAAAACTAGGAGGTTTATTACTATTAGCCTTTTAATCCTTATTAATTCGCAAGGTTCAATTGAAATTTCGATTCATGAACGGGTTTTCTTGGGTCTATCGGCGATATTCCAACAGAACTTATTACCTCAGACATTTTATTTTTTATTTAAACCTAATACAATAATAAAGATAAATTACACTTGGATAAAAAATCATTCCAAGATTTTTCAATAATACCCTCCAAAAGCAGCAATTTGTGATGTTACTTAAGAATAATTCTCTCTTGAATTGAAGGCTTGAATTCTTCTCAAGATAACCAAATTAAATAAAACTACAAAATTCTTTGAACACAATTTGGATTAATTCTTTTTTGATTAAAGACCAAATCTAATCAAATTTATTTGCACAAATTTAGCATATTGTTTTATAAATGTTAACTAGAAAACTAAATCCCTCTAGATCAAATCAACAAAACTAGAACCATTTGTAGTTTTTACTTTGCGTTTAATTCAAATCAAATTAAAGCAAGAGTCAGACAAAAAGGTGTACAATCAGGAAGCAACATAAACACCACGAGAAAATCGCATCCAAAAATGATAATCTCTATAATACTACGATTTAATCATTTCATCAACCAACCGCGATAATTCAAGCACATGTTTTGCATTGCTGCGTACATATTACATACTGATAAGTTAACACTTTTAAGCCCCAAATTATCTATTCGATTAATAAAATATAGAAACTCTGTCTGAAAGGGTTACCCAGCGAATAAAACAAACAAATTCATAATTTCCGTATTTTGATATTTCAAAAAAAAAAATGCGACATTAAAACAGCAGGTTAAACCTGTCTTACAAAATTATAGCGATCAAGAAGCGAGTCGTGCGCGGCACACAAAGTATAAATATGAATACGTGGTGGAAAATATTTTCTTTGCTTTTAAAACTTACTCTTTTCTCTCGGAAGTAATTGTAGTTGTAATAATAGTTGTTGTAGTTGTTGTTGTTGCTGCTGTTGTAATCTCATCAGGGAGTTCGGATTTTACATTTTGCACATCATCAGCGGACATCAATTTTGTTACGTTACGTTTATGTACAGTAGACGCTGTTGATGTTGATGCATCTTCAGTAGCATCATCGCCCCGATCCGATATTGTACCGGTTTCATTCTCTTTGATATTATCGATTTTATCCTTATCAAGCGTATTCGAATCATCTTCAGCATCACTATCCTTGTCCCGTTTACGTTTTTTCGTTTTTTTGTTAAGAGATGAACCATCTTTGTATTCATGCTGTAAACCAATTGAGATTTAATTAATACAATTGTTTATAAGATAAGAGGTGTCTAACTTACAGTATACAGTGGCCAAAATGATGCAAAAAATCCTACATCTTCGGTGAGATTCGGGAACAGCCAGAAATGATGTTTTGAGCCGGTCACCAACCAAACCAAACAGAATACAACAAACCGTAATACGGCCAAACCCAAAATGAAAACCAAAAATCCAGCTGCGGCAACACTTAAATAGTAAACTCCCTTACGTAGAGATGGTGGCCACAATGGGAATAGGCAAATAACGATAGCACCGACTACGAGTAGAGCACCAAATAGCCAATAGTGCATTGGAATTGGATCGTAGATCCAAACGTACACCTCAGCCCCATCCACAAACACTTGCTCCGGATGCATATCTAGCCTGATTTTACGTTTGCGTTTCTCCTTCTCTGCAGTTGCTTTTTCACCCTTTCCCCCCTCAACATGACTACTCTCCGCATCGGTCACCTTCTCCTTCTCCTCCATATCTTTCTTACTTGCACCAGTTGCCGATTCTTTTTTAGTCAATTTCGTTTCAGATTCTGATTTATCGCCACCCTTATTCTTGGTTTTAGCTTTTAATTCTTGTTCGGTGACCGGAATTTTTTTGGCACGATGAAAAAATTTATGAACCAGCATACTGTCCAAAAATTCTATAGCTGCTTCACGTGATGGTAATAGACAATTATCGCCTGTCGCATATTTCGATGACATGAGAGCATCAAGTGCTTTTGATGCTATAAAACAATCGACTGTGTGGCTTAAAAATTTTGTCGTTTTTTTCGGGATATTCGATCGTAACCATTTTGCAACGGCAACCTCATCTTTTGTTGGTTTATCAACTTCTTGATCGGCACCTCCAGGGCCGGTGTACTCCTGGAAAAAACAACAACAACAAAACAAATAAAAAAAAATTCATGAGGTAATTTTGGGTATTTCCCCCAGCAGCAGAGATCGAAAACTTAACAACAGCTGGGTTATTCCAATAATTGTGTTATTGTATAAGATGTACATCGAGGGAGTAAACGAACATACACACATTAGATTTCATTGTCAAGGTTCCTCTCTAATCGCTTGAACAATTAGAAATTAGTAAGTAAAAGAACACAATTTTACTCTCAATTAGAGACATGTACAAATATTTGAGTACAAGTCCCGTTAATTGGAATACTCATCCACCTAAATCGCTGTGTTTGTTGTTGTGATGTGTAACAATTTGCGTAGTATCCCCCATTTTTTTTTTTTATTATAATCTACTTTTGTATAAATAATACGATGCATCTAATTAATTAAACAATTAAAATAAAACTTGAAAGAAAATTTCACAAAAACAAAAGAATTAAGTTGCGGTTTGTACATTCCTCTCTGTATTGTTTTTGTCACGTCACACACAAATCCAAAAAGGTACATAAACATAAAAATGATATCCATTCTTGAAAGGATTATGTCTTGCAGCTTTACATTAGTGTAGAAATTTATTTTAATATTAAATTAATAAAATATAAAAAATACTTACATCTTTACGACGTTTGGCCCGTTTCTTCTCCGACATTTTGAAACTTTATGATGTTTTTGCTATTTTTTTTCGTATATTTATGTCAGACGAGACGACAAGACAACACAACACAAACACACAAAAGTTTCATACGTCATTTGCCAGCGTAAATGTCACAATGCTGGAATGAATGCGTTTTATGTATGTATTAAGGCGGGTTTCCAAATTTTATTTGGATTTTGTTCAGCGGAGTTAAGTACTTTTCATACCAGGCGCCTCGGCTTTCAGCTTCAAAAATAAAAATTCTTTATTTCATTTTTGAATTATGTAAATTAGTTTACATTTAATTTTATATAAATAAATTTAATTTGTTGAAAAATAATTTATTTTTAAGTAATACTATTAAAAAAATCAAAATATAATGCAATGAAGTTATCTATAAAGCCATGCAATGCGTTCCACACTCGACTGCGAAATTTTAAAGTATGTACATAGGCCCTTTCCGAAAGTTATACTTATTTATTTAGACCTACTTATTTAAATAAGTATGTTGGCGAGGTAACTTAAAATAAGTATGTTCTTACAAAAAAAAAATCTTAAACGAAAACCAAAATTCTGTTAATTTCATTGCATACATATTCTGATATTATGTAGTAATTAAGTTTTATAAAAAATTTAATTAAAAAAATTATTTTATAGTTACAAAATAGTCAAAATAAAAAATAAGTATGTGAAATCAATTCGGATGATTTTACATACTTATTTAAGATGGCGGCAAATAAGTATGTCTAAATAAATAAGTATAACTTTCGGAAAGGGCAATAGTACAAGGCGAAGTGCTTTGTCAACATAACCTACAAATCACATATTTTGCACAATTGTTTTATACTTACCAAAAAATGTAGCTCATATGTAAGTTACAAATTTAGAATATCTCAGTTCATGCTATAATTCTCGTGTAAAATAGACCTAAATGAAATATTTGATAGCAACCGAATGTTCAAAGCCAACGCCACCGTTATGAAAGAGTCTCAACTTCGCATTTTTTTTTTTTTTGTGGTTTTAATCTATGCCATCTGTTCTGGGGCTCAAGGCACTCCCAACTCTTTCGCATTTACTTTTACCGTCCTACTTTACGCAGTAGTAGCCAAATCGAGGACGTACGGCTATAGACCAGTTTTGTATAAACCACCTGCACATTGCATTGCTTCATGCTAACCTATAGTGCTGACATGAAAGGTGGGTTGGCCCAAGGATTCTGCACTCTCAACAGGGGGTCATAGATGTGTTCATCTTCATCACCGACCGTAAGTAATCAGATGATGAAAAATCCCTTTTGCATCCGGCCCCTATAGCGATTTGAACCTGGTACCTCCCGATACAACCGCCGCAGCTTTAACCTCTGCGCCGTTTGGTCGGTCAGCTTCGCATTTGTGGTAATTAAATATTTCGAGGCGAGGCGCCTGGTATGAAAAGCACTTTATTCCAGCAGTAATAATAGCTGTATTTTGTTGAGGAAAAATTGTTGGAGTTATTTTTTTCTTAACAGAATAAGCCGCGAAATATTTTTTCGATTTAATTTTTATATTCTAAGTTGGAAATTTTTCTGTTTTTCATTCGAGCAGTTACGTATTTTATTTGTTCAAGCTCGAATTAAATCACTCAAATTTTTTGTTCGAATTATTTAATTCCTGTCACGTGCAATTGTTGTTGTAAATTTCTCAACAAAATACAGCTAATATTCCTAGTGTTCAATCGGGCAAAAATGATAAAAAATATCATGATATTTTTTATCACTTTTGGCATTAAACGCACTCATTTATCACACACAAAAACCAACTCTTTTCTTGGTTCCAGCTGTCAATTTTGAATTAATTTTCTTTATGATATTTTCGGTACTTAAATTAAATTGGATTTGCTTTTTTAAGATATTTATATGATATTTACACAGTCACCTATTTATTTAAACATAAATAATAATTTATATTTGGAAGTTTCGTCTGAGAACACAAACACAACGAAACTCAAACTAAAATTATTTGTGTCTCCAATATTTGGATAAAAACCAAATAGTTTCAATATCAAAATAGTTTATAAAAAAGAAATAATTAAAATATATAACATTTAATTAAAACCCTGACGACAAAATGAGTTTATTGAATTTTACAAAGCGGTTTAAAACCAAATGTAACATTTAAAATCAATTTATCATTTTTTATCAATTTTGGTTGTTCAATCGGGTTTGACGTACAATATTACAAAATGAAGTTAGGGTGGGATAAAATATCATGATATTTTTTATCATTTTTGCCCGATTGAACACGTCCATTATCACATTATTTTGTATGCACCCAAATTATCACAGCCACTACGTGTTATAAATTTAACACTTCTGTAATAATGACGGTGTCTATCTTCCGCCCGCTGCCAGAGCGGGGAACGACGGTTTGATTTTTTCAGGCTCGTTGAATGTTTCTCGTATTTTTACAGTCTGTGACTTTTACTTTGTATCAGTATGTCAGGGGTCTGACGGAATGTCAGCGCCTTACGTGGTGAAACAGGGCTTGAGTCGGTCGATGTATACGTTGACCTGCCTGAATGAGCCTGTTGCTGAAGTCGATAATAAAGTTTTTGTCACCGCGCTTGATCACACGGTGTGGACCAGTCAGTGTACGGTGGTTGTAAGGATTTACGCAATCTGTCCGTTTCTTCGGTACAGGGCCGAGATGCTGGTGTTTACTTAAAATGGCAAAAAATGGCTTTTTAATTGTCTCACGAACTCGCTTTGTGGGACTGTATTTTAGTTGTGCGGGAATTGTCCTAGGGGCCTATTCTCGAATTCCACATCCATTTTCCACATGTGGACATCTGTCAAAAATCATAAAAATTGAATTTTTTCGGTACTAAGGGAATATTTCCGAATGGGTATAAGCATGTGGAAAAATTCCCCATATAGGAAAATGTCAATGCCGCATGTGTTTTATATACGAATTACAATAGGCCCCCTGGTAGTCTAATTATGGTTATGTAAACTAATTCAGAACGGGAAGCTTGCAGTAGTCCTAACATGACTGTCAGATGTATGTTGGTCCAGTCGGCGCGCTCGTGGCACATAATGGCAGTCTTGAGAGTGCTTTTCTTAACCATGCCGTTACACTTCGGGTTGTAGGCCGTGATCGTACGCGTTTGAAACCTAGTAACTTAGACAGCTCAACAAACAGTTAAGATTCGAACTGAGTTCCTTGATCCGTAAGAATGGAAACGCCAGAGTGGCAGCCGTTATGTCCTTTACAGGAACCACTTCGGGCCAACGCGTGAAACATTCTATAAGCGTGATGCAATATAGTTAGTTATCAGAAATGGGTAAAGGACCAATGATGTCTAGATATATCTCTGCAAAACGTTGCGAAGCTAAAGTGAAGTTTGCGAGAGGTGACTTGGTATGCCTTGAAACTTTCGATTGTTGAGTGAAGATTTTCGAATCCTTCCGGAACGAGGGCCAAATAACATGTTTAGTTAAAATATTGGTGATGGCTTGGATTCGGGGGTGCGAAAAATTGTGGAAAGATTCGAAAACTTTGAGATGTACGAGTCGAAATATCGCAATAAATGTGTTTATTGGAATTAAACGTTATTGGAACTTGCTTGAAATTTAGTGACATATTGGTACCATGCAAGAGTCCTCGCAATTCTGAGTCGTTGGTTTGTGCCTCCGTGATTATTGTTTAGTCAATACTTTCAGGAAAAGAAATTTGATTTATACGTGATAAATTATTTGCGACGACGTTGTTAACGCCTGAGATGTGTTAGATATCGGTTGTGAATTGACCGATGAAATCTAGGTGCCGAAATTCACGCAGAGATATGCTTTATCCGGATTCTGATAAAATGCGTAGACTAGGGGTTTGTGGTCGGTGAAGAAAGTGAACCCACGACCTTCGAGGGGGTGTCGGAAGTGCTTAATGCTAGAGTAAGCTACTAGCAGTTTTATATCATAAGCGCTATAGCGTTGTTGTTCTCGCTGAGACGCACACAAAAGAAGCTGAGCGGTTGCCATGAATTCGAGACAAACTGCTGTACCACTGTAGCGGCACCAATAACGTCCACGGTACGCTCCCCCATATAACTTGCGGTTCACTGGGCGAATAAATTGATGTCGCCAAAATGGTACTCACTAACTCGACCCCTGAACAAAAAAAGGTTAATAAGATGGCGAACAAGTAACACCGCATTTTTTGTAAACATTTTAATAAAGTGAATTTTCAATCGTTATAAGTATTGTAACGTGCAACAAAAAAAAACTATTGATGCTTTACCTGCCACCTATTGTCGTGAATCGAAACTGTTGAATTATAATATCCACATTACATGTACATGTAACTTTATTTTTTTAAGTTAAGATTGTCTTTTGGCTTTTTGAATTTTGTAACGAGAGGTGAAAAAAATATATATATGGAAACACGTGGTTAATTTAAAATTATTACAGTAAGATCTCTCAAAGACGGAATTCCAAGGGACCGACAAAATTTTCCGGGTTCCGGGTTTCAGGCGTTTGAAAAACAAAATGTATGAATAAATGGAAAATTACTTGTTCAATATTTGAATATACCAATTATATATGGATAGATTTTGTGGAACTTTCAATTTGTATAACCCTTTATAGGTTATGTATTTGTTTTGCTTCATTTAAAATATGCACATATTTGTCTGATATTGATTTTTTTTTAAATTTATTTGCGTATTTATCTTTTAAACTAAAATTACGTATTGTTTTTCCGTTTTTTTTTATGAAATATCGTTTCAAACACACATTTGATTCCGACATTTCTAAGTTTAGGCATTTTTATTATTTATATTTTTTTATTAACCTATACAAAGTTGGTTAAAATTCCACCTTTGGAGAGTACTTATGTCAAATTTTTGCTCTACGAAAGAAAGTCCGTCCGCGTCTCGCAAGATTCCGCGATAAATGGTTCTTTTGCTATGAAATTAGGTTCAAAGGGACTTTTTCAAAACAGATATTTCCGTGTCTGACGAGTTTTCGCGATAATCAGATTCCGCCTTTCAGAGATTTTACTGTATTTATAAAGAAAAAACAAGATACATATATATATATATATATATATATATATATATATATATATATATATATATATATATATATATATATATATATATATATATATATATATATATATATATATATATATATATATATATATATATATATATATATATATATATATATATATATATATGTATATATATGTATATATATATATATATATATATATATATATATATATATATATATATATATATATATATATATATATATATATATATATATATATATATATATATATATATTATATATATATATATATATATATATATATATATATATATATATATATATATATATATATATATATATATTGTAAAACAAAAGGGTGAAATTAGATTTCCGTGTAGAACAACGAACAAATAACGTGTAGTTCCCTGAAAAATCCTTACACTGGCGCTCAACTAGTGGTGCACGAAATCAAAAATTTCATCGTAATGAAAATTGATCCAAGTAATCAAACATTTCATCGTAATGAAATAATTAAAAGTGTCAATTAAATAAAAATTAAAAAAAAAAATACAACACATTGTTGCTGCAAAACGCTTACCGTCGACATCACGTGAAGGTTATGTAAAATTGAACAACGAAATTCCTTTCAATTGAATTTTCTGGAAAAGCTCCAGAATCGATCCAGTTATATTTATAAACGCTTTAAGGCACAAAAATCACTTTTCGGGATTTATAAGATAAAAATCTCGTGATTCCAGTTATAAATTTAACCGCTGTTTGGCTTCATCAAGATCGAAACTATATCCAGCTTCATCAGACACAACACAACCGTTTATATGCAGATATCATTTTAATAAACTTCGACTGGATGTTTGTTACAAGAAGCAACATCAAAAATCAAAGTACTCATCCGTCTAAACCAGGACAAAAGAGAATCCGGAAAAATACAACAACTACGTGAAGAATTACAACAAAGGTAACTATAGCAATGACAACAAACGTGGTTATGTCACAGGAACAATTTCAGGAGTTGATGAATACTATCAAAAATGTAAACCAGGTAGGTGGTACGTGTAGTAAAAATGGTGAAATACAGTCTCCCCACATTTCGGGAAATTTTGCATCGTGTAAAGCTCGTTTCGATGGGAAACCCAAGTCTAGTGTAGACACTTTTGTGGATGCAATCCAAATTTTCAAGGATTGTGTCAATATTTCAGACGAAAATGCGGTTAGGGGTGTTTCAATGTTGCTTGTTGATGATGCCGCTATTGGTGGAAAGGTATTAAAGACACCGTAAATACATTTAAAGATGCTGTCGACTTGATTTTAATAACGTATTCGAGAAAGAAACCATCATATCAAATTTATAAAGAAATCTTTTCTCATTCTCAAGAGAAAAATATGAAAACCGATTTGTTCATAAGTAAAATCCGAGCTCTTTTCACACAATTACCTCTTACGAATCTTACCGAAGCTATTCAGTTAGATATGACTTATGGTATCTTGTCTCGTAAAATCCGATATCGAATTAAAAGAGAAAATATTAAATCTTTTAATGAACTCCTTCAAATGGCACGAATTGAAGAAGATTTTTGATACGTCTGGTTCAGTTAAACAGTATTCAAAGTTTTCGAAGTTTTGCAGATATTGTAAAACAAAAGGACACGACATAAATGAATGTACGAAATGAAAAGTGGTTGCGTCCCCAACGATGAAGATCGAATCACCGGTTGTCGAATCCCCGTCTGTAAAGTTCGAATTGGCATGCTATGGCTGTGGGAAGAAAGTTGTGGTTAAGAGCAATTGCTCTCATTGTACTCCAAAACCAACAACATCAGTGTCAGCTGTAAATACGGCAAGCATTGATGTATATTCATCCGGTGATATTATAAATTCTTATGATGAAAAATATTCAGTTGATTCTATTGATTTGTATTCCATATCATCAAACGGAAAAGCAAATTCTCAATCTAGACCTGTGTTAAATTTAAATATTACAGGTAGTGATACTAATGCTTTAATTGACACGGCTGCTAAAATAAGCATTGCAAGTCAAGTGTTATATAAACATTTTCAAGATAATAAAATTAATTTTGAACAACAATCAATAACCATAAAATTAGCTGATGGTACACAGAAAATAAAAAATGTTCTAATGTGTATTCTGGATGTGGTTCTCTGTGGGAAAACAATACCTACCAAATTCATATCATTGCCAAATTCACGCCCAGGAAAAACGCTGCTCGGCATAGATTTTATTATTCGTTCAGGGTTGATTTTGGATTTTGCAAAACACGAATGGAAATTTTTTGATTCACAAGAATCATATAAATTGCAATATGAACATGAAAGTTCCATACAGCAATCTCATGAGACGAGTATATGTCCGGTTGCCATAAAAAATGAACAACTGAGATCTGACGAAGGGAATTGTCTTACTTTGGATCAGAGACAAAAGGTCAATGACTTATTCAGTAAATTTAGAGATGTTTTTACAATGGGGAGAGATCCCATCACCTATGCAGAACATCACATCGATACCGGCGAAAGTCGACCAATTTCAGTTCCATCTTATCCTATGTCTAGAGAAAAGCGGGAGATACTTAAGTTGGAATTAGGAAAAATGTTAAAAGACGACATCGTAGAAGAATGTGAATCTCCTTGGGCAGCACCGATAGTGCTTGTCCCGAAACCCGATAAAAATATCGCGTTTGCATTGACTATCGAAAATTAAATTCTTGTACTACATCCGATAAATATCCTATGCCGCGGATAGACGAAATACTTCATCTCGCTAAGAAAACATTGTATATGACTATCATCGATTTGCGTTCAGGATATTGGCAAGTTCCAGTACGATTAAAAGATCGTGATAAAACCGCATTCATATCGCCGTTTGGCTTATATCGATTTAAAAGAATGCCTTTTGATCGATCGATTTAATCGATCGATTTAGAGCGGGCCTTCCAAATATAATAATGTTTGCATATCTCGATGATCTAATTCTTCTCTCAGAAACGTTTGAAGAACATTTGATGATTGATCTTAAGCTAGTCTTCGAACGCCTCAATCAATTTAATTTGAAGGCCAATAGGAGCAAGTGTATGTTTTTCCGGAACAATATTAAATTTTTGGGACATATTATAACCCAAAATGGTATTCAAACCAATCTCGAGAAAATTGAAGGTATTTCAAAAATTTGAGGAACCTAGGAATATCCGACATCTGGGTGGTCATTTTGTGGTGCTATATCACACCTTTATATCACTAATGGAGACTTTTTGTGTGATATAAAAAAATGGAGAAAATCTACAAACACATCCCTGCAAAATGAATTTTAAGGGGAAAATGATGAATCAAAGTGATAAGTTGACGTTTCCACATAACCTCAAATGACATTATATGAAAATTTTATACGAAGTGCTATTTGTGTGGTGATAAAGTAATACTTTAATGCAAAGGTGTTTATTATTTAAATAAAATGTTAAAAATATAATAATCAGTCCTTAGTCAATCAACAATTTTATTTTGCACTTGGTTTCATGATAATTTTCATTCATTTTTTTAAAACCCCAATTTAGTTGTTTTCCATCAAACTATTTGGAGTTTGATCAAAAACAACTAAATTTAAGTTTCAAAAAAATGAATAAAAATTACCATGAAACCAAGTGCAAAATAAAATTGTCGATTGAAAAAAGACCAATTAATATATTTTTAACTTAACATAACTAGAAAAGCCTTTGGTTTGTTAGAATTTGATGTTTAAACATTGACCAATATTTGCATTTTGTGGGGTTATGTCAGATGGTTTATGTTGATTTTTATTTAAGAATTTTTTTTTGCCCTTTGCTATTATGAGCTCCCGATAAAATTTGCTATTCTAGGCAACTAGAATGTTATTTTTAACAAATAATTTACTACACAAAATTAAAATAATTGTTGATTTTTGTATTTCATTTTTCTTGTAAATTTAACAATAACCCATTAATTTTTTTTCAAAAATATATAAATGATCATTTTGTTAATAAATATCATTTATTTAAATTTCTCGTCAATGTAAGTTTCATTCATTTTTTGATATTTTTATTAGAGCTTTTTTTAACTAAAACTCCATATTAAACAAATGTAAACAAGAAAATAATTTTTTTTGTTCCACTTGTAAAAGTAAGACGGAAGAAGTTGTGGTCTTTTTCGATTAAATCATTATGCGACGTGACGATATTCATCCATGACAACACCATAGTTAGCTACGACAATTTATTTTTCGCATAGTATCGCCAAATGTGATATATTACCACAAAATGACAACACTGCAAAATGAATTTTAAGGGAAAGCAATGAATCAAAGTGATGATTTGACCCGCAACCTCAATTGTTGATTTTTATATTACTATGTAATATAAAAATCAACAATTATTTCAGTTTTGTGTATTAAATTGTATGTTAAAAGAACGATTCTAGTAGCCTAGAATAACAAATTTCACAAAAACAATCATCCTCCTAACAGAAATGGACAAAAAATAAGCAATTCTTAAACGAAAATCAACATAAGCCATCTGACATAACCTCACAAAATGCAAATAATGGTCGGTGTTTAAACATGAAATTCTAATATACCAAAGGGTTTTCTAGTTATGTTAACTTAAAAATATAATAATTAGTCTTTTGTTAATCAACAATTTTGGTTTGCAGTTCGTATCACAGTAATTTTCATTCATTTTTTTTAAACTTTAATTTAGTTGCTTTCGATCAAACTCCATGTAGTTTGATATAAAAAAATTAATTTAAAATTTAAGAAAAATGAATGAAAATTACCATGATATGAAGCGAAAAACAAAATTGTTTGTTAGCAAAATACTAATTATTATATTTTTAAGTTAACATAACTAGAAAACCCTTTGATTTATTAGAATTTCATGTTTAAACACCGACCATTATTTGCATTTTATGAGGTTATGTCAGATGGTTTATGTTGATTTTCGTTTAAGAATTGCTTATTTTTTGCCCATTTCTATTAGGAGGATGATTGTTTTTGTGAAATTTGATATTCTAGGCTACTAGAATGGTTCTTTTAACATACAATTTACTACACAAAACTAAAATAATTGTTGATTTTTATATTCCGTTTCCTGTAAATTTAACAATAATCCATTAATTTTATTTCAATAATAGATAAATGATTATTTTGTTAATAAATATCATTTATTTATCATTCGCGTCAGTGTAAATTTCATTCATTTTTTGAAATTTTGATTAGAGGTGTATTTAACCAAACTCCATATAAAAAAAGTTTAAACAACAAAATAAACAATTTTTTTCCACTTGTAAAAGTAAGACGGAAGATATTGTGGTCATTTTCATTCAAATCATTATACGACGTGACGTTGTTCATCCAAGAAGGGACCGCAGTAAGCTACGACAAATGTCAGTTTATCACAGTTTTATCACCAAATGTGATATAGCACCACAAAATGACCACCCTGAAAACATTCCTACAAACTTGTTCATGGTACCGGAAGTTTGTACCCAATTTTTCGGCTATAGCACGGCCATTAAGCGATTTAACAAAGAAAAAATCTAAATGGGAATGGAGTACTGTTCATAAAACCGCTTACGAGCAATTTAATTTGTTGTTGGTATCCGCTCCAATTTTACGACAGGCTGACCAATCAAAACCCTATATATAGAACTATGCCCTAGGGGAGTCCTCTTACAGGGTGAAGGAGACATGAACGTCCGATTGAGTATGCTAGCAGGTTACTCACTCCAACAGAGCGTAATTATAGTACGGCTGAAAGAGAAGCACTGGCTGTTGTATGGGCTTTAAATAAATGTCGAGGTTATTTGGATGGAGCTGAGGTCATGGTTGGAACAGATCACCAAGCACTAAAGTGGCTTATGAGTTTACAGATACCTGCGGGAAGACTTGCTCGATGGGCCCTGCTCATACAATCCTATAATCTGAATATAGTCTATACACCAGGAAAGGCGAATGTAGTCGCGAACACTTTGTCCCGGCCACCATGTAATGATGAATCTATATGTGGAGTATGTTTTGTACAAGTCGACCTCTCCTCTCCGTTCAACTGTACCCCTTGAAGCAGGCAACTGCTGAAATTTGTTCAAAAATTCTGATAAACGAATTTTTCCTTCGATTTGGACTGCCAAGACGTGTGATATCTGATAATGGCGTTCAGTTTGTAAGTGCAGTCATGCAACATGTTTCATGTTGCTTTGGAATTAAACAATCATTAACACCACTGTATCATCCAGCTGCTAATACAATTGAAAGACGGAATAGGGACCTTAAAACCCAATTAGCCATTTTAGTTAAAGAAGATCACCGATCGTGGGTCGACTTCATACCGTCTATCCGCTTCGCGATGAACTCCACCAGATGCGAATCTACCGGATTAACGCCTGCATATTTAACTTTCGGGCGATACCTTCGTAATATTGTGGATATTAATCATGATTTCAGAGTGGTAGTACAAAATGAAAATTTAGGTTAAGAGAAGTTTCAGAACAGAAACAGGATCATATGCGGATAAAACTCGAACACATCGATCTTTTAAAGTTGGCGATAAGGTTTTAATAAAAACTCATATGTTAAGTGATACCAATAAAGGTTTCACCTCTAAGTTTGCTCCCCGTAGGGATGGGCCGTATTTAGTTAAACGAGTTATCTCTATTATCTCTAGTTCCACATACGAAATTAAAAGTATGGAATCACAAATTGTAGGTACATATCACGTATCCCCACTTTCAGCATACTATATATCGGTTCAGAAGATGATACCCCACTACATCCAATTCGATCTCGTGGTAGACCAAAGCAAGAGGTCAAATCTCAGTTACCCGTTGCTTCTAAAGAAAATATCATCTCATTGGGATTACCTAAAGCTGGTGTGAATGATAATGTTAAAATTTGCATTGTCTACTTCAATTCAATACAATTTATTTAGCCTTGCGCAAGTCAATGTAGTACTGTATGAGTTAAATCAAAAATGTCATTTTATTTTTTTGTTCATTCCTTTGTAAACCTCTATTGAATAAACAACAAGGAACAACAACTGCGTTATAATAAATTCAATAGGTTCTGTGCCCAGAACACGTGTTTGCATTGTAAAATAAAGTGAAAGTTAAACGCGGTTTTTGTCTATATGGTATAATGGCGTCGAAATCAATGGAGCAAATTTTCTTGAATCATCGCTTGGATGGGAAAGGCGGTATTACGTGCACAAGGTTTGCTGGACGTAGTGAATGGTGAAACTTTAATGCCAAATGAAAAAGACGAAAAACAGAAATGGATGCAGCAAGATGGCAAGGCAACATCGATATTGCTTGCTTCAATGAACGAAGACCAAGCAAACCACATTTTAGGCTGTACAACATCAAAAGAAATTTACAAAAAAATTGAAAATTTACACAAGGTGAAAAGTGAGGTTAGAATTATGAATTTGTATGAGCAATATTTTTCACTGAAAATTACTGAGGAGGATTCGGTAGTGGCATATGTATCGAAATGCTCATTGTTGGCAGCTGAAATTGATGATCAAGGGGAGAAATTGTCCGAAAATATCAAAATGATGAGAATCATCAGCAGCCTCTCCTTGAAGTTTAAGAATTTTCGTACGGTGTACGCTTGAAATTGGAATAGGATCAATTAAAAAAGGAAGTGGATAGTGAATCGACCGAGGCAGCTTTTTATGCAAAGTCTCGTGGAGTGGGTAAGAAGCCAAACACGTCCATTGAGGAGTTGAAGAGGAATTCGAGGTGCAATTTCTGTAAGGAGGTGGGTCATTGGCGGCGTGAGTGTCCAAGGCGCAACAGAGGTGGTGGTTCATCGGAGGAGAGGGAGTCAAGCGAAATGGCTTTGTGATGTGATTTCGGCTAATTATGGCGATGTTTGGCTGGCGGACTCAGGCGCATCGAGGCACATGACATCGAAACGAGAATGGTTCAGTGAATTAAAGTGTATTGAAGGTGATTGCTACGTTACCATTGCAAACAATGAACGTCTAAAAATTAGTGGTTTTGGCACAATATGTTTGGAAGCTTGCTGCAATGGCAAATGGTTTCCAATACGACTTGAAGACGTTAAATACGTACCTGGTTTACTAGGGTTTTTCAATAGTGATTCGCAGTGATCACTGCAAAATATTGGATTGCGATGGTGCAACAAGAGCGTTTGGTTTCAAAGACGCAAGAAATCAAATTCGAATGGCTTTTCGAGCGAAACAGAATGAGCATGCATATGTCTGTTCAACCAGCTCAGCTTCTCTGCAACAATGGCATCGTCGTTTAGGCCATATTAATGTGACAACAATTAAAAAATTAAGCAACAGTAAAATTGTCGACGGCATACATTTCTCGGACGAAAAACCATTTTTTGTGAGGAATGCCAATATGGAAAAATGAAGCAAACGTCACATTTATCAAGCAATATTCGTAATGCGGAGAAAGGACAGTACATTCATGTTGATGTGTGTGGAAAGATGAACGAGACTGGAATCGGTGAAACCCTCTATTTTTTGCTTCTAAAGGATGAGGCTACGAGCTTCAGGTAAGTCTATTTCATGAAGCACAAATCTGATGTTTTCAAAATTTTTAAGGTATTTTTGCCGATGGTGAAGAAAGCTACTGGAAATCAGGTGAAGTACATTCGATGTGATAACGGAACGGAATTTATTAATACAGATGTACAGACATTGTTATCAAAGAAGGGCATTATTATTGAACGTGTTGCACCGTACACACCTGAGCAAAATGGTTTCATCGAACGAGACAATCGCACGATTCAAGAGTCAGCGCGTACAATGTTGATTGCAAGTGGTCTCGATAAAATGTTGTGGCCAGAAGCGGTACGAACGGCTATCTATTTCTGGAATAGATCATGCAGCACACGAAATCCAGAGACGACACCGTATGAATCATGGACTGGTGAAAAACCGCAATTGGGTCATGTCAAAGTTTTCGGCACAGTAGGATTTGCATTAGTGCCGAAACAAACAGGTCGAAAAAAATGGGATGCGAAGGCACGAAAAGTTCATCTCGTTGGTTATGAGCCGACAACAAAGAATTTCCGTTTGTATGATGTGGAATCGAAAAAGGTGTTCATCAGTAGTGATGTGAAGTTCAACGAAAACGATATGCAGGACGAGATGATGCAGTATTGGGTTGAATCTGACGAGGACAAGAGCATGTCTGCAATGCGTGAAAGAGAGACTAGGCTTGTACCTAATGCAGATGAATTTGATGAAACAAAGACGGTCAAAACAGGGAGGCCAGTAAACCCCAACTCGGGAATTTCAAATTATGCATTGCGTCCAGTGATCAATCCTCCGAGAAAATATGCGGATGAATTTAGTTACTCAGCAATCATGGACGAGCCACTAACGTACAAGGAGGCAATTCAGCCAGATCACTCAGAGAAAATGTTGGGAGCAATGAGCGACGAACTTGAAGCACTCGAGAAGAATAACACATGGTATTTGGTCGACTGACCAAATGATCGTAATATTGTTGGTTGCAAATGGGTCTTTAAAGATAAAATGCAACCAAACAGCGAACAACTGAGATACAAGGCGAGGTTGGTTGCAAAAGGGTATTCCCAACATGCAGGGATTGATTATGGTGAAACGTTTTCGCCTGTCGTCCGATATGATTCAGTGCGAACGGTCTTGGTGATTGCGGCAGCCGAAGACATGGAAATAGTGCAGTTTGACATCAAAACTGCTTTCTTGAACGGTGAGCTCGAAGAAGAGATATACATGGAGGTACCAGAGGGAATGGATAATACTACTAGTGGATAAGTTTGTCGATTGAAGAAAAGCTTGTATGGACTTAAACAAGCATCAAGAGCATGGAACAAGAAGTTCACTGTGTTTTTAACTGACAATTGTGTACTTCATGGTATCATTGATGGCGATAGGGTAATTTTATTGCTCTATGTTGACGAAGGCATGATTCTGTCCAGCAACGGGGAATTACTGAGTGCATTGATTCAGAAATTGGAGAATGTGTTTGAGGTAACACATGGTGACGTTGATTATTATGTTGGGATGGAGATCAAACGGGATCGTGAGGCAAAAACGATCAGTATTAGGCAGTCGGCATATATAAGGAAAATCATTGAAAATTTAATTTGACTGATGCTAATAAACCGATATCGACGCCAGTCGATGCAAGTGTCATGTTAAAGAAATCGGAAGAACCGAATGAGCCAATTTTCCCATACAGACAGGCAGTAGGGTCGTTGATGTATGCAGCGACAGTGTCAAGACCAGATATTTCTTATGCAGTGGGAGAGGTTAGCCGTTTTCTGGAGAATCCATCGTCCGAGCATATTGCAGCTGTGAAGCGAATCATTTGAAAGGGACATTGAATTATGGCATCATATACGGAAGCGTGAAAGTCAATGCCTTCGTATTAAGTGGCTACACTGATGCTGACTATGCAAGAGATATCGAACGTCGTCGATCAACAACTGGATATGTTTTCCTGATTGGTCAAAGCATTGTTACATGGCGAAGTCATCGGCAGCAGACTGTAGCATTGTCTACAACCGAAGCGGAATACATGGCCGCAGCCGAAGGGGGCAAAGAGGCAGTTTGGATACCTCAACTGCTATTGGATATTGGACATAAACAGAAGGAGTCAACACCGTTGTTCATCGACAACCAAAGTACAATTCGGCTTGTACGAAATCCCGAATTGCATCATCGAACAAAACATATTGATGTGAGGCATCATTTTATACGTGATCTCCATCAATCAGGCATCATTTTAATTGACTATGTCCAAAGTGAGGATCAGCTGGCGGATGCATTCACAAAACCACTGACACGATATAAGTTCCAAAGGAACATGAGCGGCTTAGGAATTGTCAAAGTTAACCAATGAGTGGGAGTGTTAAAATTTGCATTGTCTACTTCAATTCAATACAATTTATTTAGCCTTGCGCAAGTCAATGTAGTACTGTATGAGTTAAATCAAAAATGTCATTTTATTTTTTTTGTTCATTCCTTTGTAAACCTCTATTGAATAAACAACAAGGAACAACAACTGCGTTATAATAAATTCAATAGATAACAATGTTAATGTCGAATCACAATCCGAGGTAAGGCATACGAATTTACCACCAGAGTCGGTCGCAACTACGAAAACTTATACTGGGTTAACTGATATTTTGCCATCGAGGGAGATCGAAATAAATAGATTTAGGGTACCGCAAGTCATACCGTCTAATGTAGGTAACATAGAACACAGAACTGAATCGAATCCGATTATCAATGAACAAGTTTCTAAAATTAATGAAGGATCTTTGATACCAAAAACCAAAGGTTTGTTATACAATTCCAAGAGGCAATCAAACAGACGCAACGTTCAAAAACCTTCCCGTTATCTCTAATTATATGAGTTTCTGAATTCTCGTCGAGACGAGCTTCGATTCAGAGGGGGAGATTTTAACAAAAAAAAAAACTATTGATGCTTTACCTGCCACATATTGTGGTGAATCGAAACTATTGAATTATAATATCCACATTACATATATGTACATGTAACTTTATTATTTTTAAGTTAAGATTTTCTTTAGATAAGAAAAAAGAGAGACTTTTTGAATTTTGTAACGAGAGGTGGAAAAAAAATGAAATAAAAAAATGTATATACATATATGGAAAGTGTGGTTAATTTAAAATTATTATTTATAAAGAAAAAACAAGATATTGATAAAAACAAGATATATTGTAAAACAAAAGGGTGAAATTAGATTTCCGTGTAGAACAACGAACAAATAACGTGTGATTCACTAAAGAGTCCTTACAATACGAAAAAAACGTTTTTCCGGATATTAGAGGTTATTCCGGATCAAAGAACTTGATTTTAGAGAACCAAAATTTACGGTTAACTTAACGACACAAAAATGGATAGCTCGAAAAAACGAAAAGCGAACTACACTGGTGAGGAAATTAATATTTTAATTAATATCCTGGATAAAAAGCGACAACTAATAAACTGTGAGTGCAATTTAATATTCCTTGTACTTTATATTAAATATATAACAAATATACGGTTAAGAATAAACAAATGCATTCACTAGTTTTTGAATATTTCACTATTCTAAATTTTTAGATGATTCTGATTTATTTGGAGAGGCCCTTAAAAACGCATGGAGCGAAGTAAGTGTGGAGTATTCGGCAAATACTTTGTTGAGTAGGACTGGCGAAGAGCTGCGATTAAAGTATACCGACTTGAAAAGCCGCACAAAAAGGAAATTATCAGAAATAAACGCGCATTGTAAGAAAACTGGTGGTGGTGGTCCTCCACCAAAACTTAAAGATTATGAAGAATTATTAATTTGAATTGCTGGGGAAAACGCCATGAAAGGCTTTGGATCTTATCGTGATACATTTGAGGTAATATTAGAAAATAAAGAACATCGATTTATAAGTGTTTATTAAATTGATATTGATTCTAGTTGGCTAGATCGAGCCGAGAAAATCTGGCAAAAATTATCGATACGGCAAATGAGCCACCAATTTTAGAGGTGAACATTTCATCATTAGTGCCACCAGAAACTCTAGCTAATGATTCAGTTCCAGTTACATCCCAACGAACCCACACCACTGCTATTCGAACAAAAAAGCAAACCCGGAAAACGAGAGTTGAAAAACGGTTCAACAATACGAATGATACGAATGATATTTTTGTTCAAATTATGAAAAAAAAATTAGCGGTATCAGAAGAAAAACTAAAAGAAATGAAACGAACGAATTCAATCCTAGAGGATATTTCTACAAAATTGGGCTGCGCCGGTGAAAATCAAAATACACCTTACCAGGAATATTTAGAGAAATATTTAGATGCGTAAAATATAGAAATGTTGTTGTTTTTATAATGGCTGTATGATGGCTGTATGATCACAGAAGAAAGATTAACCAGAACCGTCATAACGCTGTTTTTGTATGGAAAAATTTGGACTCATTTTTTTGACCTTGATTCGCCGAAGGTAAGAGAAAGTTGGGTTATGTATTCTTTGGTTCACTGGTTTTTAATTGAAATAATAAAAATTGAGAATCCTTAACAGTATAGTTAGTGAAATTATATGGCAAGTTTTGTTTTGACAGCATAATTTGTATTAAATATTCAAAAAAATCATAATATTCGAAAATAATTATACTTCAATGTCCAAAAAAGAAGGTAAGATGAAAAAAAAATTTGATCCACGCAATGTCTATTCTGGTTAATCTTTCTTCTGTGGTATGATACTCACTTTTTTTCAAGTACAATAAAGTGCTGCAAAACTAGTAAAGCGAAACAGAGAAGGGTAGTGTAGACAATACTATAGGCAAATATTTTGAAGTTTCGGATAAACAAAATTTGTAAATACATAGAATCAAAATTTTTTTTGTGTTGGACCATATTATTGAATTAATTTGCATTAGCTGCCGCAATTAATTGAAACGAAATAATTTATATGTTAAGTTAATTTTTATATTTACAAAAAAATGCACGTTTCAAATATTTTGGCAAACAATTAACAATGCAAACCCAAAATTGTATTTCAGTATCAAAAGAAAAATCTAAAAAAGGGGGAAAAAAATCATAACAATAATGGCGAACAAAAATGGAAAAATTGTTTACTAAATTTATTTTAAAAATAAACAAATAAATTCTCTTTGGTATACAAAATACAAATATTTTCTCTAATATTTCGAAAATGTCAGAAAAAAGTATGTAATGTCAAAAAAAGAATCAAATCCAATTCTTTTTTTGCTATAATTGCTCGATTAACTGCTAGAAAAGTTGAGCTACCACTTTTTTTTTGACGTTTCTATATTTTTTCCAAATCTATGGTGTATACACTCACTCTCACAAATATTTTGTATATATATTTTTTATCTCACTCCGTTTGTCTTAACTAGTCACTGAAAAAGTGGGAAAAAAAGTGAGTATCATACAGCCATAAGACAAACGGAGTGAGATAAAAAATATATATACAAAATATTTGTGAGAGTGAGTGTATACACCATAGATTTGGAAAAAATATAGAAACGTCAAAAAAAAAGTGGTAGCTCAACTTTTCTAGCAGTTAATCGAGCAATTATAGCAAAAAAAGAATTGGATTTGATTCTTTTTTTGACATTACATACTTTTTTCTGACATTTTCGAAATATTAGAGAAAATATTTGTATTTTGTGTACCAAAGAGAATTTATTTGTTTATTTTTAAAATAAATTTAGTAAACAATTTTTCCATTTTTGTTCGCCATTATTGTTATGATTTTTTTCCCCCTTTTCTAGATTTTTCTTTTGATACTGAAATACAATTTTGGGTTTGCATTGTTAATAGTTTGCCAAAATATTTGAAACGTGCATTTTTTTGTAAATATAAAAATTAACTTAACATATAAATTATTTCGTTTCAATTAATTGCGGCAGCTAATGCAAATTAATTCAATAATATGGTCCAACACAAAAAAAATGTTGATTCTATTTACAAATTTTGTTTATCCGAAACTTCAAAATATTTGCCTATAGTATTGTCTACACTACCCTTCTCTGTTTCGCTTTACTAGTTTTGCAGCACTTTATTGTACTTGAAAAAAAGTGAGTATCATACAGCCATAACACCATAAACAATGTGAATTTATTTTTAAATACCATCATTTTATTTTATTTTATATTTTTATATACATACATATGTATTTACAGACGATTTTATTCGACAATGAAAACAAGACTGAATTTAATAAAAAAATATTTATGTAAAATTGTTGTCTAATTTCGTCTATTTTGAAAATTATAATTCAAAAGCATATTCCTATTTAAGGTACCTCTAATATGAGATGGTGTATCTCTATTTTGCATATTATTTTCAATGGTATCAAGTTCGTCTTCTGAAGCTGAGGATTCATCATCGGTTATGTTTGGCTCATTTTTCAAACTTGCAATGTTATGCAAAATAAAGCAGCAGGTAATTATATCAACGGATTTTTCTAAATTATACCAAAGAAATCCCCCACTTTTACAAATGATCCTAAATTTACTTTTAAGGACCCCAAATGATTGTTCGATTATTTTACGGGTTTTCTTATGGTAATCATTATATCTCGTTTCTTGCGGATTTGTTGGATTTAGGATCGGTATCATGCCGCAATGTTGTAATTGATATCCACTATCGCCTAAAAGCCACGTATTTTCAGGGAAATCTTGCGAATGTAGAAACGTATAAAGTCCCGAATTTTTAAAAATATGTGTGTCATGTGTAGACCCTGGCCATCTCACAACAACGTCCGTAAATATATAATTAGAGTCATAAACCTAAAATAAATTCACATAATTTTAATAATTCCGTTTTTGGTGTATCATTCAAATAATCTACCGCTTGAACATTTATCGAAAAATATCCTTTTCTATCAAAAAAACAGTAAGCGTCGTCTACCTTGGATTTTTTTTATTGCAATATGGGTCCCATCGATGCACCCAACAACATTTGGAAACCCATATTTTTTATAAAAATCTCTCTTGACTAGATCCAAATTTTCGAGTGAAATGGGAAATTTTATAAACTCCTTTGTTCTGGAATTCATCGCACTTAAAAATTGTGGCAACAGTTTACTTACTGTTGGTTGCTGGAGGTTGTGAAAGTTCAGTTCTCCAGAAACAAATTGAAAATTTCCACAGCCCAAAATGTTCAAACTTATAAGTACCTGCAAACAAAAGTAGCATTTTTATCACGCCGAAACGTTAAAGTTAATATTATACCATATAAAGTTTGATTATACCATCAAAAAAGGTGGAATAGCCTTGCTTCGTAAAGTTGCTCGTTTCAGGTCTGCTGAAAGAAGTTCAATAATAAATTTGGCGGCATCTTTAGTAAACCTGTACCGTTTAAAAAAAATTGCATCTTCACATTCAAAGGGATTCTCCCTATCACGAAACACTTTTCGTTGAATATTGAAGCGATACATTTGACGTATTAGTAACCACTCCATTTTTAATTCTAAACAAATATTTTAAGTTTTAACAAATCAGTTTTACAACCGAATTTTTGAAACAGATGGTGTTATATGTCTATTGGACTTAGCACTTCCATGTTTATGTAGTATGTCTATGATCTATCCATTAGATGGTGGTATATCAATGATAGTGGAGGGAACTGGGGGATGGAATAAAACCTCGTGTATCAAGTATTACGGTAATAAAGTATATATGTTAAATCTTAATATAATTGTATTTCTTTAATATGTGGATAAGACATCCACAACAGATGGTTTATTTTTTTAGAAATTTCACTCAACCTAACCTAAAATTACATTAATGTTTGATTTAGGCCCTTTCCGAAAGTTATACTTATTTATTTAGACATACTTATTTGCCGCCATCTTAAATAAGTAGGTAAACTCATCCGAATTGATTTCATATACTTATTTTTTATTTTGATTTTTTTGTAACTATAAAATAATTTTTTTAATTAAATTTTTTATAAAACTTAGTTACTACATAATATCACAATATGTATGCAATGAAATTAACAGAATTTTCGTTTTCGTTTAAGATTTTTTTTTTGTAAGAACATACTTATTTTAAGTTACCTCGCCAACATACTTATTTAAATAAGTATGTCTAAATAAATAAGTATAACTTTCGGAAAGGGCCTTAACATCTCAAAAACTCGATAGCAAGATTTTGTGCTATTTTGATTGCTAATAGCTAGCAAAACTTGTTGAGAATGTGAAAACTCGATTTCAGCTAGCAAAGTTGCTAATTTGCTTGCAATGTGGTATCGAGAATGTAGCCCATTAGATATTCCAGTTAGTAGAATTCCGGATAAAAGAGGTTCCACTGTAATTTGGGTTCACATAAGAGCAGAACAAAATTGAGCAAACCCCTTTCAGTAGCAGAAAAAAATGAATTTTTAATATTTTTTTTAGGTATTTCTACTTTTTTAATCAGATAGACTACTTCAAAATGCCAAAAATTCTTCTTTTGAAAGTTCAAACATCTTGGATTAGCCCTCTTGATAAAAAAGCTTGTTTTGTTGAATCTATTTATACCGCAAAGTATTAATTATGTAAACTCACCTTAATAAATTTTCCTAATAAAAAAGTTGCTCAATAAATTACCCAAAAATACAAGGAACAAAAAAAGCAAACCAAAAAATGTCCCCATCAGACAACACCAATTTCATCAACACCAAAATTTTTTTTTGGATAATCGTCGCCATTTTGCAATTGACGGACGTTCAATTTTTTCACAAGCAAAAAGTTTTTTTTATTATTATTGTATTATTTTATTTTTGTACTATCGTGGAAAAATTAAACAAGAGAAAAAAAAAAAATTGTGTTTTCTTATTATAAATAAAAACTGTTAGATACGTAGCGAATATCATCTATAATAAATAAGTGTAAATTGTGTCGGTGTCGTTTTGAAACTTCAAAAGAAAAAGTAAAAAATTCTCATCTCAGAAGAAATTCACGAAACACGAAAAAAACTTCAAAAAATGTCGGCTAAAATAATAATACGGGATTGCTGCTGCTGTTGACACAGTTCGATGTTTTAGAATTTTTTATTTTTCTAATTTTTTTTTTATATAATTTTTAAAGTTGTTCATATTGAACTCTTATCTAAGCTCTAAACAAAACAAAACAGCAAAATAATTTTTCTAAATTTTTTTTGTTAAAAAAGAAAACAAGTGTGTACAGTGAAAAAAAGAAAAAATCTAATCGATAGTGAAAAAGTTTTGTAATTAGTAAATAAATAATAAAATTTTTTAATTTTAGTAGTTAGTGAATAGTTTTATACACAAAAAAAAGTCTCTAAAAAGTGTTTTAATTTATTTATTTTGGTTGTATATTGTTTGATTTTCGTTTTTTTTTTTGTTAAGTAAATTTTGTTTTGAGTAAAATAAAAATAAGTAAAAAGTTATAAGAACAAATTCAAACTATACAACCTGGACACGAACGCGGGACACTCCGAAAACGAAATGGGTAATAACGCTGCAACGGCGAATAAAAAAGTGGACGCAGCCGAAAGCGTTAAAGAATTTCTCGAACAGGCCAAAGAAGAGTTCGAGGATAAATGGAAACGGAATCCAACAAATACGGCGGCCCTCGATGATTTCGAACGTATTAAAACTCTTGGGACTGGATCATTTGGCCGTGTTATGATTGTCCAGCATAAACCAACCAAAGATTATTTTGCGATGAAAATTTTGGATAAACAGAAGGTCGTCAAATTAAAGCAGGTGGAGCATACCCTAAATGAAAAACGAATTTTACAAGCGATTTCATTTCCATTTTTGGTCAGTTTAAAATATCATTTTAAGGATAATTCAAATTTATATATGGTACTTGAATATGTACCCGGAGGTGAAATGTTTTCACATTTACGTAAAGTTGGACGATTCTCGGAGCCTCATTCACGCTTTTATGCGGCACAAATTGTGCTCGCCTTTGAATATCTACACTATTTAGATTTAATTTATCGTGATTTAAAACCGGAGAATTTGCTGATCGATTCCCAAGGATATTTAAAAGTGACGGATTTTGGTTTTGCGAAACGTGTTAAGGGTCGTACATGGACATTGTGCGGAACACCAGAATATTTGGCACCCGAAATTATTTTGAGCAAAGGTTATAATAAGGCTGTGGATTGGTGGGCATTGGGCGTTCTAGTATATGAAATGGCAGCCGGTTATCCACCATTCTTTGCCGATCAACCGATACAAATTTATGAAAAAATTGTTTCGGGTAAAGTTAGATTTCCATCACATTTTGGTTCTGACCTTAAAGACTTGTTACGAAATCTACTACAAGTCGATCTAACAAAACGTTATGGTAATTTAAGGGCCGGTGTAAATGATATAAAAGGACACAAATGGTTCCAATCGACCGATTGGATTGCTGTGTTTCAAAAGAAAATCGAGGCACCATTTATACCTCGATGCAAAGGACCCGGTGATACAAGTAATTTCGATGATTATGAGGAGGAAGCGCTTAGAATTTCAAGCACAGAAAAATGTGCTAAAGAGTTTGCAGAGTTTTAAAACAATTTCAACCCATGTTCAACAAAATATATTTTTCGTGAATTTTTTTTTTTTTTTTTTTATTTATTTTATTTTGATAAGAAAACAAAAACAATCATTTATATATAGAAGATAAACTTTTTAATCAACAAACATAAAAAAAAAACCGAATCATTGGAATCAGTAATTGTTTTGTTCAATTTTATCCTACTAATTTGTAAGTAAAACAATTTTCTTTTATTTACATACATAAATATATACAATTAAATTATCACCCTGTAATATTTTTATAAATTTTCTTACGTCACACGACCACAAAAGACAAAATATATGACCATCGTGAATTTTCTCTGTTTTTCTCTTGATACGGCGAAATAAGAGAAACAGAGGAATTGGGGCTAAGGAAAAATGAGATAGATTTACGTTAAACATACATTTTTCCACTCAAGTTTTTTCTTAGCATCGTAATCGTAAAACTAAAAAAAAAAAAAAATTCTTGTGAAAATGAAGTTTCCATGTTATTTAATCATCCTCTTATCTGTGTTTTTCGTGTGATATTTGCTTGCGCTTAACCTGGGAAAATAACTAATTAATTCCACTATTATATTAGGTCGGTATTCGATAGGGAATTTAGAAAATCCGGAAAATGCAGCTTTAAACATATAAAAATTTGGGTTAAAAAAAGGTTTCTAGAACAAAAAAAAAAAAAATTGTTTTACATATAAATTAAATCGCTTTTTTCATTTTCATCCAGCAGAGAAAATACATAAAAAGAAGAGAATTTTTCTTTTGTTGGTATTTTGGCAGCTCGAGTTTATTATTATTTTTCCACCATTCACTTTGAATTTCTGTAATAGTAAAGTGAATTCTCCCCAAACATATATTCACATAATTCAAACAATGAAGCGTAACCGAGCTAATTAAAAGTAAAATAATCATAATTAGTATAGTAAAATGGGGAAAATGAAACAATTTTGTTTTTTGGCAATACAATTTATCGAAAAAATTATTTGCATTTTTAAGGTCGTTGAAAGGTCATTTGAATGGATCCGCTACGAGTTTTATGGCCAAATATCCAAATGATTTAGATTATGTGTTACATATTTGGGAAATTATTTATTATTATGGGCCGGGGAAAAATCAAAGCGTAGTGGCATAATTCCAATATTATTGTAGCATTCTTATTTTGATGGGATACGCAACATCGATTTTTAAAGGTCACTCAAATATTTATTCTCGAGAATTTTTTTTATTTAAATATTCAAATACAAAATTTCCAAAAAATTGGAAATTTGCTGAAATTGATTTCCTAAACGTTTCAGCTTTTAGAATCGCGGAATTCTCGTTACTCGTCTAGTCTTTCGCCTAAACTAAAAATTTTAATATTCCAATGAAAATTGCTACTTGTCAATTAATAAATCTGAAACTTTGTCCATGAAGCAATTTTGAAAGTTATCCAAAATTGAATTTCTGTAAAATAATTTGATTCTGTGATTTTTTAGAGGTTGAGATTTTAGGGTTAAATTGATTAAATTTATAAAATTTGTCGATAATAAATGAATGATTCTTTCTTTATCTGGAAAATTTTAAACTAGGCTAATTCCATAAAATCTGAATTTTTCCAATAATTTACCTAATCTCAAAAATCTAAACATTAATTTCTTAATTATTTCGAATTTTTTACTTAATTCTTTAGAGTTAATCTTTTTTGAATTTTGGTTTTGGGAGAGGAACAAAATATCAGAAAAATCCATTTTCATTATTTTAAATACTGTTATATGCCTAAATTATTAGTATTTCTCTAAACTTTGAAAGGTCTCATATTTTTGTAAATGTTTCTAATTTTATTTTGAAATTTTCCTACGTTTCATGAAAATTTATTTACAGTAAATTTTAAAGGTTTCTTCAATTTGAAAATTTCGAATTTGTCTGTAACTGATTTCCTAAACATTGCATTTAAAAACGCCATCGATGTTCTTGATACTTAGTTGAAATTCTCTTCACACGGACATTTATTGAAACGGACATTAGTTGAAATTTTCTTCACATGTACAGCGAAATGACAGTATTGAGGGAACCAGCGAATCAGTAACAACTTTATGTAAGAACGCGATATACAGTGTGACCACTATATTCGGTTACAAAAGTTTGAGTAGCCGGGGAAAACAAACGAAGCTAAATTATCTTGAAATTTTTAAATCGTGATGTACCGTTAGGTGTTCTACATACATCAAAAGAAATTTAGTTAGTTTAGTTGCGTAATAGCATTGTTGTGACCATGCCAAACTTACGATATGAAGTAAAGAGCTGCTTTCACGGCACGCGGGTGACGAAATTATCTTCTCAGATGAAAAACTTTTTGTGCTTGAAGTTCCGCACAATGTTTAAAACGATCGAGTTTGGGCGGTTTCAATAAAGGATGTCCCAAAATACAAAAAGCACATACCGACGTTCCAAAATGCGTCCTCGGTAATGGTTTGGGGAGCCGTATCCAAAAGAGGAACCCTTCCACTTGTTTTTATCGATAAAGGCGTTGAAATAAACGCGAAATATTACTTGGAGGAGGTTTTGCAGAAACATTTATTGCCAGAAGCCCAAGCAATGTACGGAGAGGAGTATTATTGCTTTCAACAAGACAGAGCACCAGCACATACGGCGAAAGTAGTTCAAGAGTGGTGTGTGGCTAATTTAACTGACTTCATTGCCAAATACGAATGGCCGCCTAGTTCACCAGATTTAAACCCCTTGGATTTTTCTATCTGGGGGTTTATGGTACAAAAGCTTAAGGATTACCGATATAAGACTGGATGAATTTAAGACGGTAGTTTTGAGTATTTGGAATGAAATCCCAATAGAAATCATCCGTGCCGCGTGTGGTGATTTTGAAGTAAGATTGAAGCGCGTAATAAAGGAGAGGGGCGATACAATCGAATATTATAATGTTTTAAACTATGAAGCTTTATGTTTCTTATTCACAAATACAATTTGAAGTTTAATAATTAATTTGAAAAATACAGCTAGTTTCTTTTGTAACCATATATAGTGGTTACTGTACAGAAAGTGCATGTTACTGACCAGCGAATCGTTAAGAACTTTTCGTTCAGTTCAGCTGTCACTTATGTGTTGTTGATATTAGTAAATCAGGGGTAAATCTGACAAAAAATCTAGATTTGTAACCGAGCAAAAATTTTGCTCGACGGATTGATTTTATTAGGCGAATCGATTGGTTTTTTTGGTGAATCAAAAACGACATTAGTAATTTTTAAAAGCTCTTGCATTATTTTGAAAAGTTTGAAAAGCTATTTTGATATTCTGGAATTTTCGTCAGTCAAAAAACTAATTCTTATTTTAAAGATTTCGGTTTTTAGAAAACTTTCGTGATTTTTAAAGTTTCAGCTTTTTTCGAATTTTGTACCATTTTTGGAGAGGGACAAAATACCAACCAATAATTCATTTCCGTTATTCCAAATGCTATTTCCTGAACAAAATCTGGAATCGAATTTAGTGATCGTATCCTTGAAGTTAAGAATGTTAAATGATCTTGTACATGAATGCTGAGGGGCTTTGGGGAGTTAACTTTTCTCTATCTGTCGCAAGTTTAAAATTCTTTGTAATTTTCTCGGGATAGGGACACAATACGAAAAAAACAAAATGTCAAATTTATTATTCGCAAAAGTACACAAAAAAAAATTATTTATTACAAAATACAAAAATCCAAATTTTGAAATTCCTTTTTCCAAAATTATCTAAACTAAATTCCCAAACCAAAATTCCAAAGTTTCTTTTTTTTTTTTTATTAAACAGGTATTCGGAGCGAAGGAAATACCGCTCCAGCTTCGCTCTCACTCCGCTTGGTTAGAAACTCGCTCCGCTACGGGCAAAATTTGTCCGATTCGCTTCGCTCCGCCACTCCGCTCCGCTCCTTCAATCCGCTCCGCTCCAACGTCACTAGAGATATTTATGCGGAAATTAATAAAACACAGTACTGTATATCACAGAAAATCAAAAATAACAAATACAAAATTAATTAATTCATAAACATAAATGTTCAGTAATTTTTAAAATTTAATTTAATTAAAGTAATTAAGCTTTATAAAACGGATGTCCTCAAGCTGCGTACATGCTATACTTTTCTGGTGAAAAAATGTACACCACGAAGTTAGCTGTATGAGTTGAATTATTTCCAACTAGAACAAAAAATTCACCAGGGTAACCAATTTTAACAAAAAATTTTACTATTTTGCTAACTTCGTGGTGTACATTTTTTCACCAGAATTGGATCATGTACGCACCTTGAAGGACAGATAGTAGTTATAACCAGTAGTTATATTTTTGGCGTAGAAATATATTAACCCCAAATAAAGAAAACATACAAGTGATCTTGGGTTTTTCTATTAAGTTTAAAATTCTAATTTTCTAGAAATATAGGAAGTAAGGTTGGGAGAGTGAAAATTTATTTAAATTTTTAAACGCTCCTCGCTCATTTCCACTCCTACATTAATCGCTCCAACTCGGCTCCACGCTCCGATCAAAATCGGGTCGCTCCACTCCGCTCCTCGCTCCAATCCGCTCCGCTCCGAATCCCTGAAACAATGCACTTAGCTAGATTTTGTAAATAAACGTAGTGGTTGAATTTTATCCTGTTTTTTTAATACGTTTCAGCATTTTCAATTTCGTAATATTTTTTCGGTTGGTTGGTCGAATATTTTCACCTGCTTCAATTTTTCGTATTTTATTAACAGAAAGTATCAGTTCTGCTTTTAATTCCTGTATTATGGTACATAAGCCACTATGATTTGTCAATTACGATTTTTATCTGCCTATGGCACGTCTCAACGGAGTTTTGGGTTCTTGATCGAATCGTGAATGGAGCAATAATCTGGTTGAAATTTTGCATTTTGACCGATACACATACATACTATATGTCTTTTCAAAATTGTTCACGACCTTCTTTATATCGTCGTCTTCGAATGCTTCCTCAATTTCCTGAAAATACTGTGTAATATGGTTTGAAGGTAAAAAAGCTAGATCTTTGAGCATTTTGATTCTTAAAGAAAATTTTTCACAATTTCCATACTTCCAACTTAATGAAAGAAACATCCTATTAATTCACTTTCCGGGAAATATTCCATAGCGCTGCGTTGAATTGTAATCTCAAAATCGGTCACGATTACTTTGGTGTAATTGTTGCAATAAAATTTAGTGCCAAGCGGTGCAATTAGTAAAAAAAACTCACTGTAGCAATTTTATTTTTCTTTGTCATTAGACAGAACAACAAAGGAAACACCTGGCCTTCGATAAGTCCATGGATGCGTCCATCAACCATATTGATGATTGCGATAAATATTTAAAACTATCGGATTTCCCTAAATAGTAATTTGTTTGCCGTTCCAAATATGGTAGTTTTAGGCTAGTTTTAGGCTCTTTATATTTCTTCGCATGAGTACATAGATCGTCGGGTAAATAAAAAACAGCAGTGGGATTACAGCCCACAGTAACTTCACGTATAATTTGAGACGGTAAATTAGACGACGATAAGGCTAATTGTTTAATTTATTATTTACACACGAGATGTAATGGTTGAATATATATAACATGTGTTGCATCCGGATTAAGTTTTGTTTTCACGGTACCTTTGCACCGAAAGGAAATACTGCCAGGGCATCTCCATGAAAAAATATATTTTTTTAATTGTAATTTAAATAATACCAATGATAAGAAAACCAATATAATTTCATATGTCTATGTAGACGGCCACTATGGAACACAAACACACCCTTACGCAAACTTTGAAGATCAAACTGATCTTCATTTAACAAAAAAAAAAAAAATTTTACCTGAGCCTATCTATGTGTTCATGTCATTTTAGGAAAATCACATTCCAATTTATTTTCGTGAAAATGGAGGAAATCGCGCGATTTCCTCTATTTTAACGAAAATAAATTGGAATGGGATTTTTTGGAATTTTAGATTTTTTAATTTTGGAATTTTGCTTTTTGGAGTTTTGTTTTTTGGAATTTTTGGTTTTAAATTTTGCCTTTGGAATATTGGGTTTTGGTAATTTGTATCCAACCCAATTTTCTCATTAATTCTTGATTTTTGGAAATATCGCCAACTTTTTGAAATTTAAGAATTATGGTTGAATTTAAAAAAAAACTATCGAATTTCGGAAAATTGCAAAATTTTAGTATAATTTTTGAAAGCTCTTGCAATATTTTGAACAGTTTGAAAAGACATTTTGATATTCTGGAATTTTCGTCAAACAAACAACTAATTCTTAAAGATTTCGGTTTTTAGGAAATTTTCGTGATTTTTGAAGTTTCAGCTTTTTTCGAATTTTGTACCATTTTTGGAGAGGGGCAAAATACCAACCAAGAATTCATTTCCACTATTCCAAATGGTATTTCTTGAACAAAATCTGGAATCGAATTCAGTGATCGTATACTTGAAGATAAGAATGTTAAATGATTTTGCGGATGAATTGTGAGGGGCTTTGGGGAGTTTACTTTTCTCTATGCTAGTATATGAATATCAGACAAAAACAAACACCTTGGAGTAACGCAAACCCCAGTAATACATAACACTAAATCTTTAAAAGCTTATTTAAGGTCGGCTAAATAAATTCTTCTATTGTCGAAAGCTCTTGGTTTAGACTGATTAAAAACTTAAAATTTACTTTTAAGAATAATTTTAAAATTTACCTTGGCGAGGCGTTTCAAGGGCATCTAAAGGTTATGTAGATATTTTCATATAATAGGGTTTTAAACCCTGAAACTTTCATCTATAACTTATATTATTGGGAGATCATTGCTCGATCTTTTCTCCTAACCATGTATAGCTTGCTAGAAAATTTGATCATTTATTTTTTCGATCATTTTTACTTTGAGGTTTTTCTAGATCTTGTCGAATTTTCTACATTTTTGAAACCTAGAACTTAGATATTTAAGTATTCTTTTAGGGAATACCCAAAATAATTCTTGTTCATTCTTTATTCGAAATTATTAGTTGGGACAAATAAGCGAAATTTTAATCTTATATCAGTATACATAGTTTTAATAAGAATTGAGATTTGGTATTATTTTGGCTAAGCCGCCACAATTTTGTTATCAAGCCTAACGCCTAATTAAATCTTGTAATCTTAATATTTTATCAAATTAGTTATTATCGTTTAGTTTTGGTTTCGTTTTGGATGAACAATTAATAATAATTTTTTTTTATTTAAGGTACAATTTATTACTTCAGTCCAAGACTTTTTTCAATATTACTTACAGTTTGTTTACCATTTTCAAACAATCTTTCTTTTGTGCAACATTTTTTTAAATCTGCTACAAAAAGCTTTACCTCGAGCTCTTCAATGCAAAGTAATAATTTAACATTTTTTTTTTGTTTGATTCCATTGAATTCAGTAAATTGAAAAATTATGTAAAATACAAAAATTATTTAAAATAATTAATTACATAGCTTGTTTTGCGTACTTTCGAAATTTTATGTAACATTACGTTAATAAGGTTTTTTGCAAACTGTTAAATGTTTGCGGAAGACGTAAGAAATTTAATCAAACTTTATTCGATCATATGTTACTGTAAAATATGGTAGTTTAATGGCTAATTTATCGTAAGTGAAAACATAAAGTGCCAAACCTTTAAGATTTTGTCGGTGTGTGGGAATGTCAATTTAGAAGACACGACAATTCGGCAACTCGTTGAAAATCAATGATGGTTCAAAAGGTAAGGTCAAATATTAGCTAGTCATATTGCAGTCTAGCAGAATATTAGGTAGAATTACTACAAATCAAATTTCATCTTTCCCCTAAATCCACGAAAGTGTTAAATTTGAAACTAGTGTCTTTGCAACCTTTATTTACTTTTGTATGTAATTTCAAAAGTTTTAAGGTTCTAGAAATATAGCGTGCCTTCGAAATGCAGATTCTATACGTAATGTAGTGTGTGTACTACATGTAATATTTTACATTTATTCAAACACTTTACTTTACGTTACTTTAATAATGCTTTTGATATTTAATTTGAGGAAAATCTGAGCTTAACAATAATATACATTTAAATGCATATTTTGGACAAAAGAAAATTAGAATTGTAAGTATATAATTTTCTCTGATTCATTGGAATTTGAAGTGTTAAGAATGCAAAATTTGTAGAACAATTCACAATTTAAAATGTTTGTCACAATTTAAAATCTTTACTATTATTAAGTGTATAAGCAACATTAAAATTATGTAATTTTAACGATTTTGCGGATCAGGAATTCTCGCAAATATTACTGTTCATATTGCTGTACTCAAGAAGAAAAAAAATCGAGATGAGAACTAAACTATTTTTTTTTGGTGACCTTGACATGACCTACCAAGGGCAACATAATTTTGACTTGAGAGGTCATATACAACTTTCTGCTATAAGGCGTATCTGTTCTAGATTTTATGAATTAACACTTGACGGAATTTTTTTTCGGCAACTTCCTAAGACAGCCCATATAGATTACCGTTTGTGCAATTTAATATTACGGTTAACTTAATACCATTAACATATTTCTTAGAGAAAAAATAACTCGATCAAGTGTTAATTATGGTGGAATACTACGAGGGCGGATTGAAAATGAAGCTACCTTGCGCTAGATGGCAGCACAAACACAATTTTTTTTTGTTTTTTAGAAATTGCGATCTGTCAAACGTCAGCTGTTAAAATTTCACCCAAATTCATCGATTAGTTTATTTGTTGTAGTCGTTTGAAGTAAGCAACTTTTGTGTTTCTTGAAAAATGGAAAAAACGAATTTCGTGCAGTGATTAAACACTAGTATTTGAAAGGGAAAATGGCGAAAGAGACAAAAGAAAAGCTCGATAAACATTACGGTGAGTCTGCTCCGCCAGATTACATGGTAAAATATTGGATTGCTGAATTTAAACGCGGCCGAAGAAGCACTGCAACAATACCATCAACAGGAAGGCCAAAAGAGGTGGTTACTGAAGAAAATATCAAGAAAATCCTCGATATCGTTATGAATGATCGCCGAGTCAAGTTGCGTGAGATTGTTGAAATGGTAAACATATCATATGAACGTGTGTTCAACATTTTGCATGAACATTTGCATATGAAAAAGCTATCGGCAAGATGGGTGCCGCGTTTGCTCAGTGTCGAACAAAAACGAGTTCGACAGACCACTTCACAGCGGTGTTTGGACATGATAAAGCGTAATCCTGTTGATTTTTGGCGTCGATTAATTACTGTTGATGAAACGTGGGTCCACCACTACACACCTGAAACCAAAAATCAATCGAAACAATGGGTGGAAGCTGGTGGAAGTGCTCCGAAGAAGGCAAAGGCAGTGAAATCGACTGGCAAGGTTATGGCCACTATATTTTGGGATGCACACGGAATATTGCTCATCGATTATCTTGAAAAAGGATCCACAATCACAGGAAAGTATTATCGTGCATTATTGGATCAATTGGTTGATGCAATCAAGGAAAAACGACCACATTTAAAGAAGAATAAAGTGCTCTTTCTTCAAGACAACGCACCGGTTCACACAGCATTAGATACGATGCTAAAATTACGTGAAATACACTTCGAAATGGTTGATCATCCACCTTATAGTCCAGATTTAGCTCCTAGTGACTTTTTCCTGTTTCCAAACTTGAAAAAATGGCTCGCAGGACAAAGATTCATCTCAAACGAAGAAGTGATTATCGAAACTAACGCGTATTTTGAGGGTTTCCCGAAATCGTATTATTCAGATGGTATAAAAAAGTTGGAATATCGTCTTACTAAGTGTGTCGAATTAAATGGAGACTATGTTGAGAAATAAATGGTTTTTGGCAAAAAAAAAATTTGGTTTTCCTACTTAGGTAGCTTCATTTTCAATCCGCCCTCGTATATTATTTAAGTGAGTATTACACAAACAAATATTTTATAAACTGGAATTGTTCAAGATCAACGCCCATTTGCAGTTTATTGAATAAGGAAACATCTCTAGTTGAGCATCTCTTCAGCGCAATTATGCTCTGTTAAATAGGAGATAACCATAGTATAAATACTCTTCTCCAAACGCAGGACATTCAAGGGTTAGTTTTCGCTTTTAGAGGAATTTCGGTGTTTAAAGAACCGTTCCCGATGAGTGACATTGCGAAATATGTTACTTTCACACCAAAATGATCAAAGACAACCGAAAATAAATTTCGTGTTAGTAGCAGCATAAGGGGCCAGTTTCAGAGTTTGACCAAAATCACAAATTTAAAATAAATTTAAAAAATTAATGTTTTTCAAGATTTCCAATAGTTTGAAGTGGTTTACGAATTTAAAATACTTTAAGCATTTTAAAAGATTGAAATTTTTTGCAAGACGTGTGAAATTTTAAAGAAATTAAGAATTATAAAACGAAAAAAATAATAAAAAATATAAATCATAAATTTTAGAAATTTGTACAAACCTATGAAAAATTTTACAAATCTATAAAATTTCGGGGATTTCAGGGTGATAATAAAAATTTTATAATTATTTTCAGAAAAATGGCAAAAATGTTGAATGATGAAAATCGTGCTTGATACACCTTTAAAAACAAATAAACCAGACCAATAAGAGTCTACGTGTAAGCCAGAAAAAATAATTGATGACCTAAAAGCAAAAAAAAATTAAACTGCGAGACAAGATACCATGACCAACATGTTTATGTTGAGGTTTCGATACTGATGAAGATATTGAAACAATTTATCAAATTAAGTATATTTTGGGTGCCAAGTGGTTGTTCAGCCTCTAAGAAGATGTAATGTCCTAGACATGCGCGATTTAATAAATCGGATTTAGTGAATTTTCGAGTTCAGTCCCCTAGTATGTCAATGTCGGTTTTAGTTAAACCTGTTGTTTTGAATATAGTACTTGAACGAGTTGCTATTAAATACTAAAAATCCAATTTAATCAGGAAGCAAGCGTGAGTAATGAAAATCAACGGGAAACTGCTCAAAATGACGGTATAATTTAAACTCTTAAATTGATTTTAAGCAAACTCAGTACGTTTAGTGAGCGATTTCAAAACCAGGGTACAGTACTAAGAGAGCCATCCCTCAACAGAAAAATGGCAAACCTTCACTCTGAAAATCCTGCTTAAAGGAGGTAGTTCTGTTATAATAACTGGCCAACAGATCCAAATAAAGTACTAGATCTGACTGAATTCTTCATAATTAAGATATCTTTAAATTATGTATGAGTAGATGAAAACAATGGCTTGGGAAGGCTTTAGGCAGGTTAGGTAACTTAATGCGATACCACTAAGGAACGAGGAGCAATTAGAAAAGAAAGATACATATACAGCAATAAACTTGGGAAAATACCACTCAACAATTAAGAAGAGAGATCACAGAATTGAAAGATGAATCCTATCTAATAAAATTAACTAATGGCATTAGTACATTATTCACTTTGAAAAGCAACCAAAAGTTTCCTCCAATAAGAATAGCAGTTGAGAAATTGGCTCATGGTAAACATTTGAGGTAAATTAATTCGTATTTTGGGTAAACATTAATATAAATTTGAAAAAGCTCCTGGTTACGATCTTATTACTGCAGAAATCTCAAAAGAACTACTAAGGAAAGCTCTGGTAAAGCTCTCCAATCTTATAAACGCAGCCTTTAGAAACCAAAACCTGGGAAACTAAGGCTGGAAACACACCGAATTAGTCAAAACGTTTTTGCTTCGAGTAGGCAAGACGATTTCTCTAAACATGGTGCACATTCAATCAAACAAATTGTTGTTAGCCAAATTGTCTTGTGTTGCTTTATAGGTTGTTGTGAATTGATTTCATAGAATAAAAAATGTCGTCGGAGTCAGAGGATGATTTTGTATTATGTGCTTATTATTTTATATATAAATATGATAAACCAACCTAAAGATTCAGCAGTATGTATATTGTATGTAGGTGTATATATGTATATTGTAAGTAGGTACAGATATTGTTGTAGGTATATTGTATTTTAATACAATTTTTTTTGTACCACAAAAATCCTTATTAATTTGATTTATAAAACAGCGACCACGAAACGACTTCAAACACTTTTTTTTTTGATTCAATCAGTTTTGTCTTGTGTTGCTTTGATTTGTGTCAGTGTGAACTAGCACATTGATTTATGGAGTATGAACACCTTCAATCATGTTTCATTAGTCAAATTTGACTTAACACAATTTTGCTTTATTATGTGTGAATGGACTCATAATAAAGCACAATACAATGTTTGCCGTTCTATGTTTTATGAAACAAAATGTTTGACGTAAAATTGTTTTGCCTGATTCAATGTGCATAGCGCTATACAATCGTACGCATTTTGGCCGCAAGTCGCTTTAAGACAAGAAAAAACGTTTTGCCTAATTCGGTGTGTTTCCAGCCTAACACGTAAAACTTAATCGTATAGGCCAATTTCGCTATTGCCAGTTGAGTTTAAACTCTTTGAGAAGCTATTAGTAAAAAGATTATATCCGATAAACGAGAGGACAAATTTAATTCCAACACTCAAGATAAACAAGAAAGCACTAAAGGAGAAGAAAGTTTGTTCAACGATATTTTTAGATGTTGCACAGAATTTTTTATTATGCGGCCCGAATAGCTTACTAATTTTTTTGGCGAATTGCTCCTCATATATTTAAAGGGCATAATTTTCAAGAAGTGGGAAGATTTTTGAAGAGAAAATGACGTTAATGATACCCAAAAGTAACATCAAGTTTATTTTACTTTTTTATATTATGGCTACATAGTGGCATATTTACAGAATGTTGGTTGCTATTGTTGTTTATTTTTATATAAATTAATGAATAATTCTAAAATTTATATGTATGCTATTGATTTGTCAAGAATTGGTCGAAAAAAGACATCATCGCTCATTGTTAAAATTGTGTAGTCGGAACAATACTCATCAAACAAAAGTAATATTTCTGAAAATAGTGATGTGGCGGATGAATAAGTGTATGTAATGAGAGATATACACATATATATTAGCTTCAAACTGGATTGAGTTGAAGTTGGTTTTCATGCAAACGAGGTTGGGTTAGGTTTTCGTTAAGTCATTTTAAACTCAACGAAGCTAGTGGAATTGAGTAGAGTTGAAAACCAAAATGGCGAGGCTAATATATATTAGCGATTTTTATTGTAACAAAAAAAATATTGACAAAAAATTAAGAATGCAATACAAAAGCCCTAAGTGTATTTATAATGTACCTTGGTGTAACAATTTCAACTTAACCTAACTCATTTACATGGAAACGATTGACGCCATTCTGAAATTGAACAAAAACCTAATTTCAATCCAACCTAACTCAGTCGCATACATGGAAACATGTTATAGATACATCCGCTGAAATATGAAACTGGCCTGGTCACTTATTCGCATCATTTAATATTTTCCGATTTCTGGATATCGGATGTTTCGACGCTCTCAGACTGACAATAATACTCAATTACGCCACTTAAATCGACCAAAAAATCACAGCAAGATAACTAAAATCACATCACTATAGAAAAATGCATCTCACAACAGCGAAAGGGTAAAACCAGGTTTCCGACACAGTCCAAGTACCACTGTACAAGTTTCTACTTTATAAGCAAATATTGAAACAGATTTGGACCTATGGTATTGTACCAAATGTTAATATCATCCAAAGATTTCAGAATAGGGAAACTCCATGCATATTGTTTAGATTCTATATTTTTGTTAATTGTTTTATTTTTAAAATATTTTGAATGATTGAAACGTCTTAATGCTAATTGCCGATTATTCAACAAAAGAGTCAATCTCCATTTAAATAATATTTCCTTTTTCCTTCTTCTATGAAATTGCGATTTGTTGCATAATTCAAAATCAATGCAGTCTGATTGTATTTCTTTTTTACATGAATATTATAACTGGAGAATTAAATATTTGCTTGAACGAAATTGGACAGTCAAATATTTAATTCCCTCGTTACAATGTCCATGTAAAAAAGAAATATAATCAGAATGGATTGATTTTGTATTATGAAAGAATCGCAATTTTATAAAAAGACGAAAGAGAGGAAGTATTATTTAACTGGAGATTGATTTTTTTTTTTGTATAACCGGGCATAAGAAATAAAAGAGATTTAAGACATTTGACTATTGTTTAATCTCAACAAATTTCAAGATTTTTAGAACTGTGTATACAGACCTTCAAAAATTCCAAAAGCTTAAAGTGTGTTAAAAATCTAAAATATTTTAACCCCTTGCGGTAAAATGACGAGTCTAGTTCGTCATTGGTTTTTCATGCCATATCGTACAATGTCCAGCTACATTCGTCTTTTACACTCGGACTAAAGTTACTGTTGGATATAATAATAATTTATTTAGTTTTCTAAAATTTCTAGTGTATTGATTCTGGCAATATTTTATCCCCTTTTATTACTTAAGGAAATATCACAAATCGTTATCACATATTGTTTACCGTTAGAAGTAATAGGTAGAAGTCACAGCCAAATTTTGTTAGTCAGCCAGATTTCATTCGTGTAATCAATAAATGTAAACAATGTTCACATTTAATGATTACAAGAGTAGCAGTGTTGCCCGAAACTGGTTAATTTGTTAACCAAGAGTGATTTGATCTTTTTGCTCTTGAACCAGGTTATTTTAACCTGTTCTTTTTTAACCAAGTAACGATCAAAAACATGTTTCAAGTTAGGTAAACGACGTAGTGCTAATCTCACGTAATGCAATCTGCTTATAATGTAGTTCACATGCCTATTAAATGTAAGGTTGGACGAAAAAATAACACTACGATCACGAATATTAGAAACTCTGCTAATTTGCGCATCCATTAAAAAATAAGGGGTCTCTATGCTAGACAAGCGTGATCGACAAAAAGATATTATTTTGCATTTGTTCGTGTTCAAGGGCAACTTATTGTGAGCGGACCAATCACAATTAACTGTAGCATAATTTTTTAAGTTGTCAGCATACATTAGACACTTACAAAACTTGAAACACTGCACGACATCGTTAATAAATACAATGAACAGTAAAGGTCCCAGGTGGCTGCCTGGAGGAACACTAGAAGGTATGACAAACTCGAAGGAACGGATCTGCGAAATACTCACACATTGTTGTTTTGATGTCAGATAAGATGCGATCCAATTTATTGGAGTGAAATCAGATCCGAACTCAATCAATTTTTGAAGAAGAATTTTGTAATTTAGTCGGTTTCCAACAGTCTCGAAAACATCACCTGAAAAACCATCAAATTGTGTTGACGCGAACTTTATGAATCTTAATTATAAATTTTACTAACAATTCAAAAAATTTAAACGTAGAGAATTGTTATACCTCAAATATATTAAATATAAATGATTTTTTCCAAATATCAGGAAACACTTCCCTTGAAAGACTCTAATTAAACAAATAAAGTAATGATACAGACAAAGAAAGTGCACAATTATTCAAAATCCATGGGGCGATTATTATTATTATTATTGGAGGGACATGCGGGCGATCAGCCACTTCACACTGCGACCTAAAAGATCTATTGTGCTGGGCCCTGCTTAATTATCCGTCCAGTCAATATTCAGGTTCTTAATGAACCTGACAATACTGCCTCCCGGTACGTGATACATACTATCTGGGCTTATGGCTCTCCCTCCTAGATGTTTACTACAGCATGTAGTTCCACTAGAAAGACGGTAGCATTGGAGCCCAAGGACTTGAGAGGGCTGTGCCACTCCCGTATATTCCTACTCCTGCCCCATATTCCGTTTGATTTTACTCTTACGACTTGCTGGGAATTGCAAATCGCCTGTAGGTCACCCAGCTTTACTACAGGAAGGCTAAATAAAACTGGAGGGTGCCTGGTATCCAGAGTCCGCATATTTTCGACTGATTAACCTATCAGTCATTCATCCATCGGCATATGCTGTTCCACCTTAGATTAGGGTTTTTTGTCAAGGTTTTCTCCTTTAGCGCCGTACTTGCCAAATGGCCTAAAATGTGCAAATGGCCTTAGTTACGCCAAATGGCCTAAAATGTGCCAAATGGCCTTAGTTACCAGTGGTTGCCACGAGGAGGCAGCACGTACACTTGCGAATTGTTGAGGTTACCCCTTACACAATTGTACCCATCACGCAGCTGCCTAATAACATGACCAGAACAGCTCATGTGATGCGCACCCTACTGGAAGATTATGGAGCTTGTAGATTAATCTACTCAACTTTGCTCCCTCTCCAATAGACGCCAAATCACCATCCATGGGGCGATACCTGAAGAGTTAGATATCTCAGAGTTATCCAAAAAGGCCTGAAAAAAATTGGCAAACGCGTCATAAATTTCATGAGGACCTTAGAATGAAACATTATTGCTTGGCCTCGTTCCTCGGATGCCACTTGATTTTGTTTTTTTTTATTTATAAATGGAAAAAACCGTTTAGGATTAATCACAATTTCACTTTTGATCTGTAAAACATACATTTTGTAAAGAAAATCGTTAAGGTACTTAAACTCTTGGCATAAATTACGATATATAGATTTGTCGTTAACATCCCCAGAACGCTTATAATTTTTAAACGCTCTAGATTTACGATTTACGAGGTTTTTTAAGCGGCGATTGAACTCTTGGCTCTGTATACGACGAACCCACAAAAACCTTCGGAACAAATAATTTAAAACCACTCTTCATAATACTATAAAACTTTGAAACAGCAACCAATAAGTGAAATAAAGCTGTCCAATCAACATTATCAAAAAAGTGGCGTCGTTTGATGTATGCTAGAATGTCCCGCTAAATCAGGACAAGATTCTATGTCGATGAAATCGCAAAATAAGAAAACTTAAGTCCAAAATACGTCCAAACTCGCAATAGTATTGAATCGACTCGTTCCAAAATTCGCAAAACTTTCTAGCACATAGCTAGAAGTGATATCAACGAATGATCCCATAAACTTGTCATCGATCCAGCACCAAGAGACTTTTGGCAGATTAAAGTCGCCCACAATCGACATCTGATCAGTTTCATTAAATAGTGGTTGAACATCATTGGCAATAAATTCAATAAACCCTTCGTAAACGTTAGGAGTACTACCAAATGGTATATATACTTCCACTATAAAGAGGCAAAAAGAAGCACATTTGACCTTAACAATAATTGACACACCATAGTCGCAATTGAGGCTGATTTGACCAAATTCATTGTACCAAAACTCTGAAAGTAAGCAACAGATTTGAATGGGTTGTAGCTTTAAACCACAAAACGATAAAATACTCGATACAATGGAAAAAATTCCATTAAGACAGACAGACAAAAGGATGAACACTTTATTTTGTATTTTAGTAGGGAAGCAGGTAACTCAAACCAAAATTTTATTAATTAAGTTTGAATTTTTACGAATGAAACCAGAAAGCTAGGCCAAAATAATTTGGGCTTATTACTTCGGTCTAAAGAGACCAAAGTATTGAAATCCTGTGAAAAATGATCAAAAATTTGGTTGATCCAAAACCATTTTTCTCGACGTTTCGAAGTCCCTGAGTCTAAAAAAGCAAGAAAAAAATGTTCTGTATGGATGTCTGTATGTCCTGTACCCATGGTATCTCGAGAACGGCTTGTTCGATCTAGAATTTTTTTTGCCAATCTGTTTCTATGGTCAAGGCCGAGATTTGAAAAGCTTTTTGAACCTGTGCGTCAAGAGGGTCGGGTACCTGCCATACGAATTAACCCAACATATCTGGTTATAGAAATATTAAACAATATTTTATATATGTATGCTGGTTTGAATATTGAGTTGTGTATTGAGTTTGGGGTTGAATTGAAGGTTATGTTAGGGGTTAATTTGCGGGTTGGTTTCAAGTTGAGTTGGAGTTTAGTAGGGTTGGGTTAAGATTTAGTGAGCATTTGGCCAATGTTTTATATATGCTGGTTTGAGGATTGAATTGATGGAGAGTTTGCGTTTGGGCTGAGGTTTGACTTGGGGCCTTTGCGGGTTGAATTGGGGTTGGATTAGTGTTTAGTGAGCAAAGTATGAGGGAACTTGCCTATTTGTCAACCGATTATGATGAAATTCGGCTTGTACATTGGAAATGTGATTTTAAAACGATTTTTGGATGAAGTTCTGGAATATGGCCAAGTATGATGTAACTTGCCTATTTGTCAACCGATTATGATGAAATTCGGTTTGTGCATTGGAAATGGGATTTTAAAATGATTTTTGGATGAACTTCTGGAATATCGAGGTTCGACGGCTAGATTAGTATTGGGATTCTAAAATTATTTTTAGATGAAATTCTGGAATATGGTCAGTTAGGATAGAACTTGTTCATATTTTAACGGATTTTAATGAAATTTTACGTGTGGGATGGTAATGGGGTTTTAAAATGACTTTTAGGTAAAGTTCTGGAATATGGCCAAGTAGGACGGAACTTTGCTATTCCTTAACCGAGTACACTGAAATTCGAGATTGGGAATGAGGATTTAAAATAATATTTCTAATTGCGAAACTCTGCACCACCGAATTTCAAACTGAGGCGCGTTTCCTTTATACACTAAATTTTTCTAAACAATGCCAAACTTACCACTCTGACAGCAAATACTCAGAAAACATAACCCAAAGTAATAACTTTATCCAAAAATCAAGTCAATTTTTATCATAATCTGTTAAGGAATAGCCAAGCTTCTTCTTAATTGGCCATTTATATAATTTGTTAAGGGTTCAATTTGAGTTTGAAATACAAAAGGATCAATTTGAAGTGTAAAACCTGCATTATAGTGTAATAGTATGTTGGTACGATGGTATGATCGTATGATGGTAAAATCGTATGATGGTAATGGTAAGTTGGTACGATGTTATAATGGTACTATGGTATGACAGTACGGTGGTATGATGGTATTGTGGTAAGATGGTATAAATGATACGACGTTCGATGGTATGTCGCCATTTATTCTTGAATTATGACTTGATGGTATGAGGGTACGATGGTATGACGGTTGGATGGTATGATGCTATCATGGCCTGACAGTATGATGATATGACTATATGATGGTATGATTATAGGGACAGTATGATGGTACGATGGTATAATGTGGTGTTATGGTATGTTGGTATGATTATTTGGTTGTATCATGATACGATGGTACAATTTTATGATGATATGATGGTAGGAAGGTGTGGTGGATTCATGGTAGATATACATCATGGTGTATCGGTTAGATGGCTCGACGTCACTATGGTACAATGGTACAATTGTATGATGGTTTAATGGTATAGTGTCAAGATGGTATGATTGCACAATAGAATAATGGTATGATGGAATGATTGTTTAACGTACGTATGCCGTTATGATGGTGAGTAGGGTTTGAGTTGAAATTGAGTTGGATTTAAAAGAGAAGTTCTGTTAGGGATTAATTTGAGGTCGAGTTTGAGGTTTAGTGGGAGGTGGGGGTTGAGATTTGGGTCGAGCTAAGTTGAGTTGACGTAGAATTAGGATTTAGCTAGCTTGCATTGGCGTGTGAGTTGTTCGGTTGGGAAATTGTTTAAAAGTTGATTTTGAGTATGAGTTGGAGGTTAAGCTGATGATTGACTTAAGAGGTTCAATTTGGGATTGATTTGGGAGTTGAATTAATCAAAACCGAAGTTCTGATCACCTTATGAGGTTTCAGTCCTTTATATTTGAAACCTTTTTATTTTGGCGCCTACTCCCGATTTATAAGTGGAAATATCAAACTTCTAAATACTTGTCTGCGGCAGTAATGACCTCAATATTGACAGAAAAGCTCTGATGTTCGAATAATTTTCTACATTAGCCAATAGATTATATTTAGTCATTTGGCGCCATATCTGGAGTATATTACTCTTGACAGACTGTGATTTAGCTAAACTTGCTCAGCTAAATACGGTTAGGTACCACTAGTCCAATTACGCTGGGACTTTGTGGTTTAGTTAAAATTAAAATACTACAACTACAAATTGTTTATTTTCACAGTGGTTTTTCAAAATTAATTTTTTACGTAAAATTCCAGAAATAATTATTACGTACACAAACATTTATTCTAAAAATGTCAATTTATTATTTTGAGATAAACTTCAAAATATTGAGCGATAAGTTCACTAAACGCGTTTACCCCGTTTCCCGAGAATAGTAGTGTACTCAGTAATATAGTTGAGAAACGGTCGGTTGAAGTTTTGTTATTTTGATGTTTTATCGTCGCCCGAATTTTGAAATTTTCTTTCGTTTTCATTGCTTGGGCTAAAATGTATAAAATTTCCTTTAAATCTGAACAACTGACGGCCACGCTATACAAGAAAAGTTTAATTATTTTGACTCATTGCTATTTTGGCTAAGTGGTTTAGGTTGACACAAAACAAGTTAAGACAGATTTAATCAATTTGTAGAAATAGGGTGAAAGTAGAAGCACGGCAGATTTAAGTATTAAGAAAATTAAAGAAGAAATTTACGGATTGTGAAGATATTTTAAGGGCAATTTTGTGACCGATTTTTCGATGATACATATATTCGAACATAAATAAAATTTTACGAAGATCTGAAAAATGTATTAGAGAGAAAATGAAATTCGGTCTAATTAAGCCTTCCTCAAACACATGTACAAGTATTTTGTTTGTAAACATACAACTTTTATTTTGAAAGAAAAGGAAGAAAATATAAAAGATGAGAAAATATTATCACAATATGTTTCCCGATAAAAAAAATAAAAATAAAAATATCGAAACAGAAATTCTGAATATTAGTGAATAAAATAAATTTATTATCTGGTATAAAATTTCCCAAGTATTTATTGTTAATATATTTAAGTGGAAATCGATTTATAAATCTCTTAGACAGGTGCTCTCAAATCGTTGTCGTTCACTTTATTTATTTTCGTTGTACTCATTTCATTTGTAATTTACGCTGCAAATATTTTGCGGACTCTTAATATTATTCAAACGACATTGATTTTTTTTTACATTTCGTAAATGTTGTGTCTGTGTTTGTGCCTGAAATAATGGTTTAACTGGAATTTCATGAATTATTACAATGTTTTTGTTTTCAGAAGTTAATCTGTTAACGATATACATTCCTTATATTATTTCTGTAATATTGTACATACATACATAATATTTATATGCCTTTTTTTGTAAAAAAGTACAAAAAACTATGTTGTTTAGCGATTTGCTAATCGTACAAGCAAAGTTAATAAATTTAGTAAATGTATAAAATGTTATGTAATTTTTGAAAGTACATTTTGTGTAGTTTGAAATGTGCGAGTTGTCGATATAAGTTTAGCGAATAAAAACTGGCTTTGATTTTCTCTTTAAAATTCAATATGTAATTATGACTTTGTGTAATAAAGTAATTTTTATATGTTTAGATCGAGAGAGACATGATTAATGAGCTTTAAATTGAAAAAAAGTCGACATAGTATTAGTTGTATTGTGTAGTAGTTCTTTGAATTTGTAACCACGTACATTTTTGAAATAAAACTTGTTTATCAAAAATTAAATAACCATATGAACTATGGATTGTAGGGTTAGGCTGTAACGATATAATATATAAAGGTTTATGGTATTATATAAGTCGAATGTCCGGTAACTTTATATCAGTCCTAATATCGTGCAGATAAATATCTTGTTCATTTGTTCATTTTGTCAAGTCGGGCACAGAATTCCCAGTGTGACTCGAACTCTATAAAGTATGCAGTATAAATTACATTATATACTCTCTTTATTATGTCTATTGCTGCATATATAATAACAACAATAAAGCTTCAATATAAATACATACTTCGTTTTAATATTTATCTTTTGTGTTATCAAGTTTTTTTATATATTTTATTTCTTTGAAGGTGTAATGGTTGATATTCAATTTATTTATATATCTTCTTGAAAATATAAAATTGTTCAGATTATATTATGTATGTACATATATTGTTTACTAAAGAAAAATCACGTCATATGACCTGAATGTTTAAAAGATTTCTTATATAAAATATTTAAATTAATATTTAAAGCTACTGGAAATTATAGTTCAACTGAAAAGGTTAATATTTTATTTCTATTAAGAGTTTGAGAAACTGCTGATTGAATTATGGTTTAATAATCTTTTGACATTTTTGAAGGATGGCCCTACATGATTTAATAAAGTGATTTAGTAATTGTTAGATAAATATATACATAACAACAGTTCTTAATGCAAGTATCGCGACAAATTTGTGGATGCTGGATTGCTGGATTCTCTCCTGTAGATAATTTGGAATTTGTTGACTTCTGGCGTTTAATGTATTTAATGGCTGCGTTTCTTATTTCGGATCTAATCGAACTGATCGATCTGAGTACTAAAAATCTGTGTTTTTACGTACTCAAATTGATTAGATCGGAAATAAGAAACCGTCCTACTTCTAGCATCGCATAGATGTATTGTTCTGCATTATTGGTTCTATATTTCTTACATTTGGCGTTTTGCTCCAGCAGGGCTAGAAATAGCTCTCAGGGCGTCGATAAATTGAGATGAATTAAAAAAATACATATTAGAACAAGTGATTTTAGTACTTATGATTTTTAGTACAGAAATAAAAACTACATATTGAGACTGTATCCGAAACCTGGTACATTTAGAAATCGAAAATTGGCTGAACTACCTACATAATCAATAAACTGCAAGTTCTCTGTTCCTCACGATGCCAATTTCCAATCATTACATTACAAACCCTTCCAATCTATTTCCATTACTTACCTCTCCCGTTTAACTCTAATTACGGCATAATTACGTCAAAGTAACATTGACAATAAAAATGCAAGCCGAATGTGGCAAATATTATTTCTGTGAAATAAAAAGCTAAGGCAAACATACCAATCGTTAAATAGATTTATTCTGCATCTGCCAAAAATTATCATAGGAATGACAATTTGGTTGTGTGTGGTTTTTTCAAGTAAATGTACAAAATTAGTACTACAAAATATTTATCACAGGTTTCTGACATAGTTTAAAGTTGGAGTCAATCTCGACGGAACGCAGACGGAATCACGCAAGGAACGCAAAAACTAATTTAGTACTGTAAAAATCAAAAATTTTGTTGACAATCTTACGCACGTTTTTGACATTAAAATAATCTAAAACTATCTAAGAAAACCTAACCACTATTTGATGGCCATAAACCCTAATTTTGACCAATTTAAATTTTTCGTCATAGTATAAAATCTATTATTATACTTATGTATGTATGTACAGTTTAACGTGATTGGCATCCCCTTAATTTGTATAACTTTAGTTTCACAAGAATATGTTTCATTTTGTATTTTTTTCACAAAGTGACACTTCAATCCGTTTTTGCATGCAAAATTGAAAATAGTTTAATTTTAGTAACGGGTGTTTTTTTATAGGTTCACAACTTTGAGTTGGCAACACTGCTTTATTTGACAACTCATTTAACAGATGATAGTTGTTGCTTTTTGTTTAGTTTGGTTTGACATTTCATTATGGATAGACTTACATCAGAGCAACGCTTGCAAATTGTTGAAATTTTTTATCAAAATAATGGTTCTGTTCGTCAAACTTATCGTGCACTTCGTCCATTTTATGGCGTACATAATCGTCCTTCAGAGCGGCTAATTCGAATAACAATAGATCGTTTTCGGATCACGTTTACTCTTAATGATAATGCATCCCTTGAGACGCCGAACAGTACGCACTGAAGAAGCTATAGCCGCTGTACAAGAAAGTATTGAAGAAGATCCAAATCAATCAATTCGTCGCTGTTCTCAGCAACTGATCTTGGCTTAAAAGCTTTCAAGATTCAACTTGTGCAGCAATTAAAGCCAAACGACCATCGTATGCGCCGCCAATTCGCCGAATGGGCTGAAGCACAAATTGATATTGATGTTGAATTTCCATTCAAAATTTTGTTCTCCGATGAAGCCCATTTTTGGTTGAATGGGTACGTAAATAAGCAGAATTGTCGGATTTGGAGTGAGGATAATCCACAAGCTTTTGTCGAAACACCCCGTCCACAGAAAATTACTGTTTGGTGCGCTTTATGGTCTGGCGGGGTCATTGGTCCATATGTCGTCAAAAACGATGATGGTCAGAATGTTACTGTCAATGGTGAGCGGTATAGGGACATGATTAGACATTTTCGTACCTGGATTAGCTGGCATTAATCTCGCTGACATGTGGTTCCAACAGGATGGAACCACATGACACACAGCGCGCGGTCCAATTGATTTACTCAAAGAATCTTTTGATGAAAGAATAATTTCGCGTAAAATGGTCCAATTAATTGGCCACCAAGATCGTGTGATTTAACCCCATTGGATTATTTTCTTTGGTGTTATGTAAAGTCACTTGTCTACGTCGATAAACCAGAGATAATTGAACACCTGGAAATCAACATTCGAAGAATTATTGGCGAAATACGGCCGCAAATGCTGCGAAAAGTTTGTGAAAATTGGTGTTCCAGATTGCGCCTTGTACGCGCCAGCCGTGGCGGCCACATGGCCGAAATCATATTTAAACATTAATCTCTTAAAATTTTCTATCCAATAAAGCCCGTTTCATTGATATTAAAAATATATTTCTTTGTTTTATTATGATTTATACTTGTGTAACTCTATAAAAAACACCCTTTACTTGGTCTAATACACTTCATCAGTCGACTTTGTCAATTCGTATATATTTTCAAGTAATTTAACTTTTACGTAATTGAAACCTGTGATAAATATTTTTTAGTACAAATTTTTGACTTTTATTTGAAAAACCGCATTCACCCAAATTATCACTGTCTTTTGCTATGATCATTTTTGACACAAGCAGAATAAATTAATTGTTCAGTGGACATTCAACATCTGTTGCCTTAGCATTTTTACCAGTCATTGGATATGTTATCGTTTGCAGCCACTGACAATTGTCTTCTAGCGAATGATTTGTCCGTGTATGTCAACTAAAGGTTGATCTTATTTACACATAAGCCTTATTGACCCTAGTGAATATTAAACGAGAGAGCTGTATCGTTTAACGGATCCTGGCGGTTATTTTAATATTTTAGCGATAGTCTGTTACAATGGACTAGTCCCATTTCTGGTTTACTTATTGATTTCTTCATTGGATTCAGTCAGCAGCCTTTTATATCGATATGTATGTCCAATATTTTTTAGTTTGCGTTGCGCTTCGGCATTGAGCCCGAAAAAATAAATATTATCTCTGTAAAAGTCGTATCTGCTGTGCCCTATATAAAACCAATTCGCTCTGTACAACAGGATTGTTTGTAGTTAAAGTCAAACATGACAGATGGAGAAATATTTCAAAAAATTATTATGAGATTCTGGCAATATAATAAAAATTTATGAATGTAGGGGAATATTTTTCAAATAAATTTTAAAAATTTGTACTAAAAATTATTTATCACAGGTTCGGACACAGTCTTAAGTACAATTAATAAATTTGGGACTTAAAAATATTCTTTGTTTGTGTACTAAATATTATAAGTACTAAATAGTACATACACCAATATGTACTAATTCTAAATTTGTAACACCTGAGAGCTTATTTCTAGAAACAGCTTTTTTTAGAAGATACACAAATATTATTAATATTTATATTTTAGTACATAAACTTATTATTTAGTACAAAGCTAAACTTTAGATTTTAAACGCACCTAATACTTAAAACAATATTTTTAAACATAGTATATGTAGTTTTTGTTGGCTACCGCTAAGCCTTAAAAATATTTACATGGTGAAATACATAAATTGTGTCCCTAGTAATTTGGCAGCCCACCGTATATTTGAGATAGAGTTATACGGAATGAGTTACCAGACCGTTCAATATCATCTTGTTTTTGCTTTTTTATGGGATATGGTTAAATATTAATGAAAATACGCTCCCAAAAAAGTTAGATACATCTGCGGCGTTTCTCGTTTGAGTGAGTTGAACTCCCTGTTTTGTGTATGATTAATCCGGTAAAGTAGAATTTACAATGCCTATAAGTCTGAGGGTAGCTGGCTTTTTCGAAAAACCATCGATTTCTCGCAGGAATGTTTCAATAGTTATAGTGGCCGATAAAAATAATGGAAGTGCCACAAAGTACACAATTTTCAATTTAATTTTTTGTCAAAAATTAGCATTTGTCTCTTTCCACGAATGGAGCGGGTATTGTTTAATTTTTTTTTCTTTTTTGATTCAGCGAGATCAATATATCCTAATATCTGCCGATATTTTGAGGAAAAAAGCCAAAGTTTACACACTAAGATCCAAAAACAAAACACCAGTGATTTCAATGCTAGCAACGGTTGGTTTACAGGCTTTAAGAAACGGCATGGAACTAGACAATTACTGGCCGGGAAATTATCGAATAAACCCGATGGTGGCGAAAGTTTTAAACAAAGTTACGTCATAAAATCCAAAATTTGTAGCTTATGGCCAATTACACACAGCAGGTGAATCAGTTTTTTTTTTTAAATTCTATCAAACAAAACGTATTGAAACCTTTTGTTATCGGTAAAGCACAGCTTCCCCGAACTTTTAAAAATTTCATCGGAAATCCGGTTATTTATAGGGCAAACAAAATGACTTTGGAGCTGTTCAAAGAATGGATCGACAAATGATTCTTCACTGAGGTACGAAATTTGAAAACTTGACTAGCACATATTAAACATAAATTAAAACAAAATTAATGTTTTAAGTTAGATCATTTTTTTAAACAAAGGGGGGCTAGAAGAAAGGGTACTTATTAGGGTTTGTAGTTAATTTTCTTTTTAATGCCTCGCAAAATTTGGAGCCAGCTACACTCGCTAAGTGTGGGAATGCAATAATGCCTACAAAATAGCTGAAAATTGCAATCCCATATTGAATTTATTACATAAAATTTCACCTAACGATGCGTTTTCGGATCAAGAAATTAACGAATGGATAACTGAATATTTCTTACCCATAAATATACAAGAAACCAAAGAGATATCAGAAAATGAGGAATCCAAAGAAGATGTCGAAGTTTTAGAAAAGGTTCAAACAAGAACAAGCCGTTAATTGTTTTAACATTTGTTTAGATTAATGATGATTCGGATACAGTTTGGTACTGCGCAGCCGACAGGGCCAGATAAACGCGAAAATATGTGAGAAATGTTAGCCCTATCTGGTTAAAAATTTAGATTTAGGCGAGTTAAGTATATAAAAAAAATTTGAATGAAAGATAATTGCTCCAGTCATTCATCCCTGTCGAACAAAAGGCGCCGAGGTTTCAGTCGTGCAATATTGAAGGTGTATCGATACGCTCAAAAATATTATCAGCCTAAAACTTTCGATTCAAGCTTCTGTTTACAAAATATCTCTGCATGCCAATTCTGTAGTCACAGAACATTGACAGCCAACAAAGATATGTGGAACTCACTCTGAACATAAAAGTTATGCTACAAGACAATTTCTGCACTCATTTAACGTTGCCAGACAAAGGAGATGTAAGGAAGTCTGAATGTTCCTTGTCTCCTTTGATTTATTTTCTATTAGTGAAAGAAACAAGCAATTGTACACTGTCCCGCACCTTGGGAGTTTTCAAACACACCCTTTTTTATAGAAAACATCAATCCTGGGCACATATCCTTGAATTGAATGAAAAACAGTCACCCGTGACTTAAGTATAAAGCATTTTAAATTTACGACTGATGTGACGATTTTACTAGAAAGTCAACGGTGACTTTTCGAGTGAATTACAAAACAGGAGCCCTGCGGGCCTAATATTGCTTTTCACGTGTGTTTTCGAATGCGATTGTTTGTCTGTTCGTTATTTTTCCTTGTCTGCTTGCTTTGATTTTTATTTACTGGGTAAATATTTTTTAGGCGAATCGAAAGCAATAGTAGCTCCTCCCCTCATCCTCTTCCTCCTCCGATTTCGTGTATTTTCGTTTCTTGACTTGTATAAGAAAACAAGAATTTATGAGATATTACACTTAAAGAAGAGTTAGTCATTCTGGATAAATCCCATTAACATAAAATCTCCATTATTTTATCCAAATTGAAGAAGTCGTGTGCATCGTGACCATTCTGTTGAACAAATTTAATAGATCTATAAGTCGGTTTTTTGCAGCATCTTATATTGGACCAGTTTAGTCCACTAAACAATTCCAATCCAGTAAATGGACATATGTACATACATTTAGGTATACCTAAAAATTATTTTCTACTGTAGCAACAAAAGCCCAAAAATCAAATTATTTATTGCTTCGTAATTTGAAGCAACTCTTCATTTAACCATTGGCCTCGACGAAAATGTATCTCACACAGTCACTTCGATAAAACAAAACTTTTGTTTATTTTTTGGGAGTATTAGGCCAAGCAGAAAAATCAAGCAATGATGTAATTAAGTTATGATAATGTAAGGAATGAGCAAAGCTACAATAACTACGTTTATTTTTAAGAAGCAAAAAAACCATCAAAGCTTTGAAGAAATTCCTAAGGGCTTATCCAGTTGTTTCTCTTATCGTGCTACAAAAATCTAGTTTGCATCCGGTTGTATATTGTTACCTCCCAGTGGTCTTATTCTGGTTTTCCTGGGGAATAGGGAGTTTTTGACACTGGTTGGGGTTTTTCACCCAAAGGGTTTCTGGCGATTAAAATTTTTATTGCTTGTTTGTTATGTACTTAGCCAACTATGCATACGATTTTAAATTACATTTGTCTCGAATTAGCAGGTTTTATGAAATAGATGGCAAAAAAATTCACGATATTTAACCAAGACCGAAACTTTTTTTACATAGAAATATTTTGTCCTTGAGCTAAGTAAATATTTAGCTGAACGAAATTGGGCAGTTAAATATTTAACTCTCTTGTTACAAGCTAAAAACTTGCTTTGATTTTGTATTATGAATCAAATCGCAATTTCATAATTGAAGGAAGATAGAAGATATTATTTAACTGACGGTTAGGAGTTTTTTAAGCAACTGGGCATAAGAAGTACAAGTTGATAAATATACCGTAAGATAAGAATTTCCAATAATATTCTAATTTTTCCCTATTAAACAAATAATTAAAAAAAAAATTGTGTTGCACAAATAATTTTGTTAAGGACTGTGTATGGCATACCATATAAACGTGTTAAATTATTATAATTGAAAATGGGCGTTCAATAAAAAATTGCATCACAAAATTAGTGACGATGATAACTGATTTTGTATGGTCTCAACTTAATGCAATTGACGTATCTGATGTTTATTTTCAACAAGATAGTACTACGTTTCACAAAATACGCGAACACTTCTGAAATTCCATTCGATATTCGCGTGAACGTTTAGTTTTGTAATTTGTCACCCTTAGACATTATATGAAAAGAAAAATTTACGTCAACTGATCATGAGTAGCGCTAAGAGAAATTGATGCACAATATGTGGTGAACAAATGTCATTTCGTAACAATAATATGATTTGAATTCCGAATTTTTTGTGTAATTTTTTAATTTGTTTATTTACAACTCCGAATTTTTGAAATTCAATTAATTGTATGAAAAACCAATTGTATTATAAATTGTATGAATATCCTTAATAAAGGTCAGCTTTCGACGGGCGCTTGGATCGCGTTGAATCGCCGAAACGGTTAGTTTCTTAGTGGGGTCTTAGTTCAGATAAAGTAAGTATGTAAAGGTTTACCTAGACCATATCTACATACTAAACAAAAAATTCAATTTTATGAAATTTCAATTTTGGAATTATTGGAAATATATTAAGTATTAAATTTTAAATTCTGAAATTTTAATCCGAAACTATTTCATTATTTAAAATTTCAAAATTTTGGGTGTTTTGAAATATTTGGACAATTTGCAATTGGATGATACCTAATCGAATTGCGAATTCAATCAATTACAAAATTATGAATAATTGCGAAATTTGAATAATTATCCGTAAACCTGCGAAAATTGGAGAGAATTTGCTAAGATTTTCAAATGCCGCTAAAACTTCTTATCGCACTAAATGAATTTCCTGAATTCTGAATTTGATAAAATTAAAGAATTCAGTTTATTTTGTATTCTTTTAAATATGTTGGGAATTTAGCAAATAAGATTTGTTTGTCGAGTAAGAATTTATTTTAGAAGATTTACAAAATTTTCGAAGTTATTTAGAAATTGAAAAGACCTAATTTCTACGATGTTTACTTTAATATTCGTGTGCAGAAATAAGATGCAGTTAATTGATCACAATCTTACTGTAGAGCAATGTATGCCATTTTTTAAACTGAATTATGACAATTGCAATAAAAGCCATTGTTATTATTATATTTGATAATTTGTTCTAATCTTATCCCAATTTCCAAGAATTTTTACGGAAACAGCAGTCAAATTTTACAATGAAATAAAATATTTTTTTTGTTTTGTTTTAATGAAGTTTTTAAAAAATCTGATAATTTATAACTTTTCGACAGTCTCATAACAACACAATGAAAATGTGAAAAATAGGGCAGATTGATTCAATTAGATATGGAAGTTTGCTAAAACTTTTAGAATTTAAACCTTTTTTTAGTATGTATTCCGAATTCTGAACACTTTTTTATTAATTTAAAAATTGTATAGGATTAACTTGTGATCTCTTTGCGCTCGGTTTAAAATAGTTGAATGGGAAATGGCAATTGCGGCTAATCTCTAATATACGAATATCATTCCACACCGCACCTGCTGCGTGAATTTTTTTTTTTTGTTTCCACAACAAAAAGCGGCGCATATTTCAAATAAATTATAAAAAATTTAAATTATATAACATTAAAATTTTCTAAATTTCTTAAAATATTATGTAAATCACTCAACATTGTAGTAGACAATTTTTTATGACTTTGTGACCATCGGCGCTAGAAAATTAAAAAGCAAAATTTCCTCTGATTTTTTTTTTTTGCTTTTTTGCTACATCAAAAATATACACAGATTATTATGTTGTGCTAAATATAATAATTTTCCACTGTGTCTAATAATATTCTATGTATTTTCTTGTATATACATTTTTAATATTTTCAAACATTGTTATGATGATGATGACGAGGATCGGGAAAAACTAAATATAAGAAAGAGTGAAGAAAATGTATAATACATACACACAAGCTACAGTAACAATAACATTACTTTTATATCTTATTAGTCGGGAAAATGAAAAATTGTAATACAAACTAAGATTACGTCTTCGAATGGGTTAATTATGCCCGATGGCTTCATGTCCATATATATACATTTTCCTCTGCTTTGTACTTAGTCGAGAGTATTACAAAACGAATAAAATAATTAAAAACATACATAGCACAAAGAACACAGCCCTTTCAAATAATCTGCATTGTGTATAGTTTTTCAATTAATTCTACCTATAACGATGATGTATGTTTTTCAATTAACTCAATAACTAGTTTATTCACTAAACTTTTACTATTCATTATTAATTGATTGTGGTTTATGGTGGGCAAATCCTGTTAATAGTTTAAAACTATGTATTATAACTAAACAAGTTAAAATAAGTGCAATACACAATTTTTATTTTTGTATTTCAAAAAATTGGTCACTCGTATTTCGAAATATGTACTAACAAATCGGTTTTTTTTTTGACTGTAAATTTTCTATTTTGACCAAGAGAAAATTAGAAAAATATATTTTCTCGCCAACGGAAGTTTATTATATTATCATGAGATTTATTACTTAACAATCAGTCGTGTATTTTGTTTTACCAAAAACAATTTACTTAGTTTAAAAAATAAAATAAAAAAAATAAAAAATCGAGGGAAATTTTTTTGTGAATATATTGCGGATTTTTATTGCAGCTTGTATTACTTACCATTCTAAAAATATAATATTTTTTTAGCTTGCCATAGATTTTTTGCTGTTTGATGTTTAAAATAAAAAAAATCGACATGATTTGTGGATACCTGGTGGAATGGATTAAATATTCTTTTTTTTTTTTTTGTTTTGTTTTAAATAGCCATGATAACAAGTCATGCCGTTTTACAATAGCTAATAATATAACTATTGCATTAGAATAGGAATTTTTAATGAGCACTTTTTATAGCAAGGAAATTCTTAATGAATTCCCCGAACCTTTGTGGATTTTCAATTGTCTGCTTGTTTTATTTATCAAGGTAGAACTTTCAGCTCAAAACTTAAGTAAAACATATTGAACGCCGGACTCTTCCGGAGGCGGAGTCTTAAGTTTCATAAAGAAAAATGTTAATAGTGCAAAGGTTTATTTTATGCTTTTTTTACTATTCAGAGATCTTACTTCAAACTGTTCAATTGGGTGCTCGCTATCGGTGTCATTAAATTGTCGTGAAATTAATTTTATTCTCGTTTTTTTTGCAACAATATGGCTAACCCTTTTCAATCTAATTTCACTCATATAAATTTTTTTATGTTACGCTGGCGAATCCAAATATGATAAAGGGTTCGGCAAACTGAGACGGTAAAACGGGTCATAGTTTATAAACTGAATTAATTTAAAAGTTAAAGCAAAGTTTGCAAAAAAGGATGGTCAGTTTCGAGGGGCACAAATGGTATTTTTTTTTTTAAGATAATCCGTCCAAACAGCACCCCTGTAACATCTTGTGAACAAAACAAAATTTACAGAAAAGATATAACGCTTAACTTCTTCAAAAGAAACTGATGTTGATTTGTTGGATTTGTTTTTCTAATTTCAGATGACAATTATTTAGGAGATGTATGTTTTTTTCTTTTTGCTTTTATAGATTTTCACTAACATTTCCGCTTTTTTAACCCCGGTTAACCAGCTAAGAAAAATTAGCATAATTTGCTTACACTTAAAAAGTTATGCTACGAAATCCTGAATACAAATTTTATTTATTGTTAAAAATATAAAAATAAGTAAATACTTAACGACCTTTATAAATTGTACATATAACACGAATGACGTTCTACAATTATAAGATAAACAAAAATACAGTATTTTTAACAATAATACAAATATAATTTATATAACATTTAACTAAACAAAATTTATTTATTTATTTATTTAAACAGAAGAAAAAAAGAAGAAAAAGAAAATTGAAAATCAATAAACGCAAACTCTCACAGTTTCAGTGAAGCAACCGAAATGATACTGTAAAGAGGAATCTCGTTAAAAACAAAAATTTATTTTTGACTCCGATTTGTTTAAGAGGTACACAACAATAATTGGCTTAAAAACATGTTCTCCATTGATATGAGAAGATGTTGTGCTCGTAAGGCAAATTCTTAATTTTATAAAAACGTTTTTAAATTGCAAATAGCTTACTCAATCTAAGAGCTATTAAGAATACCGTGAATTCTTTTAAAACTGACCAAATACGGCATTTTTTAAACACAAATGAAAATGTTAATGTGTCAAAAATATTCTGTATAGGATATTATATAAATTACTCAAAAAATGTTAGTTTCACAGAGGACAACTTAATGCCGATGAATAATCGTATTTTCCACCGAAAATAATTTAATAATGGTGATAATGCTGACAGAACATTTTCAAACTCAAGTTGCCTGAAAAAGGGAAAGTTTCTAAGAAAACTAGTTGTGATTTTTATAGGATCCTTAACTTTGTGTTTAATTCTGATATATTTCGAGTTTTCTTAGAAATACGAGGACATTCTGAAAAGCTTCAGCAAAGGCGAATCGAACACAAAAAACCTTGAAACCTGTGGCTCTTTACCACCTTGTAAACCTCCACTGTTTAAGATTTTTGACATATATGTCATTTAGTTTATTTTTGCGTTGGAAAACGCCTGCAGAAACTACAACCAAACTCGATAAATCGTTCCGAAAAGCGCTCCGAAGGCAGACTAGATGATTGCATCAGCTAATAAAGTCACGGTATTTTCGAATTCCAAAGGAATCGTATTAATCGATTACCTTCAAAAGGGTAAAACGATTACCGGGTAATGTTACTCCACATTAATGAAATTAAGGAAAAACGCATTTCGCGAGAAGTCCTCTTCTATCACGATAACATGCCATCCCACCATGAATTGCTATCGTACCTACTCTTGTTGGAAAAACATTTTTATCGGATGAAAACTGAGACCCATTTTGATGGTTTTGGATAAATCCAGCTTTTCGGAAGGTATCAAAAAGATGGAATTCCGCTGGGCCTTCAAAGAAGGCAGTCTGAAAAGTCCCTACAAAACCAAATAAATTGAAGTTATACATTGAATCGTCCCACTGCAATTTTCTTTGTAATGATATTGTCAGGAAGAGGAAAGATTGATTCATCATTAAAAGAAGGATTATAGAAAATGAAAATAGTTAGGCCGGTTTAAAAGTTCTATACAGAACTGGGTAGAAGCATTCAGACACAGTTCTTTAAATATTAGAAATAAAACTAGCAACTTTGAATAAGGTGTAAAGGCCCGGGAAACTAAATTTAGTCTGGTTAAGTTGTTATTTGAAAAAAATTCTAACTTAATTGCGTCCTGTGCATTCTTCAGTCACAGCACCATAGTCATGGTTGTAAGGTATTTACCGGGTGATTTTTTTTAACCTGATACACTCAAATATCTCGGAAAATAAGCACTATACGAAAAAAATGGTAAAGATCAAAATTTAATTATTCCGTGGGGGAAATACATTAGTGTTAACATTAGTACCCCCTCCTCCTTGTAGGTGGGGAGGGGGTAACTTTAAAACTAAAATATGAACCCCTATTTTTTATTGCAGATTCGGATTCTACGGCTAAAAATACGTAGGATTTGATTGAAACATTTTTTTCGATTAATTTTTTTCGGATGGCGCTGTAATTGACGATATTGGTAAATCAAGCACTCTTTTCCCAGTTATTCGAAATTTACAAAATGAATAAATTTTTTGACGACCAATTTCGACTATTTACAATGAAACACCGTGATATTTTTATTGCAGACGTATTGCAGAATCGTTTGCGTAGGTTCTCAGTAGGAGAAATCGAAAAAGAATATCGTCAATTACAGCGCCATCTATCATGAATCGAAAAAAATTTTTCAGTCAAATCCTACGTATTTTTAGCCGTAGAATCCGAATCTGCAATAAAAAATAGGTATCAGCGAAAAAGCGTGAAAAACATGAATACAAACTAAAAATAAATAAATTTGGCGAAACCTTGAGCACAGGCTTCCTTTAATCAAAGCTATTGGACCTAAAGTTCTTATCCAGAACACATTCAAGATCACCAAAATAGTTGGGCAAGAAATACGAAAAACAAAAATCCCAAATTAGTATCCGGGCCAACTAATAGTCGAGATGAAACCTTTTGTGACGCGAATTAAAACAAAGATTACTATCTGAAGAGGTTTGCTTATTTTTTTCTTGTTGACATCCGCCCAACAAGCAACGAAATTCGATACCCAGGGTTTTCTGGTACCTGATTCCGAATTTGTGGTCGAAATTTTATAATTCACGATGGTAGATCCAATATGACCACTGTTACCACCTTCAGTTTAGATCCGTCACAAAATAATTTATTTAATAAATGTTCAGAACTATGTAGAAAAGTAGCTTTGGGTCGCTGTTTACGAATCGGAGGTCAAAAAAATTTAATTCAAAATGGTGGATCCAATATGGGCGCTTTAAAGAAACAGCTGGTTTATTATAATTTTTTGGATTTTTGAGGCTAACTCTGTTCAAATCAGCATTTTGACTATAAATTCGCAATCAGCGACTGCCAAAACTTCCTGTCTAAGAAGTTGCGCTATACTAAATATGTCCGCTGTCAAATCCATGGAAAGTGGGTATTTCTTTAAGTAATTATGACCGCTATAAAATAATTAAAAAGAAAATCTTCGACTGTTTTTGGGGCGCTTATTATAAATTGATGGTCAAAATTCTTATTTGAATAAAATTTAACTCAAAATTTTAAAAAATTATCATAATTCAGATAGTTTTCACTTTAAAGCAACCATATTGGATCCGCCATTTGCAATTTATCTAGAATCAGTCAACTAAAGCAATAAGTGATGAATTGGACCACAGTAAATAAATCACAAAAGCCTATATCACGTTTTGAATTTAATAATTAAAAACATTTTTACAGAATTTGAACGAATTTGTAAAAGTATACATATTTGGCTAAGTTAAAAAAAAAGAAAGGAGTTTCTGTCAAAAATAGTTTTAGACTGAAACGCCTTTTCAGAAGGTCGTTCAATTAAACAACTATAAAAACTTATTGAAGCCAAAGCTTTTTTAACTGGAATTCTTTTTGGAATTTTGACTGAAAATCCAATGGAAAATAAGATTCAAAGTCAAACAACGGAATTTCAGGCAAAATTTTGTAAAAAGTAAAGTGAATGTTATGCTTTGTCCAGGCTATGGCTGCGTTCGAAATGGGTTTGAAATACCCTGGAAAAATAAAGTTTTCCATTATAGTTCTAAAATCTCAATTTTCCAGAATATTTTAAAATCCTCTTGCAGAATTTTTGTTTAATGTTTAGGGTCTCTTTCAATTTGACATTTCGATATTGTGGCTCTTTTCTAAGTAAAAATCATCCCTTCCCCCAGAAAAACAATTTGGGGATAATGTCCTTGGGCTACATGTTCATGACATCGCTGCTCATCAGCCTTGAGCAAAAAATATACGGTCTACCAAACCATTTCAGTGAAAAAAGAAAACCAACCAAAAGATATTCCAGTTCAAAAATTTGTGAAAATTGAAAGAAAAAAATTTTTCTTGGACTGAAATTTTTTTTTTTAAAAGGAATTTTTGTCAAAGTATGAGCAGTTTAGGACTGAAATCCTTTCGTTCTGCTAACAGTTGAAAACAACGGTTTACGTTTCCGCTCGATTTTTTCGTTCCAATTTACGCTGTTATTTCGATTAAACGACAGAAACTTTAACACCACGAACGGAAGAGAATTAAACGAACGCAACACTGACTGGACTTCCTATTGAAACTTTTGAATTAGACGAAATATTGTCGAGATTTTCCCTGCTAAATTACAGCATTGCAGTCGGGAACATTTGATCTAGCTATTCTAAGCTTTGCATTGCTTAACGAAAGTAAATTTTTCTCAAGTATTATAGACTATGTACCCTAGATTACTGTAAGATAAGATAAACACTAGAATGTTCTTTTCTAAAAGCGTAGAAATTTAAATTTTTAAGCTCAACAACCTCAGTTTTGACCTCTAAAGTACCTATAGTAAAGTAAACTCTCATAAAATTAATCTTTGCAAAATAAATTTTGCTATATTTTGCCAGTATGGAACAGTTTTTAGGAAATTCTATGATTTGAGTCTGAAAATGTTGTGGTTAAAATATTGTTGATATTTTCATACGCTCCTGTTATTTGGTTGCCTATGGTTAAATTAAAGTTCTTGATGCAATGGAGTCCATTTTGATTTTGCCTCAGGTGTCCAGTTTCATTTTAGAAAATGTTTTTCCTGGAGCGCTTAGCTTGAGTTGCATTAAGGTGAAGAATGTTCTTCGTGTATAACTTTACTTTCGCTGTTTTATCCATCTAAAGTGAATCGTGCAAAATGTTATCCGAGACTCTAATTTTATTTTCATATGGCTGTTGATTTTTAGAAAAGGACCAGTTAAGGTTGCAATTCCTACAAGCCTCGGCTTTTACAAAGATCATCCCGTCGCATGGGATTTGCTCAAGATGATATAAGCAAGGACCATAACTGTATTTCGTAGCAGTTGTTCGGCTTTCAAAAGAGTCTATTGAACTATCAATGTAGAATTCAAGATTTGGTCCTAGATTTGTAACATGAGCCCTCGATGACATTGAGTGCGGTACCCTTATGGGCTACGACCAATTTTAGTTAACAATAATTAACGAGCACAACTGCGCTTCCTAGTTAGCTCTGACATAAAGAAATTCAATAAACACGAACAGAGTCAATGTACTGAGGCTCCTTATACTTCAAAAATTTCAAGATCTCTAAAAAATTCAATTTTGGACAAATTTTGAAAAATTCAATTTTGGAGAAAATGTTCAGTATATTTCAAAATTCAAAATTCTTGCAAATGATTTAATTTTCAAGTTTTAATAATTTAGTAGCGGCTTCTTAATATTTCAAAAGCCTAAAAATGTTTTAGATACCTTTCTGATTTTTTATGACTATATAGTTTTAATCTCAAAAACTAAATCGCACAGCTTATGCTGTCAACACATCATTTAGTAAATGTATTAAAAAAAATACCGATTTTTACGAAACGCCGCACATACTTTTGTATCGGAATTGACGTCAATTCTGTAACGTATTTTCATTAAACCGATTCTAATTTTCCCACAATTTAGATTATATTACTGTTGCGTTATCTTTTATCGTACATATAATTATTCTATAAAATCAGTTCCAAAGCCAAAAAAAAACCGATGACTCTTTTGTTGCAGCATCACATTTCTTGTCCCACTCTGCGTTATCTGTGTTGTTTTTGTTGCTAAATATAACTGTTTTAGTTTTATAATTAGCTGTCCCGTATATATGTAAATGCAATTCACCGGCTCTTATCGAATACAGTCTAATATAAACAATAAAAACTATAAGGCCTTGTGCTCGTATTTATATACTAAATAGTAAATAAATAAGTTATAAATAGAATTTAGTAAGATGCATTTAGAAAATCTATTTACAGACGGTTTCATTCAAGTAGTTTGATTTTAAAACATTTTTTTTTTTTATGTAAGTAAGTCTTATCCAGAATTATTATCTTGTAATTCTATTTTAAGTAATTGATTAAATAAACAATTTATTAAACGATAATACAGACAGTATTTATTGACTAGACTAATTCTAGTAACAATATTCATGTATATGTTAAACAATTATGATAAAAATTTGTAAAATGTTTGATTAAATTCCGGTACTCTGCTTCGAAAGGTGAAAGAGTTTAAGCTCAACGTGTTCATTGCGCCGTGCACTACGAAATTATTTATTACTACTTAATTCGATTAGATAGCTAAAAAAAAATAAGGAAATTATTCGATATAACACGATATAAAAAATTTCTACATTACAATCAGTCACGTGATAAATATGCATGGTGCCATGACCATATACAATAGAGCCGTGGATTAAATTCGCGCGCATATACAATCAATATTTATTTTTGACACAATACATAATTACGTTAATTATTGTTTTTTTTTTTTACTAGTCTATAATTTCTTGATGCTATATAAGAAAAGATTAGAAAATAAATTTTTTTCATGTCCACATCACATCGATAAATATTTATTGTGGCTATTAAATTCGGAATTTGATAACGTCCAAATTATCGTGTATACAAAACGTCGAAAATTATCATGTATTTGATTAACATGTTTTTGATCTATGTATGATTTACGATTTTATTGTAATGACTGAAAAATTTAAATTGATTTCAAGTTTGAAAACAATTGTTTATAGGTTTGTGTTGGAAAATATGTTTGTTTGATTTGATTTATTGCAGGCAAAAAAAAAATTGGTGTGAATCGCCCTAAAAGGATTATTAATCGATTAGGTTCAAAGTTGTAATTCATTATTATTTTGTGCATCACATATTTTGTTGTGCAATGTTATGAAATACAATCGTGTACAATAAATGTGAAGATTATTGGCAAAACATAAAAGTTGGGTACTTTTGTATTATCAATTTATATAATTTTCAACAATTTAGCTAATTTCTAATCAATAAATAAACAATTGCTTGGTAATTTTGGAATTCCATATTTGTTATCTGTCTCAAATTTTTTAATTATCTTTCTCTATTGTTTAGAATTTAAATATTTGGTTTCGAGTTTATTTCGGGGTATTTTAGCTATTGAGGTTCCATTTTAACCGTGATTTTACATTATTTCATGTTTTTTTTAGCGAAAACTTAGTTGTGATTTTTAAGTTTCATAATAAAGTTATAGTAGATTAATTAAATTGGAGAGTTTTTTTGTTTCTTTCCTTTTTGTATTTCTTATTTCCTGAAAACTTTATAAAAATGGGCTGTTGGTTGAGACTGTCCCTCTTCAGTAAAATCAATCTTGATTTAACGAATTAATCGCTTAGTCGAGATTAAATTTTTATTATGCGATCAGTATCTAGTGTTTGCCGAAGGTTCTTGAGGATATTCATACGTTATATTTTGGATCATAGATCTTCATTCTTTTTTGCTCAATACTTGGTGTATTGGTTGAAAGTTTCAAAAATTGATCGGTGATAGAGAGACGAATATACTGCCAAACCAAGAATTATGTCGAATAGATGACGAACCAATGATGTCAAGTTGACCGAGGCGTTGCGAAGTTTATTTTGACAAGCAGCTCAATAACAAACCATAAATTTAATTAATCTTTGTTAATCGAATGTCAAATTCAGATTCAGTTAAAATTTGACTGAAGCTGTCGAAAACATTTTGACGACAAAATTTAGGAGTGTAATGTCTGGGTTTTAAGGTCGAAATATATATTAATCGAAACTGCCGGAATTTCAAATTAGAATTACGACACAAAAGTTCTGAAACTCTGCTTCCTTGGTCTGTTATTTTTTTGATATGTTAAAGTTCAGGTAAATATTTGTTCCGGAATATGCTGCAAGAAGTAAATAGCTTCCTCTTTCAAATTGACCAATTCCTAATATCCGACTCCTATCTTCAGCAATGTGGTAGGTGTATTATCCCATTTTATGTCGAGGTTCAGAAGGAAACCACGGTAAACAAATTATCAAATTACTTCCAATTCCAATTCGCAAGACCAGAAAATGAATGATTTAGAAAAGCGTTGGTCGTGTGCAGACTCATTTACGTAACAAAGTTATGGCAATCGCTGTGTTCACAATCAAAGTCATCCTTTGTGAAAGGTTTAGGATGAAACATTGGATTGAAAATTTAACTAACCGCAATGTCCAAGTCGTTGTCAATGGCTTGACTTCCTGCTCCCAGTTAATTAATGCCGGTTTTTCCCAAGGTTCTGTTTTGTCTCAAACTTTCCTTTTAATTTTTATTAATGATTTATAACCATCCACACTCAATCCATTACATTCTTATTCTGATGATAGCCCATTCTATTTCCAATATTTAAAAATCCCGCATCTTGATGGTCATCAGCTGTTGCAAGCAAACGAATTAAAATAGGTTCTTCACTATCGTAAAATCGCATTACTTTCAATAATTGCGATATTCGTTCACATTTGGAATATAACTTAAACTTTCACATCTGACTGCTTTGTTTAATCCGTATATAACATGTCCATGGCCTCATTAAATTAAAGAATGAACGACAGTGCTCTTATATATTTGACTGATATTACTATTTTTATTATTCTGAGGAATTGTAGGAAATGTTGCCAGATCGTAAACATTATGTTGGGTCCACAAAACAAATCTATGGCTTCCTCGGACGTAGCGTTTACTAATTTTCGGGCGAATCGATAAAGTTGGATCGACTTTTATATCCAGAACCACCTTTAATCTGTCGCAATTTAATAAATATAACGTCAGATCACTGAAATATAGAGAACTCTTACCAACTGCCGAGGGCAGGCCCGAGGCCCGACTGTATTAAACACAATAAAAAAATGTAAGATTTTGGGCAAAGAGCTATCGTTGATATTTACAAGCTACAGGCAATGGACGTGTTTTCCAATTGAAGAATTTCATGGGAGCGTATCGAAATCTTAATTCTCAAAATCTTACCTTTATCAAAATTTTACTTTCTTGAAATAATGTTACGGGGAGCGTATCGAAATCTTAGTTTCACAAACTCCAACCCATGATAAACGTTGGTACCCAACCCCATAATACGCCCCTAGATTTAGTACCCAACCCGAATTTCATTGTAATTTGGTTGTCTTAAAGCCATAATACTATGTACGAGTAACTCGTATACAATTTTGGAGAATCTGACTGGCCACTGTTAGATAGTGAAGGGAGCTGAATTGCTTTTAGCGAACCAGAGATATAGAGTGGTTAATCGTTTAAAAATGGTTCACCTAAAATTTCGTCGCAAACCAATATTACATTTTAATACCCGGTTATCTAGAGCTTTTACTCGGGCCTCATAAGATTAGAATTTAGAATTTGAATTTAAGATTTTGTCAAAATCTGGAGCTATAAAACAAAAACTTCCCCCGAAACATTCGCTCTATATTTTAAGATTTTTTCTGTGGCTGTAATAGACAAATTATTTTAAAGTTTCGTTTTTTTTTAAATGTTATTCTGACCTTTCAATTTCTGTTCCTATAAGAATCGGAATCAATATTTACCAAATTTCTTTCCTACAGTATTGTTTGGTACCGACAAAAACGTCGGCGGAACGTTGCGAGTATCAGTAAAACACGAAAGTTACTGGTTACAGAACGGAAGGGACAGAGAAGGATTAGAAGTTTAGGCCCTAAAACCATATTAGAAGAAACACCTCAACGTAATTCAAGTGGTCTGCCAGTTCGTAGCTCTATACGTAAAAATAGCTTCTAGACTTCTTAATAGCTAGAAATCAGAAAATGAGCAACGACATATTTTACTGTTAAAAAATTATAAAAGTTCAGAATTTCAATAGGATTTAAGTGTAATTCTTGGATCGATCATCTCTGAAATCCCTCATATGGTACTTGACAGGACATGGTCCCTTTAACTACCATCTATTCAAAATTGGGAAACACCCATCAGAGAACTGCAGGTTCTGTAATCTGCTGTTCAAGTGCAGTGCGATCGCCCTAAGAAGAATTAAAACACTCAATGCTTATTCTGTTAAGTGGGCTCACGCCGACCCTGTGGATGTGCATGACCTTGTGGCGTTTATAAGGACCTGGACCTACATTTCACATAGATTGATTTCTCTACTCTTACACGGGGATGCACAATAAATCTTGCTGAAGTTGTGAACTGGTCGAAGTGCACGGGGTTCCTCTTACCAACCCACCCTCTTTTTAAAAAAAAAAAAAAAAAAGTGTAATTCTTAGAAACCATAGAACCACAAATTAGGATAGGAGTGAAACATAGAGCATTTTTATCAAGTAATTCATGAACCTTGTTTCTGGAAAATGATTTGAAAATACGGATCTAGAAGCCCTCAATTCCGAAAGTTTAATATCGCACGGATTTAATTCAGTTTTCATAAAATTGATATCGCGGAAAAACTACTACTTACAAGGGAACCTTTTGAACTATTCTAAGATGTAGTACTCAACATCAACAAGCCTTTTTGGCCAAAAAAAGATAATTTTTTCGGGTAAAGAAACAGAGATGCACCCCTCATATTCTAGTTTACTATGTATCTATTTTACTGTTTTATCAAAAAAAAAGTGGAGTAGAAACTGAGATGTATCGTAAAAAAGCGTTTTTGAGGTTAAATTAAGGGGTGGTTTTAACCCCTAAAAAGGTTTTGGTTGCCGATTAAAAAATGGTTTCGTTAATGCCTCACAGAGTACTACAATTTATAATTAAATAATTTTTATAATTTTTTGAATTTTTCAGTTCAAAAGTTCCCTTGTTGGTATTGTTTTCAGAATACGTTTTTGTCTAATCTTAATTTTAATTATTTTGTTTTTTATTTTTTAGAGATACGCTTAGGAATTTCTTCCTTAATGTGTCTTTATGAATACTCAACAATACACTTCATTATCAAAGGAAAGGGAAGGAACAAGGAAGGAATGATACAAGGGTATTTACGAGTTTGGGATTTTGGGAGTTCACTCTTCAAGAAATTTAAATTATACGCCATCGGGAACCAAATTATTGGTTTTAGCAAATCGAAGTTAAATGACGGTCAAGTGCAGCCAGGTGGATTTTAGTTCAAATCAGAGAATTACAGTTGTGTTCATATTAATAGCAGCACCTTGCTTTAATAACTCTTTAACATTTTTTACTTTTTACTTTTTTCCAAGGTTGGTAATGCTCGTGAGAGTTTCTTCTCTCCTCTCTTATTATCGGTATATCATTACTGTTTCAAAAAATGCTTAATTCTTTTTTATCAGATTACATTTGTTAGCGGGTATTTGAACCGAGCTGTTCATAATAATAGCAGCAACGCAAGAAACATAATTTCAAGCGAGTTTTTAACGAAGAGTTGAAACTTTTTAATTAATTGGCAAGTACAAATTTTTCTCGTAATTCGTAAAGTGCAAAAACCATATTTAACTGGATTTTAGAAAAATAATGGGTCGATGCAAGCACTGCACGGAAGAAAAGCGAAACCTTATTAAAAAAACTTCGATGTAAAGGAAAATCTTATCGTGAAATACAAAAAAATTATCTGATGTTCTGCGAAAATGGTCTGTAATTAATTAAAATGGACTGATAAGGCTGAAACAAGGGGGGCCAAAAAGGAAAACAACTGAGCGTAATGACCGACAAATCATACAAATAGTAAAGAACGACTTTTATATCAGCTCAAAAAAGATAAAGAAGGAACTTCAGGTACCTGTAAGTGCGGTCACTATAAGGAGGCGCATATTAGAAGCTAGATTGGCCGCCAGGAGTCCGAGAAAATTACTATTGCTCAGCAAGAGACATGTGGCAAAATAATACACGTCAATTGACCCCTAGAAAACTGGCGAAATATTTTATGGAGTGACGAAAGTAAAATTGTCCTTTATGGTTTCACAGGTCGTCGACAATATGTGAGGAGACCTCCAAACACTGCCCACGACCCAAAGTACATAATAAGGACTGGAATGGAAGCATGGTGGTGCGAAATTGATGGTTTGGGTTTGCTTCTCATACTATAGTGTTGGGCCAATATATCCCATAACGGGCATCATTGATAAATTTATATACATTAAACTACTTGAAGACATCATGTTATACTGTATGCTGAGTATGAAATGGCCCTTAAATGGGTGTTTCAACAAGATAGCGACCCAAAACATGCAAGCAACCAGGCGAAGTCATGGTTTCGGAAGTACAATATTAATCTTATGGAGTAGCCAACGCAATCACCGGACCTCAATTCCATAGAAAACGTCTGTGCTGATTCCAAAAATAAAGTGAGCAAAGTTAATCCAAAAAATGCCCAGCAATTATGGGAGGCAGTGCACGAAGCATGGAGTACAATACCCATTGAGAGATGTCAAAACTTAGTAGACTCTTTGAAAAGGAGATCCGCGGCTGTCATTCGTAATAATGGGCATGCGACTAAATATTAACTGCTTTATTAAAAAACAATACACAGAAATGGTACTTGTTAAGTTTTTTCTGATGAATTTTTAATTATTCCTAAACATTGTTTCGGACTGCTATTTTTGTAAACACCAATATTTGTTTGTCTTTTTATAGCTTAAAATGGCAATATCAAATATATTTCATGAATAAGTATTAATGGAACTGTCGTTTTTGAAAACTTATACGAGTTCTTTCTTCTTTTGGATAGCGCTGCTATTAATATGAACACAACAGTATATTCTAGTTTGGGTCTGACATAGGTATATTTTATACATTTGTAAAAGTCACGATGAATTAAAATAAAATTTGCATCATCGTAAATAACTAGTCACACCATCCACCACTACTTGAATTCTGCGACAAAAACGGAAGTTCTCGATTCAAGAAATCGGCGCACTTGGAAGTAAATTTGTACAGCAAGCCATTGTGCCACACCCGATCGCCTTCGAGATATCGAGCGCAATGTTTTCAGATTCACCAGACTAGTGAATACATTTGTTCCATTACTCAGTGATGTGGATAATTAAGTCACGGCTAACGAGCGATAACTAGACGGATCAGATTTTTTGCCGCTTCGACACAGAATATAAATAGAATGGTGAAACAGATTTGATAAAGGTTTAGCGAAGGATTTATAACAGTTTTTTGCATCAAAACAATTGGGACCAGTTGATTTGTTGGCATCATTGTCTGTAAGAACTTTAGCAATTATGTACTCGCAAGGCCTGAATCTTATGCGAAGGATTGATGAGTTAGCCTATGAAATATTAGGTGGTGTCAGAGAAGAGTTTGGTAGGTAAGAATATGCGGCAAATTTTGTGGCGAGAAAGTCGCCCTTGACCAGTAACGATTTTTTTAACAAAATGTTCTGAAATGTTATTTTTGAGAATCCATAATGTTGCGGTGTACCCGCTTCGTAGATTTCCTTTTTCCACGGTTTATTATACCAACTAGACAGACACTGTGGTGCAGAACTGTAGACGCACCTTGATTTTAACGCATTCACTACATCCGACGAAAGTTAAAACGTATAATACGTAAAATCTAAGTGAGCATAGAAAACCACTAACTCATGTACCGTTATAATGAATTTTTGTTTTGTTTGCTGGTGCATAACAATATACGCATTGTTTAGTATCTTCTAATTATTTGAAAGTTAAGGTTTGTAGATTTATTTTTGTTATTACTCCTTGCAATGCCGCGTGGTTGTTATTTAACCGATATAGAAAAAGGCAAAATTTCTGCTTTTTAGGAAGAAGGTATCGGTATTCGGGAAATTTCTCAAAGATTGAAGCGGACCGACAAAGTAGTCCGCACATTTTTAAAAGATCCGGCTAATTACGGACAAAATAAGAAAGGAGGACCAAAATAAAAGCTTTCGAATCGTGATAAGCGAAAAATTATTAAAACTGCCAGTAATTCAATGAAAATCGGAGTCCAAATAGCACGAGAATGCCACTTAAATGTATCTCGTTGTACCGTGAATCGGGTTTTAAAACAATATCCATGCCGAGATTATTGCCTCGTCACAAGGAAGCCCGCCTCGAATTCGGACGAAGAAATATGAGCACCGACTGGAAAAAGGTAAATCATTTTTCGCAATCTAAAAATTATATTTCTTTTAATAATCTACGGACGGTTTTAATTCTTACTGGAGGGGCCTGCGCAAAGAACCACCCTATTTTACTAACATTAATTTCGGTGGCGGTTCCTTGATGGTATGGGGAGCTTTTTGTATCGATGGAATGCTACAGTTAGCTTTCCCATCCACCCGCATGAAGTCCCGAGAATACACAACATTATTGAGAACCAATCTCCTTCCATATTTAGAGACGCATAGGACAGAAAATTTAACTTTTCAGCAAAATAATGCTTCCGTGCATAATAGCAATGAGACTCGCTCATGGCTAGAAACGCATAATGTTTAGGTATTGCAATGGCCAGCCTACTCACCAGACCAAAACCCAATTGAAAACATCTGGGGAATATTGTTTCGAAAAATATTTGCTGAAAACAAGCAATATGAAAACGTTTCGGAGTTCAAAATGACCGTGATTGAAGCTTGGTAGTCAATTGGTGAAGATGTTCGAATAAGCTTAGTTAAGAGTATGCCGAACAGGATATTTGAGCTTATTTAGAACAAAGGAGGCCCTACTCATTATTAATTTTCGTTTATTTTTAATTAAAATGAATTTATTTTTTTATTTTTTGTTACTTATTAAAGTGAGTCTATAGTTGTGCACCACTGAAAAACAAAACATTGAATTATAACGGTGAATAAAATGAATACATTTTCCAATTTCCTTTGTAAATTTTGTTATTTTTCGATGCCTTTTTATACTGCACCATTGGCTTCCTCTCAAACTTTCTTGGAAACCAAGAGTGTGCTGAAAAGAAGATGTGTCTATAGTTCTGCACCACTGTGTAGGTTTGCTTTTAAAAATGAAAGATTTAAAAATTCAAATTCGTACTGTACTACTAGTTTCTCATAAATTCCTATCCCATTAACAAATTCCTAAACCATAAATAAATATTACAACTCTATAGAAAATAAAAATCATAACAGTACAAAACTATTTCGTTTATTTTGTGCCCACAACATATTCACCCACAAGCAAAATCCATGGGGAGCCAAGCACACATTTTATTTTACAATTCTCACTATTCGCCAATAAATATTTATTATATCCATATTAAGTAATGGATGAATCAACTAAATTTGTCAGACACCTTAATTTATTTTACAAATGTTACACATCAAGTTTATATGTTTATACGACCTTCAACCCTAAAATGCCCGCAAATTGTTATGTATATTTAGTGCATAAACATTGAAGGAATTTGGTGGTTTATTACATAATATTTTAATGTCATTAAAAATTTATTGTTTGTACATATTTGCCAACTAAACGAGTGTAAATATATTTAACACATTATTATACAAGAAGTTAAATAATCCTGCAGCGTGAGATTATATTTATTTATAGGGTCAGAATAAAAATAGAACCTCATGAACAAAAATTGTTTTGAATCATTTTATTTGCAAATTTTTTTATGTTATTGAACTTGAGAGGGAAATCGTTCACACCTAGATAGAGGTATGTTATTGGAATTGGGCAAAGGTCAAATTATATACAAAAATAGTTTAATTGATCGACAATTGCCTCGGGATGTGATCTAGTAATTAATAGTTGTAAGTATAAAATATTTTGGAAATAATTTATGTACTGAGACGATAGCTGAACTATTCCCGTTACCACCAATAAATACAAGTTTTGTACATTACATAAGCTTTATCCGAATATAAAACAGCAGACATATAATAAAAAAAAAATCCCGATGACTTCCGAAAACATAACATTTGCATGTTTTCTTTAAAAATTAGTACAAACGAAAAAATATAATTAGCATATTTATGATAAATTCATTTACAAATAAAAATCATGAGATTTTGAGATATTTTGTGCAGTCTATTGCTGCTTGAATTGATCGCTCGGTTAATATTGTATGCGAGGAGGAGGCGGACACAGTTCACTGTCGTAAAACTAATTTTATAATTTAAACTCTAATAAAAGGCAGAAGAGTTTGTGTGTGTTTGTCTGTATGCTATACATGGACTATACATACAGGCACATATATGAATGATCAAAATCGTTCTATAAATAAATATTTAATATCTAAATTTAAATATTAAATTTCGATGTTGTTTATTAAATAAGATTTTTGTCTTACTACAAAGAATTTTTTTTTTTTTAGTTTATTTTCATTTTGTGTTCGATGTGCAGAATTTGTTTAATCGCATTTGTACAGTGTATTCGAAAAAAACGAAGCTAACTAAATTTTTACATTACTGGAAAGTACGAAGTTTCCTGTACTAATGTGATCTCAGCCTTCACGAGAGTAATTAGTTTTTTCCAACACTGTATACATAGAGTAACTGTTGGTGTTATATTAATTTAGTCTTTAAAAAAAATATTTGTTTTTATCTTTGACAGGCAGAGAATTTAAATAATTCTTGAGTCATGCGGAATTTAATTTTTTTTTTTAAATTTTTTTATGAGTTTACCCACTAATATTATTTTCGGATTTTTTTTTGTCATATTTATTATGCAAATTGATAAGTGATTTGTTTAATATTTTCCTAAACAAGAGAAAGATTTAGTCAGGCCCTGTTGAAGCGGAGAATGCTTTGGCCAAACAATTTTTTTCGTTTCAGTACTACCAGCTATGTAAAACGGACATATAGTTATGCGCCTCGATATGGTTACTACATAAGACAGGGCGTTAAATATAAACAACATAAGCTACGAATGAGTTGGGAATGACTAGAGCCCCAGAAAATATTGTATAAATATAATCAAACAAACAAACAGCTAGAGCGTCGAACAGGATCTGAACAATAGAAAAATCTTCCGGGTTTTAATCAGAATGCGAAATGAAGCCGATTTAATAAAATAAAAAATCCGATGTTATCAATAAGCACAACTTGCCCGATTTTGAAAGGTTTCTGATGAAAAGGAAGGAAGAGCTCAAAACTTGTTATAAGAATTAACATTATTAAAGGCCTATAGCTAGACCATAATTGATGAGTTTGTGTAATTCAAAGAAAGAGCGTTGAACCCAATTTTTCAATTCAATCAGAAAAAAAGAATCAATGGAATTTAAGATTGAAATTATATTAAAATTTGTTTCGAATTTGACAGAATTAATTTCTTTCAAATTCCAATCAAATTTAATTTAAAACTGTTTTTGCCGAAATTATAGAAAATATTATTTTGCATTTTATGGGCTTTACCAAACTGGTTCTGCCAGTCTTTCAAATACTTCCAACCAGAATATTTAGTTGATAGGGCAAATCAAGTCAGATTGAGCAAGCACTGTTCAATTTTACGTTTAATTGAAATTCTAAAAATAATTTTCTTTACATTTGTTTTAAATTGATACCGCTTTTGCTAAATCAAACAGTTTCTTAAAATTTGAATGTCCATTGATAAGAATAAGATATTAGGTATCTGAATAAAATCACGGAAAAAGGATGTTTCAAATTAAACTTATTTTGAGTTTAATAAATATGTTGGAAACCAGTGGTTCTATTCTAAATCTCGAACGCGTGTCCCAGTCTTAATAAATTTAAGTAGTTTGGGCCAAGGCAAGGGAGACAGTTGATCTTGAATAATACACCTAGAGTCAAATATTTGCAACCTAACTCCGTCGAAAGCGGAACTACTGCATACGAAATGAATATATTCATCATCGTCTTACAAACAATCCTCACATATACCATCCTGAGTCAGCCCCATATGCTGAAGGTACACTGTAAAATGGCCGTTGACCAGTAAGAGTCGACTCTCAACTGCGGCAGCTATAAGTAGCAAGCCACTGGGGTTTTAATTCACTTAAAGCGCAGTGCTTGATCGCCTTAACATAGTTAAATGGTACGAAAGCAACTGGACCGACACATTCAAACACAGCCCCAGATTTTGCGTTGCCCCTCAATTCCGCAATGGGCAGGAACCCACATGATCGTCACTCTATTGCATGAACAGAGAAAATGAATAAATTTACAGTCCTTAACAAATTTTGACCCACTCAAGGAATTATCTAACAAATTCAGCATAGATAAGCTGTCTAAAATTTGTATTTATAACAGTGAGATTTAATGCCTCAATTACATAAAGCGTAACAGCAATGCAAACCTTCCGCTTGAAAACCTGTGCAGTACCTACTCAGACATATTCCATAACCTGAACTGTTATTGAAGCGAGAGCCATCAGAAAAGAAGATTCCTCCACTGATCTCTCGAAGGACGCACCACCGAATTTAATTTAGTGAAATTGAATTCAGACAACAGTAGATCATTAAACACATCAATTTCTGGCACTAATGATGTGGAGTCATTAAGAATTGTTCTATGCCCCACGAATTGTTCTATGTTCCACATCCCTACGCTCATTAGCCGAAACGCAGCAGAACATGTGGAAATGTTGCCATGGCAAGAAGGGGATTTGAGGCCATAGACGAAGCATACGATAACATCGGTAAAACCAATGATTAACAGATGAAAGATATCATTTTGGGAGTTAAAGCCCAGGTTTTTCTAAAGGCTCGTCTACACTCCCAAAAGATGGCAGTGGATTTTTAAAGTTTGTGCTCCAGGTAAAATTTCCAGGAGAGTTTACTGTCCAAGAAGACACCTAAATGTGTAACGTAGTCGAATGTGTTAATTGGCCTCTCGAAAAGAAAGGGCATGGTTACCCCAGCTACCTTTCCACCATAAGACGCCTCCACAATACGTAAACCGTTCTGCGTTAAATCAGATAACACATTTAGGTGCTTCTCAGCAACCGTAACAACAAGATCGTCAGCGTAATTTTGAGGAACAAGGCCTGCCCACTTAAGTTTCATAAGTAGATTGTCAATTACCAAAAGCCATAACAGGGCTGAGAATTCACCTTCCTGAGGTCAACCTTTGCCATGTTTGACGGAGATTAAAGCATAATCCAAGTCAACCTCAACAATGCGAAATTAGAGCATAAAATTAATTCATTTTACAATTGTCAGAACAATACCAAAATTAGTTCAGGCGTTAGTAATCGACGAAAACGAAGTATTATCAAAGGCTCCCGCAATGTCCAGGAAAGTACCTACAAGAAACTCTTTATTATTGAGGGATCTTTCCATGCTAGTGACAAGTTCATGTAGAGCCGTTTCACAGGACTTACCTACTCTAAAAGCATGTTATACATGCACCAAACCTGAGGAACAATGCTAAAACCAATGCACGCTTTGTAAAGATGGAGCAAGTGGTGCTTAATAATAGGAAAACCATGCTGATATTTAGCCGGGAAAATCCCATCAGCACCTCCTGATTTGTACTGTTTCAAGGAGAAAGGTTAAACGCAGAACTTCGAACGTAATTATCCGGTCTGCTAGTTTCCAATGGAGAGCTTCATTGCAAATCTTAGGGGGTTAGGTTAGGTTAGAGTGGCTGCTATCGCACAGTTTTGGCCAAACCTGTTTTGCTACCCTGCACGTGAGAGTGTTAGTCCATTTCTCATTTGTCAAGGCGATTGCCTTTCTACTGAGCGCTGATATAGGCCTCCCCAGACCTGCCCTTTCCGTCTGGAGAGTCGTACCGTACCTAGCTAGTTCGTCCGCTCTGCAGTTCCCCGTGATGTCCGAGTGACCAGGGACCCAGATTATCTGGATACTGAAATACTCGCTCATCTCGTTAAGAGATGATCGGCAATCCAGCGCCACCCGTGACCTCAGACAAACCGCCTCTAGTGACCTGACCGCCGCCTGACTGTCCACATAAATTGCGATATCCCTTACTGATACCACATTATGCTTCAACCATGTCACGACTTCCCCGATCGCCACCACTTCAGCTTGGTACACGCTGCATTAGTCAGAAAGACGAACAGAAATATTAACATTAAGCTTCTCACAGAAGACTCCGGCTCCTACTTTACCATCTAGCTTAGAACCGTCCGTGAAAAATTGCACTGCCTCGTTTTCCAGTATTGATCCGTCCCTCCAGGATTCTCTTGAAGGACAGACGGTCCGGAACCCTTTATCGAAGCATAAGGTTGGTATAACATAATCTAGATTCACCAGTTCATCCCTTAGTGATCCAACTATCGTCGAGTGCCCCACCTGCAGACACTTCCACTGAGAGACAGCCGTAAGTCGCATAGCCACCTCGGCTGCCTTCTGCTTACCAAAAACCTTCACTGGAATAAGGTGGAACATAACCTCCAAAGCGCGAGTAGGTGCCGTCCTAAGCGCCCCGCTTATAAGCTGCAGGCCGTTCTTTGCACCCTTTCCATTCTACTCCTGTATGTTACCTTGTCCAGAGCCGGCCACCACACGCCCACTCCGTACATAAGTACAGGTCTCACTACGGCAGTGTACAGCCAGTGTACCAGCTCCGATTTCAAACCCCATCTCTTACCTATGGCGTTCTGCACGAGTAAATGGCTACAGTGGCCCTATTTACCCTCTCTAACGTGTTAGGCATCTAGCTGAGTTTACTGTCCAAGATTATGCCCAAGAATCTCGCTCTATCAGAAAAAGTCAGTCTAGTGCCGTTTATCGTAGGCGGGTAAACTACCGGAATTTTATACTTCCTGGTAAAAAGTACCAGCTCTGTCTTGGACGGGTTGATCCCTAATCCACATTTGCTGGCCCATTTGGTAACGATCAATAGTGCATTCTGCATAACATCTCTAATCGTGTCGAAATATTTACCTGATACCGCTATCACTACATCATCTGCGTACCCTACAACCAATACCCCCTCTCTCTCCAGTTCCAACAGCAATTCGTTAATCACTATACTCCAGAGAGAAGGGGACAGTACACCTCCCTGCGGGATTCCTCTAACCACCCGCCTTCTAATTGTGGACTCCCCCAGTTCTGAGGTAATAACCCTGCTTAACAGCATATGATTAATCAACCTACTTATAGAGTAATCCACCTTCAAAACTGACAATCCCTGCATGATCGCCTCCGTCTTTACGTTATTAAAGGCACCTTCAATATCGAGGAATGAGAAAGAGAGATGAGAAGAGAGAAATTGACTTCTCAATTGTGCGTACCAAAGCGTGCAAGGCTGTGTCCATCGACCTCCCTTTACAGTATGCATACTGTGACATTGCCCAATTGCTGGGTTCAATTTTTGATCGTATTAATACATCCACCATCCTTTCCAATGTTTTCAGCAGAAAGGATGATAGAGTTATAGGCCTCAGGTCCTTCGGATAAGCATGCGAGTTTTTCTCCGCTTTCGGAATGAAGACCACCTTGACCTCCGTCCATTTCCTAGGAATATAATTTCAGACATCCTCTGAAGATCATCTCCAACCAGCGAAGGATGACTGCCAAATTTATCTGGATCTCCGCTGGTATAATCCTATCTGGGCCAGCCGATTTATAAGGCTTAAACCCGTTCATTGCCCATGCGATCCGTTCCCTATCCACGATGCCCTCCATTTCTATTGAAGGTATTTCTCGATGAGCCCCCGGCTCCGTCGAGTCATCGAGGCTTCCCGGAAAGTGCGTATTTATTAGAAGCTTCAGAGATTCCATACTAGAAGCTGTCCATGGTCCATCCGGCCTAATTAAATAACTAGGACTGGTTGGGTTGGTAGAAAGAATCTTCCTAAGGCGGGAAGTCTCAGATACATCTTCTATTTTACCACAGAAGAGTCTCCAGGACCCCCTTTGTGCCTTCCCCAACTCTCTTTTATGATTCCTCAGGTCCTCCTTATATGAGTCCCAATGCCGAGCTTCCTTGGTATTCTTGGCCCTATTAAAGGCTACTCTACAAGCCTTCCGATAGGTCTCCAACCCAGTGGACTACCATATCGGCTTCTGTTTGCCCCTAGGTTTTATCAGGGGGTACGCAGCATTAAATGAAAGATTGCATGCCTTTGCGACAATATCAACCATACCATCTAGTTCTTCTACTGTCGCCGGAAGTTCTGGAACCTCCAGCGGCAATACCTCCTCTAACACCTCCCCATATTTGTTCCAGTTTGTCCTTCTAGGATTCCTGAAGGCTTTCCGGGTAACAGGGTCGACGTTGAGGTTATATATTACATACCGGTGATCATAGAATGAGTGCTCATTCTTCACTCTCCATCCCCTGATCATATGAAAAATAGTATCTGACGCAAATGTCACATCCAAGACCTCCTGTCGATTCCTGACAATAAATGTTGGTTCTCGCCCAATATTGCAAACTAAAAGGTTAGTATTTAATAAGTACATATTGAAAAAATAACTCACCCCTTTCATTAATGTCTGTGCTTTTATAGATTGTGTGATGCGCGTTTGCATCACATCCAAGTATGACACCTACCCTTCTTTGACCTGCTTCCCGGATCAGTTCCCCCAGGTTATCCGGTGGAACCTCCTTCTCCCGATCCATATAGGCTGAGGCTAGCCATAATTGTACACAGCCAAACTCAACGCTCGCCGCGGTAACATCCCCACTACTAAATTGAGGAAGAAGAAAAATATTCAAATTATTTTTCGCCAAAATACACGATCTGATCTTCTCAGAGTTACCTGAGTATAATTATTTATACCCTTTCGTTCTGAGGCCACAGATCCTGTTATTGTTAATCCAAGGTTCTTGGATTAGCACCAAGTCCTCACCTGTCTTAGTACAATGTTAACCATTGTGACCTACCTTATTCATCTCTTCCTCTACTTCCCGTATCGGAAAAGTAACCCCTGGACAACCGCCGCTATTCGTCGTTTCGCCGCCCATCTTCTCTTTCGATCGTTTTATGTGGTCGCCGTTGCGGTTAGAGTTAGAGGGTGAGCAAAATCAGAGTTAATGATGGGACACTCCGGAAAATGAACAGAAAGAAGCAACTTGTTCTAAACCATTGGATAGACGGAGAGCATCAAGTCTACAGGTATCATTTTTGGCCAACTCTCTATTACGTCTAGCGACCGCAGACAGACTATTCATTTCCTCGCAGAAGTTTGTCCATGCGGTTCTGTGAGCGGATCTTATGCTTTTTCTACTCCTTTTGAGCTATACGGATGCAATCGCAATCGCCATTAAGATTAGTATTTTTAGCTTTATTCTTCAATTTCCTAGTATGTTTCCTTTGTTTTTTAAGAACAGAGTACCAAACAGATCTATTATCAATCTTTTGTTTGGTAATAAGTGGACACAAACACAATAGGTTTCCGCTACCAACTTGTTGGGAGACCTGAATGTTATGTTTCAAACATTTTGGTATGCTGAATTTGTTCCTAGTTCTATAACCGATTTGTTGTCATATGTATCGGAGTTATGCTATTTTAGATGAGTCAGCAGGGCTGGGCAAAAGCTTAGCGGCACACTTTAAAGAAATCGGAGCTGTTTTGTTTAAGTATTTGTCGGTTTTGTAAAAACTTCATATTAGCGAAACAATAGCCGCATTTATTGACGTTTGATCTGATCCAGATCAGATCATGTCTCATGAAACGACATAAAAATGCGTAAAACAAAAAAACAACAAAATTCAATTTTCTGTCTCGTTTTGTTTTGAATATGCCTCTTCATACTCGTACTGTATTCATCATATTCTTTGTCGCTTTACAAAATATTGTTCAATTATTTTTAGATCACCATTTGTGATCCAAAATGAAGGTTGAATCAAAAGTTGTTGTTGCTTCACATGCAAATTTTGATCTGATCCGGATCACTATGCGTCAAGAAATGCAGCTAATGTCACCACATCATTAGAATTGTCAGTGTTTATATTTTCAAGCGTTTCAAATAAAAATTTTAGCACCCCTTTATTAGTAGTTGTACTAGCGAACAATTTACTAACACTACCGCTTAATGGTAACCTTTAGATCACCAATCATGAAATTTTGGTAAGTGCTGTCTAATTGTAGTATGCTACAATATTATAATTCTGTGTTTCTACAATATTATAGTTCTGTATAATTCTGTCGCTGCAGCTTCAGTTATATACTTTAACTATGTAGTTGTATATTGTTTAAATTCATAAGGCTCGTTAAGTTCTTTAATTATTTATATTCTTTAAAGGTTTTTAAAATACTTAAGTTCTTTAAATTCCATAAAACCTTAAAATTCTTTAAATTCTAATTTTTTAAATTATTTAAATACATGAAAACCTTTCATTTTACAAATATTTAAATTCTTTGAAATTCTTATAGGCTTTTAATTATTTAAACTCTTAAAATTTGTATAATTCTCAATTGTTCATTGTCTTTAAATTCTTTAAATAGATTTTAATTCTTTATGCTTCAAACTGTTTAAATTCCTTAAATTTTTTAATTGAAATATAAGTTCTCAAAACAGTTTTAATTCTTAAAATTTTAAAATTTTTTAGTTCTTTAAATATTTCAAATTCTCTAATTTTTTAACTTCAAATTCTTTAAATTTTAAATTATTTAAAGCCCTTAAAATCTATAATTTTTTAATTAATTTAATTTTTTAATTAATTTAATTTTTTAATTAATTTAATTTTTTAAACGCTTAAATTCTTTAAATTATCTAAACTATTTGAAATTTTAAATTTTTTCAATTATTTAGTGTCATTCTTTAAACTATTTACGATAAATTATTTCAATTCGGTTGATTATTTAAATCCGTAAAATTCTTTAATTTCTCTTTTGTACATTATTTAAATGCTTTAAACTCTTTGAATTCCTTAATTATTTTAGATTTTTTAAATTATTTAAAATAATTAAATTATTTACCTTTTTTAAGGAGTTAAATCATTCAGGTGTGTTGAAACAAGGCTTATTTTTGGAATTTTTTTATCAGCTACAAAAAAGGGTTAATTGTACATATTAGTTGCATCAATTATCGTTGCCTTCATGCAGACATTTTGATTGCCTTTAAGGTAAAAAAATAACCTTATAAAGAGTAACAGCTATTTCAATCAATCAGTATGCTGAATTTTAATATCTTAAACGCAAAACTTGTACATATCTTCAAGGAAGCATTTTTAATACCTTTAACCGCACCCTTCTTTATATTTACGGCTAACTTATGCAACCTAATAAAGTGACAGCGCAGTGATAAGCGCGCTAGATTTGCCTTAAAGTCAAACATTTTGCATGTATCACCACTGCCTTTAATCATTTTTATTAAGGTTTTCTGGAGGAAAATATTGCAAAATTCTGATAATTGTCGATTTATTTTCATTCTTAATTCAAATTCGCCAAAATACAGTTAATTTTAACAGTTAACAGTAAAAAAAAAACATTTGTATGTAAAGAGACTCAAACTTGAGATTTTTAAAAAAAATTTAAGAGCACAACTCGAGTAAAAATAAACTAGTTAGCTCGAACCAGCTCGATCTCTAAACTCTAGGTAAATTCGATTGCGACAGCATGGTTCGGTTCGACGAGGTTTCTTGTAAATGCCTTGTAAATTTTTGCAGCTGGTATTACAAATACTTTCTAAAATACGTTTATTAAAATTTTGTCTCTTATAATCCGTTCTTCTATAATATTTATGTTTCAAATAAAATATAATTTAATTTTCCCTAACTAATTCTATTAATTTTTGTTCGAACGACACATTCTCAATTAATTTCTTGTCTCGATGAAAAACCGAAAAAACAAACTAAGTAACAATATGACAACTTAAGATTTACGACACCAACCTAAAAACATAAAAAATAGTTGGTAACATTGCATCGCTGGCGATAAAAATAGAAATAGACTCTAAATTTATTACAGCGAAAAAATTGTCGCCGTCGGCGTCGATGAATCTGTTAACACTGTGTGCTTTCTGAATATGTAAGTTAATTTGATATAGGCATCATCGTTCTTCGTCAACGCTCTTGGTCTGATTTTGAGCTTAATATACAATTTTAAAAAATCTGGCATGCCAATTTCTGTAAATTTCATTTTTGTCCCCTAGTAAAATAATTGCTTCGTCAACCTTGCAGATAAAGATCAAAGAGTTTTTATCGTTCTTTTCGCTTCTTCTGATAGTACCCCAAATGTTAAAAAATAATTTTTACGATGTTTCGGTTGGTTTAGTAAATATAACAATTCAGAGTTTTCCCGGAAAATGTTGCACCGTCTAAAAACTTCAGATACACCTATGAAAAAAAACAAAACAACTCTTCAAAGATACAAAATTTACATGATTTTCATGCCACAGGTATAAACTTTACTGTAGCTGAAATGATAAAAATTCAATTCTGCGCTATATTAAAGTCGAATAAGGCTATTTGAAATTATGATGGCCCCGAGTTAGAGTTTGAGTAAAAGAACCGTATTAGGCAATAAATTGAAGTGAAGCCATTTATTAAGTTGAAAAAATTAGTTTAGTACGATCGCTTGACCAATTTATACAGTTTTCGTTATGTTGACATAGGTACATTTATCATTTTTCACGGAAATTGATACCATATTATAGGCAACGAGTTATTTTCATGTATCGATATCAAGAATTGTGCCAACAGATTATGTCACAGTAAAACGTGTAATACCTCTATTCGGTGTGGCGGAAAAGCCAGATAATTTTCTAATAAAATTCTAACACACATATCCCACACTAATTTTACGTTTTATCGTTTATCAATTATAAACAGAGAAATATTTTCAAATTTCCTCGAACTCACTACGGATAGGCCTGTTTTTTTTTTTTATAAATGTTTCAGGAAATATATAAAAAAACTAAAATAGACCAATCATATTTATTTTTACATTTGATGATTATTTTGGGTACAAAATTGTAAAAGTGATGACTTATATATTATAACACACACGCATAGCCATAAAAATTAATAAATGTAATTGTTATCAAAACAAAAAAAAAATTGTTTTGTTTAAATTTAAATAAAAATAAAAAAATTTACGTTCGCTCTATAGAAAAAGATACCAGACATCATCGAATATTTATCAACTAATCATAGTTCGATTAAATATTGTGCTTGGAAAAACCAATTTGGCGTGTTCGACAGGGAGATAGATCGTTTTAAAAATTAAATGGATTGAATATCTATTAAAGTATGATTGAAATGTGATAAACTGGACGAACGAAGAATGTGTTCGACCGCAATTATTATTATTTTTCCAAACATGACATCTCTCCAAATAGAATAAAATTCGCGCATATTCTGCGCCAAACTCGTGATTTTGATCAATAAAAATAGCATACACAACTTTTTCTTTCTATTCTAAATAAATCTCAACCTACTATTTAAGTTTATATTTACATTTATGTATGTCTTGTCAATGTTACTAACCCCACAGCAAAAAAAAAAAAAAAAAAAACAAAAAACCAAAACACAAATATAAAGCTAAATTCTAAATTTAACTTATGTCACCATAAACACAAATGTTTATATTGGTAGACTAAACACAAATCAATATGCTCTGTGCGGCAATTAAATTATTGATGCCCTCGGCTTATTATGTCATACATGCCGTTTCCCCCGATTTCCTTACTTTACTATACTAGTAACATAAATTACGACATTTTGAATCGGTTTGTACTTAGGAAGATGATTAATATATTAGAACATCTAAACACGAAGAGTTTTTTTTAGTTTGTACAAGATACGCGAGTATGAGTAAGAACCATATATACCTTCTATATATTATCTTCCAAAATTTTTCATCTGTTTTTCTCTATATATAGATACCGTAAAAAAGAAAATGAAAATTAGCAGACATAACCTTGCGATTTCGCAAAATAAACATACAATTTTCGATTTTATTTTAAAGAAGAAACATTTCTAATTTATTACTGATTGAATGATTCTAATGTTCCGTGTGTGAACTTTTGGCCACACCAAAATGTCTGTTTGTATGTATTATACCCAATTAATTACAAAAGCAACATTTTTTTTATTTTTATTTAATTAATTTAACGCGTGTGTATGACCAAATTATTTATGTATACATTACATGTGTAAAAAGTGTGTATGCGATAATCGTATACAAAGATTTTATCTCATATTTTTGAATATTAATTATGGCGCTTTCAGCTTTAAATTTGTCTCGAGTTAAATTACCATAAAAAGGCGCAGACAAAAGAAGTTTTGTTGTTTAACCATTAAGAAATGATAGATTAAGTTAAATCGAATCATTATTCTGATTAATAGAATATACTACATCTACAAGTATATAAGACAAACAAGAAAATGGAAAGACTATTAAAGGACAAAATTATTTAACATTAAATAAGGAGATGAAAATGGGGAAACCTCAGTTAGTAGTTTTATTACCATCATTTATTTAATAATATAATGACGTGTGGTTTAAGAAATTGGATGATTTTTTTTTTTTTTTTTAAAGTTGAAAATAAAAATTTCTTACAGATTTTGCACATCTAATTTTTTTTCTTGTTTTTCTGTTAACAACAAACCAATAAATTCTCAGAACTGACGGTTTGTAAAATTAAATTATTTGATTACTGCAATTAAGTTAATCATCCTAATTCGGTTAAGAAATATTAACACGTTGAGAGCTTTGCCCAATTTAATTAAGTATTTTACATTAAAATACCTGGAAAGATCGATATATTTTCCGAATTGTACAAAAAAATTCCAAGAATTATAAAACACTTAAAATAAATAAATACTAAAAAAAAAGGTTTATTATTATTTCTCTGACAGAGTGGTTTGCTGTCACAATATAACTAGAGTATATAGCACATCAACATCACCATTAAATAACGACATACTAATGTAATACATATACATACAGTCAAAAATTGAATTCGTCAATAACAAGTTGTTTTTATGTGCTTATTTATATAATAAATTAAAAATGTCACGATAAGGCTTATGAGAGACGCAGAGAATTGTAACATTTTCCAAGAACGCCGAAACGTAAGTCGCAAGCAAAAAATAAGCGAAATATGAAAAAATTACATTGAAATATTCCTAATTGTAAATGAATGTTTTTGAATGCGTCATTATATCTTAATGGCTTAAGTAATATGTTTGCAATATTAAGATCTGTTCTTATTTTTAAATAATAATAAAGCACGAGGTGAACATTGTTATTATTTACTTAGTTTACTTATACAGGCTGTGGGATTTCAAAACATTAGCTCGAAATTTAACTTCGAACACGACTTTTAGAACTCTCACTAAAGTTTAAAATTTGAAGTCTTCGAAATTCGTATATTTGAAATTTTATTTTACCACACTATACTCGTATATAAGTAATTGAATTTTTGGTGTAGAGTTCTAGATAGATTTAATTCAATTATTCATTTAGAAACCAAATGTAATATAATCTTACACTCTTGACAATTGAGGTCATATGTTTAGTTAAATTTACAATTGTCGCAAATTCAAAAACAAGCAGTTCATGAAATTTAAACCGAATAATAGATTACAAAGTTTAACAAATCACAAATTTGTTTGAAAGAATTTGAGATTGACGAATTAAAAATGAAATATTGTTTTCTTAATTGGCTTTCTTCTTGTGATATTGAATATAATAACGTACGTACACCTTCAAATAGTATAGTGGCTTAAGTAATGGTTGTACTAAATCTGAAACAAAATTTAAAAAAAAAAAAAAAAATCGGGATGGGTTGTGTCGTTGTACGTTTATACGCAGTTAGAGCAATGATAGACTGTAGCTTTGTTAAAATCAATTTATTTATAATCATCTTTATAGAGATTAATTATTTTAATTTAAAATAAATTATCTGCCATATTTTCTTTACGCACAAATTGACACCAGAATTGTCCTGATCAGATAAGACGTTCTCTCACTACAATAGTTCAAGCATTTAAATCGCTCGAAATCGTCGATATATATTCAGGGCAAAATTTCGTGTCACAAACTTTCCGAACATGACGAATAATTGCCGAGGACCAAGGGCAAAATTTCGTGTCACTAACTTACGTAAGTTACGAATTTTTTAATTTATCATGTGATAGTATGTATGAAATGAAAAAGATGATTATTCCTTTGTAAATCGACCGAAAACAATTTGAACAGTGATTCCCAAACTATACTTGTTGACCACAAAATGTTGAACGATTTTTTTAAATATTAAACATATTGCAAAATTTCGTTAAAATCTCAAAAAATTTAAATTCAGTTCTTAAACTTCTTAAAATTATTGAAAATTGGTTAGGCCTACAGAGATAATTTTCAAACTAGAAATGAATCAAAAATTACTTAAGCGACCTAAATTTAAAATCATAACCTAATCGTAACCTACGTTTGAAGTTAGCTAATTAGTAGAAGCATTACTCTATTATATTATTTGATTCAATCTCATTACGTGGTATTATTATCGTTGACTTGATTTTTTTTGTTGACTTTCTTTTGTTAAGTCTTAGATTTTAGTAAAATTACAAATAAAACGTTCATAATTTGTAAATGAAAATAATTTAGTATGTATCTGGTAAACTAGTGAACTACTGAATGTGACTGAAAAATGATCAAAACTTATCAATTTTCATTAACTACGGAATTTCGGCACAAGAAAAATCGACCTAATTTTGTAAACATATTCCTAGGCTGATTTTTCAAAGGAAATAAATCTCGTACATTATTTTAAAACTAAACTAAAAGGGGAAATTAGGCCGAAACTAAATTTAGGAAATTTCTCCTAAAAATTTTATTATTAATAATTGTTAATATTTTTTTGATAACTAAGGAATGAAGCAACGGAAGCGCAGCGACTCGATGCAAATTTTAATTTAATTTAATTAACCGAGGGTTATTTTTCTAACTACAGCACGTGAAAAGACGGAAGCTCTGTGTGACACTGTAATTTTTTAATTACCACTTATTTGGATTACAATTTATTCCAGAATCAATTAGATTCTTTTTACAGTGATCACTGGAAACTTCATTCAACCTACGGAAATTATTTATTGTGTTTCTGTACATTTCCCCTTATTCCTATTTAAATAGAACTTTCATAATATTTGGATTGTAAAACAAAAAATATAAAGGGTTGAAACCTCATAAGGTGGTCAGAACTTCGGTCTTGATTAATTCAACTCCCAAATCAACCCCGAAATGAATCTCTTAAGTTAATAATCAGCTCAACCTTCTACTCAATATACAAATCCACCTCCATAACCTCCATTTCAATCGCAAAATAATTCTAAATGCAATCAGCAAATCAACCCTTAACCTAACTCCAAATCAACTCTTAAATAATTCCCCAACCGAACCACTCACATAACCCCAATACAGGCTAACTAAATCCTAACTCAACTTCAACTCAACTTAGCTCGAACCAAATTTCAAACCTATGCTCAACTGACCATCATACCAACATATCATCATACCAACATATCATCATACCATCATCATTAACACACCACCATCACAATTGCCTTCACCATTACACAATTCTTATATACAAACCACCACCGTCAAATTTCCTCATAATCGTCCATATTCTAGAACTTTATCTAAAAATCATTTTAGAATCCTATTTTCAACGCACATGTCAAATTTCATCATAATCGGTTGAGATGCAGGCAAGTTTCCTAAAACTTGGCCATATTCCAGAACTTTATCGAAAAATCATTTTAGAATCTCATTTCCATCGAACATGTCAAATTTTATCATAATCGGTTGAGAAATATACAAATTCCATCATATTGGCCATATTCCAGAACTTCATCCAAAAATCATTTTAGAATCCCATCCTCATTTTAGAATATGCACAAGCCGAATTTCATCATAATTGTTTGAGAAATAGTCAAGTTCCATCATACTAAGCCATATTCCAGAACTTCATCCAAATATCATTTTAGAAACCCATTTCCAATGAGGAAGCCGAATTTCATCAAAATTGATTAAAAAATAGGCAAGTTCCATAGAATGGAATAGTAGAATCCCATTTCCAACGCATATGTCAAATTTCACCATAATCGGTTGAGAAATAGGCAAGTTCCATCATACTTAGCCATATTCCAGAACTTCATGGAAATATCATTTTAGAATCACATTTCCAACGCACATATATCAATTTTCATCATAATCGGTTGATAAATAGACAAGTTCCCTCATACTTAGTCATATTCCAGAACTTCATCCAAATATCATTTTAGAATCCCATTTCCAATGTACAAGCCGAATTTCATCAAAATTGATTAAAAAATAGGCAAGTTCCATAGGAATGGAAGAGTAGAATCCCATTTCCAACGCATATGTCAAATTTCACCTTAATCGGTTGAGAAATAGACATGTTCCATCATACTATACTTGGCCATATTACAGAACTTCATCTAAAAATCATTTTAGAATCCCATTTCCAACGCACTTGTCAAATTTCATAATAATTGGTTGAAACTCATTTTAGAATCCCTTTTCCATCGCGGAAGTCAAATTTCACTAAAATTAGTTAAGAAATAGATAAGTTCCATCTGATTTGGCCATTCTTTTAATTTGCTAAAGGTTTAATTTGAAATGTAAAAGGTTCAATTTGAGGTTTGAGATATTAACAATGACCTTTCTTAGGTCTTAAACAATATTTGTGTAAGGTTTGGTTCAAATCGGTCAAGTCGTGTGGATTTGTTTAAATATCATACACATATGATATACTTAAATAGAAACACTCACTTTATTTTATAATGGTCCAACACCATCTCAACCCCAATTCAACCCGCAAACGGCCCCCAACTCAACCCAACTGCGAACTTTCTTTCAATTTAATCCTCAAATCAGCATATATAAAAAATTGGTCAACTGGTCACTATATCTTAACCCAACCTCAACTCAACTCCAACTCAATTTGAAATCAACCCGCAAATTGAGCCGTAACTTAACCTTCAACTCAACCCCAAACTCAATACCCAACTCAATATTCAAACCAGCATATACTTATAAAAAATTGGTAAATATTTCTATAACAAGGATTTTGGGTCAATTCGTATGACAGGTACCAGACCCTCTTGACGCACAATTTCCAAAAGATTTTCAAATCTCGGCCTTGACCATATAAACAGATTGGTAAAAAAATTCTAAATCGAACAAGCCGTTCTCAAGATACCATGGTTACAGACATCCAGACAGAAGAACGGACATTTTTTTTTTGCTTTTTTAGACTCGGGGGGGACTTTCAAAACGTCGAGAAAAGTGGTTTTGGACCAACCAAATTTGGAAACCCTTAGAAGTCTCGCGGAGTCCGGTCAAAAAAATAGGAAGGCTAAAACTTAAGTAATTTTCAACAAGAGTTCAATGGTGGCCTTGGATGTGACTTCGAACCTCATATGCAAGGTCATTTTGAGGTTTAGGTCATTTTGAGGTCAAGGTCATTTTTTTTTTTTTTTAATGAAACCCCTATTTTCCCCATCGTATTCGAGAAGAGCGGGTAGTTTTACGTCTAAATAAGTATTTTCCATGACCTGCCATGGTCACCTGAAAGAATGTACATATTTTAATTATACAGCTTATGATTTGCTATAATTCCTTGTTGAAAATTACCCAAGATCGTTATTCAAAATATTGCTTCGCATACTTATCATGTACAAATATCTCGTTTTTTAACCCAGTAAGTCAATTTGATTTTGGTCGTATAAATAAAACGACCTAACTGCAGATAATTAAAATTTTTTTTAATGATTATTGATTCATTATGATACCCTTTCTCATAGATGCGTCAAGTGGCATATGAAAAACGAACGTATCAAGAATTATTCAGTTTCAATTATATATAGAAAGAAGGATCGAAACTGAACTTGCAAAATTTTTGATAATTTCGCTTTTCGTAAAAAATAATTATCTGGTTATGATCCGGAAGAACCTAATACCCTAGACAGACTGTGGTTTAATAAATCCGATTTAGCTAAACTTGTTTAAGTATTCCATTCAAAAACAAAGGGATTAGCTAAAATCGAGGTTGACACACTACGACTAATCTCAAAAAATTCACTAAATCGGTTTTTTAAATCGCAGTGTTTCAAGAAAACTAATTATTTTCACAATTTGTATTATCCCGTTTTACAACAAAAGTCTACGTGAAGATAAACAGATTCTACTAAATATTTTTTGTTTTTTATTCAAAGTAACATTTTCTTACAAAATAAGGGAATATTAATAGAGTTCAGGCTTGTTGAGTTTAGTTAAATTATTATCTGCAGTTAACGATTAACCATGTTTGGTTTAACACCATAGATATACTCTTACGGTTACCGTACTATTGAATATGAATGGAGCCCGGGAATTCACTTTCCATAATTATTAGAAAGTTATTTTTGGGGTGGTTCGCTGAAAAAGATTAAATCCAAAATGGCCGCTTTGAAATGGAAAATAGCTGATTTATTTCAATTTTCGTAATCAGCAACTCCTATGAAATTTGAAGTAAAAATTCAATTTAGGTTAGGAAATATGGCCGCTGTGAAATCCAAGAAAGTAGATATTTCTTGAAATATTTCAAAATTATACATCAACATTTATGATCAAACTGCAATGCAATTTGGACCATAAATTCCTAATGAGCCTTATATTAATTATTGGGCGTTATTTCGTTTTAAACAATTCGGAATTTTCTTTTGATAACAAAATTTATAAACAAATTTTTGAATCTCACAAAGTCACATTGAATTCGATAGATCGAATTTCGATAGAATCAACAATAAATCGAAGTTCAACAGAATGAAATTTTGTTGTTTAGTCGCCCAGATGCGACAGATTTTAATTCGATAGAAAGCATTCAATAATAAAAAAATTGAAAAATTTAGTTTTAAACTCTAAACATTTAACCTTTGTTCTATTACAGATTTATAGTCGATGATATAATTAACGGCTACCAATAGCGGTATCAATAAATAAAATTGGCTCATTTCTGGAAGTTTTTAATTCAAAGAACAACAGAATATAATTTATTTAGGCTTCCCACATCTTACAAACCTCTTTTCCCAAAAATTAGTAAATAATATACTTTGGAAATAAACAAATATTTACAGAAATCCTGTTTCCTCAAACAGATAGGCCATTCCTCATGTTAAAATTTTTTTCAAAAATTATAATTTCAAAATTGAGCAGCCACAAGTTTAAACAACAGTTTGTTTTGTTGAATTAAAGATGACGTACCTTTAAAGAAATGATACATGTACAGGACAGGCTCAACAAATTTTAGAAAAACGATTTTACCAATACAGAAGAGACATAAATGAAGATAAAAATTCAAGCATTATTGCAGTTACAAGACATTTGAAAGACACAAACCTCCAAATCTGTTTAGATAATATAAAAATTCTCGAAAACCAAAAAACGCAACATAGCTGTGCGTTTCCATGAAAAGTCGGTTTTTATTAAATTTTTGTGATTGCTGTATTTTTTGATTTTTATATAAAATAAACAATTTTTGGAAAAAATGTTCATTGTGCTCTTAAGAATGAATCCGACTAGGATTCGAAAGATAAAACCCATAAAAAATCTATATAATTTAACGAGTAACTTATTTAGTAGTTTAGTTGTGAAATTCACTTTAGTAAATTTTATGATAACGTTTCGTTTCAAATTGTTTTTGTCAGAAATACGTGCACAACTTACTTTTGTAAAATTATTTTCAATTTGCAGGCACTTTCCAAAATAAATTATACATATATCTCAATTTAAACATCTAACCAAAAACCATCTCGTCCTTTCATAAAGGTTGGTGTTATAATCCAAAAATTTTCCTTTTTGTTTTTTTATGACCTTTAATTTTTTTTTTTTTTTTGAAATCCTGGTCTCAATTTAAACATTGAAACATACTTTGTTTAACAAGAAAACGGCTAGTGCAAACGATTCACCCCCAATTTGCATAGTCTCTAAAATACTCCATCCCCAAGTAATCAGAGTGGTACTGAAATTGTTTCATAGACTGGCATTTCATAATTTCATAGGTTTTAGGTGATAATTTGCAAAATTTAGACATTTGTAATAATTTGTATATCCTAATCTTTAGAATAGACTTTCAAATACAATCCCTTATTTACTCGTTCCACATCTTTGATAACCATTTCCATTGCTCTTTCCTCATTGGTAAATCATGTTCGACATTGGAAAATTTCTCTCCTTCTGACTGATGATTAAAATTGAATTCCGTTATCCAAACGTTACCCGAAGTTAAAATGTCCCTTATTCCAAAATTCATGGATTCGAACTTCTGTTGCTTAAATGTTCGCCACAATTTGGCAAAATGGACTATCCTGATATCTTTAAGAAATCAATCGTTACTTTAAGTCATTGATGACTAGCACTAATTTCTTTTCGAAAAAAAATATTTTCTATGCCCATTTTTCTACAAACAAAATAAATTCAATTCAAATAAAACTAAATATTACATTAAGAAAGTGACCAAACCAAAAATAATTGTGTTTTATTATATAAAATCTAATCAGGTAATCACGAATGAAATTGTCTATTTTGGTTTTGGTACAAACACTATAAAATTCGAGTAAACAAAATTTAATGCGAAACACACCTTAAAAGACAGCTTGTAAATTTACCGATTTATGCTTTATTTTGCACTTAGTTTTTTTTCGAAAAGTATTATTCATTAATTTCATTAAGCTTAGGATAGATGGGACGGACTACCTACGTAGTATAAGCTCACGAAATGGAATTAAACTTAAACATTGAGCTACATAATTTTTCCTTCTTGGTTTTGTATCTGATAATTATATTGTTTGTTTTCTACTTTAACATAACAAATTAAGCTAATCGAAATACAAATTGCAAAATTTGTGCTACATTACTAAAGGGGTGAGTCATAATTTTATGAAAATAAATCTTCGATTGTCAAAGAGCATATCGATGAAAATATCGGTACCGGATGGGAGAATACTGAGACGTTTATATGCCGTATTTCTTCAAAGTGCTATTGTTTTAGATGAAAAGCAGAGTGGCAGACAGCGTGCGAGTCCCTTAAGTAAGCGTACATCGCAATTGGGATTTATTCGCACCAATTTGTGTCGAATTTTATAAGTGTTGTTTGAAAATGTAAGCATATACAAAATTTAATGAACAAGCAAATTGATGCCATTGATTCCGTACCGTCATAAATATCGTCCAAATCTAGCCAAACTTTTGGAAGAAAATCATCATGAGTGATGAAGCACACTTTTATCTCGAGGGCAGTATCAAGAAGCAAAACAGTCATTACTCTATTCACGGAAAATTCCAATTCGACAAAAAAGTGAATGTCTGACAGATCTCTACGGAGGTGTGCCGTGCGATTTTTTCGCACAAAAAGTGGACTAACTTGGTGTGGTTGGGTTTTTAAAACAATGACCATTCTGCGTTAAATTTTCGTGGACAAATGAAATCAAAATTCGGTGATATCGTATGGCTACCCAGATCGCCCGATTTGACACCACAATTTTCTTTTTTTGTTGTGGGGCTATCTAAAAATCAAGGTGTTCATCAATTCTCCACGGTCTCTTGCCGAAAGACAACATTCGATAAAAAATTGGCAACATATTGATTTACATATTGGATTTTCAATCAATGCTAGAGATGGCCGTTTAACAGTCAAATCGTTCATTTAATAATGACCCACGCTGTTTATGCATAAGTAGAACTGATAGGAGCGACTCACTGTTTTGATCTGTTTCTGCAAAATCGTCGAATTATTTACCAATTTAAAACGAATTCTCAATCCATTGGCAATTTCCCAAATATTTTCAAGTCTAAGATAAAAAAAAACTGGCATACGTTGGTTTGGTGTAAATTCCGAAAGCCAAAATATTGTATTCATCTTGCTAAAACGTTAAAAAATGGTGATAAAGAGCCTTGTTCTGTAACTAAACAACCACGATCAGAACAACAGTGCAGCTGCCTAAAGTCGAACTACCAACATTTCATGGGGATTATGAGCAATGGAGCTCTTTCAACGATAGCTTCACAGAGCTCATCCACGGAAACAACCAGCTATCAGATACGGTAAAAATGACGTATTTAAAATTGCACATTCAGAAAGGGGCAGCACAACTAATCAGTCATCTAGCAACAACGGGTGACAACTATGAGAAAGCTTGGGAAATATTACAAGCCAGATACAACAACCCTAGACTTCTGGCAACCAAATATTTCAATTCATTGCTATCATTTTCAGCGGTGCACACAGAATCTGCGGGAACAATTCGAGCCCTGCACAATACAGCAAGGGAAATGCTCCACAATATCAACCGCCTCAATATATGGGCTCCATTTGATGCATTCATAGCTTTCATCTTAAGCAGAAAATTAGATCCAGAATCCAGTAGGCTGTATGAAGCAACATTACCAAATCCTAGGGAAATTCCAAAAATAAACGAATTATTTAGTTTTTTGGAAAGAAAAAAAGCAGTCGACACCAGTAAATGGACCTATCTGCAGAATATACAATTAGCAGATCCAACTTACTACCAAGCTCAATCAATCGATCTCGTGCTAGGGGCAGACTACTATCCATCGATAATAAAAAACAAAATGATAAAAGGCGGGAGTCAAAAGCCCATGGCACAACACACGGAGTTCGGATGGATCATAATTGGAAGCATGGGTAATCTATAAAACCAAATCAGAACAACCATGGTGTCAACCGAATCAATCGAAGAACAATTGCTGGAAACAACCACATCGCAATTGGAGACAGCCCTGGCCCACAATTCGGAAGACAACCTACCAGAAGTACAGCAGCAGGTGCAACCAGAGCTGGAAGAGAATGTAGCGCTAGTAACCGTTACAAAGGAAACACACTCTCTCAGAAGTATTTAACAAGGTCTCAGTCTACAACAAAATAAGGTGCATATCCGCATATTGTTTGCGATTTATCGAGAGGTTAGGGCGGGTTATCCAGACTCACGCCGGAACGGATGATTTAGTGCGAGTAGCCACAGTCAAATGTAAGGACGCAATATACAAGCGGCCAATTACCAAGCTATGCAAACTACCAATTGAAGATCGATCTGAGGAAACACTGCCAGTTGTATTGGCTCAACTGGCGACAGATGTAACACTCAAGAATAATACGCCGAGTTCCAATCCGAACCATAGCGCCACACCTAGACAACAATCAAGCAGGCGAGCCAAGACCATACTGAATCCTCTAGCAATAACAATGCTATCAGTCTGCTGTCTACTGGGACTCGCAAAAGCCAACATCCAAGTAAACCCGTTCAATCAGTCCACCGGCATATATTTCAAGAGACTAGGCAAACTAGAAATTGTGGCCATGGAGTGGACTCTAGTAATTCAGTACAACATGAGCAGCTACTGGGACGAAATCAAAAACGTCAAACTAGCTCACGAACAACTACAGGCACTTTGCAAAGTGCTGCCTAAACTAAATTGTAATATTCTAAACCAACTAAAATGGCAATTAAAGAACCTAATTGCGGACAATGAACTTCTACTAGCAAGTAACAAGGGACAAAAACGTGTGAAGCAAGGTTTCGGAGACACGACTGGCATCAAGATCGGTTCGAAAGAATTAACAACAACGAGCACCACCTACTATCACTAGTGAAAAATCAAACAACCTTGATCGATAATACCGTTAAATTGGTGAAACACAATACAAATCTCACCCTAACATCAATAAACAACTTGATAAGGGAGCAAAAATCACCTCCGACAGGAGATATACCATGATTCATATAGTATTTTGGAGCAGTGTACTGATAGCAGTCAACTGGGACATAAGACGCATGTGTAGAAAAAGAACATCCGGTAGCCACAGGGCACCCTCCCCACTACCAAACGTAGAAGCGAGCTTGGCGTAGCCTGAGTTCGCCACCAATAACCAACGCCGCTAGAATTACAGCCGCCCGGGAGTATGTTATTATCAATTCATTAAATAACGTGAATCATACAACAGGTCATATAACTAAATTAAATAATTTGCTCTTTATTTGTGTTATGTCACACAACAACGTTTTTCCGGCAAAGCTGCTAGACGTTATACTTTTATTGTTTCTGTGTATAACGTAATAAATTTTGTATAAATAGTCAAGCAAATGAAATATAAAAATCAGAATAAATTTACCTTCAATCGTGTGTTTATTTCATTCTCAAGATTATTAAGACCCCACCAGTGGTAATCTTAATAATCATCAAATATACAAGTTCTGAGCAGAGGCGTGAACTTAACAGACAATATTTTGAATTTGTATCAATAAAACTGAATAGAGTTACGGTTCGTTTCCTTAAAACGCACACATTTGTAATGGATAAACAATATTTTCCTAATAATCAACTTGAAAAGTAGGATTATTGCTGTAAATTTAATGCGAAACATGTATACGGTTTCAGAATATGTAGCTAGGATAGAAACAAATTATATTGCCAAACAATATAAAAATGATCCATTTTAAAGCACGTTCGCAAAGTACTTTGTCGCATTCGATGGTTTCCTTTTAATTTCTTGTGCGGCAAAGTAATCCTTTGTACTCTAAAAATCGTGTGACTCATGCTTCAATTCACACACCTGAAAATGCATCAAGCAAATTATATACAGTATTCATATTCCACCATAAGAAAATTATATTACACATCCACTGACAAAAACACTTCTAGGAATCTTAAAATACTTATATGTCTTTAAAACTGTAAAGTAACCCAAAATAAAAAATCACAAAGGAATGTGAAGATGAAAATTTGTTGAAAATGTATTTTCTTTGCAGCACAATTTTTTTTTTGTATTTTACATTTCATTTCAAATTTTCTAAGGATTACGAGAAATACTAAACAAATATGTATTTATATGTATGTGTGTGGGTGTGTGTTTATAAAACTAGGACTTAAAATTATAGTTTGACAAACTATATACAATATACTAAACTAGTATATAGTATATAACATACACAACCATTTTCTAAATCAATACTCGATCAATTTTGTTAAGTACTAAGAATTTGTATGTAGTACGAGTATTTACATTTTTATATACTATGTATTCACAAAGTTTTCTTTTTTTCCGATTTTTATTTGTTTTCTTCTAAACAAACAGTGGATTATAAAAAAAAAAAAAAATAGTTTGAAGCGTAATTTTACATATCTTTTGAAGACAGATAGTTTTATTGAAATACAGCAATATATACCGAGTATGTATCTCCCTCCCAAATCGTTATTTTTTTTGTCAGTCAAGCAGATAAATAAATGAGTTTATAACGTCACCGCAGATCAAAACCCGGAATTCAATCCGTTGTAGATGTTAACACTTTCGCAGGTATGATGGCTATAGCTTTGTTGAAAAAGTTGTTTGATTTTAATTTTGACCCATTTAATGGCTTATAGTGTTTCAAATTATCCTTTTCAAATACAGCAGATCCATCAATAATTTTTTTTTTGTACCCGCGAGAGCGTTAATCAAAAAGATAATAATTATATTGATTTGATTGGGTTAATACAAGATATTGTGCTATAATGAAAAAATTAATGGCCTACGGGTAAATAAATTAATATTATTTAAAGATTTTTTGAGGACTGCACGTAACATTTTTGTTGCTTGATTTGAAACCTGTTTGTGTATATTGCTTGCTTGTGCATACAAAAAAAAAAAAACCCACCATCAGTAACTGAACGTGTCATTCGGCATTAGATTTAATTAAGTTGTATGACTTGATAATTCTTTCCAGATATAACCAATTTTAGTTGTGTGAATGTGTCTGTGTTTTTCGTATGTACATAAAGCTGTTTGATAAGTGCAATATTTTAATTCCGATTGGTTTGGTATAAACTTTGGATCACGTTTTTTTTTCTCTATATTTTTCATTTACCTTATATGGCACAAAATATTAAAAACAAAACTGCAATAATTCAAAACACTGCATTTCGCATTATGAATACCTAGTTATGTTTTTGTAAAACTATTAAATTTTATTTCTGTTGACAATGCGGCTAGATTTTCTGGAAAACAGAATTTATGCTTTCTTTTAAGCAAGAAGTCATTTGAAATTTCTAGAATAGTCCGCAAGTGGTGTTTCAGCATAAAACTCAAAATAAATCGATTGAATTCATACTAACATTATTAAGCTGGTGCTATGGTATTTATTGATTTTGAATTTCAGAAAAATAGTGACATAAAAATTGATTACAAGGTCACATAAAATTAGTATTAAGAAAAACAAATGAAAATGTTATAGTTTTCAGGGGAGGGGAGGAGGGAACTTTTATAGACGAACTTTTCTTTTTTTTTTAACTCAACCACACCATCCAAATACTCATTAGGTGAAGACAAAGATCATTTGATTTGACCTCCGATTTTCGATATAATTGCATAATAGGTAAATTAAAATATTATTGATTAATTTTGAAATTTTGAACGAGTACTTACAAATAAATATTGAAAGAGATTAAATCCATATAATTGTGCTTTTTGCTTAATTTGCCTAACCCAATATGTATTTCGTGCAAAATATCTACAATTCGATAAAAGTCTGCTATTTCTTTGGCTTATACCTCTTATTAGAGACCTCGAAACCTGCAGTTTCTATACCAAACTTTCACTGAGATCGAACTACTATTTCTACACAATTCTGAATAAAACTGTATTTTCCTCAAATTTCCTACTTAATGGTGTGACATTTTGAGCCTCTTCATTACAGTCACGAAAGTTCACCGAACAGGTAATTGCTACATCAGCCATTTCTGCATAAAACTAAATTTTGCTCAATTTTCCTAATAACGTCAAACCGTTTTGAACTAACTACAAACCTGTTAATCGCAGCACTAACTTTTATTTGGATCGATCTAATGTTTCTAGACATTGTCGAATATAATTAAATTTTGCCCAATTTTATTGAACTACTGAACTGCGTGAATGTGTGATAATTACAATTTTTTTAAGTGCTACCAACTCATCGAACAGTTTAGGAATATAGATAGGTTTATTCGCTTTGATCAATATAATTTGAGATCGTTACAAATTGGTAGTTCGATAATATTGCCAGGGGCAATATGCAAGTTATTGAAAACGTTGATTGCAAGTCTTCCAAAATAACAAGGAAATAATTAAGAAAAACTTCTTACTTTCCGATCAATTGGGCTTTTTAATAGAAAGAATAAATCGTCATAAGTTCCAGATATATGTGAAGTTGGCCCAAAATTCATCTCAAGAAACGCAGTGGTAACACTCAAATAAAAATGTTCCTCATATTTAAGTGTCAGCCGAAAAGAAAGGTTTATCATGTTATAATTTAATCTGTCAGTCCACAAAAATTATTTTCTTCATAATACTATTTATAATGTGCGCCAAAAAGGGCACTTATTGGGGTTCGCTAAGGTCCCACTATCATGATAGCAAAATCTATCACGACAGACTACCAGCCCAAAAAAAAAACTATCATATGGGAAAGGAAACATACCTACTCGTATTAAACTTAGTATTTTCTCAAAGTCCTATTAATTGCCCGTATCCTGAAATTGTTTCAGAATATTGTCATGAGGATCGCATGGTCAAATATGGCAAAAATTCTCGAACTTTAGATATTACTCACAATGATTTGCGGTTATATTTGACCATGCCGTCCCAAAAACGCAATCCTGAAATAATTCTAGAGTAATGGCAATTGATAGGTCTAACAGAAAATCATTGGGACAGGACTGGAAAACTGCTCAGTTGAATTGCGAAAATCCAATTAAATACGACTCTATATACGAAGCTATCTGTTGAATTATATTATTAAATTAAATGAGGCAATACTGTTAAATTATGTTGAATGAGGCAATTCTAAAAACAAAAAACGTTCTTCTTTTTTCCTTGTTTGCTTGATTGTCATACAATAAAGACGTAAATAAATAAATTAACTAAAAACAAATTCGCATTTCGTTATATATTTTTTATTTGTGCATCTCTGAATATTGTTTAGTACATAGTTTCCCAGCTCTGATTGATAAATTTCAAAACTATCCCTATGGAAAAATTCTGAAAGAATGTTGAACTGGCAATTGATACGTCTTGGACTTGAGGAAATATTTAGTTGAATTGCAAAATGAAATTAAATACAAATCACGACCTGTGTGGCCATATTTGACTATGCCGTCCCCATGACAATATTCTGAAAAAATTATAGAACACTGGCAAAGGATCGGTCGAACACAAATTCATCATGATATTAGTGCCAACTGTATAGGACTGGAAATATTGTTAGTTGAACGGCGAAAATGAAACTAAATTATCGGGAGATTCGTGCCAACATTAAAGGACTTGAGAAACTTCTCGTCTTTTTACTACCATCATTGCCATCTATGCAATGTGTATTGACTTAATCACCACACGATTTGTATTAAGCTTTTATTTTAATTTGACCAGAATGCTGTTGTTATGACAATTTTATATAAATCAATTATTACAAGAAAATGAAAACGATTTACTTAAACGACATTTGCGTTGAAATCCAAACATTTATGAAAATATTTCAGAAATCATAATTAAGAATTTATAACGTTTCATCTTAGGAAAAAAGTGATCCATTAGCGGAGTAGCCTTTGTTTTCGGAAAGACAGGCTACTAATGTTCGACAATGCGACACTGGAATATTTTTCCAGATTTCCTAAATATTTTGGAATAGCTTGTCTGAACTACTGGAACTTTTATTTTTATCCTCACTTAACTTCTGCCCGTAAGTTTTCTCGATTGGGTAAAATTCAGGGCTTTGAGGTGGCTCCAAATATTAACCTTGCAGTGTGTTACCGGCATGTTTTCGAAGGAATAAGGCTCTGTCACATTTTTCCTGATATATAAGTTTGGAAGTGTATAGAGAAAAATTATTTATTTCTTGATTTAAAATGCTAACATTAACATGAAAATAATTTACGGAAGAAATAACAAAATAAAATATTGTAAAATTGATAACACAACTGTAGAAACGTAGAAACGTAACGTAATATTTATAAATACAATGCCCCATGGTGGGCACACCCATTTGAAACGGTCAGGATTCTGCAACGAAAGCGCTTTAGAGTGGCGCCAGGTCAAAACCAAAAAGAAACAAAGGATCGCACTCATAAAAATGTAGCTGACTTAAGATTGTCCAATGTAACAGGCTAGAGGTTTATTAAGTAAAGCATTATCTGATTTATACAATGTAGTTGTTGTTGTAAATTTATCAAAAATATTACACTTTGTTTCGATGCGTATTTGGCCATTAATTGGGGTAATTTCACTAAATTCAAAAATGCATTTGCCTTTCTCAAAAGAAGATAAAACGTTTTAGTTAATTAATTTTTATTTTCGTTACATAAAATAGCTGGCTAGCTTACATAGAATAGCTAAAATTTTAATTCACATCAAGCAAGATGGCATTAAATTTGCACATAAACCAAAACATTTAGAATTTTTTTAAAACTTGTCTTCGCTAAATATGGACAAAATTAATTTTTCCTTATGCATAGCGCTTTATGCGGGTAACACCAAAAGCTTAAACAAAAAAAAAAATTGAAATGACATTTTCAATTCGTTTGTTTCATTTTGTGATCTTGTTGCATCGTGATTAAGTTATGATTAAATGAGTGGTATTTTTATTTTATTTTATTAAATGTGGTGTAGTTTTGTGAAGTGTTGCAAATAAGTATGTAAATTTATAGTGAAATTATGCAGTAAGCCGTATATAAGTGAAAATTAGTTCAGATAATCTATATTAAATCATAAAGCATACTAGTAAGTACACAAAATGTGTTTATTTACAAAATATTCATTCACCGTTGTAATCATCGTCATTTACGGCATCGACAGATGTACAGTTAAGTGACCCAAAGTCTTCCAGGATGCATTACAGTCGATTCCTATTATTTTAGGATTATTGTTTTGCTTTTCAAATTGGATTTCAATGAGAAAATTTAACTAAAATTTAATTATTAATAATTCGATAAATTTTTTTAATTTTATCGACATTTTTAGGTTCAATTCATTCTTGAACGATACAGATCCTAGGATATTTTTTGTTTTTTTTTTTTTTTGATTATAAATAATGTAACAACTGATTTAAAAAATTATCTAGTATTAAGAAAAACAAATGAAAATATTATCGTTTTCAGGGAGGGGAGGAGGGAACTTTTATAGACGAACTTTTTTTTTTTTTTAACTCAATCCCACCATCCAAATACTCATTAGGTGAAGACAAAGATCATTTGATTTGACCTCCGATTTTCGATATATATTGCATAATAGGTAAATTAAAATATTATCGATTAATTTTGAAATTTTGAACGAGTACTTACAAATAAATATTGAAAATAGTTGCAAACTATAATCCTACCTCTATGGTTAACCGACTAACAAAAACAAACATATGTCATTGTTAATACTTTTGGATATTTACGAGTTTTTTACTGCATGTTATTGTACATCGGTTATGACACAAACTAATTACTTCTTAATTTGTTTTTATTTTAATTTTATTGTTTATGAATTATTTAATTTACCATAAGAATAATATATGTACTTTTCAATACAATAGAGGAAGTCTTTAAACTTATCTATTATGGGCCTAATGTCGTTTAATATTTGCTTATACTTTAAGTGTTTGGTCGTAATACAAATATATCGATTGTTTAAATTAGCAAATATTCATGATTTCTTCAAGAAGACAGAAAACAAATAACAGATATACATCCCTATTCCCTTAGTCGTGTGTTACTTGTCACTTGTACCGACAGTCAAATTTTGGTGTTCTCTTGGTCGTGATGAGACAATCGTCGTTTGAAGTAACAAACATTCCTCTACGTCGCATTCTCTTATATTGTCACTTCGATCGATCGATTTAGAGGATACCAATTTAAAGTTGAAGTGACACGACAATTGTCACATCGAATGAAGTGACACCACCGTGGGAATAGGGGTAATAAAGTGGAAATGTCATTCAAATATATGCACTCAATAGACGATTGTTGCACAAATGCAAAAGATTCGTCGACATTCCCGCGCTTATTAAGCTTGGAAAGTGGTTAGATTAGATATTTCGCAAATCTTTAAGAATTGTATGCACCAGGCGCGGCATACCGGTGGCAAATTTAAATATGCCTTTATTTGCTTTTGTATTAACAAGAAACTGCAGTTTGAGCAGAAACAGAATTTTTGTAAAAACATTCAAATGTTCCCTAATTTTATTACAAACAATTCCAATAACAAAAAAATTAATCACAGGTGGATTGTGTGAAACATGACGCGCCCCGAAAACGAGTTTGGGTTCACCCATTTTATCAGGTTAAAAAGTCGAATGGATCATTTGGAAGAACTTATGAGTATTTGAAAAATTACCCACAGCTCCTCCATCGATACTTGCGCATGGATAAATCTCAATTTGGCCAAATTTTAGATTTTATTAAAAATGATATAACGACAAAATCAAACGTAAAAATGAATGGTGACACTTAGGTATGTTCCCAATCATTATAAAAAAAATCCTTGAAGCTAGTAAAAGGAAAGTTAATTTAACAAAACTTAATTTACGTTTGGGTACCTAGTGACAGGGTCTAGCTATCAAATATTAAATTTTGATTTTTCTTTAGAGGAGTCAACAGTCGCAAAAATACAATAGTAAAACAAACCTTAGGGGACGTCCTTTAATGATGTCACGCTTGGGGGGGGGGGGGGTTCAAGTTTTTGTGACAGAGGGGGGAGAGGGTATTTCTGAAAAAGACGTAACAAATTAAAATAAAAAGTAAAACACTAAATTTTAAATAAAAAATAAAAATATTTCATTTTATTGAATAAATTTAAATATTCCATATAAAATTATGTAGAAATAAAAATTAAATATTGCATTTATGCGTCCTCCCAAGGACTGGTAAAATGTTGGTCCAGTGTGCAAACTGTAATTATTGAGTCTGCTTCATTATCAGGAGTAATATCTAAATTTTCAACATTTAAATGATCCTCGTCAATCCACTCCGCTACTTCAAGTTGATCTGCCTGCATTAAAATAGCCATCATCTCTCGTTGCCTTTTGGCCGCAATTCGAATAGGACGAATTTTTTCAAATTTCAACTGATTTTCTTTTTGCAAATTATGCACAGACATTTGCTTCTTCAGCATAATGTGTGATGCAAAATATATTTGGCAAACATTGCAAAGTAGTTTTTGTAATTCAGGTTGCACCATATTGCAAAACATATCGTATGGGTAAATTTCAAATTTATTTTTATTTTGAACCATATTACCCAACGTTAATGATTTAGTTATAAACAATGGCGCAAAATTATAATTTGGCTCATCTCTCGCATCTAAAACTTTTAGGCCATTGGAAGTTTGTGAAAGTGGCACTGGTGGAGGCAGAAAACGAGCATTTAATATATTAAAAATTGAGCTACGTGGTTCAGAACAACAATCACGATTGAAACATTTTACAATTTGAACGCAATATTGGCTGGTTCTTACATGTTCGGCAAACCACTCCTGGTTTTTCGTAATCAAGGAACTGGCGTCGATTTCAGAAACATCTTTTTGAACATATTTGCATACTGTTGAATAACCATCAATAATTGTTTCATTCCAAATATCAACTAGAGTGTTGGCGGCGAATTCAAAATTTTTTAATTCTAAATCAGTATCGACTGTTCGACCTTGATTGTCTAAGTGACTGCCATACTTCTCGTGTGGCAATATTACACCCGACAGTTGTTTGCTTAATGGTGTCATTCTTCTTTCGACCCGATTAAAGGCACTTCTACCAGGTGCGTTTGTTGCAATAAAAATGGCATCTAAATTATAGTGGATGAAATGGTGAATAGCAACATCGATTACTTTTTGATATCTTGGATTTTCATCCGGGCCTCCGTCAACATTTAAAATAAATATAGGTTTAATTTTGTTCGCATATTTAATAAATGTTTCAAATTCAGGCAGTCCAACCAATGTATCCATATCGAGACAATGCGAATATGCGGTTGATGGAGAATGTTTCCCAGATCGGAGTGCAATAAAAGTAGGACCACTGTACCCTACTGCTTTTGGATTTCCAATACCATTTTCATCGATTTTAATAGCCGCATAAACCGAAGGGATTAATTTATAACGTGCAGCTTACAACCCAGTCGTGATCTGGTAAACTTACTCTGTACTCGACATGCATGAGAATGGGCTGCTGTTATTTGCTGTGTTATTCCCAATGGCACTCTTGCTTTATCGTCTTGGCTTAAAAAAAAACTTCATTTGGCCCAAGTAAACTAGCGATTTTTTCCAAGTGCAAAAATAACGCCGCTTTTATTTCCGGATTATGGGGGGGGGGGGGGGTAAAATGTGACGAACTGTGACATAAGGGGGAGTTGGGGGGGGGTCAAAAATTGCGTGACATCATTAAAGAACGTCCCCTTAGGTAGCAATAAACCGGATGGTTAAGGTCACAATCCTTTCAACTATCCAAAAGTCTAAATATGTTGAAACTAGTAACTAGAAATCGGGAAGCAGAAACTATGAACTTCAGGTAGGAAAGCAAGTATGGTAGGTATTTTTAAGTCGTACTCAGTCGATCTGACAGCGCCGAGACGTGGGAGCTTATGGGTCAGTGGAGGATTCTAAAATTTTTCAAAATTCTAATTTCTAAAACTAACTAACTTGTGCTAACTTTGTGATGCTAGAAATAGCTCTCAGTGGCACTATTCTGGTTCTCCCGGAGAGTTGTGAATAGATTTATTGTAATTTTTAGAGCCTTTTGGTATTATGCCTTTTGGATTGTTGCTTATTTTCCCCTAAAATTTTAGTTAGAGAATTATTTTTTTCCAAAAACTTGAAAAAGTACCAATCGCCATAGTATACTTTGGAAATCGAACATGAACATCTCATTGCTCTTTTATGCTTGTGGGTTATCTGTCAAAATATAAAAAACCACAAAATTGCAAATATAAAATCTAAAAAATTCGTTTTCGATGCAATGTTGAGATTAATTTAATGACACTTATAAACCAACAATAGCCATAATAAGTTCTCAAATTGAAAACGACAGCCAATCCGCCAAATGACAAAACCAGAATAAACCTACAAAGATGTGTGAAAGAGGGGTAAAATTACGGAAAAATCAAGATTTCTAAAAAATTTTCTCGAGCAAAACTAGTTGACCCTCAGAACAACATTCTTACAAACTAGAAGCAAAAAACGCAAATTTTTCTCCTTCAGAGTGCCACCTTTGATTCAATCGAAAACGACATTAGATTAATATGAATAAACATTATTACATATTACAACAATTAATTTTAGCACTTATCATTTTTAGTACACAAATCAAAGTTGCATTTTAAAGGTGGAGACAATCTCGACGGAACGCAGACGGAATCATGAAAGCAACGCAAAAATTAACTTAGATGGCCATAAATTCAAAATTTAAAATTATTTGATGGTTCATGCCAATAAATTCTATTTTGTAAACCCTTTTTTTGACCGAATTAAATTTTCCTTAAGTTAATAACTAAACACAAAGTGACACTTCAATCCGTTCTTCCGTGCAATATTGAAAAAAATTTAATTTTAGTACTTGGTCTAATGCGCTCCGTCCGTCGACTTTGTTAATTTGCATATATTTTTGCGTAATTGCGTTTCTACGCTACAGCGTTGAGACTGTCTGTTGGGGGTAAGGCTGTTTTACAAACGAATACTTATTTCTGGAACCTAACCTATTCAAATAAGTAAAATGGCGAGGTAATTTATTTCCTATCTCTTTTCTACAAAAAAATCTAGTTTGTAATGTCGAAAGGATTGTTTCGTGTATTGGTTTATGTTTGTATTTCAATTTCAAAAATTTTAAAGTTAAATACAGAAGGACGCCACCACATGTACTAGATGTTTTTTTTGGGTCGCTGAATCCGAAGCCTAAATTGCTCCAACACGTCACATTTTTTCTGTTAGTCTTATGCTTCGCAGATTCGTATTCAGCAACCCAAAAAACATCTTCTAGTACGTGTAGTGCGTTCTTGTGAATTTTACTTTTTTTTTTTGTGACGCTGTGTAATTATAAAAACCACGAATACAAATGACATAAAATTAAAACACACAAAAAATCACTTTAAAATTAACAATATGCATTATCGTTATTTCGATGCTCTTACTTACCCATGAGAGCTATTCCTAACCCAGCTGGCAAAAAATGACAAATGAAAGAAATGAAGAACCAGTAATGGGGAACAATACGTCCATGACTAAAATAAAACCAGTAGACGAACTACTATGGATCCGGGCTCATTGTAATATGTGTGTCACTATTTGCCTGAATCTACATAGATTGAAACTATGAATAAAATTCGGTGCACACTCCGTACGCGAGTAGCAAGAAACCAGTAAATTTCAAAAGTATGGGAGCGATTTTTCTTTACAATACGACGAAAGATGTTTTATGTAAGCTAAGTGCTTTTCAACTGTTATTAAATTAGGCATTGTTTATGCAATTTGAAAAAACGTAAAATCGTTAGATTACTGTTGTAATGAGTGTGATTGTATTTTTTTCAGGGGCCCTATTATGAAATTTATCCGTGTCGGATTTTTCCGTTAACGAAAATATTCGATTCGACTCGGATTTACCCTATTATGAAACTTGTATTATCGAATTTTCAATAAACAAATCTGAAGTTAGCAACATCATTTTTTTTAAATAATTTGAGGTTAGATTTTGATTTTATATAATTTGACAGCTATATTTTTTTATTATCTTATAGCGTCTTGCTGGGAAATTTGTTAAAGTTATTAATAAAATATTTGATTTTGGATCTTAAATAAATATAATTCTAATTTTATTTGTGCTTGTTTGGTGAATACGATGGATAGCATTGGCTATTTGGTTCGTTTGAGTGAAACTGATGAGGATTCTGAAGATGAAATAACGCCGATATCTATACAGAGAAAGCGTATTCGTTCTGAATCAAATCCTGAAGCCATGCAAGTGTGAAATTATTATGTTTCTTTATATACATTAGGGGATTCTGGATACGCTCTTCAACCTTGGTGTATGACTCCATATAGAGTTGCTTTGCAAGGGTCGGGCGAATCACGGTTCAACACCTTGCACTCTAGAGGGCGAAGTATAATTGAACGAGTATTTGGAGTTCTTAAAGGACGCTGGCGTTGTTTATTGCATACTCGTGAGTTGCATTATAAACCCGAAAAAGCAGCTCAAATTGTAAACGTTTGCTGTCTTCTTCACAACTTATGTATACAATTTAATGTTCCTATTGATGAACAATTATTAGAATCGGAGGAACATATCGTGCAAAATGAAGAAGACGAAGTAGATTCTGAAAATTTTCCAAATGAGGCCAAACGAATACGAAATGAATTAAGAGATAGATTGTAAAATAATATGTAATTATTTATTATAAAATATTCAAAAATATATTCAACAGTCTTAAACATTTTTAATTCATCACATTTTTTAATTCATCACGATCATAATTCAACTTATGCTAAAATTATTACTAAATATGTACCTATTAGAATAAATAATAAAAAATTTAATGTTTTGTTTTAATATCTTTTAAGTTCCAGCTCCATTTTCTGTAGTTCTAGCTGTTCTGCTTTCATCTTATTCTTTTCAATCAATAATTTCTTTTTGGAAAGCCATTTTTCTTTGTTAAAACTCAAAGTCTCTCTTTTACATTTTAATAAATCCTTATTGCTATTTCTAATTTCCTTTAAAACTTTTAATTTATTTGTTTAATATTGGTCACATTTCTTATAGAATTCCTCTTGCATTTTAAGCTGTTGTTTTAGTAACATTTTGCCTGTTTCCTTTGGTTTTTTCCTGTATTCAGTGGTATTATTTGATTCGCGTCTTGTATTAGTTGAAATTGTTGGAGGTATCGGTATCTGGGGATGAGTTTCAGGATTTGTATTTTCAAAAATTTCCATAATTTCAATGGTTTCTGTTGGTTCAACTTGGCAGCAAAAATCTCTAGCGTTGATGCCTTGAATTTCCCCTGAAAGATCCAGTATCTTGTCCATCCGCTCTTCCAAAGGGCTCAATCTTTTAATTTTACAGGGCCCTCCCCCTGTTCCGCTATAGGATTTTTTGTTTTCCCGTATTTTGGTTTTCACGGTATATTTGAAATCTTGCCAAACCTTAATAATTTATAAATTTCACATTAATATTTTGTATTTTTATAAATGTTTATTAACCTCACTTTTTTCCAACCAGCTACATTTTTTGATGGAGGGCCTTCATTGTTTAATTCAAGCATAAGGTCGTTCCACAATTTATTTGTTGTCTCCTTGTATTGAGGAGCATTTAAATAGTTTTTGGCAATGCCCTCATTCTTTTCCATAAAAGAAATTAGCATTTCAAACTGATTCGCATTAGTGGTGGTCATCATGTCTAACAAATACAATTAAAAATTAGTTTTCTTAAAAATTTATTTATTAAAAATTTCTCATAATAAAATATTACATTTTAAATTTTTATTTTTTAATTATTTAGATATACTAAATAAATGCTTCAAATTAATTTATTTTAACAATATTTTTTAAAAATTAATCACTTCCACTTATGTTTTGTTGAAACTTCAAAATAACATCAATCGAATCTGAATACGTCAACTAAATAGCAGTCGGATTTTTTTTAGTGTGATCGGAAAAATCCGATTCGATTTTACTTTTTAGTTTCATAATAGCACGGATTTATCCGTTAACGAAAAAATCCGACACGGATAAATTTCATAATAGGCCCCCAGGTTCTAAATTTAAACGTTAAGGCTTAATTTGATGTTGTAGTGTTTTTCTTAGTGAAAAAGATCTTCCTGTTTGGCCAATGTACAATTTTGATCAGTCGGTGTATGTTAGTTTTTATACGGCAGTATCAACGTTTTGGGTTTTTCTTTATTTTTAATGTTTTATTCTAGATTATTGTTAATTTTGTTTTGTTAATTGGTTGATTGTAATCCTAACTGACGTACATTTTATTTTTATTTTTATTAAGATTTAGTGCGGTCAAAAGTTGTTGGCAACGCTGAGCTAGATTTTTAGAGTTTGGGCGCTAAAATGCTTAATTAAAAAATTAACAACAAACAAAAAATTCTAAGTTATATTTAAGTTTTATTTGATTTATTTACATAAAATTATTGGGTTTACAAATAAATTTTCGACCTTTTTAGATAGGTGTCGTTAGTATCACTGCTTGCATATTATTCAATCGGGCAATACACGTTTTTTGGAGGTTAGATGTCAAGCTTGAATAATTACTAGTGACATTTGTTCAAAGCGTAAACAACAATTATTTTCATGTAATTGAAAATGTCGAATTTTGTGTCAAAAAAACAACATTTGCGGGAAGTTTTACTTCATTATTTTTTGTTGAAGAAAAGTGCAGCGGAAACAAATCGTTTGCTTGTGGAAGTTTACGGTGACATGCTCCATCGAAAACAACATGCAAAGAATGGTTTCAACGATTCAAAGTTGGTGATTTTGACATAAGAGACAAAGAACGTGAAGGCAGACCAAGAAAATTTGAAGATACAGAATTGGAAGAATTGCTTGATGTGGGCCCTTGTCAGACTGAAAAACAATTGGCAGAAGAGTTGAATATTACCCAAAAATGTGTTTCGCAACGTATACATGCAATGGGATTGGTTCAGAAGCTGGGAAATTGGGTGCCACACAAATTGAAAGAAAGGGACATGGAATGTCGGAAAACCATGTGCGAATTGTTGCTTCAACGACAACAAAGGAAGGGGTTTTTGCATCGGATCATCACTGGGGATGAAAAATGGATCCATTATGACAATCCAAAGCGCAAACCAGCGTGGGTCAAGCCAGGTGAACCAGGGCCGTCGACGCCAAAAGCAAATATCCATGATTCGAAGGTGATGATTGAAACCATTACGGGACAAGTTTATCGACGACAACTGATGGCTTTAAAGCAAGCTCTAGCTGCAAAACGACCGGAATGGGACAAAAGGCACAATAAGATTATTTTGCAACATGACAACGCTAGGCCACATGTTGCTATACCTGTCAAAAATTACTTGGACAGGCAGAACTGGGAAATTCTACCCCACCCGCCGTATTCACCAGACATTGCTCCCTCTGATTACCACTTGTTCCGGTCGATGCAATCAGCCTTGGCACAGCAGCGCTTCACTTCATATGAAAACGTCAAAAAATGGGGCGATGACTGGATCGCCTCGAAACCACCAGACTTCTTCCTTCGGGGAATCCGTTTATTGCCTGAACGATGGGCGAAGGTTATAGCTTCCGAAGGAGCATACTTTGAATAAAACATTCTTTCATTTTCTACACAAAGTTATGTCTTTTATTTCAGTAAAAAAGGTCGAAAATTTATTTGTACGCCCAATATATTCATACACTTCTGGCACACTCAGTTTTGCGCAAAGGCTTATTCACGATAAAGTATACAAGAAGTGGCCAACAAAAATACAAAAGTGACTGACCCCAAGATTAAACCACAGCCGCCCACTTTGGTTCTTTGCCGCTTGGATGAAACATACCTCGACCTTACGAACCGTCGATGTCACCGATGACGTATTTTAGCAATTTATCCAAAAACCAATATAATTAAAAGGGCTTACAAAATAATGTGCCTCCCCAACATATCCCAAACAAGTAAATTTGTAAAGGTAGTCACTTTTGAACATTTCTTGAAACGCCATGAATTTGCAGATATGGAAAAACTCTACCTCTTGTTTGGATAAAGTAGGCTTTGCCTACATTTTCTGAAGGAGATTTGAATAAGCTTGAAATTAGTTTTTGATTCTTTTTGTGATTTTTTTGTTTTTCATGCACCTGAGTGTATTTTATTCTTTTAGATGTGTGTTGAACGAAAAACACAAGATTGCATAATTCCGAAAGAGAATAAACAATAAATTAATCGTTATGGCTTAATCGCATCTCTGCAGAGACTTTTCAAACGACACTTATAAAAAAAAATGCTAAGCGTTGTAGGTAGTCAGCCCAACGAATGATTTTTAATGTATGTCGAAGCATGTTTTAATCAATTCAATTTTTTGTCACTGCTGAGAATTGAACTCGGGATTGCAAAGTAGTAAACAATTATACTAACCACTGCTCTAAATTCGACGACTTACTTATATTAATCGAGTTTTACTTTTATTTTGGAGTTGGACTATAAAACAAATTAAAAACTAACGAAATATTATAACTAATCAATGATGAGTCAGTGTGAAATGTCTGTAATATTTAAAACTATGATGTGTTTTTCCACTTGCACATACGTATACTTGATTTGACATTGATCTTTTTTCTCAATCTAAGGAAGAAGATATTGTAAACGTGCTGGTGTGTAAGTGGAAAACGACATGAGAACTAAAACAAAGATTTACATAGGTTTACACATGCAACTAGAAAATTGAAATATACAAACTAAAATGACCAGTTAGTGACCAGTTATTTGAACTATTTTTCATTGTTTATGTTTTAATATGTACTTAAATTAACATACTAAAGTTCACTAAAAAAACATCGTTTTTTTTTCTCTAAAATACATTGAAGCTAACTAACCCCGGCTATAGTTTTAGTGTCAATATTGTCTAAACAATAATAAACTTTAATCCGGTTAAACTATATTGAGAAATGCAAATTAATTTCTGATCGCCTGTATGTTTTTCATAAGCAAAGATCGTGCGGCGACCTTATTTTTTATATGACTGAAGTAAGGAACCGATGCCTTCAGAAACAATATCAGAAAATCGCTAATATTAGTTTAGTTAATAAATTATGATAAAGCCTTGTCTGCCTATTGCTCACCTCAATCAAGCAGTGATACCGCATGTTTTCTAAAAAAATTTTGGTTGGTGGGAAGTTGGTGGGTTACGGCAAACAATGGTGGTTTTATCGTCAGCATGTTTGGGTTGAGACACAGGTTCAAGCAGCACCTTCTTCGATACTTGACGCTTGCCTTTCTTCATAACTCGAGCATTCGCCAATCATTCCAGAGTTGTAGACTTGGCTTTTTTGGCAAATAACTTGAAAGTGTCAACTAACCTTTGAAGCTAAATAGAGAAGATTCAACGGCTCTTATCTTTATATATGATTTATGAACGAAATCCTTCGTAATGTGAAGGTTTTTGGCTTCTAATGAGTAAAGATACTAATTACTGTGGTTTTCTTTCTTTGTAGCAATTGTTTGTTGTAGTGATTAACGTGCCATATCCCGTCGCATATACGAAATATGTGAATAGCATATTTTCAGGTTTCCATGTGATATATTAGTGTTCGTCACCCTCGTGTTAGTACCAACTGCTCATCGATGTCAAATATCCCCTTGGCTTATACAAAAATCAATTGTATTCCATAAATTTGTCACTTTATCTGTTTTCAAACGTTCTAGTCTCTAAATTTCACTCCAACTCTCATGAGAACCGCCATATGGTACATCAATAAAACAATGTTACAAAAGATTTCGATAGAATTCATACAGTACCAAACCTCTGTATTTTGCTTCACGGTTGCTGTAGTACTCAAGGGTAATTCAGTTCGTCTCAGAGTCAATAATTTTTACCAATGACGCCAAAGAAAATGTTTACAATTTAATTTTGGTAGGTTTGCTACATAAGCCCGTATAGCTTTCCTTACATATCTAGAAATTACGTAATTTTACTTTTTTACATTATTATTATTATTATTATTGGAGGGCTATGTGGGCGATCAGCCACGTCGCACTGCGACCTAAAAGATTTATTGTGCTGGACCCTGCTTAATTATCCGTCCAATCAATATTCAGGTTTTAAATGAACTTGATAATGCTGCCAGCCGGTATGTGATACATACTATCTGGGCTTATTGCTCTCCCTCCTAGATGTTTACTACAGCATGTAGTTCCGCTAGAAAGACGATAGCATTGTCACCCAGCTTTATTACAGGAAGGCTAAATAAAGATTAGGGTTTTTTGTCAAGGATTTCTCCTTTAGCGCCGTACTTTAGTCTGTGCCAAATGGCCTTAGTTACCAGTGGTTTCCACGAGGAGGCAGCACGTACACTTGCGAATTGTGAACAGGTTTCCCCTTACACTATTGTACCCATCACGCAGCTGCCTAATACATGACCAGAACAGCTCACGTGATGCGCACCCTACTGGAAGGTTACAGAGCTGGTAGATTAATCTACTCAACTTTGGTCCCCTCCTCTAATAGACGCCAAACCATCTACTTTTTTTTTTTTTTTTACATATAAAATATTTCGAAAAATGTTTGAGTCTGCCTGACTGCTGTTTAGCGTTTTAGGAACTTTTTGCCCAAATACAATCACAACGATTTTTGTTTTAAACTTTTAAAAACATTCTTCCTCAAATATGAGCCCCATTCCATTGGCCCTAAAGTTTTTAATTTAACTTGAAACTCAATCTGCCTCCAGCCCGAGGCTCCAACGAATTGAAAGAATTAATTCCTCCTCTTAAACAATATGATAGATCCAACAGACTTGCTGAATCTCACATTCACACCGTAGAAGCTGGTTTTGGCCGTACTAATAAAGGTAGATCAACATTTTTATCATGAACCACCAGATTGCGGAATAGACTTGATGAAAGCGGATTTCCACTGTTATTCAAACCATACCTATTCAAAAAAAAAACATAACACGAAGGCCCTAAAAGAATAAGCACTATTCCTCTAGATCCCTATCCTGACCTTAATTTCACTATGCAAACTAGCGTTATCCGCAGCGCCTAAATGAGCTTTAGTGTTGTTAAACGAAAAAAATGTTTAAAAAAAACATTGAAACCCTGATTTAAAAATTGAATCCCTGATTCACTTCATCCTTCATTGACTTCATATTCGTATGCGGAGATGTTTAGTTAGTTTTTGAGAGATTTTCACTATTAATCAAAATTTTATTCGATATTTTTGAGATTATGCGAGTCTTCATTTTCTAAATTTCTGCGAGAATTTCGCAAGAAACAACATCTTACAGATTATTGAATATTTGCAGATTTTTTCGAGTATTTTTCGTAATTTTTCAATATTTTTCAGATTTACGCAGATTCGATTCCTTAACCTTCTGTTTCGAGATTATTTTTGAGTTAATTTATTGAAGAAAACGTTAGATGTTAAACCAGATATTTTAAAATGTCCGAGGTTTTTCGAATTCGCCCAAAATTATTCGAAGTACACTTCAGCATTAGACAGGTATCCGAAGTAATTTTAATTTAATTTTAAGGAACTTGTTAATACAGAAAATGCCTATTAATTTTTTTTTATGCTTACTGTATGGTTTTCCGTAGATTTTGGTACGCTAAATACGATCCCGTTTGAGTTCTTTCAAGTGCAAAAATGCCAAAAACACGCTTTTCGACACTTTTAGGTTAGAATATCTCGAAAACCTGATGTGATAGAGTAACTCTGTGGCTAGATTGGACTTCCATTTGTTTACCATCTGATCAAATTTGACCCGGACTGGTAAAAAGAACAACATTTTGATGTATTTTAATACAAATCTTTATTAACGCCTTCAAAATAGACTCCTTTTGAGCCAATACAAGCATGCCAACGGTTAATCCATTTTTCCATATACATCTTATAGGCCTCGGCCGGGATGGGCTTTAGTTCCTTCAGCGAATATCTTTTTAAGGCTTCAATCGACTCATGGCGCGTTCCCAGGAGCGATTATTTGAGTTTCGGAAACAGGAAAGAGTGACAGGGAGTCAAATCTGGCGAGTATACAGTCTCTGAGCAATGACTTTTGTTTCGTGTTTGGCCAAAAATTCAGTCACAATCAGGCTGGAATGTGACGGCGTATTATCGTGGTGAAAAATCCTTGAATTGTTACTTTCTTTTACTCTAGTAAAATAAAGTATAGTAATCATGAAAATTTTGGACCTTGAGATTTTTAGAGATTTATCTGTTTTGAGGTCCCCTGAATCCGAAAAAGGGTGTTTCGAAATGGTGTCTGTCAGTCTGTGTCCTCTATACAGCCCAGATGGTTTAACCAATCGAACTGAAATTTCAGATTTAAGCTTTTTTGATAAATTGGGAGGTCCCAGTGAATTTTACTCCAAATCGGCTAACCGGAAGTGGCCCCTTCCTTGGTCCAGAAAATTTATTTTGCAAATATCTTAAAAAGTATAAGGTTTACAAAAACTATGTAAAACAAAATGTTTCCAAAAATTAAAAACAAATAAAATTTACTCAAAATTCTCTGTTCGTAAAAGAAAGTCGTGTGTTGGCCACACCTCCATTTTTACCCACAAATCCGGCCGTTTACGACGAATGCGTCACGCTTTTCATACCTAAAACATCAACCAAAATCTGTTAAGTCGATCCATAAGAAATGTTGAGAGCACCTGAGATCCCTCTAATGCCAACACTACGATTTTTGAGCACAATTTTCTTAACTTTTTCGTTGTTACCGTCGTTAACAGAGGTGGATGGACGACTCGCATGAGGCAAGTTTTCTACGATCTCACGACCCTCACTGAATGCTTTATGCCACTCAAATACTTGCGTTCTCGATAGAGTAGACTCCCCAAAACACTTCTGCAACATTTTTAATGATTTCGTAGCCGTAATTCCATTGGAAACACAAAATTTCAAGCAAACTCGTTGTTCAATTTTTTTTTTCTATAGTGAAAATCGCCAGACAAACTTTTCGCATCGTAAACAAATGGCTGCCAAACTCACACTAATGGACGTATTCTGCTCAAACGCCACACGAATGTCAAAAACTCTAGAAATCAAAAAATGATTCGGTTTACGCGCGCGGTTTAAATGGACCAGTCCGGGTCAAATTTGATCAGATGGTAAATCGGTTTGTTAAAAGGGATATTATTGCGTTTTGCCTTGACTTAGAGGAGCCATTACGAACGATCTTATTTAATTAGTTTTAATTTAAAATTTGTTGAACAAAAATTTGGTGGTTTTTAAGTTATTCATGTCGAACAGTTGGTGTCCATTAAATAATGTTTTTGGTTTTAACTATCAATCAATGTTAACTTCATATGGCTTTGTTAGTGCCTTTCATCATTTGTTCGTTAAATCGTGCAATTCGTATAATTTCACTGTTCACTACCAACTTATCAATTCATTTTTCCGATCATAATTTAATTGAATTAACTATTTGGTCTTTATCTAGTCGTCCAACTGTACCCGATAAACGCTCACATATTTCGCGAGTTAATTACTACAAGCTTAAAGATTATCTTCAAGCTTAAAATTGAGAGTGAATTTATTATGAAAATGATTCTAATAAAGCGTTTTGCAATTTCTTTGACATCTTAAATTCTTATATTGAGTCATCCAAGGACGTTAGTTAACCTTCTCTCTGTGTATTGGGTTTAAATTGACCCCAATCAATATTAAAAATAAAAACCTACGTTTCTTATTTTTTAAATGGCGCATCCTCAACTAAATATCTTACAGGCAATACAATGAATGAAGGACCCAAATTACTTGTAAATTCAGTAATTTGATAGTTTTTATGTACTTTCGCTATGAAATATATGAAGATATTCTTGGGGTCAGATTGACCCCTTTACACAGACAACCTGATAGTAAGCTATACACAGAGTTAATTGTCATAATAACAAGAAATTGAAACCGTGGATGAACTCCTGTCTCTTGAACAAAATCTACAAATTAAACAAATTCTCAAGGAAATTAAAGAGACATCGTTCTAATATTCAGTTAGAAAATTTGTTAAAAAGTTAGGTAATCGGCTTCTTTTTTTGGTTACAAATTCATTAGCAGTGGAAAAATTCCGTTCATTCTTTGTTGATGTTGGTTTGATTGAGTCAGTTCTTATTCCCATGTTTTCAAAAATACTTATTTCCTTACTTAAAGTTTTCATATTATTCTGACAATGCGGTTGGGTTGAACTTGAAACTCTTTTGACATTTCCATAATTGATAATTCCAACTGCTCTTGCAATGACAACGTATGATTTTCAGAACAGTCCGGATTTCCTAAACTTTCGGAACCATCGATAAATTCTTTCTCATTCGCTCCTCCGTTCAGTTGAGTTAATAAATTCCTTGCTAATTTTAAAATTTCCGATTTAGAAGATGTACTGAAAAAAACATCCTTTTCTCGAATTGAAAATGATTGTGGATTATTCAGATACTTTATTAGAGATACAAATACTTTATCTCGCCGTTTTGAAAGTTCAGTTTTTAATGAAAGCATCATTTCTTTACTCAACTCAGTATTTTGTTTTTCAAGACTATTAAATAAAAATTTAAGAGACCCTTCCGCCGTTAACAAAGTGGCGAGTTTCGAAAAATGTTTCCAACTTTCCTAATTTGAGTGATGGTAGCTGCCATTGTTGGTCGTAATAAATTATTTGAAATTTCGACGGTTTCTAGTTCTGAGTTTGAACTATTCTGATCCTCACTATTTTCAGACTGTGAGGCTGATGTTGATGGTGTGTTAATGACATATTCATTTTCGTTTATATATAAAGCTTTAATAACAGCCAAATGAATTCTATGCTTGTAACACAGTTGTTGGTGGGAAGGAGACAACCTACCAAATTTTTACATCACAGCAGCCCCATCCGACATAACGCTAATAATATCATTTTTCATTTCAATTCCAAATGATTTTAGTTTCTCGTTGACTAAATTTAAAATAATTTCCGCCGAACAGCATCCATTTACAGGGATTAGGCTCAAATTACCCGATTCAGTGATATCATAATATATGTGAACATCCATAAATCTTTTGTTGTTGACGCTAGTCCATTCGTCCAGGGATATGCTAAACTTTTTGTTACTGTTTTTTAGAAAATTAATTTTATTTAGCAACTCAAGTTTTTTAGTTTCAAAAAATTTAATGACTAGTTCCTTTACATCTGAAGGGTTTTTCGAAAAATTGTTAAATTCTTTAGCGGTTATACTTTGTCGAATAAAGATAATTTTTGTAATTCTGTGGAAAGAAAACCCATCAACAGCAACTAATTGAGCAATTACTTCACTCATCGACGGACACTGCCTCGGCATGAATTTATTGATTTTTTTGAATATCACTGTTGATTCGAACTCATCTCTCATGCGCGGGACTACTTCTTCCACTGGTGTTCGGCTCTGGCTCTATTATTTTCAAAGAATGTATGGCATTCAAATGTCTATGAAGACCAGTGGTTGCAGATCCTTTACATAATATGGTTTTACCACAAATATTGCAATTTGATGCATCTTTATTGTTTTTGGTAAAATGTTTCCAAACATCATCGTATTGATTTGGGTTGTTCATTTTAATGGCTATTTGATGAAAATGGTCAAATTTTTAAAAACAATTTTGAAAAGCAGCTATTTACATAAAATATTTTACTTACCTCAATAACTATTGTTTCTTGAAAATGTTTACATTTTTAAACCACATTTATTCATCTGTTAACGGCTCGCATAAACCTACTGTATTATTTATCGATATTTGAAAAGCATTTGATAATGTCGATCATAACATTCTATTAGCAAAATTGTCTAATATTGGTGTTAGAGGAAACATTTTAAACTGGTTCACTAGTTACCTTCTAAATCAGAGTGAACGATACTTTTAATCGTTCAGACCATTTGGAATGTGGTGTTCCCCAAGGCTCAGTTTTGGGACCTTTATTCTTTTTAACTTTTTTTAATTCTATCTTTGAGATTAAGCTTTCAGGTTACTCCACAGACATGACTCCCATAATTTTGGAGAAGTACAACCAGTATTACAAAGAGATCCCTGCACTCTCAATAAGTTGTTTTTTTATCACCGACTTATTGTCAGTGATAAATCTAGTGTGATGTATTTTGAACGACCTGACACTACCATTCTTCCAAGCTATTTGAGTTTTAAAAAATCACTTTTACTCTTGTGATGAAAATCCATTTTCATCTTATTGTTGATCTAGTTTTCGTTAACGAATTTAGATATTTAGGAATTTCTATTGACTCTCAGCTAAACTGGATCTCGCATCTAAATAATATCAGAAAAATGTTGTCGTCACTGTGCATAACTTTTATAATCTTCGTCAATTCTGCCATGTTTTACTCTTCGGAAACTCTCACAAGCCACTCGTTGAATCGGTCATAATGTATGGTAGTTGGGGTGCGATATATTTTAGCAACATTGAAGCTCTATATAAAGAGTAAAAAAGGATCGTTAAACTAATTTACAATCGTCCGATTACTAAGCCCACAATTCCCCTGTTTCGTGAACTTAAATTACTACCTCTTAGATATTTTTAAAGTGTTAAAAATGTTCTTTCTTCGCAGAAATAGTCACCAGCCGAATAAACCATCCTTACGATTTTAGAAATCCAAACCATTTTCTAGGTTTCAGGTGCATTAATGAAAAGTGTAGAAGATTTTACTGGTGTATAGCACCGTACTGGTTTCAAATTTTATCAAAGCATTTTTCTCACATGGATTTGAACGAGAAACACGGTTATGGTTGTTTAGCATTGCGGAATATTTTTAGCAATATAAAAATTTTAGTTGCAAGTTGCAACTGAGCTCGCAATGTATAGAAGAAATTGTTGTAGCAAATTTCAATTGTTGTTTATTTATTTTCTGTCTAATATACAAATTAGTAGTTTTTTCAGCGCAATAAATTACTTCGTATATGACTGTTCCGTTCGATGTTGAAAGGCCGAATGTCGACAGGTCGAATGCCGCATGACCGAATGTGTCGAAAGGCCGAATATCTAATAGCCAATTGGGTCGAAAGTGTTGAAAGGCCGAATATCTAAAGACCGAATGGGTCGCAAGGCCGAATGGGTCGAATGGCCGAACGTGTGAAAAGGCCGATTGGGTCGAAAGGTTGAATTTTCCTTCACTTAATTGATTGAAATCAATATTTATAATCATTGAATTTATTTCTTCTGTGTACATATGTAGCATATTAATGTGATACAATTTTATCGGAAAAAATATTTATTTATTTTTCTTTTTTTATTATAATTAATTAATTTTTAATTATATGACAAAAAAACCGTAAGAAGGTTTTAATATTTAAGGCGATTTACTATTAACCATTTTTATACAAAAATTGTGATAAAAATATAAATTTTGTTTTTCATAAAAATAAAAATTTTGAAAATTTTCACCAGAATTTTAAGATCCAAAATAATTGAAAATTAAAAATCTCGAAAAAAGAATCTAGACATTACTAAAGAAGCAATCCAGAAAAAATATTTTGTTCAAAATAAATGAAAAATCAATTTTATAGGCATTTTTAGACTTTTGTCGTCACTTGAAACATTGGTGCTACATCTATCAGAAGAAGCGATACCAGCGATACAATTCCTTTGATCTGTGTCTCCAAGGTTGACGAAGCATTAACGAAGAATTAAATCCACAATTCGCTCCAATAGATTCGTCGATACTATATTAACCCAACGAATTAAGCCAACCACAAAATAATTTGAAACATTTGTGGTACAACAATCCGTAGAAGCGATATGAGCGATATAATTCCTTTGATGTGTGGTCTGAAAATATTAAGAACTTTACGAAAAAACTCAAATTTTAAGGCCATTTTATGAATTTTAATTTTAACTTGGGCCGCACTTAATTATGTTTCTGGATTTTAGTTTTCTGCATTTTTGTTTTTCGGAATTTTTTTGTTTCTGGATTTTAGTTTTCTAGATTTTTTTTCGGGATTTTCAATTTCTGTATTTTTTTTTTCTAGATAAGGTAGCCAACCCGAAAAATTAAAATCAATTTCGACACAAACGGCCTTTCGACACAATCGGCCTTTTGACATTCGGCCTTTCGACCTATTCGGCATTTCAACACATTCAGCCTTTTGAAATTCGGCTTTTCGATATTCGGGACATTTGGCCTTTCGACACATTCGGCCTTTCGACATTCGGCCTTTCGACTTTCGGCGTTCGGCCTTTCGACATTCGGCCTTTCAGCCCTATTCCGACCGTTCAATCAAAAAAAAAAAAAAGATTTAAAACTTTTTTGGAGGCCTGTGTTATGTAAGTTTTAATTTAAACAAGTTTCTTTAAATAATAACAACAAACCGTTCTAATTAATGTTTCAATAAAATTTGAAAACAATCATTGTTTATTGAAACAGTGGATATAAAATATAAATGTCATTGCTTCATTTTTGCTGTTTTGTCTTAGTTACTAGAATAACATTGATTCCGCTCATCATTCGCTTATAAAAATCTTGCAGCCGTTGGCGATTTTTTTCACGAAGGTTTGGTTCAAAAATCTTCTTCGGTGGTAAATCAGTAAACATTCATTGATGTCAAATTTTATAGTCTTTCCGATCACTCTAAAGGCTAGTTAACAAGATTTCTTGATTTATAAATCAAATCAGTATTTAAAACCCCATTGCCCTAGTCCTCTTTATAATATCAATTAAATCAGTTCAGATCTATAAAACATCCCAAAAATTTAATCGGTATAAAACGACCAGATCATATTACAGTATACCATATAAGTACCTACATATGTAGGTAAAAATACAACTCGTAAATTCGTTGCCATATTTTAAACAAAGTGAAAAACCACAACACATTTTTTTGTTCTCTAATCTATCCTTAGCTCAATTTATGACAATATACATAATTAAAAGTAGGAATTATTAATTATAAATAAAATAAAAAATTCTGTTTTTTATCAAAATAAACTCCGAGTTTAGATGAGAAAATGTTGAGGAAAAAAAAACGTTTTTCTTTGTATTAGATTACACATTCATTTATGTCAAGTATTTCAAGTACAATATTTTCCCCGCAGCAGCTAACTGAAAAAATCATAAACTGATATTATTTTAGTAGTTTAACGTAAACTAAATGTAAAAATTAAATAAATAAATTGATTTTTATTTTTTTTTTTACTATGATAAATAAATTTTTATTTTATTTCAGTTAATTGGATTTTTTTATGTTATTCCTTTAATTAGCTTAAAACTGGATATGAAATGTAAAAACTTGTCATATAACACACACAGCAGAGCTTTGTACGTGTCTACATTGGAATTAATACGTTTATAAATTTATCACCGCGCCAATTTATGCAATAATATACGTATGCACATTAGCTAACCTTTAACATGGTGTATTAATTGTGAGATAAATGATTTGTTATGCACTTTGGGTATAAACAAATTCATCGAAGCCGGTACATTTTATTAATTATAATATGTAGAATTATTGTATAGTACAAGTACATAAAATGATGTCATACGTTTTTATTTAGTCGATTTGGAATTAATGAAAAAAAAAAAAACGGAAACACCGCACTCACACAAAACATATTATTTACATAAATTACCCCGTATCAGTTATAGAGTAACTCGTTTTAGTAGTTTAGTAGTTTTAGGCCATTACAAATTTGTATGTGTGCCGAGCGATAAAAGTTTTAACATGTATGTATTTGCATTATATCGAAACTGGGATATACATATTTGCAACTTATTAATTTTTCAAGCCGGCTTCGAGTTTTTATATCGCTACTCGATTCTTAATGGTTTTATTGCGGAACTGTTGTAAAAAAAAAAAACATTTAAATTTTGGCTTTAACAATTTAATTTAAAAATTTCAAACGATAAGGCACGAGACCAGATAAGAATTAATAGTTTCATCATAAATTTTTATTGTTTAATAAACTAAATGAGTATATAAAAATTGTGATAAATAGAATGTTTATGTTATTTTTAGACTAAGTCAATATTTAGCGTTTGTTTTTGGAAATATTTTTATTTTATTTATAATTTGATCGTTAAAAATCGACAAAAAAATCATCTTCGCAACTTAATTATGTTGGTGTTTAGGCATCAATATTAGTTAAGGCGAATGATTGGCGCCCAGACAAAAACTATTCATATTTTCCTAATTACTATTTTTTAAGACTAAAAAAATCGCAATTTTAACTTGACCTTCGATGTACTTGGCCAAACATTGCGATTCGAAATATTTTCAATATCAGAACATACTAAAGAGAAAACTCTATTAAAGTTTGTTTCGGAATTGTTTACTTTGGTGTTTTTGTATTTAGAATTCGTAAATTTTCAATTGTTCTTATTTACCCAAACACTTTAGGGGAATCACCACGTTTTCCAGAAAAAAAAACAAAATTTGGATTGGACAAAATTTCGAAAATCAGTTTTAAAATTTCGAAAGAAAAAATCGAAATTTATGAAATGGTATGGCAAGAACAATATTCTTAAAAGAAGTTGGGCCTATTAATTACAAATACAATAGCGTAATAATTTCACGATTTTTCGGAATTTTTCGAAATTTCCATTGGTTTTATAGATTGTTACCGACTTACGGCTTCTTCGAAATTATTTGAAGTTTTTCGAATTTATTCGAATTTTGGGGATCTTGCAGACTTACTGAATGTGTATGTAAATTTCAATCTTTTTAAAATTTCGAGTTTCAAAATATCGAGATTATTCAAGTTTTACAAGGCGATGATTTGCTTTTAGGATTGATTTCCTTTGATTTTCCAGACTTACGGATATTTCGAAATATCTATCTATACCTGGAAACTTCAACATTTTTGAGATTATTTTGAAAATATTGAGTCTTTTTAAATCATATACAAAGTTTATTTTCAAGGGCTTTGATGAAAAAATTTCAATAAAAAGTTTAAGCAACATTTTGATTAATTTAAAATTACCGATTATTATTATTAATTGGGGGGGCCATGCGGGCGATCAGCCACTTCGCACTGCGACCTAAAAGATCTATTGTGCTGGCCCCTGCTTAATTATCCGTCCAGTCAATATTCAGGTTCTTAATGAACCTGACAATATTGCCTCCCGGTACGTGATACATACTATCTGGGCTTATTGCTCTCCCTCCTAGATGTTTACTACAGCATGTAGTTCCGCTAGAAAGACGGTAGCATTGGAGCTCAAGGACCTCGAGAGGGTTGTCCCACTCCCGTATATTCCTACTCCTGCCCCGTATTCCGTTTGATTTTACTCTTACGAGTTGCTGGGAATTGCAAATCACCTGTAGGTCACCCAGCTATACTACAGGAAGGCTAAATAAAACTGGAGGGTGCCTGGTATCCAGAGTCCGCATATTTTGGGCTGATTAACCTATCAGCCATTCATCTTTCGGCATATGCTGTTCCACCTTAGATTAGGGTTTTTTGTCAAGGTTTTCTCCTTTAGCGCCGTACTTTAGCCTGTGCCAAATGGCCTAAAATGTGCCAAGTGGCCTTAGTTACCAGTGGTTGCCACGAGGAGGCAGTACGTACACTTGCGAATTGTGAACAGGTTACCCCTTACACAATTGTACCCATCACGTAGCTGCCTAATGACAAGACCAGAACAGCCCACGTGATGCGCACCCTACTGGAAGGTTACGGAGCTGGTAGATTAATCTACTCAACTTTGATCCCCCCCTCCAATAGACGCCAAACCACCAAAAAATTACCGATAAAAACTTAACTTTTTTCTATCTGTATTTTATTTTCACGGGACTGATTTAGAAAATCTAAAAAACTCAGCTTTCCTAAATCAATTCAAATTATGTAATACAAAAGAAACTCGTCTCTAATATGAAATCCCGAGAAAAAAATTCAAAATCAAAGGAAAAAATTGATCAGTTGGCCGAAATTTTTATTCAGTTCATTGTTCAGTAGTAAATAGAATATCTTAAAACTGTCCGGTCGAGAAACTATAGGCTCGACTGGATTTTCTAATTAGTTGGCCAATTTTTAGTTAGAGATCTTTTTTTTAAAAAAAAACTTAAAATTCTATGTTTCACTTGTTTCTCAATTCTTTTATTGATGCTTCGGCTTGTAATTAACGCTTCGTCGCATTTGCGTTTTATACGTAACAAACAATTGATAAGATTGTTTGCCTTGCTAGCCAACTATTCTGACTAGACTAGAAAATAACTTCAATCCGGGAGGTACTTCAAATCTAATACTCCTACGCAATTATAAAAATACGGAAGCAATATACGAAAGTATGTTTAAAAGTTAATTTTCTGTTTAACAAAATGTTTAAATGATAAATAATATTGATTCAGGTTTTGGTTGTAAAACTCTGTTTGCTGGAAGAATTTAATTTTTCTGATATTTTAAAATTAATTTTCTTTAGACTTGATTGTATTCTTCTTAATTTTAATCTAAAAAATTGTTCATTTAAAATTCCAAATGATAAATTTTGCAATCCCAGATTTAATTTTATAAAAGAAATTTCTTAAAAATTCTTAGAATTCGAGTAAAAAATTAAAAATCAAATAAAAAAATATTTCAAAATTACGGGGAGAAAATATTAGAATTTAATCGTGGGCAACAGTTGGTCTCTTTATTTCGAGGGTTTTTCTAAAATTCTCGAATTTGACCTTCCTAAATAATACGAACATTGAGCATTGTTTTCAAAATTGTTCTGAAACAAGATACGTACGATAAGACTCAACGATACATAATTAAATTTTTTGACCTTACAATGACCTGTGAAGGTCATTTCAAGGATAACTTGTTTTTTTTTAATATCGTTGCAAGTTTGTTTTTTGTCTGTTTTGTTTATATGACTGTTTGACTTTTTTCCTACTTTCTTAGTGCAAATCCTTCGTCAACTAAGACTATTCGTCAACCAAGTGTTCTTCCCACAGTTGAAACAGAGATCAATTTTTTCGATTATTTGATTTACTACTACCCTTAGTTTCTTGTAAGTCAGGATTGTCTACTTTGAATTTCACATGCAAGTTCAATTTCTTAAAATAATATTTTATTATATGGAGAATGTTTACGATGCAGTCAATTATGCCAACGCATTTGACTTTAAATTTGGCCATAGCTGCAAACTTATCAAGCCATGCGTGTGGACCATTCCCATCAAATTCTACGACTGGTTCCTACATTATCTTTCCTGACAAAACCGGTTTGGTTCTGTTTTGTAGTATCTTCAATGTGATCACCACGCCCTTTGGGAATGCTAGTAGGATTATTCTTTCGAAGTTCTTTTTTCACTATTTCACTCATGCTTTGCATTTCAGAGGAGTTATTAAGATACAAGCCGATGTCAAGGTTTTCAAGGATATTCCGAAAATCGACTTTAACAACTCTTTCAAAGACTGAAAAAAACGTTGGTAAAAGGGCATTCTATCTGAAGGGGACTACTTAGAAGGCAGGTTGGGCAAAATTCATGTATTTTTTTTTTTAAAAATACGAAAAATTTAATTTTTTTGATTTAAATCAACTTTTTGTATTAAATTAGATTATTTTTTAAATTTATTAGTTTAGGTAAAAAAGTATAAATTTTGAATAATTTAAAGGATTTTTATTAATAAAATAATAAAATTAAATCATTGGTGTGTTTAATATTTATTTTTAATAATAAATAAAAACTTTCCAAATATTGTAGCATGGCTTAATAAGTACATTCGAATTAATTCATCACTTTACAATCAATTTAGTTTATTTAAACGCTGATTAATGAACACCAATTTAGCCGCTTTTTTCACACCAAGATTCTTTCTTAAATCCGTATGTGTTAAACTAAATTTTAAAAAAAATACTCGTTCGACATGAGCGGTAGAACATACTGCTGAGTGATTACTGCATTTTGATAAAATTTAAAAATTTGGTGAAATTAATTAGTTTGGGGTATTAAGTAAGAGATTGCCTGTTTTCGAAACGACTACTAATTTGTGAAACCTAACTTATTCAATGTAATTTCTTATGAAATAAGTTAGGTTCCACAAATAGGTACATATTCGTTTCGAAAACAGCCTATATCACGCAATTGTCGCATAATATTTTTTTTTAGCTTAAATTCTGAAATTGAACATACACTCCGTTCCAGCAGATTAAATCCTCTAAAGGAAATAATGGGAATTCCGGATATTCATCTCTTTTGGATTCTATCGCTATTTTTTTTTCTAGTAACCAAATGACTAAAAACTTGTTTTCTAGTTGACTTTGGGAAATGTTCCTTTTTTTGTTTTCCATTACGATATGGTAAAAAAATTTCGTTTTTATTGTTACACGTGAATAAATCCAGTTCATTTTCCTTTCTTTTGTTTAGCATCCGAACCGGTTCATAGCCGAAAAACTAGGCCGAAGTCACACTGTTGTGCTAAATTATTTTAGAAATCTTGAAAACTATGGAAAAAATATGAAAGGGTGTTCTGTTTTTAAATTAAAACCGGTAGATAAGCGTAAAATAAATCGTATTGCCTCCAATTTTGCTCTAGCTGGTCGCAGAATCAAGAAGAAAGCCGATGTTGTGTAGACAAACAGAAAACTAAACATCTAAAACGCTCAACAAGCTCGAAAAAACAATCTGCTTAAATTTGGGGAAGAACATATGACTTAAAATAACCAGTCGACATCGCAGCAGGGAAGGAGGGGTTATGGTCTCGGGAGGTAATTCATACTATGGTGAGATTGATTTGCTTTCCAAATCAAAAAATGGTAGCAAAGTCGAAATTGTCTATTTTGAATTCAGCATTTGCAAATGGATTTATCAGCAAGATAACGCTCCTATCCATAAGGCATGGATTGTAAAAGGCTGGATTTCCAAGAAGAACGTCGATTTACTTAAATAGTCCCCGTACTCTCCTGATTTAAATATTATGGAAAACCTTTGGGGATGGCCTTCTCGCTACACGATTCAATGCCCAATAGAATATTTGAGCTGATTTAAAATGAATTGAAAATGTATTGTTATAAATAAATACTTAAAATTTTTAAAAAAATCATAATTTCCTCAAAATATTTGGTGTATTTATTCAAATTCTGGCGTGGATTTATTCACATATTTCCCTACAAAATAGCAAAATTTACGACTTTAAAACTCCACAAAAAAAAATGTTCAGCCTTTTATTTTAGTGATAATATTCTTTAAATTTGAGTAAAATCCCAAATAACACAGGGGGTAAAATCATATCATACAAGAGCATTTCCTACATTGTTTTCATTGGATTTAATCAACTGTAACAGACTGTATTTAAGCTGTTTTAAAATTGCATCCATGGCATATGAAACTTTCAGGTTTCATATTTAAAACTTTTTTTTGTTTGTTTTAATCTATGCAATTTGTTCTGGGGCTAAAGGCACTCGCAACTCTTACGCAGTTTACTTTCACGGTCCTACTTTACGCAGTAGTGGCCAAATCGAGGACGTACGGAGCCGTTTTGTATAAACCACCTGCACATTGCATTGCTTCATGCCAACCTATAGTGCTGACATGAAAGGTAGTCGGCCCATGAATTCTGCACTCTCAACAGGGGGTCATAGTTGTGTTCATCGTCATCACCGATCGTAATCAGATGATGAAAAATCCCTTTCGCGTCCCGCCCTTACAGCGATTCGAACCCGGTACCTCCCGGATCCAAACGCCGCAACTTTAACCATTGCGCCGTTTGGTCGGTATAACCAAAGCATTCCTAAATAGACAAGCCGTCAGGTTCAGACCAATTTTAAAAGACGCTTAATTTAAGGGGGATACATTTTACGATTTCCCATAAGAATCCATGAAAAATTGAACATTTTTAATTAAAATTTTATGAATGAAAAATACTTGTAACAGAAAATAGTTTTAGGTTTATATTTAAATCAATGACGTATGATCTTATTTACTATTTATCAAAGACTTTAAAATACCATAGACTAGAAATAAACAAACTACGCACAACCACTCTTTAACAACAATAAAAATTAAATGGTTTTTTTTACATGTAAGAAAAAAGTTTGTTTCTCCTCTTTAGTTTAAACTCTTTGCTATTTATCGACATTTTTTTATTATAAAAAAAACATGAACGAAAGGTGTGACGTCATGAGGTGTAAAGATGTGTTTGTAAATAAAGGGGTTTTAGAAAAACATTAATTAAATATCTATAAACAAGATTTTATTAATTTATTTTCAAATCATATATTTATCAATTATTCTTTTTGATAACGTAGAAATCAAAATTCATTTTTGTAAGATTTTTCATTTAAGAAAAACGATATTAAAAAGACATAACTTTTCATATCGATACCTTAGAGCAGACAAGTGCTATGTCCACTTTTTCGTAATATCTACATTTTATATCTCTAAATTTGGGATAAGGAGCTGCATCAATTGCACAGTTGTGTTGTTTCTAAATCTTAATGTAACATTCGGAAAAATTAAGAAATGTAAAAAAATTATGTCCTCTATAATTTTTTTGCAAGCACGCAAAATTACTATGTCCATAATTTTTGGATTGCTTGTGCTCAATTCTCTCTTTACTATTTTTAATTGTAAAAAGTGGACATGTCCGGACTTAGATGAAAAAAATCTCTAAATTCGGAAATAATTGGAAGTTTTACTCAAGCTCCTTGGAGTAGAGTTCTAAAACATTATATTAATTAAAAAAATCAATAGTACCAAAAAACAAAACCATTAATGATAAAGAATAGCGTACTAAAAACTTAATTTGCTATTTACCAAAAATTGTAAAAAGTGGACATAGCACTTGTGTGCTCTAAGGTCTAAGGTATCGATATGATTTGTATGAAAAATCCATTTTTTTTTTTGTCTTTTTATCGCCCTTATATTAAGCTCGAATTTTATCCTGACGGCTTGTACAGGGTGGGTCAACTTGGACTGACTGATTTAAAATACATGTAACTCTCGTATTTTCAAAATTTTTGATTTGTTTTTTTTTTGTAGATTATAAAGGATTTTATAAAAATTTTTTTAAAGGTAAGTTTGAAAAATAATATTCCTTAAATGACTTTGATTTTCTTGTTGGCAGTTAGTGGATCTTTCTGAAGTATTTTGTAATCAAATTTGCAATTTCTCTCCGAATATTCTGCTTCAAAAATTGTAAAATTGCTTCAGTTTCCGAATGTTTTGTGGTTTGTTCACGTAAATCCATTCTTTCAAAAAATCCAACAAAAAAAATCAGGAGCCGACAAATGTGGGGAACGAGGTGGCCAAGCGAAATTTGAATTTTTTGAAATTATTTGGTCATCGAAAAGTTGGCATCCCTCGGCCATAACTCTTGGGCCACTTGAATTTTGGATGGAAGCATATACAGATGAAGTTTCAAATTACGTCGTAGTGATATTCTCGAGATGCCCAATTAAGTAGCACACCGACGAATAGCCCTAAGATGGTTCATCGTTGACACTTTTGCGTTCAGCCTCCACAGCCTGTTCATTGCGAACAGGTCGATTAACATTTATTCGTAGCTCATAAAATACGGCACTCCGCTCCTAAAAACGGGTTATAATGTTTCTTATCATGTTTGCACTGGGAACTGTGGCAGTATTAAAATGCCGACTGTATTTTCTTTGTATTGTAACAATAGATGGTTCGGAAAAAATTTAAAATTGCACAATTTTGAAACGTTCTTGCTTGAAGTATGAAGACCTTTATAATCTGTAAAAAAAAACAAATCAAAAATTTTGAAAATACGAAAGTTACATGTATTTTAAATCAGTCAGTCCAAGTTGGCCCACCCTGTATATCTAGGAATGCTTTGGTATAACTAAACTTTAAAACTTCTTAATTTTACCGCTGCAAACATTTTTACTTGCAAATTAATTTAAATTAAACAATTTTAATAATTAAAAAGATAATGACAATTCAACTCCGCCTTCCAAAAATGTTAACGTGCTTTTGGCGACATTCCAATATTTCTCTCGTAATTAAAACTGAACCTCAAAGCACACAAAAATAAACTAGGCCACATAATAACCGACAGCAAACTGCTGACATATTTTATTTTTATATTTAACATTTTATAAATCTAATAATTTATTTTTTTTTTTTTTTTTTTCATTTCTTTCCAGATTGAGTGCGCTAAACTTAATAATGGACTGACTAACCTAAAAAAAAAAAAAAAAAATTATATATAGAAAATATCATTATTAATTTTTGTCTCCTGAACTAAAAAGCAAAAAAAAGTTAAGTCTGCCAATTTTCCTACAAAAAAAAAAAAATACATATGTCTTATCATCTAGTCTTGAAAAACAAACAAACAAAAATAAATCAACACAGTGTAAATTTTAATTGTTATTACTGTAACTTTATAATTATATTTTTAAAATTAATTAATATTTTTATTTGTTTTTAATTTAATTAATTTTTGAGACCAATATATATATATATATAAAAAAAAATAAAAAAATGAAGAGAGAAAATAATGGCGATTTTTTTTTTTTTTTTTACTTTTTAATTATTGTAATTAAATATTTAGTGATTTCTTTGATTACTCCAATTTTTATTTTATTTAATTGTGATTGGCTTTTATCTATACAAATATACATATTTTTTTCTCGTTTGTTATATATTATTATAAATTATAATTATTATTAATTATTTACTCTAAATATTAAAAAAATATATACATACATACATACATATTTAAATATTTTTATTTTATTTAATAGATTTTATTTTATTTTTTTTTGTTTGTGTCAAATATTGATCTGAATTTTTATTTTATTTTAGTTTTTAATATTTAAGATTATTTTTATTTTATTTAAATGCAAAAAAAAAAATGAAAGTTTAATTTTATTATTGTTTATTTGTCAAGTTATATAGTTGTATAATTTTTAAAGGATACTTTTAAAAAAAATATTAATTTTATTTAAATAATGTTATTATAATATAATAAAAAATACAAACTTTCAAATGTTTATAATCTAAAAAAAAAAATTAAATAATTAATGCTAAATAACAAATTATGAATTTGTATTGTGCACAATTTCAAGAGAAAAAAAAATTAATTAAATTAGTTAAAATTATATTATAATTACAACCATTTTAATTTAATTAATTTAAACAAAAAAAAAAATTTGTTTTTTTTTTTTCAGTACATGATATATCATTAAGAAGAAACTTTTATTAATTAATAAGATGAAATATAAATAAATAATTTATTTAAATTTTATTTAAAGTGAAATAAAATTTAAAACCAAAAAAGAAAAAAAAAACAAAATAATAATAATAAATTGTCGTGTAAATTAAATTAAAAATGAAATATTTAATAATAAAAAATAATGATAAATATTATATTATATGTATATATAAATATACATATTATATAATATAATTAAATTATTTTCTAAATAAAAATTAAATTAAATTATACCGAATGATTTTTTGTGTGGTGTCAAAATATATTTGGGATTGTGCGTTTGATATTTTGTACGCTTGAGAGAATTTGAATAGTTTTCGATTTGGTCGGTTCATTGTTTAGACTCGAGTTCTAGGTAAGGTGTTTGCAGTAAGTACTTTTATTAATTAATGTAATTCGTGTTTACTAACAATGTATGTACATATATAATCCAATGAACTAAATTTTCTTAACATGATATACAACGTTTTTGTACGATTCACAATTTATATGCCACCATTCATTCCTTCATAGTTGTGATATATCTCGACAAAACAAAATTATTCTAACTTTATAATCTAACAATTTCTATTCAAATTTGATATTTTCTGTTAAAGACAACGCCAAAATGTATTTATATATGTGAGACGCCTACTTCCCGGCAATTTGAGCGATTTGAGCTTGACGTCTTTTCGCCATCGTGACAAGTCCTTACATCATCGTACGAAGCGAACAAATAAAACTTTGAATCTCAATTGGAATTTCACTCGTATTTGAAATAGACTTGCATAAAAACAATAAACACTTTGTCTCAAAACTGTTTAGGTTAAACTCATTTTGATACCTTTAAATATGCCTTATTTGGGTCAGCCAAACCCTAAATTAACACATTTATACACTGCGCAGCATTTTAAATTGTATTGTCTTATATCTAGAAATTTTTAGCCAGCCATCTGAATACAAGATTTAATTTTTTTTTTTACTTTTCAAACGACCCCACCCGACACCCACAAAATTTTATTCGGTAAAATCTAAATTAATTATGTAGGTATTAAAAATTTAGCAAAAAAAAAAAAAAAAAAATGGAAAACTAAATAAAAATTGTCACTGTATTTTAATTTAGAGATAGTGAAAATTAAGAAAACCGTTTGTCTGTCTCATCTAATCTATTCTATTTTTGGGTTTTATTTGCGTTATTGTATTGAAACGATTAATTAAACATACAAACAACATTTATGTATTTTTTTGTTTTTTTTTTTTTATATTCCGGAAAATTATTTATTTCTTCGTTCAACTCGTCTGTACTCTGTCTGTGTGTATGTGTGTTTGTCTTTTGAGAAAATATACTAGAAAATTATTTTTAGTTTTATTTATTTTTAAAATACCGGCGTTAAAAAATGTGATTTTGTATTTATGGATGAAAAAAAGATTTTTGTTTTTTTTTTGTATTCGCGATGAAGATTATTATTAATTATAAATATTAATGTTGTAACTCAATTTTATAATTTTTTTTAATTTTTTAGTCGCATATCAGATAAATAATTGTGTAATCTCTACAAAAACTTACTACAACTAATAGTTCTCTATAAATTTAATAGGTACAATATAGGATAGCCAACCATTGGACATTAATTTAGCAAGATCAAATTTAAAATAAAATCATAATAAATATAAATTAAATAATTGAACTTCCAAAAAAAAAAACAAAATATGATAATTAAATAAATAAAACCAATATTTATTAACTAATTTATGACACATATTTTTATATAATATACATAATAATAAATACATCAACATAATGTTATGATATATTTAAATAGTCATATTTATTTTATTACACATCGTATAATATTTAATTATGTATTTTTATTATTAATAATCGAACGTTTTTCTATTTTTTACATTTCCAAAAATGTATAAATCCTTTCCTTGAAAGAAATTAAAATGTTTCCAAATTTTAGCGGAACATCTGGTGCAATCCTTCTAACTATTTAGTTAATGAAGTAAACAAATATTCATAAACTGACGCACATTTAGCCAAGCAAGATCAAGTAGATCAATTAATCGAAATCATGAATATAGTTTAGCTGAAATCAATTAATTTATGTTGGTTTGATTAAACAGTTTAGATCGTGTGATTGTTAATTTTTTTTTTTTTTTAGGGAGAAATTTAGATCCCGTGGTCGTGTGTCATCATAATATTTGTATTGTGTAATCAAATAGATTAGGCGGTTGTCACAACTACTTCAACTAATTTTAAGCTTTGTGTTTGGGTAAAAACCCACCAACTATTCGTATTACAACTTTGAGCACTAGAATCGTTTGCTGTCTGGTTCTTAATTATTAAGGACAAGTCGTTCTGATAGTATGTAGCGTTTGTACAGCAGTTCGATTTTATCGGAAATTCATTTAAAAAGAAAAAAAAATTAAAACTCGATACCTAACGGTGAATTCCGAATTTTCAGACGAATCATTTTCTAATCAAAATTTGCTAAGAGAGTCGAAGCTCTGAAGGTTCAAACCGGCGCGGACGATAACGATCAACCGGTGAATCCCGTCACCGTGATGATATACGAGTCCATTCGCGAACGAGATAGCTGAGAAACAAAAAATTTCGGCGATAGCCAAACAATGCTTTCATCAAACATCAACTTTTAGTTGTATCCAGCTGGAGTGGAATCTGGTCATTGTTAAACTTTTAGTTCTCTCAAATGGTGAAGGTTAACGAGCCCAACGATACGTATAATTACAAAAGAATGTGACTTGATCACTCCGGATTAAAAATAGCCCGACGTTTGAAATAAGTAATTATTATATATCTGCTAAATTGGATCTAATTTGGCTGTTTATACTTCTATTGGATTTCCTACATCTAAAGTCCGTGAATGGCACTTGGAATTTATAATTTTCAGAATGGTTTTAATTGAAAATCAGCAAGGGGCAATTTTCTTTATTCGTGAAGCACTGAAAGTTGAAGTTTTTATATTACCATATCTTACTTGCCCATCTTTCAATTTCAAGTTTATGGCGTTTCTTACCGATTTAATTTCAATAATATAGGAAACAGTTTAGAATCGTACGAAATTCGTTTATGTACTTGCCTACTATGGCGAATCATCAATATAAACGGCAGTTATTAATTTTCTCTTGAGAAAATTTCTTGACCCAAAATAAAAATCTGACGATCCATCTGTCATAACTGAGAAGAAGGATTCAGCATTCAACATCGCAATTTATTTATCTTATTGTATCGCTGGTTGGTATTTTACAATTTGTAAAGGTCGCAGACTCCTCAAAAGAGCGCAGATGGCAAAACCGTGGTTTGTGAGGACATCGGTTAACTAGCATCTGACCGGTGGGAATGTACTCAAACAATATTCTTCGATAAGACACAATTTTTCTCAAACAATGATGTTTAATATCCATGGGCTTAGCACCGATTTATATTATTTGACGTCATCTGGATGGTGCTTTTATTATTACAGTAAATTTTAACTGCTCGTCATTTTCAGAAAAGATTTCGTTCTGCAACTTTCTCAGCCATAAACCTTGTTGAGCAACTAGAACTGAACCATGTACTCAGCTTCTACGAATGATGCAACTGTTGCTTGTCGTTTTGAGTTTCATGAGATAGGACCATCTTGAAGTTCAAACACATACTATACAAAAAACTAGCTACAACTTCTCTATATGGAATACTATTCGTTTTCTTTACTTTCTCATCATTTTTAGGACATAGATGCAGTGCTATAGACACTGGATTAAAGTTGTTCATATTAAATCGATGCAGAATTTCTTCAATGTACCCGATCATTACAAAATGATATATTTTTTCTTCGTCTAGGATTGTTTGAGTTCATTTGCCATTCAAGAATGGTTTGAAAAATGATTAGGTCAACAGCGTAAATCATCATTATAAAGAGAATCATTCAATAGCTGAAGGGGTACCCGTAGCGTTATTATCATTCAAGATCTCATTTAAATTAACAGGTTATACATCTGAAAAAATACGTCACAAACAATATCCAAAAACAAAAAAAAAATTCAAACCGTCACATTTGCCCGTCCATAATACTTCAGGGATTTTCTATTTTGTACCATAGGGCGACCGATATATGTAAAATGCCGAAGTATTAACTACTTTAGCACAAACCCTCTTTCGCATCAAACAACGTGCATCTCGCCTTCTCTTTCAACATTCTGTTCATTATGTTAATACCACTTTGAATACAGATTGCATTCAATTCCTTATTACAAGTTTCAATGCCACTGTCAGTTCTCAACATTTTTATTTTATTTCCAGTATGATTTTCAGCACACAATTTTTCAATCCCAGAATCGTTTCGGCGATTGAGATTTTGATTTGATTGTCGATCGCAAACCGTCAATCGAGACTTCTTCTGTAGGAACAATCACATCTGCGTTTACAAGTTCTAGTAGCTCATTAGCTTTAATCCTGGTATTACTGAATTATTATAAGTAACATATCTGTTATCGCGAGCACCACTCGACCGGCCCGTTAATACCATAAATCATGATGAATCAAGCAAAGCAGTCACAACGAATACATTATTACGATCAAAAATTCGGCAACCTTTTTGATCAAAAATAATAGTTTTATTGTTTTTTACTATCTGACTGATCGACAATAAATTTGCCGATAACTCTTGCACGTTCGATATTCGCATTTGTGATTGCTCATTGTTCGCAAATAAAGATAAAGAGCAGACACTCTTGTTTATTGCAATAGGTTTTTGCCCATAATAACTTCTTCTACTTCACTAATCTCAGTTACACTTTCAAGAAAAAGCACCTGAATCAATGAACCAAATTGTGCATGTTTTATTATAGCATGGCATCTTTTTATTGTTGTTTTCACTTTTTCCTTCTTGCAAGAATCCACTCTTCATAACCCTCAAATTTGATATCATTAAGCGTTTGAGCCATTAGTTGTTTAGTTCTGGGATATTTGATCCATTAGTTGCTTAGTTCTGGGATGATATGCATCGGTTGAAGCCAAGTTCAATGCACTCCTGTTATCACAAAACATTTTCACACCAGATATTCATTTGCAACTGACGTAGCCGAAGATAGGGCCATGTTTTCAGCCTCTATTTTAGACAGAGCTACTTTATGTTGACGTTTACTGAACCAACTTATTGCACCCAAATTGATCGTTTTTTCCAGGCTCCCAGATGACACCGGGCAACCGTATATCCTGCTTACACAAAACAAAACTGAAGCATTAGCTAATAATGACAGAATTGTTCCGGTTACAGACATCTATGTAGCGAATACAGCAATACCCCACTTTACGATTTTTTTAGTTTCCGTAAAATTGGCCGTAAATCGAAATTCCTTGTCGTTTTATTGGGAAATTTCGTAAATCGATGGATTGGTGTACATGTCACCAATCCCTCGATTTATGAATTTTCCCAGTATAACGAAAAGAAATTTCGATTTACGTCCAATTTTTCGGAAACTAATAAATTCGTGTAGCGGGTTATTGGTGTAGTTAGTACGTTTTTGTTAGTATTAGAAGCGCGTCGATTAAACTTTATTTTACTCTAAGTTAACTTTTCCTCTCAAATATCGAAAAATTCGCTGTACTGCGGTCGAGTGCGATTGATCAAAATTATTTTTGTATCTAATAACGTTGTTAACTGCAAATGTAATGCGCTTCCTACTAACTCCTGATTCTTTTGTATATCGGCCCTAATCAATGTATATTTCTGTTTGTTACCCATTGCGTCCAATAGTTAGAACAACGTAGAATTTTGCTTCTCCCATTGTAAATTTCGCCTTAAGTTCGGTCTTAACTTTCTGCTTTAGTACACCATCATTTGAAACAATAAGAAAATCATCCACGTAAATAGTGTTGAAATATTTTCTGGTGCATAATCTACATTTTCTTCATCATCTTCATCCAAGATATTGTTCCGAATGGTTTTCACTACTCATATTCATGACTGATTCGATTTCTGCCGTTTTTCTTTGGATACATAAATCTGACCAAAAATCCATTTTTGGTCATTTGACGCACAGAAAGAAGATTAACTGTCAAATTTGGCACATATAAAACATCATTTATTTTCTGCTATTTTGATTTACCATCTTTTAGAATTTCAATAGATGGTACATTATCCAACAATTTCACGGCCAATCTTTCATTGTTTACGACAATAATCTCCCAAATATTAGACTCGGTTGTCTCAATCAACCAATTTATTTGTCCATCAAAAATGCTGAAAATAGAGGTTTGTAATTCCCGACAAATGCTGAATCGCGAGAGTCGGGATTGAGAATTCACCAATCGTGGGAATTTTCAGGATCCCGGGAATTCCAGGTCAATTCACAAAAATTTTAAGTAAAACTCAAAAAAAACAGCAGTTTCAGTTTAAATATTTTGTTTTATTGTTAACTGCGAGTTATCACAAATACAATCACAAACACAAATAAAAACAAACGCTTCGCTTCCTACTGAAGTAGGTTGGATCGTTGTCAACGCATCACATGTTCCACTAAGTAGAAATAAGCAGCCAATAACAAATGAAACACGCGATGATTGCAGATACACTTTTTACAATATTTATTTATTAATGTAGTATGTAGTAATGGCTTCGTCATCATGTCGGCTACCATGTCTTCTGTAGGGCAATAAACACATTTGATAATACCTTTATCAACACTATCTTTGACTGAATGTGCTTTGATGTCGATATGCTTCGATCTGCCTGAAAACTTCTCGTCAGTAGCAAATTTGTGACAACTTTGATTGTCTTCGTAGAGCAAAATGGGTTTATCTATGTCGACACCAAATCGTTTAACAATCGTTTTAGCCATTTTACTTCTTTTACTGCATCACACAATGTAATGTATTCTGATTGTTGCACCATGCGTTTTAAATATGAATCCACCATTCGATTTACGTGTTTGCCGGCATTCAGCAAAACTAGCATCGCAATAACCGATCAATTTTTCTTCATCAACAGAAATATTTAAATTTAATTTGATCGAGATAGTTCCTTTTAAATATTTCAAGATTCGTTTTGCCTCGTTCCAGTCTTCTTGAGTTGGGTTTGATACCTTTTGTGACAAAATTGCAACACTTGCAACAATATCTGGTCTCGTGTTTGTTGAGATATATAACAAACTTCCAATCAGTCTTCTGTATTCATTGTTATCACGTAAAATTTCTGATTCATCACTCTTGCCATAATTTACTCTGAGCGGAATATCAGAATTCTTTGCATTAGTCATACCAAATTCGTTCAATACTTTGTTGATATATTTTGACTGATCAATTGAATACATACCATTTCGTTTTTCAACGTGTATACCAAGATATGTTTTCACTTCACCCAAGTTTTGAATTTTGAATTCTGAATTTAATGTCTGTTCGCATTCTATTAACATTTCATCGCTATCACTTGCAGCTAAAATATCGTCGACGTAAACGATTATGTGACACACCTTGTCATTATTCTTTTTAGTGTATAAACATTGGTCATTTTTGCTTTGTTCTGGTTCATAACCACATTTTATGAGCAAATCGTGAATGCTTGAATTCCAAATTCGAGCTGATTGTTTAAGCCCATATAAACTGCGTTTGAGAAGGCATACTTGATGTTCCTTGCCTTCTTCAGTAAATCCTGGCGACTGTTTCATATAAATGGATTCCTTGAGTTCACCATGTAAAAATGCTGTCTTTGCATCGAAATGCAAAACTTTCATACCTTTTTCGGATGCAACGATGAGCAAAATGCGAAATGTCTTTTGTCTGGTCACAGGTGCAAACACTTCGTCGTAATCAAGTCCATATCGTTGTGTAAAGCCTTGTGCGACTAATCTGGCTTTATATCGCTTTACTTCACCCTTTTCATTCGTTTTAATTTTATAAACCCATTTAGAACCAATGGGTTTTCGGTCTGTAGGTAAATTTACTAACTCCCATGTTTTGTTTTCACGTAATAAATCCATTTCATCTTCCATTGCATGGACCCATTTTTCTTTGTCTTGGCCTTTCACAGCCTCGTTGTATGTTAATGGTTCTGTCAACACTTCGTCCGTTAAAAAAGCTTGATCACGATACCGTAACGGTAGTACACCTTTGTTTGACCGATTTGATCGTCTCAAACCGTCGTCTGTTTCATCAGCGTTTTTCTCAATATCTGATAAATCGGCAAAAGTTAAATCATTGCCTCTAAAATGAGTTTTACTGTCGGTAAATGACACTTCATCTGGGCACAATATGTCATCCAGATACAAATTACTTTCATTTAAGTCTGCAGTAACTTCAGTAACTTGCATAGTTTCATGATCAGCACCGTTGTCGTGTGAAATAACAACAATACTATCATTACTTTTATTTTTCGTCTGCGGAATTTTATTACAAGAAACTGGTTTTAATGCACTCAGATTACCACTTTTGTTGACAAATTTCACATCTCGGCTAACAATCACCTTCCGAGTCTTCGGATTAAAACATCGATACGCCTTCGAAACGTCGTCTTACCCAACCAAAATTGCGTACATGCCTTTTGGTTCCAATTTTGTTCTTCTTTCCGGTGGAATACGAACGTAACATTCTGATCCAAATGATCTAAAATGAGAAATTACGGGCTTTCGTCCAAGCCATTCTTCATATGGGGTCGTTTCAATACATCTACCAGGCAAACGATTTTGCATGTAATTAGCAGTCATTACTGCTTCACCCCAAAATGTATATGGCAATTTTGCATCGATCAACATGCATCTAGCCATGTCTACCAACGTTCGGGTTTTACGTTCAGCTACGCCATTTTGTTGAGGTGTATAAGGTGCAGTAAAATTTCATTGAATACCCTCAGCATCCAAATAATCCTTAAACTCGATACTCATGTATTCTCCGCCACGATCCGTTCTTAAAACTTTAGGTTTCTTTCCAAAGTATGTTTTCACCATTTCAACAAAATGCTGAAATTTCTCGAATGCCTCTGATTTATTTTTCAGCAAATAAATCGTTGTAAATCTCGAACAATCGTCAATTAGCGTTAATATGTACCGCTTTCCCGATGGCGTTTGTGTATTCATTGGTCCACAAACATCCGAATGAATTAAATTAAGCACATTTTCAGTACGCGAGGCATTTTTCGGAAATTTATTTCTCGTTATTTTTCCTTCAAAGCAGACCCTACAATTATCAGCACAACCCTTACATTTATCTGCGAACGGTATAATTTCTACACCCTTGACGTTTCCACTTGTTGATAATGTTTTAACAACCTCGATGTCACGATGTCCCAAAATTCGGTGCCAAACATGAATGCATCGCAAATGAAGAGAAGACTCAGCATTCTCATCCATTTTTTCGTGTGCAATTAGAGCCCTGTTTACTTGCTTTAACAGAAATAATCCCCCGTACCCGAGACCAACTGCTATTTGTTGTCCTTTGAGTGTGATTTCAACTCGTTTGCTCGAAGTAAAATTAACTCCGACGCCTTTGTCATTTACTTTATCCACAGAAATTAAATCTGTAACGATAGTAGGAGCCTAATACACGTCATCAATTTTAAAGACGTTTTCTTTATCGAATTTGTTCATAACCTCAATTCGAACCGTGCCTTTTCCCATTATTTTGATAATCTTACCGCTGGCACATTTAACTTCGTAATTAACAGTGCTATTTTTTACTATTTTTAGTGATTACCATAACCTGTTAGGATTATAAAAAGCAAAATGACTGATAGTTCTGGAAAAACACGTTTAGTAAGCAGTACGTTAATAGGCATGTTCGGAAATAGACTAAAGTAAATTTATAATAATTTTCGAAAATGAAATTTACCCATCTATCACTGAACGTCTAAAGTAAATTTGTAGTAATTTTTTGTTGTTGTTATTTCAATTTGCTACCAACCGCCATATTTAAATTTTATTTCTAGCCGATCGTTTGTGATATAAAGTTAATCGAATTTTTTAAATTAATTTTTTTTCAATACGGATTTTTATAATTACTAAACGTAAACAAAAATAATCAAACAATTAACTGAATATCTGTCAAAATGCTTGTACGAATTTTTCCGATATTGATTATCATAGCGCGTTCAACCCTGAATTTATTTTAACTTTTTGTATAGGCTGTGATATACACGTTCCAACAATTTTTTTCAAATTTTTTTTTTTGTTGAGACTTACCCGGCTACTCCACCTGACATAAATTTTACCATTACAATTACCATATCTTGTAACAAAAATATAAAAAATGGCGTTGGGTGAGGAAAACATACAATAAATTTGACGGTTAGAAATCATTTGCGCTTTGATATTTTAAAGAAATTATGCAAGAAAGATCGTCACACGTATATGTATTTTAATGATTCTTTTTTGGCTGCCATATTTTTAAGTATGTATTTAAAAATATCTCAACAAAAATTTATATTTTTTTGTGCCACAACAAATTTTTGTAAAAAAGTTTCTAACCACAAATTAGAAAACTTCCATTCGAAACTGGTAACCATGTTTTTTAATCCAGCCAAGAAATGTAAAACTTTGGTGTACAATCAAGTTATGCCTTCTTGGCAGCAAATGATTGTATGACATATGGCAAGTCGTTGCAATTTCGTGTCTCCACTAGCAACTGTTCGAATTTTAATGGTATAACTCGATGTTAATGGCAGGTGGATAGTAGGTGTTAGAGCTATACGCAATAGAAAAAATTAACATGCTATAAAAAGGGAAAAGTATAAAACAAAAATGTCGGCCATGCTATAATTTTTTGGCGGTATAAAATCCACAATGTAATTTTTGGGGGATGCCGCAGCGATACCACTTTATTTATCAAACTTACGACTTTTCTTGGCTAAAATGAAAACTGTTCGAACGTAAATTTATTGTGTATTTTTATTGTGTGTGTTGCTGTTTGTTTCCATAAAATATACTCAGGTTGAGTATATTTTATAGTCCAAAAATTTTTTTTTTTGGAAACAAAGTTAAAAAAAAGACAAAGAAACTCCAACAAAATTTTGTTTGTTTATATATTTGTTCTTGTCTTTCAAATGAAATTCGCGATATACTAAACTCTTCATTTTTTGGTGGGAAACATTGTTGGAACGTGTAAATTACGCATTATTATAATAACTTCAGTAATTTTGTTACCAACGCATTAAAAAAAAATTTTACTATTTATTACAACCACAAAAAGTAGGCCGACTCAAGTGTCCCGACTACTACTACTGTGGTCTATTTCCGAAAAGGCCTAATATACAAAGAAGAGAATTAGAGACGAGAAGTTTGTAACAATTCATATACCATATATGCTATAAAAACGATTATGGTTGGACAGTGTTGTTCACACTTCTACCAATTAAGGATCTATAAAATACCTTACCATCTCTAATTTAATGTTCTAAACCGTTGACATTATTTCAGATCAGTGCATTGATCAACCGATTGGAATTCACAATATTTTTGTTTGAAAAAAAAAAAAATTGTATGGTCTTGAACAACTCAAGTTATTTTTTTTTAAGTACAAGCAAAAAATAAACAACTTTTTTGTCTGAAACATTTTTTAATCTTTCTTTTATTTTTCTAGATAGTAGTATCAATAAGGCGTGAATTCAATTACTGTAATATGAGATCAAAAGTGTAATAGAATGCCAAAAAAAAATTTGATCGTCTATTAAACTGAATGGATTTAAATTTGCTTAAATATGTGTTAAGTGCGTCTTTTTATCTAAGAAAAAAAAGTTTACAATAAGAAGTTTATCTAATATTTGGAAATGGTTTAAATTAATATGGATTTAATATTTATTTGCAGTCCAATCAACTTGCTTTCAACTTTTATTGCACGAATTTCTTTAAAATGAATGTTGTTGGACAAGTTTCAGAAAATTTGTAATGATAAAGTGTACATTTGAAACTAATTTAAGACCATAAATACATATGTGTACACGTACTATATTGATCTAATCAAGATTAAATCGTTTGTGTGATATAATTTTGTTTAAAGATAGCCTTTCTTTTAATAGACCACAAAAAAAAATTAATTAAATTAACATAATGCTGATAAAACAATTTTTTATATATTTAATATTTGCCATTTTATTACCCACGAAATATATTGTCACCTAAACCAATTATCACTGAAACAAGCACAAACATGGTGGCTTTTTGATTGCGATTATCTAATCTTTATTCAATCATTATCAGATCATTACACAAGTTTTAAGCATGCCGTATAAATGTTGAGTTTGAAACAAAATGGTGGTGTATTCGGTTTTGTTCGTTTTTTTTTTCGTATATAGCAAATTAAAAATAAAAACTAATATATTAAAATAAACAGTAAAAAAAAATAATAATAATTATAGACAGTCGAAAATTTTAAGCAAATACCCATTAAAATAAAAAATTACATTAATTTTAGTAATTAATTAATAAAATAAAAAATAAAAAACAAATGTATTTTATTCTAAACAAATCCATTTATTAATCAGATCTGTATGATGTACAGTAAATTTAATTGTGTAGGGTATAAATATATAGATTACATTATATTTTATTATATTATTATTAATAAACTTTAATTATTATTATATTAATGTATTTAAATTAAATGAAATTAAATTAAAACAATATTAAAAATAAACATAAAACTATTTTTAATTTATATAAAAAAAACCAAAAAACATATTTATATATAAACTTAATTTAATTAAAAATTAAATACAAAAAAAAAAAAGAAAAACAAGAATATAAAATAATAATAATTTAATAAATAAAAATGGGAAAATATTTATATTTTTATGTGTGTCTCCAAGTAATAAAAAATAAATAATTTAATAAATAATAATAAATTTAAAATAAAATATAAAAAGTATAAAAAAAACAAGAAATCATTTTATGTATATATAAAATAAAATAAAAACAAAACAAAATTATTTATGCTTATTTGCTTTTTAAAAATAAAAAACAAAACAAAAAAAAAAAACTTTAAAAAAAAATGTAAAAAAATTTAATTAAATTTATTTTTAATTTATTCGTCGTACATTTCTCCTTATAAAATATCAAAAAAATTAAGAAGATCCCTTCACGAAGAACGTCAACACGCTTGTAGTTATCAAAAATTGTATTTGGTTCAGTATCATATTTTTCGTAAGCTATGCTTGATGGTTACTGGGACTTGTGTTTGGGAAAATACGTTACGTAATTTAGTAATTCGTAAATTTCATATATTGAAAACGGTTGGTAAACAGTCGTAATGATGTAATAAAAATGCTTCGTTACAGCTTTACTTTATTCCGATAGGTAGTACTTTCTCTATATTTCCAATCGACAATTTAATCATCTTCGGATTAGTCGTCCAATTTTCGGATTGCTGACAATTGGACATCCAATTTTTCTGAATCTACCTCACCAAAGGAGTATTTCTCAGTGTATCCTTCTTTTTTTTTTAGGTCGTCCAATTATTTCACAATGGAATACCAGCCTTAACTAACTAAATAGCGGTACTACTATTCCTTTTTCCAGCGAGGTTAAATATCTAGGGGTTATCCTAGATCAAAGACTGAACTGGAACCAACATTTGTTGAAAGTTCAAAATAGAGCCATCAAGGCTCTCTGGGCCTGTCAAAGACTCTATGGGCGTACTTGGGGACTACAACCAAAAATGATCTACTGGTCATTTCTTACAATCATTAGGCCTATGGTCACCTACGCATCGGTTGTATGGTGGCCTAAAACTGAGCAGAAGACAACGCAAACCTTATTGAATAAGGTTCAGCGTGTAGCCTGCATCGGTGTTACGGGCTCAATGAAGTCGTGTCCAACCGCGGGGGTGGAGACACTTCTAGGACTGACACCGTTACACCTGCATATTAAAAAGGACGCTGCAAGTATGGCCCTGAAAATGCAGGCGGAAGGAAATATCAAGCCAGGCAATATGGTGGGTCATATGGAAATCCTTAAGGAATTTCAGACAGACCCTACCATAGGAATGCCTTCCGACTGTATGCCAGCTAAACTGGACTTCCACAAACCATTCTGTGTTAGGTTACCTGACCGGGATGTGTGGAGGGCAGGTGGACCATCATTTGAGCGAGGGTCCATGGTATGGTTTACAGATGGATCAAAAACGGAAGATGGGGCGGGGATAGGAATACACGGGAGTGGCACTACCCTCTCGAAGTCCTTGGGTACCAATGCCACCGTTTTTCAAGCAGAAGTACATGCTATAGAACTTTGCGCTAGGTTAGGCATAGCAAAAGGCCTAAACGATGCAAAGATTTATATTGTATCAGACAGCCAATCAGCCTTAAAAGCTCTTAGGTCTTGTACCGTTGAGTCAAGGCTGGTATGGGATTGTCTGAAGGTTATTAAACATCTGGCAGGCTCAAATAAGGTAACACTTATGTGGGTGCCAGGTCATACTGGAATCGAAGGAAACGAGGCAGCTGATGGCCTCGCCCGTGAGGGTTCTGTCTCTCCATTTTTTGGACCAGAACCCTTCTGCGGTGTCACTAAGGGACACCTTAGAGCAGCGGTAAAACGCTGGGAGGATGTTCAAAAGTCCTCCTACTGGCGCAGAATTCCAGGTTTACGGCAGGCGAAGAAATTTATATCACCTTCGTCTGTCAGGGTTAAGGAGTGTCTTGAACTTAGAAAACCTGAGTTGAGGCTGCTTACTGGCTTCCTCACAGGTCATGTCCCCTTAAGGTATCACCTTAAGAAGATGGGCCTAAGTACGACAGATGGATGCCGCTTCTGCGGTCTGGAAGCGGAATCAGCGGAACATGTTCTGTGCCATTGCCCAGCCATTTTCCAGCAAAGACTGCAACATCTAGGAGGGAGAACAATGAGCCCGGATAGTATGTATCTTGTACCGGCCAGTAGTATTGTCAGATTCATTAAGAGCCTGAATATTGACTGGACGGATAATTAAGTAGGGTCCAGCACAATAGATCTTTTAGGTCGCGGTGCGAGGTGGCTTATCGCCCACATGGCCCTCCAGTAAATAAATAAATAAATAAACTAAATAGCATACTAAAAAACAAAAGTTCAATTCGGAACATATTCAAGCGCTATTAAAATCGCTCGATATTGAACGACAGGTTGTCGGTTTGCAGTGTTAGCGGCTGCATAATTCAGAATAACAAGCTCTAAGCGGAAAGTCTTTTTCAGATGTAGATAATAAACAAGTCTTCAGCGATATAGATAAACAAATTATAAAAACTTTGATGGGTCGCATTTATTTTACATAGGAATCCTAATTTCAGTTTTAATACGCAAAACATTCAAAATCTGTCATCAACTTTTAGAGGTATCAAAAACCGTAATTGGAGCACAATTGCTGATTTTGGAATTTTCTTGGCCAAGAATTTGCAGCAATTTAAGTGGGCGTTGTGTAACATTGGCTTTAAAATGGGTAATAATAAATGGAGAAAAATAAAATTTAATTAGCCGCCGTTAACATAAAAAAAAAAAAAAAAACTGAATTGTTTTGTTTGAAAGCCAATCCCACTCCCGGCTCAGTCGTAAGAGGTACCAGTTTGGTCGTAGGTTATCATTCACAGTAAAAGGGAATGGCTTAACTGTAGCGCGACTGTCAACTCACCTCATCTCACTCATGGTCCAAACTATTCTCTTACAAACACATACTTTTAAATAAATGTAACTACCATAACTTTTGTGTACTTCATGTTATTTTAAATAATCATTTTATTATTTAAGTTAAATAAAATAAAAATAAACAATGACTTTATAAAGAGAAGAAGAAAAAAATAATATAATTTAATTCATGAAACCAAAATTCATTCATATAAAGGGTTATTCCTAACAACCATAAAAAAAAATAACATTACACAAGTTGACTAATTGAACCGGAGATTTAAAACATCAATCCAAAAAAAAATAAATAAACGGGAAACCAAAATTATATAATGTTAAATAAATAAATCTTACCTGCAAAATCGAAGACGATAGAAGCGCTTCCAAGCCTTGATCCTGTAGGAATTTTATGTATTTTATATACTAAAAATAAATAGGATAAGAAAAATTCACCAAAATCACCGAACTTAACTAATTAATCAACTTTTACAGAACAAGAAGCAAAAAAACAAAGGAAAACCAAAAAAAAATTTAATAAAAAAAATAATAAAAAAAAATAAGAACTATAATGACATTAAAAAAATGAAAATTTTCTTAATTAATAATAATAATAATAATAAAAATTTTATCTGAAGCTTGCTGTTGATTGATGATGTAAAATCAATATTTCGCCGACTGTATCCATGTATAGAATATTATCACTTGTCAGAAACTTCGATTTTATTATTAATTTGTTTTCATCAACAAACAGGAAGAGTAAAATTAACTTAGTATGTATTAATTTTAATGGTTAATGATATGCTTAATTTAACTTATAAATTTCCATAGGACTATTTATTAGAAATTTATTTATAACTTGAACTTTATTATAATTGAATTTGAATTTTATTATTTCAATAGAATTGGCAGATTACTAAATTGCCTTCATGGTCCTTGAAATCTAGTCACACACGCTAATTATTAGCTTTATATTTACGTAGTATTGTTTTATTGTATTTTTATTTATTGATTGATGATTTTATTTATTCGCATTTTTTAAAAGATGTAGCGTTTTTGGACTATTTTATTATGGTCACATTTCACGTCACATTGAACCGTTCTAGTCAAATTTGCTAGTCTAACCACAGCTCGAATAATCACTTATATACAATTTCTTAAACTTGTCTATAATTATATTAACACAATTAACAAATTTGTTTATTAATGAAGAACTATTTGTCATCAATTTTCTATTTTCAATTTAATTTATTTGAACGCACTACACACCGTAAACGGTTTTAGTAAAAAAAAAAACATTAATACTGTTCTGGTGAATTACACTAGTGAATCGTTTAAATTTAATAATTAATAAAATTCTCGTTATATTGTTCGATAACTTATATACTAATTTCACGCACTATATTACATAAGTATAGTTAACACTAATATGATTTAGCAACTATATTAATGAATTATAAGATGCCCGATTTCATTAACCGCGTGCTTTTTTATCACCAACAAGAATTGCGATAATGCTCTTAAATATTTTTATTTAATTTTTTTATTTTAAAGATAGTCTATTCGACCAGAGCTACTCAAAAAACTAACTCCCCAAAAAAAAATTGTTGTTTCTCAATCGCCAAAACTCATAAATAAACCAAAATAAAAAAAATCTATCGAACCATTTTCCAGTTATCCACATACCAATGGAAAAAAACAAAATTTTACAAAAGAAAATGCATACCGTTAAAAGAATTCATGACATAACCCATGATTAGAATGGTAAGTTATTTGACCACCAATGTTTACATAATAATTTTTATTGTCACCTGTTCAACCGAGGAGTAAGATACAAATTTGCACAATTAAAGTCAATACAGTCGCAAACCAGTAACATTTATAAGTCTGCACTGAAGCTAATGTTACAGTTGACACAAAAATTACAGGTCCCGAAACCTACCTTTAGAGATATCAAAAAATACAATCGGAACACGATTGCAGATTTGAATTTTTTTAGACACGAATTTACTGATTTATAGTAAGGGATTTTCCAAAAAATCGAATTTCCTCAGAAATGTTTGGAAACATTTAAGCAATTGAAATGTGCGTTGGTCCAACAATTACAGGTCCCGAAAAATATCTTTAGAGGTGCTAAAAGTTGTAATCGGAGCAAAATTATAGATTTTGGATCTTTTTAGCCCAGAATTAGCTGATCTAAGGTGTAAGGTGATTTTCAGAAAAATCGAATTTCCTCAGAAATATTTGTGAACAATCATCAAAGCCGCAATTGGAGCACAATTGCTGATTTTGGATTTTTCTTGGCCAAGAATTTTGAGCAATATACGATTTGAAGCAATCTAAGTGGGCGTTGACACAACAGTTACAGGTCTCGAAACCTACCTTTAGAGGTATTGTTTTTGTACGGATACCTTTCTGCTTGGGGCACTTATTACCAAAATACGCTTGTTGATGATCCCGTATTTTGGCACTTGATGTTATCTCCAGTGCCTTATTGTATCCCTCTATTATTTTATTTTGGGTTAAAATAAAACTCTTTATCGTAATACGTTATAATTTATTTTATTTTTCCCTTTATTAATGTCTATATACGTATTTTTGTTCGATAACTCGCTTAGACCTCAAACATATTTTTTCTTTTTTTTTCTTTTATTTTACTGGCAAACTTGGTGGCTTGCTATTATCATTAAAATAATGCGATTGGCGACATCTAACATAAACTAGCTTAATTACTAGATCCGTACAAATAGTCTTAATTACAATATATTGTTGTGTTATGTTTCCCTTCTCGTCAACATTCTGCCGGCCATGAATCGGTTGATTCATCTGCCTGAACTGGTAGTCTGCACAATTTATGAATTGTACGTTGAATGATCTTGTTGTTGTTGTTGGCTAACTTGATATCTACGATACGGACTTTGCCATCAAGTCCTGGGTGTGTGTCAACGACCTTACCTAATGCCCAGCAAGCGGACGGTAAGCCTGTCTCGGCAACCAATACAACATCTCCTGTTGTCAAATTATCGGATTCTGTAGTCCATTTACATCTTTTTTGTAGTGTTGTGAGGTAATCCCGATGCCATCGGTGCCAAAACTGCTGTTGCATCTATTTGACCAGTCTCCATCTAGCCATAGGCGATATTTTTTGATTTAGAACATTTTCGTCTGCTACATCAGTGAATGTACGCCCAATTAGGAAATGGGCTGGTATGATACAATCAATATCCTCGGATTGTGTTACAGCTATGGGCCTTGAATTCATAACGGCTTCTATCTTGGTCAGCAACGTTCCAAACTCTTCAAGCGTCAATATGTATTCACCAACCACTCTTCCCAGATGTATTTTGGCTTGTTTTACAGCTGCTTCCCATATTCCGCCCATGTGTGGTGCTCCCGGTGGAATGAACTTCCAATTTATTTTGTGACTCAACAGCACTGCAGATATATCGGATGCCTTGGCCTGCAGGAACTGAAACAGATGTTTCGGGTAATTATTTGCTCCTACGAAATTTGTGCCATTATCGCTGAATATCGTATGGCAGTTGCCTCTTCTTGCGATGAATCTTGTTAGCGCTGCGATAAAACTTTCTGTCGTGAGGCTACCTACTATTTCTATAAGCACCGCCTTGGTGCTCAAGCAGACAAATATGCAAACATATGCTGTCATTGGAATTTGACCTCTTCTTCATACTGGTTGTACCTTAAACGGTCCGCAAGGGTCTACACCCACCTGATGGAAAGGATGTACATATTGAACCCTTTCTATTGGGAGGTTCCCCATCATCTGACACTGTTTCTTCGGATTGTTTCTTACGCACTTAACGCATTTGTGTACAATCGCTCTAGACAGTATTTTACATCTAATTATCCAAAATTTTCGCCGTATGATACTAGTAAGTAAACTTACTCCCGGATGATTATATAGCGTATGTGCGTCCCTGACTATGCATTTAACTGCATGCTGATTCGATGGAAGTATGATCGGATGTTTGACGCTGTAAGGTGCAAACGATTTTTGAATCCGACCTCCAACTCGAATAATGCCTCTCTCGTCTATGAAGGGATTCAAGCTGATTAATTTACTGCTTCGCGGTAATGCCTGATCATTCTGCAGTGCTCCAGATCAGCGCTCAAGATCATTTCTGCAGCATCTATTTCTTCTCTAGTAGTCAGCGTATCTCCTTTTTCTTCTCTGTACCTCAGCTTGTTGATAAATCGCCTGACAAGAGCTAATACTTTCGACATCTTTGCAAAGCTGGAGTACCTATTAAATAAATTTTGAATTAAAATGTTAGTCGAGACTACGAATGTATCGGTCATTGAGGGTCGTAATTCTTCATTTGTCATCTTCTGGGACCGCACGTTCTTTGATTGAATTGCCTTTATCTGTTCCGCATCAATCAACCAATAAGGTCCACTCCACCACGTCTGGTTGTTCACTAACTCTAAACTGCTCATGCCTCGTGATGCAATGTCAGCAGGATTGTCCTTGGACGCGACATGCCACCAGTATTCTCGTTTGTACAAATTAATAATCTCGCTGACTCTATTTGCCACGAATGCGGTTCAACGCCGCGGATGACCTGACAACCAATCCAATACAATTTGTGAGTCAGTGAATAATACGGTTTTAATTATGGTTATGGTTAACAACTCCTCTACCAGTTTCATCACATTAGCCAACAGCAAGGCACACCCATTAGTTCAAGCCTCGGCAGACTTAATTGTTTCAATGGAGCTACACGGGATTTGGAGGTAATTATGTGGGCCTGTAGACCCTCATTTGTATCCACTAAGGCATACGCTTTCTCAGTTGCGTCACTAAATCCAAATAAACTCACTTTGTTTTTGGAGTGCAACCAACTTGGAATTCTTATGATGGTTGTTTCGCATATTTAAGTTCTAAGTTCCAACCATGATTGCAGTGTGCTTGAAGGAAGCTCGTCATCCCAGCTTATATTCTGCATCCACATATTTTGGAATAAAATCTTAATTTGAATTATTATCGGAGACAACCAACCAAGCGGGTCGAAAGTTCGGCTGGCATCCGATAACAGTGTTCGCTTGGTATGTTTGCATCGTTCAGGTAATTGGACCGCGAATTTAAATGCGTCATCATAAGGATCCCATTGAAGACCTAGCACCTTTGGCGTCTCTGCATGCTCTCCGATTTCTTTAATAACGCTCTCCGCGGTGGTTTGTATGAACGACCGCAGCTTCTGATTGTTGGTAAGAAATTTTCTTAGCTTAAAACCATGACTGCCTAGTGCGTGTGTTACCTGCTCCAATAAATTTCTGGTCTGTGGTATGGACTCGGCCCCGGTCATTATATCGTCTATCGGGATTGCACTCGGATACCGACATCTTTCAAACAGCGGGTAGCCAGAAATGCTGCTGAGGCAGTGCCATACGTAAGCGTCTTCAGTTGATATGTGATTGGCTGCTGATGTGGACTCGGGCTCCATAAAATATTTTGGTGTTCTCGATCATTGCTGTCTACCCACACCTGCCTATACATTTTTTCAATATCTCCACAAAAGGCGAACTCATGTTGTCGAAACCTTAGCAGTATATTGAGGAGCGATGGCTGTACCGTGGGACCTACCATTAAATCATCATTTAGCGAAAGCCCTGTAGACGATTTTGTGGATGCGTCAATGACTACTCGCAATTTTGCTGTCGTACTGCTGGCCTTTAAAACTCCATGATGTGGCAAGTAGTATATAGATAATTTATTATGGCCTTGCACTTGTTCCATGTGTCCAAGCGTCTCATACTCCGCCTTGAATACTCTATACAGTTTTCCGAACTCCTGGTCACTTTCGAATCTCCTCTCCAATGACTTTAAACGGTTTAGAGCAGCGTTGTATGACGTTCCGATCACATTGCCGGATTGCTTGAAAGGTAGCTTTACTATAAATTTCTTATCTCTACCGATTTTTGTAGTTGTTCGAAATAATTCTTCGCACTGGTGTTCTTCGGCTGTTTCTCTTATATGTTTTGGAAGCTCTTCCACTTCCCAAAATTTGCGTAGAGATCTGTCGATATCTAGAAGCACACTGAAATTTTTAGTTACATCCGTACCTTGCTCCTTGTCGGCAATTCTCCCGGCCACTATCCATCCAAAAATGGTTCGAACAGCAGTCAATCCATTTGCTAACTTAATACTCTCTGATTCCAATTCAAAAAATATGTCCACTCCTAAAAGCACGTCGATTTGGCCTCGTTTGTTTAAAGTTGGATCAGCGAGCTGCAACTGATTCAGGATTTGAAAATTCGCTACTTGATCAATGCAGTCGGAAGTATTCCTTGTGATGTTACTGGGCTCACGGTATACGTTTCAATTTCGGTGTCTACCTTTTCTGTCACTTCTTTATTGGTTGCTATATCAACTTTATGAACCCTTGAATTTGCTTGTTCAAAAACGTTAGAACCCCTTGATTCATCTGATGATCCATGCAATGATGTATGATGTCTTCTGTGGCAGTATCGGCATCTATCTTTGGATCTGCACTCTTGCCTTCTGTGCCCTCCATTTAGACAATTGAAACACCTGCTGTTTTTTCGTATTGCATCTGACTTGTCAGTCGGTGACATGCCCTTGTAGCTCTCGCATTCGTATACTCTGTGCCCATCTTTCTTACATATTGGGCATTGGTATTCCAACGATGTTTCAACTGGATATGCTCGTTCAACTGGTCGACTCGGCGTGATCTTCTTCGTATAGCCCTTTATGGATTCGACCATGTCTATGCGCTTTCCCAGGAATGTAAATAATTCATCGATTGTACAAAAGTCTTTTCCGCTGTCTCCTGGGCCCAGAGAGATTTGGTTTCGTTGTCTAATTTATTTAAAGCTATATAAATCAGCCAATGATCTCGTTTTTCGGCGTTTGGACCTAGCGCTTTAAGCCCTCTAATCGATTCATCTAGACCATCAGTTAATTTCCTGATGTTATCGGCATTTGGTTGGATTATGCTGGGTTGGTCCATATAGTTTTTAATGAAAGCGTTGACTGTGTAACGCTTTCGGTCATATCGCTGTATTAACCTTTGGAATGCTTCATTATAGTTAGCATCCGTGATTGCAAAATGTCGAATGAGCGATGCTGCTTCTCCCCCTAATGCACCTTTGAGGTACTGAAACTTCTGTGCAGCCGTCAAATTATCTCGCTCGTGAATCGTAGAACTATAAATATCGAAGAATGATTGCCATTCCATATAGTCGCCATTAAATCTAGGAATGGAATCTTCGGCAGACGGACATCAACGTTTTGTTGATGCGTGGTGTTCTTATTATTCTCCAGGTTTTGTGTAGCAATGCTGCGGTTGCGAATTTCAGAGTTTAGAGCTGCTAAAACTGCGTTATAGTTGTCCTCGAAACTCGATAAGTCCGATTCCACTTCGTGGTCTAAATCGAACATCTCCCTTTCAATATTTTGGAATTCACTTAAAAGCTTCTGTGCTCGTTCTTGTTTCACATACATCTCATCCAAGCTACTGCTCTCCATGTTGCTTCTTACATACTTGAGTAATTGGGTCATTGATCCCTTCGCAGTGGATCTTTGCCTTTTCAAGCTGTCCATTTTCAGCAGCTCTACGATTCTCTTATCTCGTATCTCGTTTAATTTATAGATGTGGACTATTGTGGTTATTCTGCACGATGCTGTTGATAATCCAAATTCTCCCCAGAATAACCAGTATATGTATGTCCCTGTTTCGGCGCCAATGTTTTTGTACGGATACCTTCCTGCTTGGGGCACTTATTACCAAAATACGCTTGTTGATGATTCCGTATTTTGGCACTTGATGTTATCTTCAGTGCCTTATTGTATCCCTCTATTATTTTATTTTGGGTTAAAATAAAACTCTTTATCGTAATACGTTATAATTTATTTTATTTTTCCCTTTATTAATGTCTATATACGTATTTTTGTTCGATAACTCGCTTAGACCTCAAACATATTTTTTCTTTTTTTTTCTTTTATTTTACTGGCAAACTTAGTGGCTTGCTATTATCATTTAAACCATGCGATTGGCAACATCTAACTAAACTAGCTCAATTACTAGATCCGTACAAATAGTCTTAATTCTAATATATTGTTGTGTTGTGTTTCCCTTCTCGTCAACAGGTATCAAGAATCGCAATCGGAACACGATTGCAGATTTTGGATTTTTTTTAGACTAGAATTTGCTGATTTATAGTAAGGTGATATTCCAAACAATCGAATTTCGTCAGAACTGTTTGGAAACATTTAAGCAATCGAAATACGCGTTGGCACAACAATTACAGATCCCGAAACCTATCTTTAGAGGTGCTAAAAGTGGTAATCGGAGCAAAATTACAGATTTCGGAATTTTTTAGCCCAGAATTTGCTGATTTAAAGTAAGGCGATTTTCAGTAAAATCGAATTACCTCAGAAATATTTGGAAACAATCATCAAAACCGCAATCGGAGCACAATTGCTGATTTTGGATTTTTCTTGGTCAAGAATTTTGAGCAATCTAAGATTTGAAGCAATCTAAGTGGGCGTTGACACAACAATTACAGGTCCCGAAACCTATCTTTAGAGCACGATTGCAGATTTTGATTTTTTTTTACACCATAATTTGCTGATTTAGTAAGGTGCTTTACAAAAAAATCAAATTTTCTCAGAAATATTTGGAAACAATCAAGCAATTTATGTGCGGGTTGGCACAACGATTACATGTACCGAAACCTACCTTTAGGGGTATCAAAACCGCAATCGCAACACAATTGCTGAGTTTGGATTTTTCTTGGCCAAAAAATAGCAATAAAAAACTTACCAAAACGGTCCAAGTATTTAAAAGTTCTCCTCAATATTACGTATGAAAATTCAGAAAGATTGTCCGCCATTCACCGAATTCAAAATTTGTTGCATTCCTCCTATAAGCTTGTTCGGATAGCCTGTTTTGGTCTTAAGTTTTCAGGCATTTTCTCTTTGAAATATTTAAGGCAAATCCTTCTAGTTTACAAAATCAAGATAACATCAAACAATAACAAAACACTATATAGTATGTAATAGTGTGCAAAACAAATATGTAGATAAATTTGTTGTGTATATCGTATACAAATTGAATTTCTTGTTAAACCCTAATTAAATTTGAAGTATCTTTTCCGACGTTAAGAAGAAACAGAAGATGGAAAACTATACAGGTAGGTATGTTGTTGTAGATCTAGATACCAAAATTAGATTGTTGTTTACGGAAAATGTTGGGTGAATAAACGTATAGACAAAATGTTTATCAATTTTTATCTCTCAATTTGTATATATAGGTACTTTTTGTACCTTATCTTTTGTACCACACATAACCGTCCAAACATATCAGAACTATGGCATATCTCAACACCCGCCACCGCCACACCATTGTATAAATTATCCCTTTTTTTTACAAAATTATATGAATTGAAATAATATTATACTGATCCCCCTCTCGTGTATACATATTTGTATGTACATAAGTACATAGAAAACGTATGTTCAATAGATACATATTTGCTTTGAACAAAAAAAAAAAAAAAAAAAAAAAAAAAAGTTTTTCATCATTAGATGAGCTTTTTCCAGTAAATTTAGAACTACTAAATGTTTATTGAACTGTAACGACCTCTTTTTTAGACTACAAAAATTGCTAAAATTAGAACGTTAATTTTTTTTTTTTTTTTATTTGGTTGGATGTTTTATATAATAAGTACCAGCAACAACTCTGTTATTGAAGAATTAGCCAATAAAGAGATACAAATTTTTTGTCAAAGAGTTTTTAATTTTTTAATAATTTTATTTTTTATTTTATTTTTAAAATTATTGTGGATTTTTTACAATAAAAACCCAAACACCTTTTGATTGGGGTAAGTATAAGGTTTTGGGAGGAAAATATATTCTATTTAAACGAACATGTTGAAATTATTGATTAACAAATTTTTTTTTGGATAGGCACGTACTACATATTTCTTTATGTAAACGTTCTGGAGGAATAACATGACCTAATTTAATGGCTTAGACAAGATTGGGCTGGCACTCAAATGTTTAACACAAACACATTTTTTTCTACACTGGTCCGGTTTTGTTTGAAGAAAATCCGTAGGTACATTCGAACTTTCTGTGCCGGCCGATAGATCACGATTTGTTGCGCAAAATTAATGAGAGTCATAAAATGTGAAAAGTGTGTTGCTTACGTCACAATGCCGATTAATGAGTCCGAAATGAGTACTGTGAAGATCATTTACCGAATCGTCATCATTGCGACACCACATCGAATCGTCAATATCGTCATTCATCGTCATCACTGCGATTGTAACAACTACAACCACAATAATTACATTGTAATCATTGCCAATTCGAAATAACAATATCGAATCATAATTATATGCTATCAAATACCGAGAAACCGTAGACACATAAACGAGAGCAACGGCATTACGACACAGCTTACAACCATCAAACGAGGTGAACAAAGTTTTTATCTGCGTTATAGCAAATGTGAGTATCCTTGCATATTTGAACGACTTAAAAGTAATATCATGAAACTTTCCATTCAAATATATCCGACCTGCAGACTGAGAAAAATGTGTTTTTTCCTGTAACAAAATAAAATTTGTGGGCGTTATAATAAGCGAGAAAGGAATTTGAAGCAATTTCGAAACTCCTACCTCCAAACACACACGTGTTCTTAGTACAGAAAATGTCTATCCAATTTTTGAAACATAGCTCGCCCATTAAGCGACTTAACAAAAAAATTTGCCAAATGGCAAAGAAACGAAGAGAATAAGAAGGCTTTTGAACCCTTCAAAACATTATGGACAACCGCTCCAATTTTAAAACAGGCTGATTTTTACCAACCATACATACTTAGAACCGATGCCAGCAACTATGCACTGGGGGCAGTTCTGTTGCAGGGAGAGGGAATATGAAAACGTCCTGTTGAAAATATGCGAGTCGTTTGCTTTCACTTGCAGAACGAAATTATAGTACCATGGAATGTCTGGGCGCTCACTAAATTCCGAGGCTATTTGGACGGCACAGATGTTACGATCGGTACTGATAACCAAGCGTTAAAATGGCTAATGTCATTAAAAACACATTCTGTCAGATTGGCCCGATGGGTGCTATTAATACAAGATTTTAACTTGAAAATTGTATATTGTCCCGGTAATGCAAATGTAGCAGATGATAAGTTATCAAAACCAAATTGTGAGAATAGTGACCAGAGTAGTTTTTTGTTCATTCCAAATAGATATTCTCACAGGGGATTCAGCTAACTTTCGACAGTCGCAAACTAGAATAAAGGATGAATTTTAATACTAAAAAAATCAATTCCGAAATGAATCTCTTAAGTCAATCTTCAGCTCAACTTCCAACTCAATATACAAATCAACCTCCATCTCAATCGCAACATAATTCTAAACGCAATCACCAAAGTAACCACCAACCAAACCCTCAAACTTGTAGGTCGCAGTGCGAGGTGGCTTATCGCCCACATGTCCCTTCAATCAATAATAATCAAACCCTCAAATCAATCACCGAATCAACCCCAAATCAACTTTCAAATCAACCTTTAACCTAACTCTAAGTTAACTCTTAAATAATTCCCCAACAGAACAACTCATTTAACCCCAAGTCCCCAATGCAGGCTAACTAAATCCTAACTCAACTTCAACTCATCTTAGCTCGAACCAAAACTCAACCCTCTGCTCAACTAAAATCATCATACCAACATACCATCATAAGATCGTACCATCGCCTCGTACCATCATACCATCGTAGCCTCATTATACCATCATAACATCATACCATCATACCGTCATCAAAAATCAACTCAATTTTTGAAGTTTCAGAAATTCCTCTGTAGTAACTTTGGACCTGATTATCATCTCTCAAGAAATAGATGAATTTTTAGATATTAATAGTGACCTTTCTTAAGTCTTAAACAGTATTTGTGTAAAGTTTGCATTTGTTTAAATATCACACACACACACACACACACACACACACACACACACACACACACACACACACACACACACACACACACACACACACACACACACACACACACACACACACACACACACACACACACACACACACACACACACACACACACACACACACACACACACACACACACACACACACACACACACACACACACACACACACACACACACACACACACACACACACACACACACACACACACACACACACACACACACACACACACACACACACACACACACACACACACACACACACACACACACACACACACACACACACACACACACACACACACACACACACACACACACACACACACACACACACACACACACACACACACACACACACACACACACACACACACACACACACACACACACACACACACACACACACACACACACACACACACACACACACACACACACATACACACATACACACATACACACACACACACACACACACACACACACACACACACACACACACACACACACACACACACACACACACACACACACACACACACACACACACACACACACACACACACACACACACACACACACACACACACACACACACACACACACACACACACATAAACACTCACTTTTAAGTACAGTGAAACCTCATCACTCAATTTAGCGGAATCCTCACTTCAATGGGCAAACTTTTAAGTCCCATGCGACTGAAGTTTTTCAATGAAAACCTCTCTTAGATAAGCTAACGCTTTATTAGATTGGACACGGACAGATATTTCTTCGATGATACAGGTTTTTCAATTTGAACCTTTAACATTTCAAATTGAACCTTTAGCAAATTATATGTACGGCCAATTAGGATGGAACTTGGCTATTTCTTAGGCGATTTTAGTGAAATTTGACATCCATGATTAAAATGAGTTCTTAAATGATTTTTAAATAAAATTCTGGAATATATATTTTGACATGTGTGTTGGAAATGGAATTCTAAAATTATTTTTAGATGAAGTTATGGAATATGGCAACAACTTTATCTAAAACTCATTTTAGAACCCCATTTCCATCGCACATGTTGAATTTCATCATAATCGATTAAGAAATAGCCAAGTTCCATCATAATTCGCAATCCATAATCCATAACTTTTTCCACAAATCATTTTAGAATCCCATTTCCAACGCACATGTCAAATTTCATCATAATCTATTAACGAATAGCCAAGTTCCATCTTACTTGGCCATATTCTAGAACTTCGTCTAAAAATCATTTGAGAATCCCATTTCCATTGGAAATGCTTGATTCCATGAAAATCGGATAAAATATAGAATCCCAATAAAATTTTTATAAAACAAAAATCACAATCCCTCAGTTTAACGGACACCTCACTACAACGGACAACTTTTTTGGTCTCGTCGATTTCCGTTGTAGTGAGGTTTCCCTGTAAATACATCGCTCAATTGCTTACTAAACTCTAATCTAACCCCAACTAAGCCGCAACTTAACCCTAATTCAACTCACAAATGAAACCCAACTTAACCCTCAACTCAACCGGAAACCAAATTCATTTTCATCTACGCCAAATTCAATCCTCAAACCAACATATATGTACATATTTGCTGCGTTCCATTTAACGTGGCAAAGTACACACAAGTACTTCTGACTGCACGCAGCTACTCTTGCTAAATTTTATGAGTAGTTTGTCGAATTTATGGCGACTTCGTTACCAGAATATTTAATACAACTAATCCATATTATTTTAATGCAATAATAATGTTACGTAATTAATTAATTATTTAAAAAATCGAGCCTCAGACATTTTTACAAAAGTAAAACACACGCCCTCTTTTAAGCAAAACGAAATATTTCAGCATTTAGCAGAAACACTGTGTGGTAAATGTAGTACATATGCCCTAACAGAGATGTCACCATATCGACATATTATAGACACATTTGTTTTGATTGCATAAAACAAACAAATGTATATTAGCTTGTATATGATGAGATAGCCGAGGTAGTAAGGTGATGGAGTGGAGTGAAGAAGTTGTAGAGTTCGAATCCTAAGCAAAAAACCAACGAAAAAATTTGTTTTTAGATGAAAAATTGTGAATTGTCCGAGGAGATTAACGGGATAGAGATCGCTACAAAAAAAAATTTGGTAAAATTCGTGGAAATAAAAAAAAAAAATCAAATTTTTGCTTAAAACAAAAATAAAGTCGGAAGTTCGAGGAATCGAACTCCAAACCTTCGCCATATCACTCCCTTATCTTACCACCCAACCACTCATCTCTATTTAATTTCTACTCAGTTTTTTGTTTTGTACTGATAAATTCGGACTTGGCGAAAAATCGCATACAAATTTTTGTTATTTTACCAGGCGAACAGAATTTAAAAAACAACATAATTGTCAGCAATGTGGCATTATTTTGTATCAAAGCGTGCCACTTCAAGTTATGTGACACTTGAACATACAAAATAAAGTCATATTGCTGACAATTCTACCTTCTTGTAATTTCTGTTCGCCTGTTAAAATGACAAAATTTTTTTTGCGATTTTTGATGAAAAAAAAAAACAAATTTTAAATTTCTGCTTACCTGGTAAATAAAAATTAACTTTTTTTAATTAAAAAGGCAATCATAACTCAATAGCAACCACCCAAATAGAAATTTTGGAGATTATTATTACAAAAAAAAATCCTTCAGCCGCGAGGATCGAACTCGAGACCTCTATGGTTTGAATCTGCTCTCTTATGGTAAGAGTTCGATCCTCGCGGCTGAAGGATTTCATTTATGTAATAAAAAGCTCCAAATTTTCTATTTGGGTGGTTGCTATTGAGTTATTAGTTAAAAAAAGTTAATTTTTAATTAAAAAAAGTTAATTTTTATTTACCAGGTAAGCAGAAATTTAAAAAAAAATTTTTTTTTCATCAATAATCGCAAGGGGGGTAAGGGGCGCCGGTTTAGATGGTCTTAATATACTAGCCCAAATGCCAACCTCACCTGCACGTGGTACTTCCTGCTAATTAACTAACGAGGCTCTGGCGACCGAGATACGGCGGAATAACCGACTACCGAGAACCTAGCAAATGATGTTCTCTTCAATGACCCACTACCAACTTGTACTGGTTAGGTTGGTAGTTGATACATAACCAGTTTTAAAGCAATGAGTACAACGCAAAAAGGAAACAATACCCCAGGTGGTAAACCAACTACCCAGTTGGCTAATCCACCCTCTTACGAGGCTGGCTCAATGGATTCTGGGGTGAGCTAATCATTGCTAAACCCATTCGAAAGAAGTTCAATGTTGTTAAGATCACCAAACCATCATACTAACTCTGCAAATCAGCAGAAAGACGAAAACGCTGAACTCTGTCGAAAACTCAGTGAAGTAGATGTACTTTTAACCCAACTAAGAAGCGAAATTGAAAAACTAAAAAAATAAAATGAAGAATTAAAGAAGCCCAAACCAATGGAGATTTCTGAAAACCCGCTAACTTGTTATAATGAAACAAGTACTCACACCAGTTATAACAATGAGTTCCATACTGATGAAGAGGATCTCATGAGAGAAACAGATTGGGTACTGAAAAGGAAGAAAAGACCTACCAAAAAACGAAAAGCAGAATTCTCGCCTGAAGTTGGAGATCATTCGCAAGCTAATGTATTAGTAACTGGTGATACTAATACCAAACGAGCTCACCAGCAACAGCAACAAAATCGGCAACAAAATGTTGCACCGAAAGAAAAGGCTCCTCCGCCACTTAATGTAATCGGCATAACAGAATTTGCTAGTATACAATCTATAATGAAATCAGTGACAGCTAAGGAATATAGAGTAGTGTCACTAAACAATAACGTGTGGAAAATCAATACACCAGATTCCGATACATATAGAGCTCTAGCAACAAAGCTCAATGCGGAAGGTAAAGAATGGTTCACATACGAAGATAAAAACGAACGGGCAATTAAGGTTATGGCCAGAGGCCTTCATCCAACGTGTAAGAAGGAGGACATGGACCTAAAGGCAAGAGATCTGCAAATAGCAGATGTAGTAAACATCCTAAAACGAGAGAGAGGCGAGAACAATCAAGTCAAGAAAGGGGGCTTCCACTCTTCGTGCTTACGTTTAACAAAAAGGAGAAAGTTGAAAACATCTTCAACATCAAAGCAATTCTCAATATGAGGGTTAAAATAGAACCGCTTAAGAAAAACACGAGGCTAATACCTCAATGCAAAAAATGCCAAGGTTTCAATCACACGCAAAAATATTGCAGACGGGAGCCAAGATTCGTAAAATGTGCTGGAAAACACAACGCGAAAGAGTGTACAGAAAGTAGAAACACCCCTGCAAAATGTATAAACTGTAAAGGGCATCATCCTGCAAATTATAGAGGCTGTGAAGTAGCCAAAGAACTTCAAAGACTAAGAAACAAAATACATCAGTTTCCTCAAAACCCTAGGGTTACTAGAGAAGAGAAACCAACTAAAACCCAAGCGGAGCCAAAACCACCAGGTATTGGTACAGAGCGGAAAAGTTACTCACAAATTGCACAGCAATCATCTAATGCTGTGAATGATAACCCCCTTGAAAGGATTTGTCGAAGTATAGACGCCATAAATATAAGGCTAGCAAAGCAAGAACGTGGTCTAGAAGCTTTATATAAGCGTCTAGATATGCATCAAACCTTGAACGAGGCAACAGCCCTCATATACTAAAATGAGCAGATCATTAAGAATTGTCATCTGGAACGCGAACGGACTAGCGCAACATGTTCCAGAGCTAGAAATTTTTCTAAATTTAGAAAAAATAGATATCTGCCTTATATCGGAGAGCCATTTGACAAAAACATCATTTATTAAAATACGTGATTATGAATGTTACCATGCTGTTCACCCAGGAGGAAAACCCAGACGAGGATCAACAGTAATAGTGAAAAAGAATCTCAAACACTATGAAGAACCTAGTATAGAAGAGGAAAGTATGCAAGTTAAAACCATAAAAGTTGAAACTAACAATAATAATGAATACAGTATTTCCTCTATCTACTGCCCTCCACGCTATAATCTAAACAAAGAAGATTATAATAGACTCTTTAGATCACTAGGATCCAATTTTATTATTGGTGGTGACTTTAATGCAAAAAACACCTATTGGGGATCAAGACTTACAACCCATAAAGGAAAAGAGCTATTCGAAGCCGGACGAATAAATAACTGCGAGTTCCACTCTGGAGGTAAACCAACATACTGGCCTGCTGATATAAATAAAATCATTGATTTTTATGTAACGAAAGGGATCTTCGAGGATTACATGTGCATCGAAAACAGCGAAGGGATACATTCCGATCATACACCTGTTATCATGACACTCAGCACAATGATAATTAATAAGGATAACCTGCCTAAATTAACAAATAATAGAACTAACTGGGACCTATTCCAAGAACTAATTGAAATGCAAATTAAAACACCGGTACAGTTGGAAGCCGAACTAGAGGTATTTAAAAGTACTATTCAACAAGCAGCATGGGAAAGTTCTCCTGCTAGTCACACCGAATCCCGTAGGAATCAAAATTATCCTATTGATGTCAGGGAGTTAGTTAGAGAGAAACGGAAGGCAAGAAAAACCTGGCAAAGGACACGCGCCCCGGAAAACAAAAAAATTCTCAATTTTCTATGCAATAAACTAAAACAACTTATAAAAGAAATTAAGGATGAAACTATTAACAAGTACTTAAATGGTCTCACCGAACATAAAGATACTGATTACTCTCTTTGGAAAGCAACAAAGGGATTAAAAAGAACCAAAACGCATGTGCCGCCTATTAAAAAATTGAGGTGTGGCCAACACACGACTGTCTTTTACGAACAGAGAAGTTTGAGAAAAATTATTTTTTCCTTAATTTTTTTTTTAATTTTTAAATTTTTAAATTTTTTTTTTAATTTTTAATTTTTTATTTTTATTTGTTTTTAATTTTTGGAAACATTTTGAAGCATGTAGTTTTTTGTAAACCTTATACTTTTTAAGATATTTGCAAAATAAATTTTCTGGACCAAGGGAGTGGCCACTTCCGGTTAGCCGATTTGAAGTAAAATTCACTGGGACCTCCCAATTTATCAAAAAAGCTTAAATCTGAAGTTTCAGTTCGATTGGTTAAACCATCTGGGCTGTAGAGAGGACACAGACAGACTGACAGACTGACAGACTGACAGACTGACAGACAGACAGACAGACACCATTTCGAAACCCACTTTTTCGGACTCAGGGGACCTCAAAACAAATAAATCTCTAAAAATCTCAAGGCCCAAAATTTTCTTGATTACTATACTTTATTTTACTAGAGTAAAAGAAAGTAAAATGGGGAAGGAACCTGGGCCAAAAGCGACAAGCAAAAAGCTATTTTATTTGCAGCTCACTTGGAAGACACCTTTCAACCGTTACCTAGGCAAACAGCAGATGAAAACATAATAACAATTAGCAAAATTGATGAATATAATATTCGATGTGTAACATTACAGGAATTAAATAATGAGATCAAGTGTAATTTGAACGCCAAAAAAGCTCCAGGATATGATTTAACTACTGGACAAGTCGTAAAAGCCATTCCCGAGAAGGGACTACGAAAATTGGTTCAAATTATCAATGCTGTCTTCAGACTAAAATATGTCCCACGGCAATGGAAGGTTGCTGAAGTAATTATGATCCCCAAACCAGGCAAACCAGCGAACGATAAAAAGTCGTACAGACCGATTTCACTACTTCCTGTAATTTCAAAATTATTTGAAAAATTACTGCTCAAGAGACTCAAGCCAATAATAGAAGAGAGAAATTTGATTCCACCACACCAATTTGGATTTAGAGAAAATCACTCTACGATAGAACAAGTTCACAGAATAACGGATATAATCGAAGACTCACTTGAGAATAAGAAGATATGCTCCAGCATCTTCTTAGATGTAGCACAAGCTTTCGACAAAGTTTGGCACCAAGGACTTGAATTTAAATTGCATCGAGATTTACCAAAGCAATTCTATCAAATTCTTAAATCTTATATCGCAGACCGACATTTCCGTGTAAAATATAACCGAGAGTACTCTGAACTAAAGAGAATATCAGCATGCATACCACAGGGTAGCGTACTAGGTCCTGTATTGTACATCCTGTACACCAGAGATATGCCAAATACAGAAGGTGCCACCACAGCAATATTTGCAGACGATACAGCTATTCTGGCGACTGGAAAGTGTATATCAGAAGCAACGACCAAACTTCAAAAAGCAACCGACACAGTGAGTAGCTGGACAAAGAAATGGCGCATTAGCCTAAACGAAGCAAAATCGGTTCACATAAACTTCACAAACCAGAAAGTTAACTGGATTCCAGTGAAACTTAATTCAAGGCCGGTTTCAAATGCAAATACAGCCAAGTATCTCGGCATGACTCTCGATTGCAAGCTTAGATGGAAAGAGCATGTTAAAACGAAAAAAGAAGAATTGATCATTAAATATAGGAAAATGTATTGGCTAATAGGTAAAAACTCTAAGCTTACAATACATAACAAATTGCTATTATATCAGCAAATACTTAAACCAATATGGACCTACGGTATTCAACTTTGGGGTTGTACCAAGAAGACAAATGTACAAATGATTCAATGTTTTCAAAACAAAGTGCTGCGTGGCATTGTAAACGCACCATGGTACATTAGAAATGATAACCTCCATAGGGACTAAAACATGGAATATGTAAGTGAAGTAATACAAAATCATGCGAAAAAACACATTCAGCGGATATCTCGGCACCAAAATGCAGACATACGAAGTTTCTTAGATACCACCAATGCAGTAAGAAGACTTCAAAGGCAGAAACCTTTGGAATTGGCAGTTGTATTTAATTAGGATAGAGAAAAATAATTATTATGTAAATTCAAACGGGAGTAACCATTGGGCTACTGCCCGTCAAATGTGAATCTTCATTTAAGAAAGATAAATTACTAAATGATTTGTAAATCAGTTGTAATATTAAATAAAGGAAGCAGAAAAAAAAAAAAAATAATCGCAAAAAATGTTTGTCATTTTAACAAACAAATTTATATTAACGTGTATATGATGTGGGAGTCGAGGTAGTAAGGTGATGGATTGGAGTGACGAATGTCTCGAGTTCGAGTCCAAGCAAAAGCCAAAGTAAAAATTTATTTTTAAATGAAAATAATTGGGGATAATTCGAGAAGATTATCGGGGATCTCGATCGCTGCGAAAAAAATTTGGTAAAATTCGAATAAATTAGTGGAAATAAAAAAAAAATCAAATTTCTGATATAAAAAAAAAAAAATTAAAGTCGGAAGTTTCAAGAATCGAACTCAAGACCTTTCGCACATCACTCCTTCATTTTTTTTTTTTTTTTTTTTTTAAATATGATTCTTTATTTAAGCTATTATTAAGTTTACAATAAGATAAGGAAAGAATATTACAAAAAACTTATGATCAATAATCTTATTGCTTACTACTGTCCCAATAAGGAGCTCAAGTAATTTCATTTAAATTATAATTAAACCATTTGCCAATTAGCCTTATTGTTAAAAGTTATCTAAACTTATTCATTATAATTTTGTAGGCATAAAAATAGCCGTAAAACATGCCATTTATCTATTACATTTGAATTTAACTACTTAAAACTAAACTAAACTACACATATACTAACAAAAATTAAAAATTTAGAACTATGATTTGTGTAATGATTGCATTTAATTCCTTTGCAACCACCAATATTTCTCTTTCTGCGCATTGTATTTCTCGTTATCCATTTTGACAAATTCTGAACTAAACCTAAGATGGTTAGAATTACAGTTCAAGAATTTCGTTGGGTTGAATCCCTTTTCGTTTGGTAGTCTTCGTATATGGTAAATTATAGGTAACTGGCATTCATCCTGTATGTAGCCTTTCTTATCCAAGTAAATAAATGCTTCCGGTCCTGGAATATTGTTTGGTTTCGTGCTGTTCTCCATTATTCTATCGTCTGTGTAATAGGGACCAAATGTTAGCGAATTTTCGCAAAATGTTGTTGTTCTATTTATATGGTTCCTTATTAGCTTAATCATATGAATATCTATTCGATCCGTTTTGAAGTCCCTGTATTGAGCCCGGTTTGAGATATAGTGGCGAAACTCCGTTTCAGCTTTTCGATAACGACCTGTACAGAGTCTAATGCATTTTCTCTCGAAGAGGCGGATGCGTTCCATATAGCTGTCGTTGCAGTTAAACCATATTGGGCATCCGTATGTTAATATCGGCCTTATCAAGGATTGATAGCAAATTCTTTTAACTTCTGGACTCAAGAATCTGGAATAGAAAATTGATTTATTTAGAAAGACAGCGTTTCTTGCTTTGCTTAATTGCTTGTTTATATGGTTCGTTAGGTAGCAGAATTGGTCGATATTAATTCCCAAGTATTTCACTGACGGTTTTTGTTCGATGCTAATGTTATTAATTTTTATTTTCAGATTATTTCGGTTTCTTCTTGTATCATTATTAGCCAGCTGATATGGTCTTCTAAACAGGATTGATTCGCATTTCGATTCGTTTACCTTGATTCTCCATGTGTGTAGAAAACTCGTGGTAAAATTAGTAGCTATTTGGAGATTTTCTTGTATGCTGCTAATTTTTCTTTCGGAACAAAAAATTACTATATCATCAGCATAGGCGATGGTATGGATGTTGTTATTGTTGATTTTCTCTTTAGATATTAAATCATTTGTATAGAGATTAAACAGGATTGGAGCGGTTATGGAACCTTGTTGTAATCCGTTGTACACATTGAAAATTCTTGTTGGCGCTTTGCTTCCGTTGGTGGTAGTGAATGTTCTGTTATATAGCATGTCTAATAATATGTGTAATATGTCAGTATCGAATTGCATTTTACTCAATTTAAATATTAATCCATCCAGCCAAACCGATTCGAAAGCTCTCTCCATATCAATAAAAACTGCTCCAGCACAAATTTTTTGGTTTAAATTCTGACATATATGCGATGTTAGGTTGGCAATACCATGTACTGTTGTGTGGTTGTGCCTAAATCCAAACTAATTATCTGGTAATAGGTTGTTGTCCAGTGTATGTTTATGGATTTTATTATAGATTATTATTTCATACATTTTGCCCAAATTTGACAATAGGCTAATCGGTCTATAGTTTAATGGATTGGCTGCATTCTTATCTTTTTTTCGGATTGGGAAGATTCTGGCCTGTTTCCAGCATTTCGGGAAAGTTCTGTTGTTTAGCAGATTATTAAACATTGTGCAAATTTCTACTATTATTGGCTCTGGCAAATGTTTTAATACAATGCTAGGGATCTTGTCTACACCATACGATTTTTTATTGTTTGAGCAGGCCAGCATCGTTTTTACTTCTTCTAACGATAAGAAATAATTTTGATCTGTGGTTTGTTGCTCGTTCGCTCGATTCGAGACAGAGAATGTGCACTTCGTGATGTTATTTGATATTTCATGTGAATGTTGCTGTTTAATGCTTCGAACTTTTTGTGTGATAATTGATTCGTGAGGTTTCTTGCCTAACAAAGGATTAGCGTGTGTTTGTTTTTCAACGTAGTGTCCTATATATTCAGGTTATCTTTTACGTTGAAGACATTATATTTCGTTCCAGATTTCGGTATTTTATTCCAATCAATATTTAAATCTGTTATGGTTTGTGCCTCCTTTACCTCGATTTCTAGCCTAGTAATTTCTTGGTTACCTGTTCCTCTTCTAAATGTTTTAAGGTTATTGAACATTTTTGCTCCTGGTCTTATGGCTTCTAGTTTGTTCTTCCAGTGTTTATTGATTTGCAGTTGTACGTTTTGTTTAATTAATTCATTTGTCCGTTTGACTTCTGCTTTGAGCGTTTTATTTGTTGAGACTTGTTCGTTCCAGCTCGTTTCAAGTTTTTAATGTTTGTTATTATACGGCTTTTATGTTTATAGAGTTTCTCTATTAAATTGTTTGTGAAACATTCCATATTGTTAAAGCGTCTTCTTTTAATAGTATTCAGTGTTAAATTTTGTTGTATTATTTCTGTTATGTTTATTATACACTGTTCAGTTTCTGTAACTGTGAGATTCCTATCGTTTGGGGCTATACAGGTTTGGTTTGTTCTGCGTAAGTGTTTTAGATAATTTTTCTTCAACCGTTCTTTCCATGTATTCCAATTGGTATTTTTAAATTGCAAAAATTGTTCGTTTGTTATATCGTTCAGGGTATTATCCATATCTACTGCTTCTACTTGAATTTCTATGGCTTTATGGTCACTTTCATAGAAATGTGAAGGTATTTGTCCCGTGCTATTGGTTGCCACGCTTAAACGAGTATCTACAATTGCTAGATCTAAATAACTATTTGCTGCTGGAAATGTAGGCGCATCTGCCTGGAAGATTTGAGATCTGTATAGGACAGCATTGTTGATTTGCCATCGATTTAAATGAACTCCTTTATTGTTGTTTGTACTATTACCCCACGTTGTGTGTCTCGCGCTCAGATCTCCTGCTATGATATAATAATTTCTTAAATTACCCAGGTCTAGTTCTTCGAAGATTTGTTTCCATTCGACTTCAAATTGTTGATCACTCAATACAATGTTACTTCCGGAACAATATATCGCGATAATGAAGAGACGTTGATCATGCTTTAATTTAATTTTAATGACAGTTGATTCTATGCCCACACTATTTTGAAGTTTGTTGATTTTAATATGTTCGAATGTATAACTATTTTTTAATATTATTGCAGTACCCCCTCCAAGTAAATTTGTTGGTCTATCTTGTCTTACTATGTTGTAATCTTTGAAAACTAAATGATGCTTGAATTTTAATTTGGTTTCGTTTAGTAATAAAATATCCGGATCGTGCTTATTGATAAAATGAAGCAGGTTTAGACGTCTGGTAATCCTGACAATTGAATTTACGTTGAGAGCTATTACTTTGAGCTTCATAACTTATTAAGCATACTCAAAAGTTGTGAGATTTGCTCACTCTGTTGTTGGATAACTGCTGCCATTTTTTCCACTCTTGCTGCCAACTTTTGGACTGTTGATTGTTCACTGGTGCCTTGTTTTAAAACCTCTGCGTACGATCCGTGTTGCGAGTTTACTTTTATTGTTTCGGCCAGCTTGGGCAATGTTGAACGATTGTGTTTCTCGTTTATTTTTTCTTTTAGTCTTCTTAACGCGCTTTGATAAGTTGGACAGCCTTTAAACGATGCTGGATGTCCGGTTTTGTCACAGTTGACACAGTATATGCCACTTTTTTCAATTGTGTCTATAATTTGACACTCGCCTGGATTGTGTTGAGTGGAGCATTTAACACATCTGTATTCTAGGCAGCAATTCGTTGCTGCATGACCGCACCTTTGGCATTTGCGGCACTGCATAATCCCTTCCTTCTTTTTCAGACTTTCCCAGGATATCCTTTGATAGTTGAGCGACTTAATATTATAGAGTCGTGTCATGTCAGTATCTGGTGGGCACTGTATAATATAGAGTGGTAATTTGAATTGTTTTTCCACGGAGCGTTTGGTTTTAAGTTGGGTAACATTTGTAACTTTAATGCCCTGGTTTTCAATGCTTGTTTTTATTTCCTCCATATTTTCGTCTTCGTTTAACCCTTTGAGGACAATGGTTTTTGGTTTTAGTTCCTTAGGCGTAAACGTGAAATAATTTGTATTGACTTCTTTGAAAATATTTTGCATTTTATTGTAATTTTCAATGTTGTTTATGAGAAGAGAGTGTTTTTTCATCACTCCTTCATCTTACCACCCAACCACTCATCTCTACAAAATTTGTACTCATTTTTTGGTTTATTTATATATATATATATATATATATATATATATATATATATATATATATATATATATATATATATATAAAATATATAAAATCGTACAAAAATCGCAAAAAAAATTTTGTTATTTTACCAGGCGAACAGAATTTAAAAAACAAAACATTTGTCATCAACGTGACATTATTTTGTATCAAAGCGTGCCACTTCAAGTTATGTGACACTTGAACATACAAAATAAAGTCATATTGCTGACAATTTTACCTTCTTGTAATTTCTGTTCGCCTGTTAAAATGACAAAAATATTTTGCGATTTTTGATGAAAAAAAAAAAAGTTTCGTTTTAAATTTCTGCTCACCTGGTAAATAAAAATTAACTTTTTTAATTAAAAAGGCAATCATAACTCAATAGCAACCACCCAAATAGAAAATTTGGAGCTTTCTATTATAACAAAAAAAATCCTTCAGCCGCGAGGATCGAACTCGAGACCTCAATCATTTTAATCTGCTCTCTTACCATAAGAGAGCAGATTAAAATCATAGAGGTCTCGAGTTCGATCCTCGCGGCTAAAAGATTTTTTTTTTTTTGTAATAAAAAGCTCCAAATTTTATAGTTGGGTGGTTGCTATTGAGTTATGATTTGCCTTTTTAATTAAAAAAGTTAATTTTTATTTACCAGTGGCCCTATTCTGGCTATTCCCTGGGAATTAGGAATTGAACTATTTTGACAGTATTCTAGCAGTTTGGAATTATTTTTTCCAAATGTGTATTCTGGCGATTGGGAATTTTTAATGTAGGGAAAAAATAATTCCATTTTATGTAAGTTTTGACGTTTGTTTTTCCCAAATTTTTTTTTTGGGAATTAGAAGAGACTGGTTGTTTTGTGTATTTTCATTATTTTATTTACAATGTAGTATCGGTAAAGTTTTTATTTTATATGTAGAAAATAAAATTTTTAAATAATGGCGGCTGCAGATTTTGAAACAGTGTTTTTCCCCATTGGATAATTCCCAATTACGCCAGAATACACTTTTGGGAATTGGCGAATAAAAAATTGGGAATTATTGAAGTTTGGAAATATAGCAATATTTTTCCCAATTCCCAATTCCCAGGGAATAGCCAGAATAGGGCCACAGGTGAGCAGAAATTTAAAACGAAACTTTTTTTTTCATCAAAAATCGCAAAAAAATTTTGTCATATTAACAGGCGAACAGAAATTACAAGAAGGTAAAATTGTCTGAAATATGACTTTATTTTGTATGTTCAAGTGTCACATAAATTGAAGTGGCACGCTTTGATACAAAATAATGTCACGTTGATGACAAATGTGTTGTTTTTTAAATTCTGTTCGCCTGGTAAAATAACAAAAATTTGTATGCGATTTTTCGCCATGTCCGATTTTATCGGTATTTAAACGAAAAATTGAGGAGTATTTATATAGAGATGAGTGGTTGGGTGGTAAGATGTAGGAGTGTTGTGCGAAAGGTCTGGAGTTTCTATTCTTGAAACATCCGAAATTATTATTATTTTTTTTTTTCTAAGCAAAAATTTAATTTTTTTTTTATTTCCTCGAATTTATTCAAATTTGACCATTTTTATTTATTGTGGCGATCCCGATCCCGATAACCTTCTCCCCAATTCTTTTAATCTAAAAATAAATTTTTACTTTGCTTGGACCCGATCTCGAGACCTTCCTCACTCCAAGCCATGACCTTACTATCTCAGCTACGACATCATATACTAGGCAATACTAAATTTGTTTGTTTTATGCAATCGAACAGAGCAAAAAAAAATGTATCTGTAATATGGTAATGGTGACATCTCTATTAGGGCATACGAACGAAATTTAGTACAGAGTGTTTCTGCTAAATGTGCTAACATATTTGATTTAGGCTTAAAAGAGGGCGTTGGTGTTTTACTTTTGTGCAAAGTGTCTGAGGTTCGATTTTAAAAAGTAGCGCATTTTTTTAAAATAATTACTTAACATTATTATTGCATTAAAATTTCCAAAAATTATTTTCTTTTCTTCAGATCAATTCAGAAATTTGACCGTTGATCGTGTTGAAATAATCTGTACCTTATAAAAATACATTACCCGATGATCGAACTCGGTACCTTACATTCAATAGCATTTCACGTTACTACTTCTCCCATCGCATGTTATGCTACTTACCGTAAATTTCTACGTTTTATGCAATCAAAATATAAAAACAATGACAACGATGTTAGATTGATGACAACAACAATATTTCTTTGTACTTACCCATATCGCCATTTCTCATAATTCTCAAATAAATTCGAAATAAAAATACGGTTAGAGCATGTTAATGAGCTTAGGGCTGTTAAAGTAATAGTGGTGTTAAGCACCTTTTATTTAACAACAGAATTTTCTAAGATACTAATGGTGGGAAATTTCCTTTTTATAGCAGTAGGGTCCTGCATCCGGATCTTCGTTTAACAGCTTTTGTAAAGACTCCTCATTGTTATAATTCGTGAATTTAAATTCATCACCAAGTGTATAGCCCACAAAATCGGCGGGGAAAAATTTAAAATCTGCATTTGTACTCCGATTGAGGTGGTTCGTACCTCTAATAATAGGTTTTGGATCCTGTAATAGTTAACCCAACAGGTTTTTTTACATAAAATGCTTATTTTAGGATATAATATCAAGGGTCCTATGCTACCACTTCTGCCATCACATGTTATGTTGTTTACGATAAATTTCTACGTTTTACGCAATCAAAAGATCGAAGAGAACAATAATATTTGTACTTACCCATATCGCCTTATCTCCAAATTTTCAAATAAATTCGAAATAAAACACATTTAAACATATTATTTTAAACAGTAATATTTCAATATTACGGTCACCGGTAGTCGCTTGTTCGAAGAATTGATGGAAGCCCTCTGGGTGATTCAGACTAGGTATGTTGTGACTTGTTATCAAGTCAGAGGTGGTTGTTGTGAATCCAAAAATATCGGAGGCTCATGTTGAGGTTTCGTATCAAAAAGATTTGACCAAATTCTGAGCCAAAAAAATCCAAAATCTGTAATTGTGCTCCGATTGCGGCTTTTGATACCTCGAAAAATAGGTTTCAGCACCTGAAATTATTATGAAGTTACAGTTACATAGCTAGGTTAGTTCAAAACGTTTCCTAGAAAGTTGAATTTTTTTTTGGAAATCACCTTATCATAAATCACGAAATTCTGAGCCATAAAATCCAAAATCTGCAATTGTGCTCTGGACAATGGTTCAATATTCAATAACTTAAGAGCGTTTACCTCCCGAGGGAGTCACCTTAAGGCAAATATCACTCAGAAATCGATTCTGAATTAATTCTACACGACTAGAGCAATTGTTTTAGTACGGATAAATTAAATTGATTTTGTATTATTCACAATCCAGTGATACGAACCTTGAGTGACAAGGCAAAAACGTAACAGTATAAAAATAAATTGGTCAACAACTCACTATGTACCGAGCAAACGGCGCAGTGGTTAATGCTGCGGCGGTTGGATCGGGAGGTACCGGGTTCGAATCCCTATAGGGGCGGGATGCAAAAGGGATTTTTCATCATCTGATTACGATCGGTGATGAAGATGAACACATCTATGACCCCCTGTTGAGAGTGCGGAATCCATGGGCCGACCCACCTTTCATGTCAACACTATAGATTGGCATGAAGCAATGCAATGTGCAGGTGGTTAAACGAAAACGGGTCTATAGCCGTACGTCCTCGATTTGGCTAAAAAAGCGTAAGGTAGGACGTAAAAAGCGAACTGCGAAAGAGTTGGGAGTGCCTCGAGCCCCAGAACAGATTGCACAGATAAAAACAAACAAACAAACAAACAAACTCACTATGTATATCTTATCCAACCCCAACACAACTCCAACTCAACTTCAACTTAATCTGAAAATCAAACCCAAATTCAATGTCCAATTCAATAATCAAACCAGCATATATAAAAAAATTCGTAAATATTTGTATATAACCGGGTGTTTTGGTTCAATTCGTATGTCAGGTATGTACCTCACCCTCCTGACGTACATTTTCCAAAAGCTTTTCAAATCTCCGATTTGACCATAGAAACAGATTGGCGAAAAAAATTCCAAATCGGACAAAAGTCGTTTTCGTGATACCATGGGTACAGACATCCAGACGGACGAACATTTTTTTTTTTTTTGCTTTTTCAGACTTAGGGGCTTTCAAAACGTCGAGAAAAATGGTGTTGGACGAACCAAATTTTTCAGAATTTCAATACTTTGGTCTTTTTAGACCGAAGTAATTATGAACTATTTTGAAACTATTTACATAGAATAACCCAGATTTGTCAAATTGGACTGATCGGGGATATGATATGGAAGACATCTTTTATATAGGTATGTTCCGGATTTTCACGAGGAAACTTATGCCAGACATTACGGAGTTGATCGTACTCTACATAAAATTTCAAAGAGATTTGTGAGATGTTCAATCATATCCTGAATGTCAGAAGTACAAAGTCTCAAATTTGAAACCATCGGGATTATTGGAAATCCCGGTAATGAACCAAAAATTCCCAGTAATTTAAAACCTGTAAAAAGTTCACATGCGGTAAACATCACGGGAAACTTTGTGAGGCTTTGTGATGGGACAAGTTACAACGGTGGTAAAAAGAGTCATGCGAAAACCATGTGTCCTAACAATAAAAAAAAAATCAATTGTGTTGACGATGAGGATAGTGAATTGGAAGCCGGTTTTGTGTTATTAAATTTTGTAAATGATGTATTCTTGAAACATTCGAATCCAGAATTGGTAACTCTAAACATTAATAAGATACCAATTACTAAGGAAATTGATACAGGAGCAGCAGTAACGGTTATTAGATCATTTGTATTCAGTAAATGTTTTCAAGAGTTGCTGTTGAAAAAAATTACCAAGCAGTGTAGGACAGTTGCAGGAGAAATTTTGGATGTAGTTCGAAGTGTGTATGTGAACGTGGAGCTAAATTCATGAACATTTAATTTAGAAATATTCGTATTTAGAGCAAAGCAACGGATATCCTTACAAGGAATTGGTTGAATTATATTATGCCAGCTTGGCCCAATAATTTTGCACAAAACTCTGGTGTTGAACGTGAAAGTTGATTGTGAAGTTGAAGAAACAATGTTCAACTGTGTTTTTGGACAAACAAGCTTCAATGAATGGGTTTAAAGCTACGATTGTTCTGAAGGAACGTGCAAAACCTCTATTCTGCAAACCATATTCGATGAAATACGCTTTAAACCCTAAGGTAGAAATCGACTTGAATAACATGTTGAAGAATGGTATTTTAGTACCTAAGATGGATAAAATGTGTAGACTTCAAGAGTTACCATTAGCCTATATTTTAGCAGGTTTATTTGGTTGCAGCGTATTTGCAGTTCTTGACTTGGCTGGTGCTTATCAATAAGTGGAACAATATTATTCACTATCAATACTCACTTGGAGGCTTATTTCGGTACAAAAGACTTACATATGGGATTTTCAGTGCTCCAACAATCTTCCAAATGTTTATGCTTGAAATACTGAAAGGGTAACTGTTGTGTTATTACAACTTAACTAATATTAATTAGTTTAAATAAAAGTCTTCAAAAACATGTAATTAATATTGTACATTTATTAAAGGAACTTTATAACATGAGGTGTAGTTGTCAACTCCCCATCCAAGAACTCACTCTCTATTCGAAAAGAAAAGAGACAACCACACTTAATTGTCTTACAATATGATACAACATAAAACGAACATTTCAGAAGTTGAAGATATACATCAGTAACCGAATAATGTGCTATATACTATAGACGACATTCTTATTAAGGCTGTTTTCCGACGTCTTGAAAGGTATAATGTTAATATAAATGAAAAAAAATGTTTATTTTTCAGACATAAAGTAGAATACTTTGATCACGTTGTTAACGAAAGCCAAAAAAGGTTGAAGCAATACGAAATGCACCAATACCAGAAAATCTTACACAGATGAAAGTTTTTCTAGGGCTGGTAAACTTTTATAATATGACGTTTATGCCGATGATGGCTTCTGAACTGGTACCGCTTTACAAGCTAAAAACATACCATTTAATAAATGTAAACAAGGCCTGAGAGCAATAAAATTTTATGTCACTATGACCCGTCAAAGGAGTTGTACTTGTCTTGTGATGCAAGTTCCTTTGTAGTGGTTGCTGTTTTAAGCCAACAAGTTAATAGAGTAGAACGACCATTGATGTTTGCGGCAGCAAGTCTAACTGCAACTTTTGGGGTGAGGAAGTTTAATAAATTTTTTTTGGTCATTTGGTTGCTGAACGGGCTGGGCTGTAAGAGATGGTAACGACAAGTAACGACATGTATTGCGGCCAAAGTAGGAAGATGCAATCAGCGTAATGCCTACAGCCACAATTTGAATTTCACCTACGATAGCATCTGAAATTTCGAGACCTGTAACAAGTGTTGAGTCACCATCCGTAAGAAGATTTACACGAAAACGAAGAAAAGCAGAAAGATTAAAGTATTGAATTTAATTCATAAATAATTAATTAATTTAATTATTGTATTTCTGTAATTAAGGAAAGGAAAGGGTTATATACCTGGAAGTGCACCCTTTATTCAACATTTGGGAAGCTAATCTTTATATTGTTGTTTTAAAATAATCGGTCCTCGTGACATATCAAATAAATAATTTTGTTAATATAAACAAACAATGCTTCCTTCCTTCCTGCCGCTACATCCCATTTGGCCGCCTTAATGATTTTACTCCAAATAGTTCAAACCACTGCAAGAGAACGCCAGACAGCGTGACCGAATGTGTTTAGGTCTCTTTCAACGTTATCCATCCATGGTGTATTTCATCTCCCACGAGGTCCATTTTTAGTTGGTGCCCAAGCCATCTTAGCCTTGATTATTTTATGAATCCGAAGATTCCAACTTTATCGAAAAATGTTCTATTCATTCATTCGCATGACAGAGCGTTATTCTAATGATCTTATGCTCAGTTACAGCAATTTTCTGGATGTTTGTGTTTACAGTATCCAAGACTCGCACTCATTCACCTTCTAATATTGTGTATCTACTGAAATGAAGTCTCCGCCATATATGCTGATTGACATACCCCAATGAAAGGTTGAAGAGAGTTTGAGCTTGCCGCACTCCAGATGTTGCTTCGATGGCATCCGAAATTTTGCCTTCCGTTAGTACCTTGTATATTAAGCCATCCATTAGATGAGAGCCGTCTTCCATTATTTTGAAATGTCTTCTCTAAACCAAATTATTGATATGAGCTCAAACATGTGGTAGAACAGATAATCACCGCCATATTTAACCATTTCGTTGCATATAGTATCCTCACCGGGTGCGTCTTGTAATTTTTCATATGCGAAATCATATTCCGCATATCATCATATGATGGAGTAGATGGTGGGAAGTTGTTATTTCAACAGAATCTATGACCCCAGAATCCGGGGCATTTGTTATATTTTTTATTAGTACAAAAGAAAGTCCCTGGAAAATTCTAATTTTTAGTGAAAATGGTTTTCTTTAATATAAATAGTTAATTAATCAAAATTTACACTTAGGTCCGTCAACTTGAGCGAAGCATAATGAAAAATCATTTATCCAGCAATTACTATGACCAAACGGTGGAAAAATCCTCGGTTTTGGATTAATTCCCATTCTTAATTGCTTTTAGTATCAATCTCTGGGAAATTTTAGGAAAATAAATGAATACTGAAGCTTATTTTTAAATAAACCGCGGGTAACGTTACTTTGGTCTGTTTACGAAATGTCCTTAATTAATATTATGCCCCGAAGTTGAAGCGACGATATTCAAATCGCAAAACGAAGTGATTCTAATAAACTCCACATAACAATCATATTGCTCTCTAAATATTTACTTTCATGGAACGGTTAACATATTTAAACTACAAAAATAGACATTTGCAGCCTAAATATCAATTTGATTTTTAATCATCCCCACGTTCTGAGTCTCAAACAGTTTTGAAAGTTCGCGACTCGGACCACCTCCTTGTCTTGTAGCCTGTCTGTACAACACCTTTAGGCCACTTGATGAGAGTGATAGTTCTTTGTCTAAAAGATAGGTAGTCTGCTTTAATTTTAAAGCATTCCGATACTTGCATACCTTTTCAGGCTAATCGTGATATTTAAATCAAACAGTTTAGCGTTACTTAATTTTTTTCTTTTTAATGTAAATAAAAATCTTTTTTTATTGATGTTTCTTCTCTGAACACTATCTACAAAATTAAAAATTGGTTGGTGGTTTGCTTCATCGTAGATATTTATAGGTAATTTACATACATAAATTAAAAAATAATAAAATTTGTACAAATCATAAAATTAAAAATAAAATTAAAATAGAAATGACTAAACCGAATGGATTTAGGACAAACAAAAATTATTTTGGAATATTCAGGTATGAAATCGATAATCCAGTTTCCGGTTTCTTAACTGGAAGTGATTATCAAAATTCCATATAAAGAAAGAAGAAAAATTTCAAAATCCGAAAATAATTTCAAAAGTTAAATCAAAATTATTGGATTAGTCGATTAAATGTGTGTGGCACATAATAAATGGTCAAAGAAAATTCGTCGTATTAACTTTTGGTATGTGTTGTATGATATATATGTATATATATATATATTCGAATCGATCCTCGATCAAAAAAGTACCTGTTATTCAATCACAATTTTATTTTATTTATTGGTTATTTAATTTAATTAATTTATGGAATTTAAATTTTGTTGTGGCTTTTATATAGGTGTACACTCAGACTTTATTACTACCATTTTGATGATTGGGTCCGGCATTATCTCCACCGCCTCCTCCTCCTCGACGTCGAGGTAGTGAATCTGTTGAACCTGAACTTAATCCTCCTAAAAATTAGAAAGACAAAAAGAAACAAAAACAAAATACGAAAATTTGCGTTAATAAAAGGTATCGAGAAGCGAAAGGTGGGGAACATAAATGTTCAGAATTTATCAAATTTTATACATATTTACACATAAATTATAAGAAATTTTGTAGAAAAACTTAAAATTGCTGAAAAATAATAATAGTTGCACGCGCTCCAATCCATAACAAAAAATTCTGAGCATCTATTTTGTATATAAAAAGCTTAAACTAATAAACCAAACCATCAATCTCCATAAAAGCTCGCGTTTTAATTGAATTCCAAAATTGATGTAATGTTTTGTATTTCCGATTGAAACCGATTTCAACCAAATCTAATTTTTTTTTTTTGTAATTGGCGCACATCATGCAACAAAAACAATTTATTAGAAATTGGAAGCAAGCATATAACAAAAAATTGAAAAATAAAATAAATTAAAATTAAAAAAATGTGACACAAAAACTTTATTTAAAAAGTAAATTTAACATAGCCAATTAAATATTGTTAAATTAATCTATAATACCAAAATATTTATTTTTTCCCCCACTTCTCACGCTACACACTAAAGATGAAAGCAAAATGAGATGAAACATAAAGCTAAGAAGGTGTATGATGGTATTATGGCACCGGCTGTAGCAAATACCAAACACATAGCAGAAAATGTGTCCCAGCCCAATTATTATTTTTTTTTTTACGGCCAATCCCATAATACCATAATCTTTGGCAAATTTAATCATAATAAATGGAATTAAGCAAATTTAAATGAAAACCCCTTTTAATCCCAAATTACCAATCATTTATAAAATCTTCATCCGATTCAGATGAGGAGTAATAAGTACCTTTGGATTTTTTATTTCTATTATCCGATTGTTGTGGTGGCGGTGAATATGCTTTGTAACCACGATTATCTCGGTAGCCACCGTGTCTAGGCGGTGGTGACGGTGGTGGACTAAAATCAGTCTCAGTTTCATAAGGCGATGGAACATCATTGTAATTGTAACGTGCATCCGGTGAATATCGGCCAGGGCTACGATTTGGACTATAACGATCACGATCTTCACTGGGTGAATAACGATTTGGTGGCGGGGACATCAAACGGCCCAAAGGTGGTGGTCTCATTTCACCGGGCATAAATGGTGGTGGCATGAATGGTGGTGGTGGTCCCATAAATGGTGGTGGCATAAAAGGTGGCGGTGGTAGTACACCCAACATGGGTGCACCCGGATTATTGTCCATCAAAATAGGTGATGGTGCATTTAAGTTAACATCGATACCATTGACGACGACACCTCCTGTCGCATCGACGCCCGATTCGCCAAATACTGTCAACTTTCGTCGTAACCCCGCCGCCTCGGATCGAACCTCCTCTAATTTTCGTTTTGCTTGTTTCGCATTCAACCATTCCTCATGCGCTCTACTATCCAACATCGCAATTTGTGTTTTATGTGCTGCAGCCTGGGCTTCGATTTCTGCTCGTAATGCATCGTTTTGTGATCTAAACAAAATCAAAAATAATAAAAATACCAATTTATGTGCTTACCCCTCGTCCACCCCCGAAGAACACTTACTTTAAATTTTGAATTTCATCTTGCATCGACTGAACTCGTTCGATTGTGCTCGTCTTTTCCCCCTTCTGTTGTAACCACATTGCATCTTTAATGCTTAGTTCTCTGTTTAAAGTTTTAAAAAAAAAAAAAAAATTAGAAAAGAATCGCTTTCAAACTGATAAACTCTTACTTTTGTAATTGAGTCTCCTTCTCCTTAAAATAGGCCGAGAGAACTTCCAACCTAGTTTGAGCTTCAACCTTCTCCTTCTCTGCAACATTATATTCCTTCTTTAAATTCGAAACTTCGTCGCTTACCACTTTCAAATGATCTTCGAGTAATTTACGTGCATCGGTTTCTCCTTCGAGCCGCTCCTTAAATTGTTCCTTTTCTTTGTTAGCGGCTAGTGCATCGGATTTTAACTGTACCAAATCATAAACCTCTTTGGTATCGGTCGCATCATTTTTGGCATTTTTCAAGTATTCATCCAATATTTGGCAACGTGATTCGGCTTTGGCCAACTTTCGCTGAGAATCTTCATACCGTTTTTTTAAATTACCCAAATCCTTAGTTAACTTAACGATTTCGTCTGATTTTGATTTTAATGCTTCGTTCACCGTCACCTCTAGAGTTTCGGTCATTTCAATAATTTTTTTATTAAGCTCTGTATTCGTCTCTGTTAAATGCTCGTTCAACGATTGAAGCACCTTAAAATCATCGTCAAATTGTTTTTTCTGCTCGTTTAGGAACACTTGTAGCTCACTATTTTCTCGACTTTTTTCCGCTAGTGTCGCATTTATCGAAAATATCGTTTCTTGCTGTTCATTTAATTGTTTCTGTAACTCTTCAACGCTACTAATAATTGAATCACTGCCACTTTGGTTATTTAACAATTCGGCAACCATACGATTTAGTTCAAGACCTGCCTCAGTTGCACTCTCCAATTCTTTTTCTAGTGCGAACACTTGATGTTGATAATCGATTTTATGATTCTCTGATTCCTCGAGTTGATTTTTTAGTGCCATCACCATTTCATTGGAGCCAAATGAATTATCTTCGATGCTGGCTAATTTTTGGCGTGTATCTTCGAGTTCACCATGAAGTAAAGCATTCTCCTTTTTGCTTACCATTAGATTTCTTTCCAACACGTTTAACTATAGACGTCCACACATAAAACATATAATCGATTCAGTTATAAATTCACAAATAGTTTGTAAACAAACACTTACATTATTGATCAACGGTGATTCCTTGCGACCCTTATTGATGCAATAGTAACCAAACATAAATGATAATACTGTGGCTGCTGTTATGGTCAGGTAAATGATGAAATCTTTCATTTTTATAATTCCGTCCAAGAATACCTTGACATATTCTTCGTAGTCAATTCCTTTGGAGCTCGTACAATTTTCCGCCCCATCTGTATGTGCGCTATGGAAATGAGACACTATTGGATGTTTCGCTGGAGTGTAAGAGCTTGGAGCTGATTTAGGACATGAATTTGGTGTTAAATTTTCACAGAATTCTTCGACGACTGTAGATAGAAAAATAAACCAAGCAAGCCAAAAATAAGGCGATTTCAGGAAAATTGATAAATATAAAATGAGACGACCATGCCAAATTTGTTTGTTTTCTCAACTATCAAATGTTGACATTGCGAACGCGGCTAAATACGTCTTGCCTTGAAAATGTTAAACCTCCAAATTTATTCATGTGTATGCACAGTATGTTTCTGTTTGTTCGTACTGCTGTTTTGTTATCAAACAATTTGTCATAAATAACAATTATCTTGGACGTACGTTAACAAAATTCCAAAATATGCGATTGCACTTTTAATGAATTGATAAGTTAGAAAATTTTTTGGAATTTGGATAGTCATTTTTTATCAGTCTGATATCAGGGTAACCAGTAGCCGCACGCGTTATCTCTATATGACGATAATAAATTATCAAAAATTGGCAATGATTACCTCTTTTATTCGGAACTACACATAACATCATCTTATCTAAGCTGACATTTAATAATAAAACCGCAATACATGACCTTAACAGTTCCCAATTCTAGGTCAAAATTAAAAAACCGCAACGTTATCGCTATAACCAAAGGGTAAAATTGTGATTATGCTTGGAACCTCAATTCTTAATTAGTATTTTGATCCCAAATCACAAAGAGTTTGAACCTTTTCTAGTCTCTGCCCGCAAAAATTGTCTGATCGAATGAATAATGAAAGTATGGAAAATTGTTTATTACTCACCTTCTGTTTGTGGAGGATTTGTATCTTCTTGCACTGCTTCCTGTGATGATACTTCAGGGCTCCGGAAATTTTCCGGATATAAAATACGATTCAACTCCTCGTCGAGTGGAATATTTTTTTGATCCTCTGCTACGGTAGAATCACTTCCAGTGCCGAACATTTTGGCGTAAATCCTGGCAAATAGACCAGGACTTTCTGGTTCTAATTCATCAGTCAATTTCGTGTTGCTGATTGTTGATTCTGGATTTTCTTGTGGAAGAGCAATTTCTGGAGTTTCAATAACTGGTGGCGGAATATCAGAAGATGATGGTGAATTTATTAACGGAATTTTGTTAATAGGTTGATCATCAACCAATTCCGTAGCTGATGAGCCATCTTCTTCAACCAATTTTTGGCCGAGTTCCTCTATTTTGTTATCAATGTTAATTGTCTCTGGTTCCGTTTCTTTAATGACTGATGGAGTTTCATCAAATCCTGAAGGAGATGGTGGCGGTGGGTAAATTTCTGGAATTTCACTAACGATTGGCCGTTCTTCATTATGTTCTGGCCCAATTGCATTTGAATGTGACGGCTTCTCAAGAGTTTCATCAAACCCTTGAGGCGGTATTAGTGGTTGTGCTACTGGAATTTCATTAACAATTGCCTGGTCTTCGACCAAAGGCTTTTCTTCAACAATTTCTATTGTATTTGAATCTGAAGGTTTCTCTGCAGTTTCATAAAATCCTTGCGGGATTGGTGGCTGTTCCACTGGAATTTCCTCCTTAATTTGTTGTTCTTTAATGGCTGGTGGAGCTGCATTAAATCCTGGAGAATTGTTCTCTGGTGTTTCATAAAATCCTTGCGACGTTGGTAGCTGTGCCACTGGAGTTTGTTCCACAATTGGTCGTTCTTTAATGTCTGGTGGTGTTTCATCAAATCCTGGAGGAAGTGGTGGTTGGTAGCTCACTGGATTTTCACTAACAATTTGCTGTTCTTCATTATTTTCTGGCTCAATTGGATTTGGTTCTGATGGCTTTTCTGGTTCAACTGATTCCGACAATTCTATTTCTTGTTCTTCTTTGATTGGCGCGGGTTCTTTCACCACAATTGTTGCATTATTTTCTACTATAGAAGGCACTTGTGGTGTTTCTGATGTTATTTTCTGACTGTTAATGAAATTTTCTTCTTCCGGTTTCGAACTAGTTTCTGGAATACTCGGAACCGTTTCTTGTGACTTATTTACAGTAGTCGGTTCCAAAAATGGTGTAGGTGTTGTCGCATCCAAAACGGTATCATCTTCAAGTATTGGTCGTGGTATTTCATTTGGATTTTCGGTAACAACCATAGTTTGTGGCGGCTCTAACATTTGTTCTTCAGTTTTGGACGGCACTTCTGGAATTGGCGGCATGATTTCTGGTTGTAATGATGGTGCATCTTCAATCTTCACAACTTCAGGTTCGTCCGGCAAGCTCTCGTTTTCATTTATTTTGATATTATTTTCCACTTCACTAGAGGCATTTTCACTTGTTATTGAGTCACTTGTAATTTCAACACTCGCAATTTTAGATTCAAGGTCACTTGGCGGAACATCTCCAAGTCCATTACTATCCAATGTTCCCTCAAATTCTTCATCTTCAGGGTCGTCGATCTCCTCCTCAACGAAAAAATCACCGTCTCCATCGGGGTCATCATCTTCTGGAGCATCTACCGTTGGGCTAGGCAGTTCATTCTGCTTGTCTTCCAGTGGTGGCGCAGATGACAGATTTGGTGTTTTCACAACAGAACCAGCCTGTCCCACCTCCTCTGTAGCATTTACCGTATCATCGTTGAATATTTTTGTCCCATCGATCATTTCAAAAGGTTCAACAGCTGAAGCTGGCATAATTGGAATTTCTACTTTTGGCTGCTCTAACACCGTTTGTTCAAATTTGGTGCCATTTTCACATTTTGTTGGAACCACATGAACCAACTCACTACTCTTCTTCAAAATTCTTGTTTCTTTTAACAAATGAGAAGGAGCATACCCCCTTTTCCCATTATACTCTATTTCCCACAAATCCTTCCGCGTCCCAGCCCCCTTAGACATAACATTGACTTTTACATTGGGTGAAAATTGGATCATACACTCCTCGCTTGGAAAATATTGTAGCAAAGTAGTAGCATATGATAATATACCTAAAATAACGAGAATTACGATATTAATTAAATAAAATTTGCCCTTTTATAAACGGGGAGCATACATAAAACTCAGACATACTGAATCTTTACTTTTGATTTAGAATTTTTGTTGTTGGTTTTGAGTATCAATTTTACTTACTTGAACATTCTGGATCAGCGCACAGCCGTTTATCAGATATTTTTGCATTACAAAATGTTAAATAATTTACTAATATAATATAGATATATAAACTAAATAAAAATAATTTTTTTATCATTATGACATTCGTTTTTCTTTTTACAAATTGGCCACATCACTCACGAAAATTTGTATAAAAACTGGAAATTGGTACAACTGGAGATGTGTCAAATATAAAAAAGCAAAAGGTCGATAATGCAGTTTGTACATAAATTGTTCGCCTAGTATTCGGAATTACCGCCAAGGTGTCGCATCAATCGGATAAAAGAAAACATTTCAATTAAATTAAGATAATTTTATAGCGAATTAATAAATATAATATTTTATTGACTCAAATCATAAAATAATTTTCTAATTAAATGTAAATAGTTGACAAAATAATTAGGGCGACCAGACTTGTATAAAATACTTTTATTGAAATCCGCATGAATATACACGCGTCGCTTCTCTGAAGTAAAAAGAAATTTGTAATTTAACACCCGTTTTATAGGTTTCTATTTATAAAATTACGAAATTTATAATCAATCCAAATTTTTTTGTGATAAATCATTTGAAATAATTGATGTTTTAGACAAAGTCGGTAATTTTGCCTTCTCACGAATTTTTGGCGATTCGACATGCAAATTATTTTGTCTCAAACTTAATGTCATATAAGTCAGGAAATGGATAATAATACGATACTAGAAGGTCGACAAATATTGTGGGAAGGCAAATTTGATGTTGACGTCGGCGATTACCTTCTTAAAGTAGAGGCAAAAATTGAATTTTAAGGTAGTTAGGTACTTCTGGATACTAGATCTCGGCCCAACTATATAGAAACTGGACTTACGTCTTCTTTAAGTAATTCGAAAGCCCAAAACTAAAAAAATCTTATAATATTGGATTCTGCTTAATCCATTAAAGTAAATACTTATAAGTATTATTATTATTATTATTGGGGAGGCCATGCGGGCGATCAGCCACTTCGCACTGCGACCTAAAAGATCTATTGTGCTGGCCTCTGCTTAATTATCCGTCCAGTCAATATTCAGGTTCTTAATGAACCTGACGATACTGCCTCCCGGTACGTGATACATACTATCTGGGCTTATTGCTCTCCCTCCTAGATGTTTACTACAGCATGTAGTTCCGCTAGAAAGACGGTAGCATTGGAGCTCAAGGACCTCGAGAGGGTTGTCCCACTCTCGTATATTCCTACTCCTGCCCCGTATTCCGTTTGATTTTACTCTTACGAGTTGCTCGGAATTGCAAATCACCTGTAGGTCACCCAGCTTTACTACAGGAAGGCTAAATAAAACTGGAGGGTGCCTGGTTTCCAGAGTCCGCATATTTTGGGCTGATTAACCTATCAGCCATTCATCTTTCGGCATATGCTGTTCCACCTTAGATTAGGGTTTTTTGTCAAGGTTTTCTCCTTTAGCGCCGTACTTTAGCCTGTGCCAAATGGCCAAAAATGTGCCAAGTCGCCTTAGTTACCAGTGGTTGCCACGAGGAGGCAGTACGTACACTTGCGAATTGTGAACAGGTTACCCCTTACACAATTGTACCCATCACGCAGCTGCCTAATGACAAGACCAGAACAGCTCACGTGATGCGCACCCTACTGGAAGGTTACGGAGCTGGTAGATTAATCTACTCAACTTTAGTCCCCCCCCCCCCCTCCAATAGTCGCCAAACCACCATACTTATAAGTAGGAAGGTATAATTGAAGTGGAAGGTATCATTGTGGTGATCACTATACCGACCTATACTTACTAATTTTTCAGTCAATCCTAGAATTTTATCGAAATTAGCCACGCTTACCCAAGGAAATAAATTGACAGATCAACAGTGTTTGGTGAATTGAATTAATCTGAGTTTTCTTCGTCATGAAAGCCGCACAAAACAGCGCGACGATTTTGGATATAAGTATGTATAAGAAAATCTGTAAGCAAAATAAAAATAATCGCGAACCAATTTTCCCACGACTCACATTACGCTAAGGCGCTGTGAGTAAAAGAAAGGAAGTCAAAAGCAATCAACATAACAAATACGGATACACGTATACAAATACGTAATTGGTAGCCGAATAGCCGATGCATCCACACGGCATTGGAGCATCAAGTTGGTCAGTTAAAGTTTGGTCAGTTTCGCAGATTATTGTATCACTTTGAACGACCGATTCACCAGATGGACCGAAGCAGTTCCAGTCCCAAATATCGGAGCGGAGACCGTCGCCATAGTAGTGTTCAGCAACTGGATCGCCCGTTTTGGACTGTCGTCCGCAATAATAACGGACCAGGGAGCCCATAAGGGGGTTTTGTACATAAGAGGATTGTTGTATATAATTCGAAGTGTAATGAATTTATAGAAAGATGACACGGGACGTTAACGGCGGCAATTATGTGCCATGGTACCGTGCTATTAGATCTGCGCACAACCTATCGCGAAGATATGAATACCACATCAGCCGAATTGGTTTTCGAGCAACAATTTCGTGTACTAACTCAGACTTCGCTAAAGAACTGCGGAAACATTTCGATAAGATTAGTCCGACTCCAACCTCACAGTTGCAGTGACAACCAAAAAGTGTTTGTTTCGACGATTTGTTCGAACAATAAAGGGACATCAAAGGGAGGGACTCGGTAACATATCTTTCGACAGGTTGAAACGCTTTTTCACGGAGGACAACTCAATCGAGGCACTACCAAATGGCAACCAGCCAAGAACCTATGGCGTAGAACGGACGGAGAAATGACCAAACAACGCACGCACCATAAAAATTCGTTTCAACCTGGAAACACAAGCATCCACCAGCAGTAAACTAACCGGTGTAGCTAACTTAACAGTGCACAACATAACACAACAAAAGAACAGTGACCAGAGCAGGAAGACACACAAAAGTACCAGCACGTTTTGTGACCTCAAGGGGAAAATCAAGTGCAAGGTCATCATTTGATTTCCCCCTAAAAATTGTTAAATTTTTGTATCCACACTTTTTTTGATTTAGGCCTTCTCCTGGGAGTTATTTGGATGGTTCTTTTAAAATGGGTCATCTGGTATACAGACATAACTGGAGAAGCAAAACAGCTTGAGTTTATTATTTATTTATATCTTTGCAATTTTTGTTTTACTTTTTTGCAGTTTACTTTTTAATGTCCTACACATCAATTCTGCACTCCAATAACCAATCGTGTGCCTAGATATGTTCATCATCAATATTAATCAGATGATGAAAAATCCCTTTTGCTTTTCTCCCCTATCGGGATGTAAGGAATGTAATTGTTTCGTACTAATCATTTATAGTAAATCAATCGGTATCGATAAAACCAGAATATCAAAGTTACATTAAATTGAAAGGCGCCGTTTTTTTTACCAACTGGAGAAAGTACACGGTTTGCTTCAGAATCCCTTTAATAATATGGAACCAGACACCAGCCTAAATTTAACTAAGCCTTCGAAATGATACAATTTTTAAAAATATCTTATGTGTGGCATAATTTGTAAAATTATAATACGTGGTTGGTTTCATCTGCCAGGCAATAGCAAAATCATTCTGTTATATGTACATAACGAATAAAAACTATATAGTGTAATAAGTGCTAAGCAGTATAGAAAGATCTAATTTGCCAAAATAATTAATGCTAAATTGAAGTATGAGTATATTATATTGCACAATATATGTACATATGAGTTTAAACAAATAGTCCACATCGCAGTTTTACAAAAATTTCGTAATTATCTTAAGTATTAAAAACTGAAAATATAGACTAAAAATTAAATTGGATCACAGTTATTTATGGTACTATTTAGCAATGAGTAGTACACAACGTATTATCCACTTTTGTTGAGGAGTTAAATTTCTTAAATTAATAAGAACAATTTCATTTAGTGTTTTCGAACTGTAGCATAGACCATCTATTCCGAAAGAAATCACCGCTATAATGAAAAAGAATACGTTCAGAGCGTTTTGAAAACCACAAGCTCTGACGGATTTATTCCGCTCGTGTAGGGTTGTCTAAAACCTCGTCCACAGCAAACAGATAGATGCTGCGCCATATCCTTCAAATTTGCGACTTATACTTCTCAAATCTTTAGTATTAGTTGTTTTGACTTACTTGATTTTAATTGGGTTATCAAAAAGACGGCAGTAACATCCTCGAGGGAACATACTCGCACATGTCGCATGTTAATAAATTACGACTGTGAAAGATGGCGGATTTGCAACCCAATCTTTTATTTGCTAAAAAGGCAATTCTCAATACTTCTAGCGAGTCTACCATATTCGTTAATATTCAGCGAAATGCTGAATATAATTTTTGACATTTGACTAAAAACAAAATAACAACCACAAAACAACAGTTTGAAGAAATTTTAAAGACAACGGGTTAGTGCATAAAAAAAAACTAATTTCAGTGACAATGATCTATTAAACTTTCTAAAAATATTAGAAACTTGCAAAACCTTATTAAATGGTATGGTTGTTATTGTTTTTTGAAGTAAAATAAATTTTCAGGAGAATTAAATTTATTTGGAGAGGTTGTGGATGAATTTTGGGCAACTGTAGCGTTTCCGAGGAGTGAGGAGGAACTTCGGAACAAATTTACGAACCTTAAAAGCCGCACTAAAAACGATTAACTGGAATAAAAAATCACCAAGCAGAAACAGGTGGAGGTGTCCCATAATAGTTGAGCCTTTTGAAAAGATTATAGTACTATTATTTAGCGGGCCATAATTTGATGTATGGCTTTAAATGCTACGTTGATGCATTTAATGACGAAAGTTAAAAGTTAAAAATGTTATGGTTTTATATTTACATGAATAAAACACACAATTTAACTTCATAAAATAAACTAAAAGATCCATGCTTTTTTATTATATTCTTCCTTGCCCTCACTCGTACAACTGAACTACAATCTCCATATGGAAAATTCATTATCATTGATATGTTAAATCTAATATGGATATAGATTAGAATATTTTCCATATAACATCTTCCCTTTTTTCATTAAAACTTATAAAATTCACTTTACGTACATAAGTATTTAAACGAAATGATGAATTTACTTTAAAAAATTAATTAAAGAAACTATTACTAGTAAAGCTGATAATCACTCAAGTAACTTGGTAATTTTATGTTTCGTTTAGGACGCCCTGTTAATGGTTGTGTGGAACTGTGAATACCCTGTTGAGCTATAATTTCAGGAGCCTCTGGTATATTAAAAGAGTTACGGCTGCTTCTGGTATCAAGTGTAGGTATATTTTGGTCGTCTTTATCCGTAGGTTCCTCTTTCACAAACCGTTTGATATTAACGATATTGCGTCTGAATGAAGAACCGTCTACATTTACCAAGTAAGAACGATCTTTGAGCTGTTGCTCAATAACTCCAAGTGACCATTCTTTATCAATTTGCGGATGTACCTGAACCGCTATGGACTGTCTTATTTCCAATTTTGGAATACTTTTTGTTTTTCTATCAAAGTAAAATTTGCTTTTGCCATGCTGCGCTTTTATCTTTTCAGGAACATTGTCGAGTATTTTTGGTAACTATTGTTCATTACACGATGGAACAATCTCTCAGATTGTGAACTCGAATACTTCACGCAGATATCACACATTTGAACTTTTTGTTCCGTTGACATATTCGGCCAGAAAATATTATCCTTCGCCAACTTGATCGACGTCTCTATGCCGTTATGTGCAACGTGAACTTTCTCAACCATAATTTTCCGTAGACTATAAGGAATTAATATTTTACAATTTCTAAATATCAATCCATCTTGCGTTGAAAGTTCTGAGATTTTTTTTGATTCGACTAAATTAATTTTCCGAAATCTTTTGAAAACCTTGTTTTCAGCTACTTTTACTTTAAAAACGTTTGACTGATTAATACAATTAAAATCCTCTGGTACCTCTAATGATGCCCTAGATAATGTATCAGCAATCACGTTCTTTTTACCCTCGATAAATTTCAGTTCAATGTTGTAGCGCTGGAGTAGCATAAGCATTAACTGCAATCGCTTTGGTGCTTTTAACAGTGGTTTATTGAAAATTGATATGAGTGTTGTAACTCCGTAATCCGAGTTACACTTAATAAAACACTTAAATATATATTTAAATAATATCTATTTCTTTATTCACTTCTTGTTCTTTCTCTTGTCGTAGCGTTTACTCTTTTAAACTCATCCCGTCCATTCTCTGACATATTCCCAATCCTTATATCTAAAATCCTGCCGCTTAATGTACATCTAAATTCACGCCGATTAATGTGCTGCCTTCACCACAATGAGCGGTTTATGATCGGTCTTTATCAGAGTTGTTACATTGCCAACGATGAGTTGATCGAATCGTACACATGCAAACACTATGGTCAACAACTCTTTCTCGATCATCTCGAGACAATCACCAGTTGCACTCATCGCCCGTTCTTTGCACGGAGTCAAAACTGGCATCCCTAAGCCTTTCCAGTTTGATCGTGAGATGATCGTCCAGTCTGAACCCGTATCAAGCTGCAGTGTGACTTTGCGGTTATTGATGATCGGCATAACAGATTTGCGTGTTGCCTTTGACATTGACTGCATAGCGAAGCTCTGTCTTCGTTTATTATTTCGTGATCTTGCCCATCTGGCTTTTGCACGCGCCGCTGACAGGCAAAATCCGCTCTTATGTCCGCGCACCTTACATGTATCGCATTCTTTGATTTTAAATGGGCAGTCACGCCAGAAATGGGTTTCACCGCAAAACGCGCATGGGAATCTCGGTGTCTGCTGCCCGTTATGCCTCGGTGCTTCTGTCTCGCAGTATTGCCGTCCTTGGTTCTGTTGCTTGTTCCGGCTCTCTTGGTTTTTTTTTCGGATTTCCAGTATTTCTGCTTTGACCGTATCTGGATGAATTACCATTCTTTTGTCACTCATGAGGTTGTTCAGACGTTCCGTGATATTTACCAGTTCCTGTAAATTCAATTTTTGTCCTCCGTCTACCTCTGTTCCCGTGTCTTGCTGGTCTAGTTTCGAGAATAACCTCTCTAACGTGCTTGAATCCTGTGGTTTGTCGAGGTCCTGTACAAAGAGCAGTACCTTGAAATCTTCTGCCGGGCATTTTGCGATGTCAAACTTTTCACACATGGAGTTTACGCGGGCAGCATACGTTTTATAGTCCTCATCTTCGCCCTTCGAGACCTTCAAACATCTGTATCGCGGCGAAAAAAGCGATTCTTTGTGTCCGTAAATGCGTTTAAGCTCCTTGACAGCCTCTATCAACGTTAACTCCATAGGCTTGCGCGGCAGAATAGTGTTGGCAAATTTCTGATAATCCTGGGTGGTCAGTTTCTGCAATAGCAATCCAACCCTTGCCTTCTCCGTCAACAATGCCGCATCCTCGGTGAAAAGTGACTCATAGCGGCTATACCACAACTCGAATGTTGCATTCACTTCCGCATCATAATTGAAGTTTTCCATGCGGCTCGACAAATCCTTGACGATCGAATAATTCTGCTTCAAATTTTCAGCTCCTTGCGGGGGTCCTTGCTGCCTTGCGAGATGCTCTAATATCTCTTGCATCTGTTCGTCTTTTTTCTGTCTTTCGGCTGCATCCAGCTGCATTTGTCGCAGTAACTTTTCCACAATTTGTTCCATTTTTTTTTTTTTGACTTATTTTAAGGTTATTTATCTTCTAACCATGTGACCGCGTGTTTTCTCAAATTAATTTTTTTACTTTATAGTAATAATAATACGCGGATTCGTTTTACCTCGTCGCCACTGTTGTAACTCCGTAATCCGAGTTACACTTAATAAAACACTTAAATATATATTTAAATAATATCTATTTCTTTATTCACTTCTTGTTCTTTCTCTTGTCGTAGCGTTTACTCTTCTAAACTCATCCCGTCCATTCTCTGACATATTCCCAATCCTTATATCTAAAATCCCGCCGCTTAATGTACATCTAAATTCACGCCGATTAATGTGCTGACTTCACCACAATGAGCGGTTTATGATCGGTCTTTATCAGAGTTGTTACATTGCCAACGATGAGTTGATCGAATCGTACACATGCAAACACTATGGTCAACAACTCTTTCTCGATCATAGCATAATTTTTTCCGCTGCTGTTAGCGTACGAGATGCATACGCGATTACTTGTTCATCCTGAAGAACAACAACTCCTAATCCAGTGCTGCTTGAATCACACTCTACAGTGAGCTGTTTTCCGACTTTAAAATATTTTAGAGATTTTATATCGGCGACTAGCATTTTCAATTTTTGAAATTCATGTTCTTCCTCTTGCGTCCATTTCCATTCTGCCTTTTCGATTATTAATTTTCGAAGAACGGAGCTTTCTGCGCTTAGATTTTTTATGTATCTTCCTAAATAGTTCAGCATTCCTAGAAATTTTAGCAAATCCGACTTATCTTTAGGCGATGGCATATTTTTTATTGAGAGAGAGCCGATGATATACCAAAAGGACATCGCAACCATCTCATTCGTCCAAACGGAGTCCAAAAGGTTGTTAACAACTGACAAAAACCCTTAGTTGTATCGATCGTGGAGAATACTTTTGGTTTTCCCACATCAGGCAAGATTTCATCTATTGTTGTACTCTGACGATGAGGCCTTTTTATTGCGACATTTAGAGGTATGGGATCTAGACAGATCCTAAATGAGTTCGCATTCTTAACAAGTAATATATTACTAACCCACTTTGTGTTAGCTTTTTCAGGTGCGATTATACCCTCTTTAACAAGTCCATCTAATTCGGCTTTTAACTGTGCTCGTAATGCCATGGGTATACGACGAGGAGACTGAATAACAGGCTTTACTGTTTCATCCACTTCTATTTCCACTTCTCCTGGTAAGTGTCCATAACCCTCGAATACGTCGCTATACGTCTGTATGATTTGATTGGCTTGATTTAAAAGACTTTTATACTTCGGATCCTTATCACTTAGACTACTGTCATCATTCGTTATTTTATTCACAGCATGTTCATTCCGCAAAACACACTTATCATAACGAATAAGCCCGAGAATAGTACACGCGTTCTCAGACAATGACGCATAATGAGCGTTATCGACCACATGGAAAATTCATTATCATTGATATGTTAAATCTAATTTGGATATAGATTAGAATATTTTCCATATAACAAAAAATTTAAAATTTCATTTGTAGTGTTTTTTTATTCGCTCCGGATAGCTGCTATCGAGAGCCGTCATATAAAACGTCGCTCCCGATAGCGCTTCTTATAAATAGGTAGAGCCAAATATTTTTTATATGAAGTTTTTGGTAAACAATTGAATTAAAAATGATAGTTTGATGTTAAATAAGTTTAGTTTACTAATAAATAGCGCGTCAAATTTAAAATTCTGCGTAGAAAAATTACGGCTCTCGATAGCAGCTATCCGGAGCGAATAAAAAGACACTACAATTGTAAACTGTCTCAAAGTAAAATGTCAAATAACCAAAAATTATACTTCCTATGTTTTTATGCTGTTTTCTGGTTTGCGAGCTCTTATAAACACGTTACTAGGTGCTTTTTATACTTTCCCACTCGTCAATTACAAAATACAAAACATGTTCACTTCGAAACGTTTCACTGCGAAGTTTGTTTGAACATGACATTACGAAAAACAAAAGAAATTTTTAAAACTAAACCAGTTTTACGCTGTTGTATAAATAAAACCGGCTTAGTTTTAAAAATTTCTTTTGTTTTTCGTAATGACATGTTCAAAATAATATATACTAAAGATACATGTTAAACCGAAAGTGGTCTGACTGAAAATGTCCGAGATAAATTCAACATTAAAACGGCGGCTTGACTGAAAGCAAAGATTATTAACAAGAAGATCTTCTTGTTAATAATCTTTGCTTTCAGTCAAGCCGCCGTGTACATGTTGAATTTATCTCGGACGTTTTCAGTCAGACCACTTTCGGTTTAACATGTAGGTTAGGTTAGGTTAGGTTGGAGTGGCTGCTTACGCACACTTAGACCAGTGATGGTCCATTGTGATACCACAGGATGTATCCCCTTTTACCCCTATTGGAACCATTTCGAGCTACTTATGTAGCGTAAGACGTCCCGCACTTTAATGTTTTCGAGATCCGAGAGGCAGTCCATCCTGAACTTACCACTTTTGGTTTAACATGTATCTTTAGTAATAGTTCGCAGTGAAACTTTTCGAAATGGGTATGTTATATATTTGTTTTGTGTAAATGAGGGGCCTATTTTTTTATTCACACCGAGCAGTGAAGTGTACAATTATTACTTGTTTCTCTAATAGAAAACAATCAAAGCAGACAAGGAAAAATAATGAATTGCACTGCACCGGGTGAATAAAAATACAGACCCACATACTCAATTTATCCCTATTATTTACAGGAATTAGAACAAAGTAACTATTGGTGAATATTTTTTAGGTGAAATATTGCTTTAAGTGCATAAACAATCTTATTAGATTTGTACTATTCAATTTACAAATGTGTCAATCTGTATGTTTACTTTTTAATTAGAGGCAACGTTAAATTTTTGCCTAAATAATGCATCTGAAAAATGAAGTCGTAATTTGTCGCCGAAATCGACGAAGATGAAAGCCACAAGAGCGGCTGATCAACGTGAAATTCATTTTGAAGCAAATTGTTTGCAAAGAATCACGAGCGGCTGAAACACCTGATCAACGTGACATTCGTCTAAAAGTGCATCGAATTTGTAAAAACTTGGAGTCATTTTCAAGGATAGGAAGAAGTGAACCGCAACTTTATGGTAAACTTGCCCTTATACTTTAAATGTGTGCAAGAAACCTATATCGTTAACAACATATGTAGAAACTTATGATAACTAAGTAGTTCCACAGACATAAAATATGAGGTTCAAATGGCTTATCCAGAGGTGGCAAATGGGCTTTCCCATTCGAACAAGGCATTCCATGCGATTCATTGTGAAACTGTAAGGCACGACAATGGAAACAAACATTAGCCATTTGCCCAATTAAAATATTGGGGTTCATCCTTCAATCCTATTCTTCATCGTTATTGAATGCTGCCAACTTTAAATCTGCTCTAGATCTTTCTCTTGATCGAAAATATCGTAAGTGTTTGTTTTCAAGCCGTGTGTTACGCTGTTTAGTGGTTTCACCGGCTTTTGAAGAAGAAATTATGTTTTGAAGTTACTTAATGCGCAATTCATGTTGCTCAATTTGATACTCGCCGAAATTAGGCAACAGAATGCGATCGGACTCGCTGAAGAATACCTTGTACCAACCAGAAAACATCGGCAGAAATTCAGAAAATGCTACAGTATTAAAATCTTGAAATACTCGTATATACGACTTATTTGATTATATTGTACATCCAAATTGTTTACTTAATAAATTTAACTATTCGCTTAATCACATTATACATAAACATTCTATTTTTAATTCTATTTTTTTAAAATATTTATTTATCGAACCCATATGGTTAAAATAATGCAATTTTATTACAATTATTCGAGTACATCGCATTATTAATTAGGCATAAACTGTCAAATTTTAAGTTAGGCAAAAAAAAAATATAACGTGATTTATTTTTAGTTTGATTGAAAATAGTCAGTAACGCACTTTTCAAGTTCATCAAATGTTTTAAATGTTTTACCACTAAGAAAATTTTGTAGATTCATAAACAAATAAAATCCAATCATAAACTACAAGAAATGATGCTGTAGAATTCGCACATATGGCGAAATAGTCTCAAGTATCAAGTTCTGGAATAGGCACTATGGTCGGTAACAAAAACGAAAAATACCAAAACAAATCTTTTCAAAATATAGAAAAGTGTTCCCTCAAGCTGCGTACATGCTATGCATTTCTGGTGAAAAAATGTACACCACGAAGTTAGCTGTATGAGTTGAATTATTTCCAACTAGAACAAAAAGTTGACCAGGGTAACCAATTTTAACTAAAAATTATACTATTTTGCTAATTCCTTGGTGTACATTTTTTCACCAGAATTGGAGCATGTACGCACCTTGAGCTGCAAAATTATGACCATGAAATAAATGCCGACTTACTTTGGTAAAAGTTATTCCTATTCGGTAGGAATGAAATTTTGCTCAAGGTAGGTTTAGGTGGCGGTCCACTAGAAACAGCTAGGTATAGACACAAAAATGGTCCGTAGCCATTTGCCCAAGGCAAGAGCCAATAATAATTTTACTTTCTTTTACTCTAGTAAGTCTCTTGAGATTTTTAGAGATTTATCTGTTTTGAGGTCCTCTGAGTCCGAAATAGTGGGTTTTGAAATGGTGTCTGTCTGTCAGTCTGTCAGTGTGTGTCCTCTCTACAGCCCAGATGGTTTAACCAATCGAACTGAAACTTCAGATTTAAGGTTTTTTGATAAATTGAGAGGTCCCAGTGAATGTTACTCCAAATCGGTTAACCGGAAGTGGCCACGCCCTTGGTCGAGAAAATTTATTTTCCTAATATCTTCAAAAGTATAAGGTTTACAAAAAACTACTTAAAAATTTAAAAAAAAATTTAAAAATTAGGAATCTGCCGGGCTCATGACTCCTGATCAATTCATTCAAATTAAATTTGGAATCAAACGTTTTTTTGGTTTTCTTTAGTGTTCACCTCCAAATACCTCTACTGCCAAATACTCCACCCCCCCCCTCCCCCAAAACCAAACTTAAGTACTATTAACTTCAAATATTTCAAGAGTTTACAGTCTGCCACAATCTGTAGGATTACAAATTTAATTAATCCATTTCCAAATCCAACATCTCAGTAAGCCAATGAAGACGCAGCAATGGTCTGAAACCTATTTAAATATTGTGAAAAATGATATTCTGAAAAATTTAAAAATTTAAATCGAAATCGAAATCACCTTAATGAGTTATTTCTATTAATACCTAATAAACCAATAACAAAGCCAAAACCTCTACTCAAATATCAAAATCCAATTTCAGAGACTTTGTGTTGTTTTGATTTTCGTATAAACGAAACCACTGGTTATTGCTAATAACAACATATTAGTAGATCAACAATCTAGTTTTAGAGAATTTCATTCCTGTGAAACATCATTAAATCTTATGTTGGACATACGGAAAACTCAAATAGACGAAAGTAAAGTAGTGATAGCAGTTTTTTTTTTAGATTTATGTATGTAAAACATAGTCTCGGAGTACCACCAGGTTCAACACTTGAACCATTGTTATTTATCTATATATCTATTATAACTATAAATGATATAGTAGATGTTATGAAAAACTGTCAAATTAATATGTTTGCTGACGACACATTAATTACTATTTAAGCACCAACTCATCAAGAAGCAGTACAAAAATTTAACGAAGATTTTGAGAATTTACGGGAATGGTTCATGTTTCATAAATTATCACTGAACATTTCGAAAACGAAGTATATGTCCTTTTCAATGAAAACCAAGTTTGAGGGTAGTCCCTATGTAGATTATTCTTTATTTGTTCTATTTGTCATGAATCAAACACAATTAACACGTCTGCAAAAATTACAGAATCGATTTATGAGAAGCATTTTTAACGCGGATAATAGAACACATATCAAAGGCATGCTAGAAAAATTATAAGTGAAAGTGTTTGGTTATGTATAATACAACACAACCGATGGAAACATTCAATTTTCATATAATATTTAAACAACAGCAAAAACCGATTTGTGTATACATTATGGTATAAACCAAAATAGATAATATAATAACTGTTTTCACTACCACATGGAAAGAGCAATTGGTGTGAGATTACCTGTCTAACGATACCTGAGCAGTACCGTTAGTCAATTTTATTTATTTATTTAATATATTACCTACAGTGGTATACAATCGGCAACAATCATTTAAATCAAAAAATGAAAAGTATGTACATAACAAAATAAAAACAACAAAATGCCTATAAGGTCTTAAAAAGCTCACGTCTAAACGAATCTCTAGTCAAATTAAAATGAAAAACATCGTATGAATAATTGAAAAGTCGAGACATGGTCAAGGCTGGCTCCGAAAGTTGATAGTTTGTTGAGCCCGAACTGATTAGTAAAAAATCATCACGACGACGCAGACAACGTTCGGGAGCATAAATATTGATTCGTGCGAGTAATTCAGCACAATCAATACGATACAAAAAAATGTCGCGAACAAATAAAACGCAAGCCGCCAACCGACGCTGTAATCCCAAAAGGTTGCAGCGCTCATGATAATGTGGAATAGCATAATTATTCATTGATGGTGTACTGCGAAGTGCGTATAAAACAAATTGCTTCTGAATGCTTTCAATTCTATCAGAATGGCACTTATAAACAAGAGACCAAACCTGCGAGGCGTACTCTAGCGGAGAACGGACAAAGGCAACATACAACGACTTTAATGTAAGCGGGTCACAAAAGTCCCTGCAGTTACGCTTTATGAAACCCAACATCATATAAGCCTTTGCTATAACAGAATCAATGTGCCTCACAAACGTCAGATCGGAAGAAAATACTACCCCAAGATCGGACATAAACTCTACCCTTTCCACTACTCCATTAAACAGCGAATACCCATGAAATACCGGAGAGCGAATGCGATAGAAAGAAATAGTTTTACATTTAGCTATATTCAGGGACAATTTGTTGTTAGCCGACCAGACACAAAATGTGTTTTAATCCCTTTGCAACCTAAGACAGTCAGATACACTACAAATTGGTGAAAATATTTTCAAATCGTCTGCATACCGCATGCAATGTGCGAACTCAAAGCACTGAACAACATCATTACTAAATAATGAAAAAATAAGAGGTCCAATATGACTTCCCTGTGGGACACCTGAGGTAACTCGAAATAAAACTGAGGACGAGTCATAGATCTTAACATACTGCCATCGATCCGAAAGATAAGATTGAAGCCACTTAGTTGGAATGAATTGACAATTCAATTTCCCAAGCTTATTGATAAGTATCGAATGATCAATCTTATCAAAAGCCTTTGAGAAGTCCGTATACACAACATCCAGTTGTTGCCTCATTGCAATACTGCTATGTAAGTGACCACAAAAAGAAATCAGGTTGGTCACTGTGGATCTTCCAGGATAAAAGCCATGTTGAGCAGGACAAATTTACGTTTTCAAATGAAAAAATTGAAATTTTTGTACCAATGCTTCGAATAGTTTCGGTATAGCAGAGAGTATAGTGATCCCACGGTAATTGCTGATTTCTCATAGACAGACTTAAAATAGTTGGCAAATGAATTACAGATATCCGAGGGCCGACTTGCAGATGAGTTCTGATAAATCATAGGTGACGGAAATCCTACAACATTTATTTTGCTGTTGATGAAATTCCAGAAATTTTTAGGATTAGTAGTAAGATCTTCTTCAATCTGCAATTTTCGAACAAAATTAAACCTGTATCTTGTTGAAACATCACTCAACACACTGCACAAAATTAACACACTGATTATTTTTTCGCATGAAAATTTTAAAATTTCCACTAAAGATTTTTATTAAATAAACAATTCACACCACACCGACACAATTTTAAATTTTCGTTTTTTTTTATTAAACAAATACATACTTTACACTTTATACACAAATCTAAAAGGGAAAACTCTATTCAATTCCGATTTTATTCCGAAAAACAAAACAACACCACTCACAACACTACCGATCATTAAAATTTAAAATTCTAACCAAATTAAATTAAATAAAACAAAAAATAAATTAAATAAGCTAAATCAAAATTTAATTTACGAAGGAAGACAAAAACACGTCTTCCTCCATCGAGCGTTCACTATACCGACCTCGAAACAAAACAGATGAACTGATGAAATTTAAAGATGCCGCAGGCAGTGTACACGATATGCTAATAACATCTGCAGGAAAAGAAATGTTCACAAAAATCATCAAACTCAAGCTAACAGGAGGCATGTAGAGAGGATTAAGGTCGATTTATATTATCGGCGCGGCTCAGCACATTCATGCATCGTCTCAGAGTATTTATATTATCAGTACATTTCCTTGCAGCACAGTACAGTGCATATCGTATCATTCAAAAAAAATAATGTGAAAACAAAACGTAAACGAGAAGATGCGAAAGAAATTTATCTAAGTATATTATTTCGTATGGAGAAACACACCCATAATACAATCGAACCAATCTCAACCAAATCCCACAAAAAATTCTCAATTACACCTACCACAGACATTTTCTATAATTCGTTCAACACAATCCCTATCAAATCCCACAATACAGACAAACAAACCGTAATCAAACGACGCAATACCAGGTAAACAGCATATATGTACATGCAAAGTAGAACACAACGCACATACGAACAATACGCATCAAACAGGTACATACCACAACAAAACAACAATTTGTTAGCATTCAGACAGTCTGAAAACCACTGGCACACACAGAGACAACGAACTCACACAGGCATTGTTCATTGCACAACATGCACGCAAAACCAACAGCAACCAAAATTTTCTAACTTATAAGCTACAAACTATCAAAAAAACTCAAACAAAAATAGATACACACCATAAAATCAACACACAAATTCCACTAATAATTACGGACAACAAAATCCAAACATACCTCCAAATATCAAAGAACAGCGAATAAATTTCAAAACACATAAACAACCATACAGTACAGAGTACAGCGGCAAGTTACTCACCGCATAAAACACAAGCTTCTTCTTGGTACTGAGCGTATTATTGGTGCTTGATGCATTGAAGGTTCTCTTCTTAGGTTCCTATTTCAGGTTATATATACCGTGCCCTTTCTCCTTTCCCGCACATACCTCTATTCCTAGACGAAATTAAGGTTGAGGTTACTTTTCGCGATTCAGGATATTCGTAATAGATTTTATTTATGATAAAAATCAGTCTCTTTTGAATTTTTAGCTGGTATGTGTAATTACCAATGATTTACTAAGGCTCTGAACCCATTCATTTCGAATAGCTGTATCTTCGTTTCGTTTATTTTACCCCTTTCGAGGTAATACAAAATTTTGATTCGATTAACAACTTGATTTGTTCTTCAAGTTCATTATTTTGCATTTTGACTGGCAGCGGCTTCTCATTCTAAACATAATCTGCTGTAGTTTCGGGAGGTTCTATCTCTAAATATTGTTTCATTCTTGTCGCTTTGATTCTTGGGTCCAAAGCCGTTTACACAAATGGTTGCGCGACGATGAGTTCATCGCACTGGATTCATTATTTTTGTTTTCATTTACACCAGAATTTATTAAATTTGCTGCTTAATAAAAATGAATTTAACGTTTAGTTTAATTTTTGAGAAAATAACTGATCTCAATTCTGTGAACAATCCGAAAAACCTAAGGCAGGATCTGAAAATGTTTACATTAACTCTCATTTAAGAGTGTCGGGTGTTACCGTACCAAATATATACCAACCTGTTTAAATCATCAATTCTGGTAATGATTAATTTCTTATTTCAGGGGTTTACAACACCTTCTCTCGGTATATAATCGTTCGAAAACTTCTAATTTAGAAAAATGAAAAGTGGGGCCATTGAACCGATTGCCATTTATGAATGATTGGTATGAACTCACCAAACAAATAGGCCAGGCACACCACATCATTCGATCATTATGAATTTTTTGTGAAATAGAAATAATTGTGGTGTGGACCATATCTACTAATTTGCGGAACCTCTATAATTATTTGAAACACAAAAATTTTGATTGCAATTGGAAGATAGCCGAACGAATTAACAAAAGGCGATGTACATTAATGATGGATTTACCTCCACAAGAAGTGATTTCTCTCACTTATCCCCATTTGTACTCGCAATAACAAATAGTTTTGACTTAATAACATTAATTAAAATAAAAGTAACTACCTATAATAAACAAAAAAATTATTTTGCTAATGTTTAGTCTAAACTTTTAGTATTTACTTAGATCATTATGAAAGTTTTGTGAAAAGTATGTACAAATAATTTTGGTGTGGTGGCCTGTATGTACATAGACATACAATCAGCATTTCCTGGTTTCAAATCTCATTTTTGTTTTTAATCAGAATAAAAATACATCGTCATGATGATCGAATTGCAAACATAGTTTAAATATTAGAGATATGTGCCGTCCATATGTAAATAAAAACGAGTTGGGCAAGGTTGTGTAATCTCGTAATTAGAGCAAATAAATAACTATATGCACACCCAAGTTAAATGCTATTTTGCCGTAAACAGCAACTCACATATTGGCGATCGTTGCAATCGCAACATAAATAAATATACAAGTTTTATTGAAATGTGTTTTTTGAATTTGCATAAGTTGGTGATATTTAATTATTTTTATTAGTCAAGTGTATTTATATTGTAATAAAATTAATTATCTAAAAATGATAATAAATAAAGAGTACAGTCAAATTATGTACGGTTCTGTTAAAAATCATTCAGCAGAATAAATTCGGTTTATAAGATAATTCTTTTATCCACTGTTACATACAGCAACCATACAGATATAGTGAAAGTATAAATCATGATTTTTACGAGAAAGTTAGGTGAAATGAAAAGCAAAAGTACACTTACTTATATATACACAGGTCAATAAACTGTATAATGCTCGCAAGTAGCAACTTAGAACTTCTTAAGTGCTATTTGTGATTTCTAATTATTATTAGCCGCAACTCATTATTTGTAAAAATCAAAGTCATTGCATTTACAATACATATGCCGCACCATATGTGAAAGGTTTGAATTTAATATGTGTATATAAATTAAACAACACTTGATCGTTACTTAATCGATTTAACATTTAAAAAGTATAACTGGAGATACAAACATAGCATGTACATATTTTGTATTTTGTAACATTGACCCTCATTTGAAATAAATTTTTTATTTAGAATAGAAGTTAATTTGTGGTTGAGTTCGCACTTTGTTTATTTCAATTAATGCCGATCATCCTTACTTCAAACAATCTTTCAGGATTTGGGAAAATACGTAATACGGCTGGTTTCTGGGAACCACATTTGTTAAACTTTCTCAATTAACTTAAAGAAGGTGTATTTCTTAAATTCACAACAATATAAGATGCTAAGAAATCCAGACGTGATTTTTAATTTGTAATTAATTTGGGATATTTTAAAATTTAAAAATAAACGTGGAAAGTTTGGTTAAGGTTTAAGGTTTAAAAGTGTTATCAGAAAAATAACAATCCTTAGGTGTAGATGAACGTCCATTGTTGATACTGGTGGAATGATTACGGCTTTCGAAATAGCTTTGCAAAGTTTGGTTTCAATGAATCTCAACTTTAGGGCACAGTATATATTTTGATCTACTGGGGCTACAAACTTTGCAATTTTGTTTATCAGAATTATTATTTTATCACTAATTTATTAAAACTTATGATTTGTGGCAAAGTAACTTTTGAAATTCCTTAGCCAATCAGTGGTTACTTTGAGAATAACGTACACCCCTACAATCTCCCACTAATAAAACTTTCAAGTATTTTCTATTAGAGAAGTTTAACTCTATTTCATAGAGCTAGCATGATTTTAGTATCGTTTCCTTAGCCTAATTTCTTACCACAAAATTGTCCTTTTCTAGGCTGGTACGTTTGTCTTAGCAGCTACTAAGGTAAAATAAATATAATTCACTGAGGCAAACTGTGAATGTATTTATAGTGCTTGACTGATTGATTGATTGAAATCTTTTACCAAATCTTTAGCAAAACTCAAGGATAGGTTTAGTTATAGTTGAAATTGACCCGTAATAATCAGTAAAACAATGAAAATACATTTCTAATCTACCTATGTACATATAAGATTTATTAAAAATGAGCAAATTTTTGGGGAATTCTGAAAATCATAATCAAAATCATTTTAAATTTACCTTACCTCTCGCTTATAAAATACCAGCTGGCCAAAAATAATAAACATAATTAGTATCAGTTACTCATCCAAATATACACACGATACCGGGGGTAGGGCATCCGATTTCTGTCCAAAATATGAATACCGCTATTTCAGTATTACTTGACAACAAAACCGATATGCCGGTAAACACCGGTATTGTTTATGTAACACTTATAGAAACATCGAGCATTATAAAAACTAGTTTTAAATAATCTACATAAATAGGTTTAAATAATATACATTCTTGTTAACCTCATTGTTTAATACAACATCAACCCTTTCTTCCAATCTTATCGATGAAGATTTCCCTTCGCGCTTTTGGATTTCACTATCAACATCACTTTCTGGGGTTGAAGAAAATCGCTTTATAAGATGGGCAATTATATTAACTATTTCTTTTCTAGTTAGTCGATTAAAATTAACGTCCGAGCCAAAAATGTTTTGGACTTGCTTACATTTGTGCAAATATTGCAAAAGGCAAGATAAGTTCGTCTTCCTATGATTCTCTGGACCAAAGAGGTTTTTATTCGGTCAGCTAATGGTCCTTCTCCCAAAGGTTAAACCATGAATGCCAGGGTAGCGTCAACAGACAGAAGAGTGGGATCCCTCTGACACAATGCTCCTACTGCTAGTTTGACTGGTAGAATCATAGTTACAAAACGTTGATTCTATAGTCTAGAAACGCCCGTTTCGGTAAAGCTGATAGTTGATTTGGCTTCGATCGGAGCTTTTAAGATGCAATTTCTTAATTTATAGAACCGTTCCATCATAAAAAGTAAGCTATTCCATCTTGTTTTTGGTTCTAAGATTACAGATAGTTCTTTGCCGAATTCAGTTTAACGTAAGATTTTAGACTAACATTTTTGGTCGGTGATCGTCGAAACAACTTTACAATCTTTCTAATTTTTTTTTTTATTAATGGAGCAAAATTATTGGAACGTCCTTTTTGTTGTTTTTCATTCAATTTTGTTTTTTTGTAGAGTGAAACATCAATCATACGAATGAGCTATACGGTTAGATTGTACTAACACTCACAAAATAAAAATTAATATATTGCGTTACTCTTCCTGAACTTTGCTTTGTTTATAAATTTTCAAGAGTTTATAAAAAATTTGACTTTAAACGATTTCTATAAGAATTCTAACTTTAATTACAATTCAATGAATACTGGGCGAATAATCAATAAAAATGTAAATGCCGAAATACCGGTATTGATCGCTCAATACCGGTACTGAAAATGGTCCGGTATACCGGTATTGGATGCCTTAACCGGGGGTCAATTTTGTTTCCGTCCAAAAAATTAAATGAAAAAGAGCACTGTGCTCTAATTAGTGCTTTTCCCAAACTTCTCATATTTGGCATCAGAGGCGCCACAATCTTAAAAAATATTTTTAATGAGAACCAGACGGATGTAACATGTGGCGCATGTCGAAGGCCTACTTTTTCGATGAAAGAGTAACGCTATGCTATTATTACTGATGTTGATCTGTTTCTTTCAGTTAGATGATTCATTACAGAAAACTGCGAAACATAACCTCACTATTTTAAACAAATTCGTTCTGATTATACTTATTTAATAGTTTCTTCAATTCAAACATCGCAATATGTTTCTAATAATTAAATCTAATAATACAAACGTCATATTTATGCCATAATTTGTAAATGGGCATTTTGTTTTTACGTATAAATGTTGAGATAAAAATCAACAATTTTCGTGTTTTTATATGAAATTTTTCACATATAAATTTTATTGTCCCACGGTATACAGAAGCGCTGCCCAAGCGAACAAAGATAAAACCAAAACCTGAATTTGGCAAATGGCTAATTTGAATTAATTTTTTCCGCCAGCGGCATAATAGCGGCACTACCTAGTCCGCCGTAAAGTGTATGCACACTTGCTACGGCCGATTCTGGCTAAAGTGTAATACACACAAACATGAATCTTGGCAAGTATATTAACTACACTTTGTTCTAATTCGCATCTTAGTAAAAGGTGGGATTTATGGAAATCGCCTATACAACCTCTTCAAAAAACCACGATTTTGATAAATTGGGGTTGGGTGGCGTTATTCAAAATAAAAAGATTCGAAAAAGACAAGTTTTTTAAATATAAGAAATTTTTGAAATATTATTTTAATTCGTTTTATACCTTCGAGCATGAGGACTGCAACCCCAAACCACCGATTTGACGATTTTCAAAATTCTAACATTTATAGAAATTGGAAATTTTTTTAGAAAAATTTGTCTTTTTTAATAATTATTCAAATACTAAAATAAAGAACTGTTTAAAGATGCTTAGGGTTGGACCCTTCACGCAAGGATGACAGCTTCTTTTGGTTTGATATTCTCTATTTTCCTTCCTCTAAATATGATGGTATCGCGATAAATTGTGGAGGTACTAAGGCCGATCCTGTCTAAAGTATTATAACAACATGAGCCTTGGCCAAATAATTATTCTTTAGCTCGCATCTGAGTAAAAGGTGGAATTTTTGGAAAAGGTCCTTATACCTTCTTCAAAGAACGACGATTTTTATAAATAGTAGAGGTTCTGTGGCCGATTCTGACAATTTAAACTACTTTTAAGATCAGTTTAGTTATGCACGATGTAGTACAATCATTATAAACCGTAAAATATGTTTAATTTCGTAACCGGAATATATGAAGCACATGCTTTCGAAATTTGACTTGCCTTACACTATTTCACTTGCCTGGCGCTAACAACGCGCAAAACTCTCCGATAATTGAATAATTTTATCTAGAAAGTCTCATAATGTATGTTGTCCAGGATTGGGAATTCAAAGTCATGTATGCCTCTTTACCCCATAGTCCTTTAACTTAAGCTTTAAAAACATAAAGCGCCTTGAACTAACCTCGAAAAATCCTAAGCCATCTCTAAGGAAACTTTTAAACTGAAAACCCCTAATAATAAAAGCTTCGAAATTTAATATTAAGCTTCGAATTTACAGAACCCCTCAACCTAACCTCAAAAATCCCTGTAGCTTGGGAGAACACTTACGTCATTCGTGTTATATGACATAAAATTGGAAAATATTGAAAACTTACTTTCAAAGTGGTGAGTCTTCTGGCCAAACTGTAAGAAATTTACGTGGACAATTCAGTAGAAATGAAATGCCTATACAAGGCAATTTGTGGATCAATTTGTGAAGCGATTCGTGAAACTGGATTGTTATTGGATAAGTGTTACGCTAACCATCCAGAGACTATTCAAGGCTTGAAAGGTCAAATCGAAGTTGCCATTGATGAGGTAGGAGCCCATACAATCGAAAATGTTCTGAAATATTGGATTGACAGAATAGGGTAATGTAAAGCCGACCGTGGAAGTCATTTGAATGAAATTGTGTTCCATACTTAATGTCAATGTATACTCTTTCTATTAAAACTTTCTAAGAAATGGGAGGAAAAGTTCACCATTTAAAAGTGGTAAACGACTGTGTAGAGCGATGGATTGCCTTGATACAAAATTTAACGCAAGCATTACAAAAAATGAACAGCAAAAACAATATCAGCTTCGATTAGTCGATCACCATAGGAACAAATTTCCCACCGCTTCCAAGGCCAATGTCAGCATGAATTTGAATCTGGGCGAATAAAATCTTCAAAATGGTATCAATTAAAGAGCTGGTTGTAAAAACTAGATTTGTCTATAGTTTTAATATTTATCCCTAAAAATGATTAATCCTAACGACCTTTAAATATAATCCGATTAGGCTTAAATTTTGCACAAGTGCTAGTTATCATGTTTGGAATAAAAGCAACCTTGTGGAAAACCTAAATTTAATACTTTAACAAAATTGACCACCCTAGTGTGTGTGTGAAAAAACGCGATTTTTATTGTCGAGATAACCCGAATTAAAAGTTAAACCCAATTAAATAATTCTTTCTGAGATCACTAAAAAACAACTAAATGTCCTGCTCATTTAAAACACTGATTCTAAAATTTCCCTATTTTCCAATAATAATCAAAAGAAAATAAGGAAAATTACAATTTAATGACGACATCATTTACCCACTTCTAAAACCAATGGCAAGGAAAATAACAGCCAAGCAGACAAAAATTAAATCAATACAATGAGTGCGAAGAAAACAAAAAATCAAAACGATCTAGCATGCTTCGCAAATTTAAAGTAACAATAGAAGGAAATGTGAATTCAAATTTGAATGGAGGCAATGAAAGAGATGATTATTGTATTGTTTATAAAATTTCGAGTTATGAGTTGACGTATATTACAAAATTACATGTTTCGTGAACATGTTCGTAAAGAAATAAAACAAAATCTCATAATTCTAATAAACTAAAATAGTAAATGAAAATAATCGTCTTCGCATATAGTTTCATAGGACTTGTAATAAGGACGTGTTCGAAGTTTGTGATAATTTGGTTTTTGTAATAATTTTGACAGGAGTGAAATAATTTTCTCTTCCATATTTTGTAATAAGTTTTATTTGTACGAATTTTTTTGGAAATAAGTTAATGTAATACGGCTTAATTATTGTTATTGCGCGGTTTTGTTTACGAATATTATTACAGAAGTGTCAAATTTACAACACGTAATGGCTGTGATAATTGGGTTGCATACAAAATAATGTCATAATTATTACAGCTGGAATAATTATCACAAACTTCGAACACGTCCTAAGTTTGAGATAATTATTCCATCTGTTCCAACCAAATTGTCACAGCCACTACGTGTTGTAAATTTGACACTTCTGTAATAACATTCATAAAAAAAAGCGCGCAATAACAATAATTAACCCATATTACGTTAATTTATTTCTAAAAAAAATTAGTACAAATAAAACTTATTACAAGACATGGAAGAGACAATTATTTCACTCCTGTCAAAATTATTACAAAAACAAAATTATCACAAACTTCGAACACGTCCATAGTAAAGAAAAAATTTTATGTACATAGGTACCTTATTTTAAGCTTAGGACGTGTTCAGGTTTCGCTCAGGTTTTACTATGGAAAGTTTGGTTTTTTGTCGTTTCTAATCAAAGCAACCTTGATTATAGCAGAACCATCTTGATATAAATAGAGCCGGCATGTGAAAAATAAACTTAAAATAAGGGACATAGAAACACTAAAAAATAATTTATTTTCAAAGAGTTTGTATGAGAAAATGCGATTTCGATTGACGATAAAATATGAATAAAAAGTTAAACCGAGTTAAATAATTTTTTTTGAAATCGCTAAAAAACCACTCAATGTCTTACTCATTTAAAACATAGGTTCTCAGATTGCCCTATTTTACAGCAATATTCAAAAGAAAATAAGGGAAATTAAATTAAAAAACATTCTACAACAATAACAATATGTATTAGAAAGAGAAAATTCAATTTAATGACGTAATGATTTATATCTAAAACCAATGGTAAGAAAAAAGACAACACGTCTTCGCTCGACAATCGAAATTAAAATAAATCAAAAAGAGCCAAACTGAAAAAATTAAATCAATACAACGAGCATGCCGTGAAGAAAACAAAAAATCAAAACAATCTAGCATGCTTCGCCAATTCAAATAACAAGAGAGGGATATTCGAATTCAAATTTGAATGGAGGCAATGAAAGATGATTATTGTATTGGACGTGTTCGAAGTTTGTGATAATTATTCTAGCTGTAATAATAATGACATTATTTTGTATGCAACCAAATTAACACAGCCATTACGTGTTGTAAATTTGACACTTCTGCAATAATATTCGTAAACAAAAGCGCGCATCGCACAATAACAATAATTAAGCCGTATCACGTTAATTTACTTCTAAAAGAAAACTTGTTACAAAATATGGAAGAGAAAATTATTTCACTCCTGTCAAAATTATTACAAAAAAAAATTATCACAAACTTCGGAAACATCCATTGTTTATAAATTTCGAGTTATGAGTTTATGACGTATATTACAAAAACAACAACCTTTGAAAGTTCAAAAATACCTTATTTTTGAAGACGATTTTGGTGCTTAAATTTAATCATTTATTTTTAGACTTTTGTCGTCACTTGAAAGATTTGTGGTACATCTATCAGAAGAAGCTGTGTCTGCAAGGTTGACGAAGCATTAACGAAGAATTAAATCCGCAATTCGCTCCAATAGATTCGTCGATTCTATACTAACCCAACGAATTAAGCCAACTACAAAATAATTTGAAACATTTGTGGTAGAACTATCAGTAGAAGCGATATGAGTGATACAATTCCTTTGATCTGTGTCTGAAAGGTTGACGAAGCAATTTCCATTATCATAGATATTACGAATTTCAGCAAAATTCGGACAAAACATTGCACTCACAATTCGTTGAAAATAATTGGGGTGAATTAACAGACAAGTACAAGTAGTAATTTTCAGTAAGAAATAAACATTTTCATGACTCAATTTTTCAATCAAATATAATTACATGTTTCGTGAACATGTTCGTATAAAAACAAAACAAAAGCTCATAATTATAATAAACTAAAATTGTGAATGAAAATAACCGTTTTCCCATATCGTTTCATAGTAAAGAAAAAATTGTATGTACCTTATTTTAAGCTTAGTAAAAAATACAGTCGATACTGGAGGCTCTTATTTATAGAGTAGGCTCTGATTATAGAAAGCCATAGTCTAAAAAACGAAGCTTTTATAAGGGAATTAGAAACGAGGAAAAAACCAAATTTTCCATAGCACACGCAAAACATATGGGAAATCACTTTTTTTCCTAAGATAAACTTTTAAATGAAAACGTTACAAATTCTTAACTATGATTTCTGAAATATTTTCATAAATGTTTCGATTTCAACATATATGAATGTCGTTTAAGTAAATTGTTTTCATTTTCTTATAATAATTGATTTATTTAAACCAAAAGATAAAAAAATTTATTCATTTTGTCAAATTGAAATAAAAGCTTACTACAATTCGTTTGGTCATTAAGTCAAAAGACATTACATAGATGGCAGTGATGGCCGTAAAAATTTGGTAGAATTGTACCAGAAATTACCACCTGTAGGAATTTCAAGTTCGAAAATTGTAGGAGAAGCAAAAAAAACTCACAAAATATTAAGAAACGTGTGATAATTTTGTGATTAAATAAATTTTTTTCGTATTTTTCTATAAACATCTTAGACATCTTACGTACACTAGTAAAACTAAAGATAAATTTAGCAAGTATTATTTTAATTTGTCAGAGCCAACTTTGATATATTTTTCAAAATGAAAATTTGTAAATATGTTGAAAACTTTTATATATAGTAAATGTTTTATAATATTTTTGCTTTTCTCATTGAAAAACTTGAAGCTAAAAATCACCATTTTTACATCCTAGAAGCTCTTTTCTAATTAATTTATAAAAGCTTCGTTTTTTAGATTTAGATTATGGCTTTGTATAATGTAGGTTGCTTTGATATAACTAGACTCTACACATTTTTCAGGTCGAGTCGAGTTAACCACAAAATGACTTGACTTCTTTTATAGTGAAAGATAACCTAGGTTCAATGTAGATTGAACTCAACTCGAATATTAGCATATATGTATGTACGTACTCGTACAATATAATTTACATACTATAGAAACTCAATTAGGCAACATTTTTTCTTTAAGAACTTCTACTAATGCCGTGTATTTTTGACGCAAAAAACTGATCCAGATAAAAAGAAAACTGATCTAGATCAGTTTACACTATATCGAATTTAGTTTGTTTATCTAGATCAGTTTCCCGGCTCAAAAGAACCCAACCCATGAAATGTGCAGTAGTATTTGATAACTAGTAAAAGTACAGAAATTGCTAACAAACGGAGACCTTCCAATTTGATGGATAGTCAACGACTGTATTTCCTGTTGTGTTATGAAAATAATTACTAACGGTGGTTTATCAAATTTTGAACTATGCTATAGCCACGATATGAAATCAAACAAAAAATTTAAAAATCATGTTAGGTCATGTGGTCGTCATAAAAAATATTTAGACTACTGCTTATCAATGACATCTTGTACAGAATTGGATTATATTGTGTATAACTATGTATGATTATGTAGGTATAAAAAGTAAGCAAGTAAATTGCAACTGGTTTATCTCGAATTATTTAAAAATTTTATTGTAGCTAAGTCGGCCCAGTCACCAGAGAAATATCGAAGCGCACATTATACTTATTTCATTCATAAAACATATGTTTTTTGTTGCATGTGTACGCATTACCGTGTACACGTGCAACTGTAATTAAAGAAATTTCTCTCACACACACCCAACTCAATATAATGTTCGGGTGAATTTTTGCCGCGAATTATTCCCATCGTTCTTTTATTTTTTGATTTTTTGTATTTTGTAATTTCTTCCATTCAATCAAACTAAATCTAATTGTGTGTACAAGTAATATGTATAGTGAGGGAAATAGCTCTACATCAAGTACATAAAGTACGTACAAACGAAAATATTTTGTATTGAGAGATAATAATTGACGAGCTTAACAAAATTGAGAATCGTTAAAAAAAAAAAAAAAAAAAAAAAATAAAAAAAATTTTACGCTGTGCGATTATTGTTGAAAAATAAAACTTTCAGTTATAAACTTTAATTTAAACTTCTAACTTGGAACGTTAAAATTGGTCTTGCGGTTAATTTAAAATTATTTTAATTTAATTAAGTTACCTAATTTTATTTTATTTGTGTTTTGTACTGCACAATAGTGAAGTGTATTTATGTAATTCTCGTATAATAAAATAAAAGTAAGTGAATTTAAATTTGAAGATAATTATGAATTATTTTGTTTCATTGTATGGGCGCACATACATTTTTATATCTATTGAATTTTCAATGGGCGAATGAAATAGAATATTGTGCCAAAAACTTAGTGCGATTTGAAATAATTATGTCATCAACATTGTTTTTAAATGAAGAAAAGTGTGTGCAGTGAAAACGATTAATCTATTTTTAGTAAAACGATTTAAGGATATCTATCGGTGATAAAGTATTTAGAATGTGTTGTACGTACATCTCTGATATGCCACCGGTTTTCATATATATTTGTTTATAAAACGATAGTGTACAAATAGATACTCAAAAATTGAGAACGTCCGTTTCTTATCTATAAGTATTTATTTAGTCTGGTGATCTTTTATGATAAACTGTGATATGCCACCTAAATTACCGGTATAAAACGAAAATTTTGTTGTCGTATTTTGTTATTAGTTCGTCATAAAATATGTTCGAAATAATTGTGGAAATCTGGTCATGATTAGCTCATGCGTTTTTTTTGCTAAAATTTACGGGTCTCGAATTTCTTTGATGTTTGTTAAATTTTAAATCTAGTAAGTGATTCTTAAAATGTATCAATAAATTTTTTTCGTGTTATAACATTACGGATCTTCTGTCTCAAAACAAAAAAATTAATTTAAACTTGTTTTTTGCGTTTGATCATAAACCAGTAGCCCTTTTGGTGATCTGTAAATTAACTGTTAATGCTGAAAGCAAAAATTTTTCCAGAATAATGGTTAACGAGTTAAAAATAGACCGTTGACTTTCCAATCGCGTAACTTCAGTGATTCTTAAACTTTTTCATAAGGGCTCCCAAAAATTCAATAAATTTACAGCAAAACATTTTGGGCATTTTGTTCAATGATCTCAGACGTAATTTAAAAAAAAAAGCTCTACCAACCCAAAATATTCTCGGAGCTTCATCGGATTTGATGGAACAAAATAGAATTTCACAAAATTGTTAAGCTTCATTTTGCAAAACATGCATAGATCCTACAAAAAAGGAACTAAATATTTTAGATGGAATTATGATTGGGCAGAACAGATAACGAAATGACAAAACTAAGGTTAAAGCTAAACATTTTTGAGCTTACTATTCTAAGTTTGTCAAAATTCAATTTTTCCACGATTCTCTAATTCGACTGCAAACCGACTCGAATTTGATTCGTTTTTAATTTTTGTGTCAAATTATTTTTACTTAGGTATTTAAAACCAAATTTGGATTTAATATATTCTTCTGAATTATCGAACTATGCAAATTCTGAAAGTACTTGAAACATTAAAAAACAAATTGAATTTTTCCCTACAAAATCCAGATTTATCATAAGTTTTTTTTAGATTTTTTCAACTACCAACTTCCTAGGTAATCAACCAATTTGAAAGCTTTGGCCGGCTTATCAATTTTATATCCAAAATTTGAAGTTTTATAAAATCGGATATCGCCATAGCATAGAAATTGATAGCTCAATAGATGATAGTAGTTCAGTTCTTTTAAATTAGATCATTCAAAGGTCGCAAAGGATGGGGGGGGGGAAGTTAAATTAGGTTAACTTCATTAATTTAATGAGGTCTGCATACGCTAGAATAAAAATAAACATTCAATTTAAATTTTATACATATGGTCGTTTTGAGTCTCAAACAAAGCTTATCAATAGTTATGATTACAAATGCCATTAAAGCGAAATTTATATTTTGGGCCGAAAAGGCACTTTCAATTCCATGGAAGTTAGTTTTATAGTTAAAAAGTGTTGATAGGCAAACCAAAACAAATTCCTCGTAACTGTTTGCTTTTAACAAAACTGCTACTCGTTTTATAATTCTAGTCAAGTTTGTTGCGTTGAATAGTAAAGGGTTTTATTCACCAAGCCTGGTGCCTATACATTTTTCTTAATTGCCATATTTCATGATACGGATTAATTGAATTTTTATCAGATTTGGTAGGTTTGGGTAGATTTGCAAATCAATCAAAAGATTTTTATTCTGAAAATTAAAATGACACCAATGACCAATATGACATTTTTCTGTGTAAAAACAAGGTAAATTTCAACAAATTTATAAAACAATAATCTATGTTTTATGGGTATTTTATCTGAAGATAGTTACAAATATTTCGGTATTCAACCGGTAAATCGGTATTGGATTCCCTACAAAAAACTCGGCATTAGAACCCTGGAATTTCAAATTTGAAGTTCTGAACACATCATACAATTTAACCATACAATTTTTGATATTTCAAATTAGATTAAAGTACGAGTAACTTTTTAAAATTACTTACTAAATACGTACATTTTCAATATCCAATTACGTAAATTTTCACAGACCTAAGTTCCAATAGTTTTTACTTTAAATTTAGCTCCTAAATTTCCAAGAATTTACTTCGGATATCGACCTCTAATTTAAAAATGTTGTTACTTTATAAAAGGCCTTAATTTTAACCATGATTGTTTTGTCCAGCTGACCAAGGCTTGCGGTCTGAAATTCCTGTTTATGTTCTTAACTTAACCTTAATTTTAACCATGATTGTTTTGTCCAGCTGACCAAGGCTTGCGGTCTGAAATTCCTGTTTATGTTCATTATAGAATAAGAACTTGCCTACCAAAATCTTCGCGATTGTGGAATTCATATACACATCACATATCTTAAAAAAAACATTAACAACACAAAAAGCTGTAGCGGTCATTGATAATAGGTAGATTTAGAAATTTGTGTGAAAAGAAATTGTTCTGTTTATTAGAGATATTAAGGCGAGGTTTGAAGGCTCCTTGGTAACAGCTACACGGCTCCCCAGGGAGCCGCAGCCCACAAATACGCCGAAAATATACGAGTATCATCGAATTGTATTGTTGGGCCCCACCTTTTCCTATCATTCTAAACAATCAGAATAAGCGAAGTTATTCTCAGTAGCCCCTATTCCATCTACAGTAACCTCTGTATCTGCCGGAGGGTGATTCAGAGGGCCGAGACCATTAATTTCTCGTACTGCATCATTCAGATCAAATTCATGAAAGAAATTTCTGATTTTGCAATTTTTGGAAATCGAATGTTACACCGTTGGATATTGCGTTACTCGGCTAATTTTCAAAATCATCAATTATCGACGCCAAAAGTAGTTGAATTTATGTAAATTACAAACATTTTATGAACAAGTAATACCGAAAAATCGTCAAATATATAGTTCGTGGATCATTCCGCCCTTATCGAGGTTCAAACCCAGTACATACTTTCAGATCCAAACGCCATAGATTTAAGGCACATTTTCTGTTTGCTTGATTGCGAGCAAAGCAGCACCACAAAAATGAAAAGTTCAAGTAGCGATAACATTCGATGACATTCGATTTATGTTCGAAAAATCGCAATTTAGAAAATTAAAAGTTAGGTAAACCATCATGTCTTGCCCTTCTTGATAAACCTGTTCTTCATGAATAACTCGTATGAACTAACCAACTATTTAGAAAAGCCGAATATTTAGCCAAAATAATCGACTTGGGCATTTCACTACAAAGTACCAGTTAATGAACTCCTAATGCCTTTCATACGATTTACGTTAAATTTGTCCAGGTTTCTAATGTTCGATTGTTGGTAACGATATTCTAGTATACAAAAGACGGAACTCGTGCAAAAAATAACTGAACTCGACATAGTTGATTCAATTTAGAATTTGTTGTACGAGTTTAGTTTATTTTTTTGATCAATCGAAGACAACATAAATAAAAATTCGATAACGTTTAGGCTCGTATTTCTTCTTCCTGTCGACATTTTTGGCAAACAGATGGCGGCAAATACGGCTGTACGACTTGCAGCCGTCTCTCAGTGGAGGTGTCTTAGTATAGGACACTCTACTATCGTCAGATCGTTGAAGGATGAGCTGGCGAATCTTGACTACATTAAACCTACTCTACGCTTCGAAAAGCGATTTCGGACCTCCTTCCCTTCAAGGGAATCCTGGAGGGATAGACCGTCATCGGAAACTGAAGCGTTGCAATTCTTCACAGATGGCTCCAAGCTAGACGGCAAAGTAGGAGCTGGAGTATTCTGTGACAAATTAAATGTAAATATTTCTATTCGTCTCCCTGATTACTGCAGCGTGTACCAAGCTGAAGTCGTAGCGATTGAGGAGGTCATGACGTGGTTGAAGCATAATGTGTTATCCTCAGACGATATCACAATCTATGTGGACAGTCAAGCGGCGATCCGGTCGTTAGAATCGGTGTCTTTGGCGTCACGGGTGGCGTTGAGTTGTCACTCATCTCTAAATGAGATGGGTGAGCATTTCAACATCCAGGTAGTCTGGGTCCCAGGTCACTCGGGCGTCATGGGGAACTGCAGGGCAGATGAACTTGCTAGGCATGGTACGACTCTCCAGCTGCAACCGGAAAGGGCAAGTCTGGGGAGGCCTATCACAGCGCTGAGACAAGCACTTGGGAAGCAGGCGCTATCCACAGCGGGGGAAAGGTGGTCTAACACCCTAACCTGTGGAGTTGCAAGACAAGTTTGGCCAAAGCTGGACTTGGGGCGCATTAGGGCATTAATATCCTTACGAAGACGTGAATTAAGAACGGTCGTAGGAATACTCACGGGACACTGCCTTTTTGGAGAACATGTAAGAAGGCTGGGTCTGGAGGCTAATGACTTCTGCAGAAGCTGCTTGGACGAAGAGGAGGAAGAGACGTTGGTCCACTTCCTTTGCTCGTGTCCAGCATTGGCTCTCAGAAGGCACAAACACTTAGGTAAGTTCAGGATGGACTGCCTCTCGGATCTCGAAAACATTAAAGTGCGGGACGTCTTACGCTACATAAGTAGCTCGAAATCGTTCCAATAGGGGTAAAAGGAGATACATCCTGTGGTATCACAATGGACCGTCACCGGTCTAAGTGTGCGTAAGCAGCCACTCCAACCTAACCTAACCTAACCTAGGCTCGTATTTTTAAACAAGGATAAATCGACGGATTAATCCACAGTTTTTGAAAATCCACTGATTTAGCCAAGGTTACTTTTGGTAATTTTAAATGTAGATAGATCCGTGGATTTTTTGTGTCGTAATTTTGAACGAAGCTAAAACTGGCGATTTTCGAAATCACTTTTCGAATTAATAACTGCTTGCTGGGATATTAGGCATTGTTTTTGTTTGTTTTCTAATGTCAATCTCAAAGCAATCTCAATTTCGGCGTCAATCGAACAAGAACAATTAATTGCTCTTTTATGTTTGTGGGTTATCTGTCAAAATATAAGAAACTAGAAAATTGCAAATATAAAATCTTTCTTCTAATTTTCAAACTGAAAACGGCACCCAATCAGCCAAATAACAGAACCAGAATAAACCAACGAACAAGTGGCGAAACTACAAATCCCGGGCCCCCCCGCCAAATTTTTCTTGGGCCCCAAAAATAATTCTTGTACTTAAGAGCAAGTACAGCTTTTAGATAAAAACTTATTTCTTTCTACTGTCGAGCCTCGCATTATTTTAAAGTATCTGATTTCGTGACTAGACGAAGGAGAACGTGATTCATTTCAATGGCCTTGAAATAAAACGAAACATCCAGGAACTATCAGTGCTATGACGTTTTCTAAATATATCGATGAAGCATCACAAATTTCGAATATAATTGAAAAATCTCAAGAATATCGAAATAATCTCAAAAATGTCAAATTTTCAAAGTATATATGTACATACTCGTATCTTGCATATTCCTGAAAGTTCTCAAATATCGAATTATCCGTAAGTATGTAAAACGAAAGAAGATCCTCGCCTAGGGAGAAATATCGAAATTTTGGCATAATCTCGAAAAATGACTAAATATTGCGATTCAGATTTATGTATACGTGTAATTCTGCCCGTCTTCAAACTTAATTCGAATAAATTTGAAAATCATTAACAATCTTGATTAATCCTAGAAATGTCGGAAAACTTAAAAATTCTAGAATATAACGCAGAACGATCACAGAAAAATTGGAATAATCTCTTTATTTTGTGAATCTCGATTGATCTCGAACAATTTCAATAATACCGAAAAATCTGGATATTAATGAATAATTTCGGAAAGCCTGTCAAAATTTAAAAAATCCACGACAATTTCGAAATATTTCGAAAATTCATGTAAATATAACTTAATGTTACTAATACTATTAAGCAAAATGCTACTGCAAATAAGAATGGAACCCTCAAATAGTATCGGATAATTTGTTAAATATCGCAAGAAACATATTCTTAGAATAGACTTTAAGATTATTGAGTACCATCGAACCACACTCGAATAATCTTAAAACATCTCGAATAACCTGACAGTTTCGAAACAAAGAATCACCAACTAAGGCTCGAATATCTAAATTTCATTTCCATGCTAAACTCCAATAATCTCGAGAAATTTAAAAAAATAGAAGGTATGAAAGGTATGAAATCGGGAAGCGACGGAAATTTCCAAAATCGGGAGAACCCCGCCAAAAACAACCAAAAAAGAATGCAAGCACTAATTTCAAAATTGCAACGCTAAGTTTGGCTCAAGTATCTGTTAATTACCTTTCTAAAGACAAAAGCACTCCTAATGAAGGAAACATGTAATTTTTCGGTTATAGATATTTTTCTAATAAGAAAATTTCAAGAATTTCTTCTTGATTTTTATGAACATCAGAATGATACATCGCAATCTGCTAAGCAGTATTGCTCCCTTTTACATTCAAATTCAATATTTTCTAATCAAAATTTGATTTGTAAAAGTTTCAATTTGTTTTGCTAAATGCTTAATTTGATTTATAAAAAGTTAAATTTGAAGTGCAAAAGGGTTAAACTTGGAGTACAAAACGTATTTTACAAATAAATTAACACAAACGCTAAAATCGTTATCCTCTCATGGCGAAAGCTTTGATTTCAAACGAGTTTAGCAAATTGTCTTCTAAATCTACATATCTGTCAGAATCTAAAGGCAAGTCGGAACTTTTTCACCTTCAGCAATCAAAAAGAAATTATTGGGGATATCTTAACAAAATAATTTAATAGCAACAGGAATCATTTCTTCTTTCTCTAAAAATTAAACAACCACCTTATCTTAAAAATTTCGTTTTGTAAATTTGAAATAGTGAGCTTCTTTAATCTGAGCTATGTACGAAACGCTACAAGCCTAAAAGCATGTAAATCATGTTGTGACATAGACTGAAAAAATAACTACATAATGTCGAATTCGCGACTAGCTAATTTGAGTCTGTCTATGGAATTAGTTTTTAGTAAATATCGTGATTTGTGGCATTCCTATACAAGAAACAAATAAAATGGAAAGCGAGTGGGATGGTGCACGTAATATGCGATATCATAAGCGATAATATGCGTCCAAAGGTTCCAGATCTGGTCAGGGGGTGTTGGTCAAATAATGAACCCCTTCTTTAGAAAACTGAGATCGGCGCCGAAACTATTCGTTATTGTAAAACTCCACGTCTATTCTATCGTGAAATACCTTAGGACGTTTAGATTGTATCGACAATATTATCTAGTAATCTGATTCACCAGATTCTGATGACGAAGACCCATTAAATATATTTTCCATTTTTAACTTAAATTTGCAATTCATTATTTACAAATATTCAGTTTTGTAGGATATGTAATTTGACAGATCGTAAATGACGTTTTAAATTTCCCAATTTTCGAAAATAGCCGTATCCACTGTTTTAGCCATCGATATCGAGGTATAAATCCGAGGATACAATTTTAATCCAGGTTTGATTCATTGGATTTATCTTCGTTTACAAATACAAAAGAGGGGATTAATTCGCTGATTTATTACTATCCTCGTTTAAAATTGCGGGCCTCAAAATCGTTCGATTATCGATAGGCTTTGTATCACTTTCTTCAAGAATAAAATTGTACGCTATTTTGCTTATTTAATTACATAATTGCATTTCCCACTATAACGAAGTTATATCGGGTAAGTATTATCATTCTCACAAATATTTATAGTTTTGGATGAAATTTTTTACAAAGATAGATTTTAGTAATAAGCAGTTTATGCTAACGTTTGGGTCCATTCGAATCTAGAAAAGAAGCGGTCGTAGTGGAAGAGAAAACTGCCAAACAGATGATATTTTGTGGTCGACATGCGTGGTGATCATTTTAACAAAAATAGTAAACAAAATTTGTTGAACTATTTTCTGAGATAAAATGAAACTTTTCGAAGAAACAGTTTTCTACGGTTAATTCACTTTCCAAATTCCAACAATTGTTCCATAGGTGATTTTAAGACAAAATGAAAAGTTACCGTATAAAATGGAATTTAAATTTCTAAATTTACCTAAAATACTTTGCTAGTGACAAATAATATCGTCATTCGTTTAAAAATAAAATATTTCTAGTAAGCTTTCAATTTTAAATTATTTCTGTGACGTTTTATTGACATTTTATGATATTTTGTTGCAGATCGATACATTATTTAGTCGCCCTTAAATGATATCGAGCTATTATTATTATTATTAACCGGAGGGCCATGTGGGCGATAAGCCACCTCGCACCGCGACCTAAAAGATCTATTGTGCTGGACCCTACTTAATTATCCGTCCAGTCAATATTCAGGCTCTTAATGAATCTGACAATACTACTGGCCGGTACAAGATACATACTATCCGGGCTCATTGTTCTCCCTCCTAGATGTTGCAGTCTTTGCTGGAAAATGGCTGGGCAATGGCACAGAACATGTTCCGCTGATTCCGCTTCCAGACCGCAGAAGCGGCATCCATCTGTCGTACTTAGGCCCATCTTCTTAAGGTGATATCTTAAGGGGACATGACCTGTGAGGAAGCCAGTAAGCAGCCTCAACTCAGGTTTCCTAAGTTCAAGACACTCCTTAACCCTGACAGACGAAGGTGATATAAATTTCTTCGCCTGCCGTAAACCTGGAATTCTGCGCCAGTAGGAGGACTTTTGAACATCCTCCCAGCGTTTTACCGCTGCTCTAAGGTGTCCCTTAGTGACACCGCAGAAGGGTTCTGGTCCAAAAAATGGAGAGGCAGAACCCTCACGGGCGAGGCCATCAGCTGCCTCGTTTCCTTCGATTCCAGTATGACCTGGCACCCACATAAGTGTTACCTTATTTGAGCCTGCCAGATGTTTAATAACCTTCAGACAATCCCATACCAGCCTTGACTCAACGGTACAAGACCTAAGAGCTTTTAAGGCTGATTGGCTGTCTGATACAATATAAATCTTTGCATCGTTTAGGCCTTTTGCTATGCCTATCCTAGCGCAAAGTTCTATAGCATGTACTTCTGCTTGAAAAACGGTAGCATTGGTACCCAAGGACTTCGAGAGGGTAGTGCCACTCCCGTGTATTCCTATCCCCGCCCCATCTTCCGTTTTTGATCCATCTGTAAACCATACCATGGACCCTCGCTCAAATGATGGTCCACCTGCCCTCCACACATCCCGGTCAGGTAACCTAACACAGAATGGTTTGTGGAAGTCCAGTTTAGCTGGCATACAGTCGGAAGGCATTCCTATTGTAGGGTCTGTCTGAAATTCCTTAAGGATTTCCATATGACCCACCATATTGCCTGGCTTGATATTTCCTTCCGCCTGCATTTTCAGGGCCATACTTGCAGCGTCCTTTTTAATATGCAGGTGTAACGGTGTCAGTCCTAGAAGTGTCTCCACCCCCGCGGTTGGACATGACTTCATTGAGCCCGTAACACCGATGCAGGCTACACGCTGAACCTTATTCAATAAGGTTTGCGTTGTCTTCTGCTCAGTTTTAGGCCACCATACAACCGATGCGTAGGTGACCATAGGCCTAATGATTGTAAGAAATGACCAGTAGATCATTTTTGGTTGTAGTCCCCAAGTACGCCCATAGAGTCTTTGACAGGCCCAGAGAGCCTTGATGGCTCTATTTTGAACTTTCAACAAATGTTGGTTCCAGTTCAGTCTTTGATCTAGGATAACCCCTAGATATTTAACCTCGCTGGAAAAAGGAACAGTAGTACCGTTTAACGAGGGAGCTGTAAGCGCAAGCTTTGTCCTCCTCGTAAAAGGAACAATGACAGTTTTGCTTGGATTGACACTGAGCCCTTCCTGGTAACACCACTGCCATATTATATTGAGTGCATTTTGCATGCGATCAGAAATGACCTCATCAAACTTGCCTCTGATTATGATAGCCACATCATCCGCATAGCCCTGGACATCAAACCCATGGCTACTCAGAAGGACCAGTAGTCTGTCAATAACCAATGACCACAAAAGAGGAGATAGTACGCCTCCTTGAGGACAGCCCTTTACGGCCTTGATGGTTACTGATTCGCCACCTAGTCTGGCAGTAATCTCACGATGTTCCAGCATGGAACGGATCCACCTAATTGTGGAAAGTGGAACCCTTTTTCCCATTGCTGCCCTCTCTATAGATCCATAGGAGGTATTATCAAACGCCCCCTCAATGTCCACAAAGGCACAGAGGGCAATTTCTTTATATGTCACTGCTTTTTCAATCCTCGTGACTAGCCCGCTAAGGGCCATAACCGTGGATTTACCAGTTTGATACGCAAACTGGTCCCGATGCAGCGGATTCTTTTCAAGGACCTCACTTCTTATTTGGTAGTCCAGGATTTTTTCCATCGTCTTCAAAAGAAACGATGTGAGGCTAATTGGCCGATATGCCCTGGCCTGGGTGTCTGGACGACCCCCGCCCTTTGGTATAAAGACCACATTTACTTTCCTCCACAGTTTCGGAATATAATTAAAAGCATAACTTGCCCGAAACATCTGGATCAAGCTGGGGAGTATTTCCTCAATACCTTTTTGAAGTAAAGCTGGAAAGATACCATCCCCTCCAGCGGATTTGAAAGGTTTGAAAGACCCAATAGCCCATCGAACCTTGCTGGGTGTAAAAATTTTCCCAGAGAGACTCCAGATCCTACTGTGAGGCGAATAGGCCACCTCACTCGAAGGATCATATGAGTTCTCTTGGGCTCCTACCACTACTGAATCCGGAAAGTGGGTCTCTAGCAGTACCTCTAAGGTTTCCTTCCGGTTTTCAGTGAACCCCCCATCTTGCTTCTGGAGAAGTCCTAAACCATTTGAATGATCCCTGGAAAGGACTTTCTGGAGACGAGCTGCAGAGGGCAATTCATTGATTCCCTCACAGAAATTCCTCCAGGTAGCCCTTTTGGATCTCCTTAGTTCGAGATTATATTCCGTCAAGGCCATCTTATACTCGCCCCATTCACCGGTGCGTTTAGCCTTGTTAAATAATCTTCTCGATTTTTTCCTCAGTTTACCCAGCGTCCCGTTCCACCAAGGGACCATCTTTGTGGACTCTCTTCGCTTAACTGGACAGCTGTTCTCGTAAGCCAAGTGTATAGAATTATGCAGCTGGTTTGAACAGATCTCCAAACCCTCTGGAGACTCTATGTTCCCCACAACCGAGGGCATTTCTGATTCGAGTGAGACTCTATAGGAGTCCCAGTCGGTCAGTTTTGGAATTCTGATTTCCTGCCGCTGCATGGTCTCAGCCGCCAAATCGAATCTGATGTGCAAGTGATCCGATAATGAGGCCTCTTCAGACACATGCCAGTTTTTGACCAAGTCGCTGAAATGCGGACTAGCAAGTGTCAGATCTAGGACCTCTTGCCTAATCGCATTTATAAAAGTAGGTTTCCTTCCCCTATTGACAATGTCTACATTATTTGAGATCAGAAATTCAAAAAGGTACTCACCCCTGTTATTGATGTCCGTGCTACCCCACACCGTGTGGTGCGCGTTTGCATCGCATCCTATCAGGTAGGCCAGCCCATTGCGTTTGCAATGAGCTATGAGCCGCCTAACTTCAAGTGGAGGTATTAACTCTGAGTCTCCAGGAAAGTAGGCGGAGGCCATTATAGCCTCCTGTTTGCCTCTTTCACCCAGAACCTCCACCATTACTGCAACCAAGTCCCTGGAGATGAACTCTGAAATGGGAATAAAATTAATTTGCGAACTGGCCAACACAGCCGCTCTAGGACTCTGAGTTCCGTTATGATAAATTAACTTACCCACTTGATTTGGTATACCTCTAATCTGGTTACCAATCACCCATGGCTCCTGGATTAGAGCCATGCCAATGTTTTGGCAGATAAACCTGCGACAAAGGACGTCCGAAGACGCCTTTGCATGATGCAGGTTTATCTGCAGGCAGGCGATGTGTGCCTTCACTTCACCGAAGGCCCCTTCTGAAGGCCTTGCTCAGCCTCCTTTTCAGCACCGCCACCACCCGCATGCATTCTTTGTCCGGCCGATGGCTGACCAGTGTCCTCCATCGCCGTTCTGCTGGCCCCCGCTGCCTGAGAGCCTCCAGGCCTAACCAGTGGCTTGCACGGGAGGAGTCCTTGTGAGGCCTTCCCCCGCGGAACCCCTGACGCCTTCCTCTCCCTTTCCCGCCTTCTCCTCACCTGTCTCCTGGAGAGGGCGGTCACCCCGGTGGTCTTAGCTAAAGGTGCCGCTACCGTAGCTTCTACAGGCTTCACCACTTGGGTCCCGCCGACAGAAGCTGGCTTAGCCCCACTCTGACCACCCTTGGGATGCAATTGTACAGTCCCAAACTTGTAGTTGACCTTAAAGCCAACCCGCTTGAGCTTCTCAACTGACGAGTGGTCCATAGAGAACGTGAAAAAGGCCGAAGAGCCTTTCGCCTCCCTCCTGATCACTCTCCAGTTGATCGCCTGCATGCCCTCATTTTGGCTTTTTATAAAACTAAAAAGCTTCTCTGTGGGCAATTCAGCACTATTTGGGAAGGTGCCGAACACAATCCTGGCTCGAGGCAGGTTTTCCGCCTCGGCCACGATCAGCTGCGCACCCTCCCATGGCTTGATATTACCTATGGCCTCCCTGAGCCACTGAACAGTGGCCCGGTCAGCACAGGTTAGTACCAGCCAACCAGGCCGAAGCTGACTGCCAAGGAACTTAGGTTTAAGCTCCTTGGCCTCCTGCTCTAGCACCTTATCTAGGATGCCCTCCTGGACAGCCTTTAGCTGCTCTCCAGTGAGGACAACCTCTGGAAAACCAGTGGGCAAGATCCCAACTATCTCCGACTCCGCAGCCTGCCTGAAGGTAAGTCCAGACCGGACCGCAGAACCCGAGACCGTCGGGACAGATTCCTCTCCCCTGGCCTTCTTTTGTGCCGGTGGAGTACCCTCATCCGAGCGGATCCTCTTTGACGGTGGGGCCTCTGCGGGAGCACAAGACTCCCTTTGTGGCCGCATCGCCAGAAGCCTTGTCTCGCTTCCGGGCGGTTTGCCCTCAGCAAGAAGCCTCCTGTACCGCTTCTTCGCGGCCCCACACATTTTCACGCGAGGAGCCGCGGAAGGTTTGTCAGTGCTGCTGACAGCTAATTTCGGGTCCTCCCCGACGACTTTGCTTTCCCCTGCTTTCACAGAGGCGATACCCCCACTTACGGGGTCCGAGTTCTCATCTCCTGAGGTGTCCATGTCGGAGTTGAGAACTAATTTCTCAATCCCCGAACGGAGCTCCCCATCCGATAGACCACTCATCGAGAGTCCCACAGCGGAAAGAGGACCGAGGCCCTCGAACACCACCGCGGAACTATCGCTGGTATATGACGCTTTAGGAGCGTCATCATCCTTATTATTTTTTAAGTGTTTCGACATTTTGTTCCCACGAGTTGCTGGGAAAAGAGAGTCGCCTGTGGGACACCCAGCTTTACCACAGGAAGGCTAAATAAAACTGGAGGGCGCCTGGTATCCAGAGTCCGCATACTTTGGACTGATTAACCTATCAGCCATTCATCCATCGGCATATGCTGTTCCACCTTAGATTAGGGTTTTTTATCAAGGGTTTCTCCTTTAGCGCCGTACTTTAGCCTGTGCCAAATGGTCAGAAGTACCAAAGGGCCTCAGTTACCAGTGATTGCCACGAGGAGGCAGTACGTACACTTGCGAATTGTGACCAGGTTACCCCTTCCACAATTGTACCCATCACGCCAGCTGCCTAAAACATGACCAGAACAGCTCGCGTAATGTGCACCCTACCGAAAGGTTACGGAGCTGGTAGATTACTCTACTCAACTTTGATCCCCCCCTCCAGTAGACGCCAAATCACCATATCGAGCTATTAGGGGGGAGCAGTTTGCGGATAGGCGCGATAGGAGATCTAGCAAAAGTAATAGTTTGTGATCAGGATGTGGGCTGTTTATTGGTCACAATAGATAATTAACATTAATTCTGGTTTTGTATTGTTTGTGTTTTATTTGCTTGTATTGCTCGAATGGTCCACAGCAATGCTCCCTTCAGACTGAAGCACCGAGAAAAGAATTATATCAGCCAATTCTCACGTTGCTCAGACAATTTTGTGATATATAAACCTTCAGAAGAGAAATTTTTAACATTGTGGATGCTCTCTGAACGGACTAAATTACATTTTTCATAATTTTCAACAATATACTAGAGATGTATAACCTAGTTATACATCCCTACCCACTGAACTTATTCTTAAAGGTCGAAGATGAAAAATGGTAAATGCGATTTTGATTGCTGTTCAACATGTCTCAGTTCCAGCGTTTTAAAACTCGCTCTATAAAATTTGTTATTCGCTTTTTACTGATCGAATAATAATTTTTACAACTGATCAATTTGAATAGTGAGTAGAAAACGAAACATATTGAGATATGGTATTCTCTACTTACTTTATTACGAAATATTCTATTCGTTATTCAAACAAAGCGAAGAGTGAAACTAAGGATTAAAATATTTGAATTTTTGGCCAAAATTATCACTGTTCGAACTCAATTCTCGATATAGCCCCAAAAATAAATCAAAACAATTTTTCACCTTTAATAAAACTTTACATTAAAATTCTATCCAAAAATTATTCACTAATTATTCATTCAGCAGTGAATAAAACAGAAGAAAAATATATTTCTATTCTATTCGCTCTTCGCTCATTATTCATTTGTTACTGAATATTATTCATGAATTTTTGGTTTACTATTCTGATCGAAGAAGATAAAAGTGAATTCGAAAATTCATTTAAAACGAAAAAAATGGGAATAAAAACAAACAGAAGAGTAATTTTAAACGCTGCTCATTTCCAAATAATCGAACATTAATTGTGAGTCTGTGATTTGGTGGCATGGGTATAGAAGATTTATATTGTCATGACCAATTATGATATTTGGGAAGGGGTCTCCAAATTAAAAAAAAACCCGTGTCATCTTTTAAGGAATGCCCGGCACAAAATAATAGACCGTTTTTGTCAAATATAAATTATTGGTTTAGTGACGTATAACGGACAATTTGTGGGAAAAGTGTCGTTCAAGGAGTCAAATAAACCTAAATTTTTTTTTTCTATTATGCTTTCAACTTGTTCGATTCACTTTATTTGATTTGTTCATAAAGTACTGATTTGTTTTATAGTCTTACCGCTCCATTTACTCTCTCTAAAAAGAATTACCGAACAATTATATAAACTTAACAGTAATACATACTGTTAACGACATTGTAATTTGAAACTCGAAATTATTTCAAAAATAAATCAAAACCAAAGATATTCGTTCGAGCTTATTTTGTGACTGTGGGTTGAACATAAGACATAATGAACGTTAATATTAATTAATTATAAATGTTGTTGCTTAAAATAAGCGTTGAATCAATTGTTTACACATCATTGTATATTTAGTTGTTTTCATTAGCTGTATCTCTTGACGTTTGATCTCGTGTGGATCAGATTATCAGATCAATTTTTGTTGTTGTTTTTAATGTAAACTATGATGTGATGCAGATTACTTGGTGTCATCATAAACTGCGGTTATTTTACCATAAACAATTTGATATTAGATAGTAATCATAAAATTGATCGTTTTGTTTGTAGCGGATACTGTAGTGAAAGGAATGAGTAGACGATAAAGCTATTAAGTTAATTAAGCTCTTACTTGTAGTATGGCTACGTCTGATTGTTGGGCGCTTGAATACATTTTAGATGGTTTACTTCCGAAAAGACAATAATTGAATTGTACAGTTACAAATGACAAGTCAAACATTTATTAACGCAATTTTCCTCTACCATCAATATTAATGTATGCATAATTAGTCATCTCTCTGTAATGTATGTAACTCTGATTTTTGCATAACTGACATTTTAAATGGGAACGAATAACCATTCTTAACTTTAGAAATGCATATTTTTGGCGTAGCTCATTAACCACTGTCTCATGGTTTTGGTGTAGGTAAATTGGATGTTAATAATCTACGATGAGTTTAGTTATCCTGTGTAATTTTGGAAGTATTATCGGTCTATTTGTGTATTCATTGATGTCTTTCATGGCATTGATTCTGACTTTCACTCACAGAATACCAGAATCATCTAAATATGGTAGGGTGATAATGAATTATTCATATCAAAATCTTTTGAAGCTATTTTGCTTGTTTTGCCCTTATTTTGAACAAATTTTTCTGAGTTCGAAACCCAGTTTCTGATATTGAAGGCGCCTGGTCGATGAATGTACTGAATTTGTTTAGCCATTGTTTCAGCATCTTCTTCTGTGTCAAATCTGTCGATCGTATCATCAAAATAGTGATGTTATTGAACGGCTTCAGCTGCTTTCGGAAATTCACTTTCAAATACTTGTCCATTTTTCTTTTTTATAAATTCTACACAAGTTGGAGAACACGCTGCTCCAAAATTCATTACATTCATCTAGGCAAGTTAGACACGTGCCTATATAGGGCTCGCAAATTTCTTTCCAGCGAACCACCACAGCGCACCATTTTCATAGAAGTCCCACTCAAGGTATTTTATTTACACTTTAATCGTTTTAATACAATTTATTAATAAAACGTATCATAAACAATAAACGTTTGCTGTTTAAAAAATTAAATTCAAACCCTAGAAACAAACCCAAAAATCGACTTCTACAATTTTTGTACATCGGGAGCGATTTTTGCGTCCCGGAAGACCGGCTACTAATGTTTGATAATGCGACACGAATATTTTTCCAAATTGCCTCATTATTTTGAAACAGGTTTTCTATATTCCTTTTATTTTTTAATTCTCGCGCAACTTCTGTCCAAAAGATATGTCGGGTTTAGGTCATCTTGGTGTCTTTTTACATGTTTTGGTCCATTAGTCCATTAATTCTAAATATTAGTCCAAAGCCACGCTAGGAAAATGTTCCGCAAACCATAACGTTCCCATCTTCATGCTTCGTGGTATTAATAGTGTACATGTGATCCAATTCTTTATTTTTCGGGCGTCTCATTTACACCTTGCCGTCCGATCAATCAAATTAAACTTCGATTCTTTGCTCCAGAAGACTTTTTTTCGGAAACGCCAATGGTTTGTGTAAAGTGCAGGTGTTGTTTTAAGAAATGCAGGCTTCATTTTAATTTTTTTGTGTTTTTGCATGTAATGCATTCTAAATGCATTCTAATATTAAATTGATTCAAAGTTCTAATAAAAAAAACTGAAACTTGCTGCCAATGGGCGCTTTCAGGTCCACCAAACTGAAGGCAACATGTTGAGTAAAACAATCATGTTATTTTCTGAATGCAACCGGATCTATCGAAAATTTTATGGCAATGTGATAGATCGAATCTTAATTATTCCATCAATAAATTTTCAATGCCAACATGTTGTGGGAACTGAAAGCGCCCATTGTATGTTTGGGAAACCTAAAATAAAAGAAAGACAGGAATTAAATTAATTTCAAATAATGTAAAATTGCAATTGGCTTACCTAACCATTATGATTGTTGTAACGTAAAATTAATGTCCAAATGAATAATAAAACATTAAATAATAATAAAAAGTAAACAATACCAGGGTTGTGAATAACAGACAAAAAATTATAATTCACCGAGATTACAATTTAATATTCAAATATAGAGGGCAGCACCGCTGACTTAAATGCTATCCAAAGATGTAATATCTGATCAATAAAATAATATTTTTTGCACTTGGTAAAAGTTTTGAGTTTTATTTCAATAATTAAATTTAAAAATCGTTAAATTGAACAAACATTTGAGGTTGCTGTCACCACAGGTCCCATAGTATCGCCGCTACGATAAAATGCCGCAATGACAGATTTCTGACGTTTGTGGAAATGGCCCATCCACATACTCCCGAAAAATACAAAAAGCTAAGCGTGTACATAATTTGTACTTAAGAAAATGTAAAGCCATCTATCTTATGATTCACAATCTGTTGTAAATGAACACATGCTTTAAACTGAGAGTGGAAACTTGATGTTGTTCTTAAGGACAAAATTTTCGTAAATTAATAAATAAGTAAACACGTAATAGAAGTATCCGATCATCTCTTATCTCTACGCGATTTTTTATTATCCTGGCTGTTGAAAAAGGATCACTCTTACACTTCTTAATAATAGTCCTATCTTCCTTTTCATTAATTTTTAGAACTTGGTTTTTTCTCGGACTGTTTTCGAAGTTCCCGCCCGGTATCATTATAGGTTCTAATGGTTACAATATGCCATTTACATAATTCGAACTTCATACAAATTAAAGGAGAATTTTAAGTTGACGGAAAGAGACAGAAAGAGACAGATATATTTTTTTTTATTTTTTTTTTCAATATGTTCTCCTTGAACCTTATAAATTTATTACATTTTTGAATTAACTTTTCTAAATCCTCGTAAAAATAATTTGTATCTTTGTCTGCAAATTGTTCATTTACCGCTGTTTGGAATGATTCATCGCTATCAAAATGCTCTCCACGAAACTCTATTTTCAAATTTGGGACAAATAGAAAGTAATCGCTGAGTTCTACAACAAACTATTTTGAATAATCACAAAATACGGTAAAATTTAATGACTGTTGCGATTAAAATACTGTTGAAAAATATCCGATAATCTAGAAGTGTATCTAGTTTTGTGGCCACCACAAAGTTCCACTTTGTTAGAAATCTTTCAAGAGCGACAAATTATTTTGCGTACATATTACATACGTTTCAAATGAGCGATCGTTTTTTTAAAATATTGTAATATGAGGAAAACAACTATTGTTGTTGCTTGTATTCAATCGAAAAATTACCATAGAGCAAACACCCCACCTTTCACACTTAATCTAAGAAAACGAAATTTTGCTTCTAAAAAATTAAGCTAGCTTAAAACCCAGGGGCCTAATTAAGTAATTCGTCGACTAATTTCGACGCCTATCGTTTAGAATTAGAAGGTGTAGGAAAAAAAAAGAAAATAATAGTTATGGTTTTCTTTTTCTTCCTCTACTTTCTAATTCAAAACGATACCCGTCGAAAATAGTCATCGAATTGCATAGTTAGGCCCCAGAGTTTCCTGTCATTTCGAGAAAGAGAGTGGAATCGAAAGCTTGCCTAGGGCCCGGTTTTACTTTAATCCGCCACTGATATAGTTCTGGTGGTTTGTTTTAATTTAGATCAGTCCAAAGAAACCTCTGGTAATCTCGAGCACTTTCTCTAATGAGCACTTGATGATACAGTATACGTAGACCAATGAACAAAGCATATCAGAACCTTTCAATAATGCTGTATTCAATTAGGTACCATTAACCTCTGATTGTGCATCCAGTGACGTAGCTAGAAATTGCTAATGGGGGTTTCTTAAACAAAAACTTATTTCTGTAAGGAAATAATGCTTACGAGTATTTGTTTAAATTCAATTTTTTGAAAAATCTCCTGGCCGATTGTGTTTCATATAGATAATTCTTAAGGTGTCTGAGCGCCGTCGAACCCTTCAATTGCAGATAAGCCCTTCTAAAAGTCTGACAAATATTTTCTGATAATTTTTTTATTATAGGTAGAAGCATTCAAGATCTACCGGACCGTATTTTAAACATTTTAATTAACTACGCTTACGTAGGTTGTCGAATTTCCAGCTTCTTACAGTTCAATCTTTGAGTGAGACGACTTTTTTGGACAAAGTTAATGAGAATACTTTATTTTAATTTATTCATAAAAAAAATGAAAAAGCATAATTTATAAAGAGTCTCCGTATTTTATTAGCACTAGTTTAGACTCAAAGGATTTCAAAAATTCTTAAGATTCATAAGATTCATGCGACTCATAACATTTATAAAATTCGTAAGAAACACAAGATTCATTAGGTTCAAGAGATTTATAAAACTAATAAAATTCTTAAGATTCTTAAAGGTTGAAATTCCAAAGGTTCATAAGATTTAGTTGAACCACAAGGTTCATAGGATTCTAATGTTTAATAAGATTCACGAGATTCTTAAGATTCATAGGATTCCTAAGACGGACAAGATTCATAAGGTTAAGATTCATAATATTCATGGGATTCATAAGATTCATGGGAATATGTCATTCATAGAATTCGTTAGATTCATAAGATTCCTAAAATTAATAAGATACATAGGATTAATACGATTCATAAGATTAATTAAAGTTTTATAAGATTCATTCTCAATATTCTTGAGATTCCTAAGATTCATAAGAGTTGAGCCACAAGGTTCATAAGAATCTTAAGATTCAAAAGCTTCGTGAGATCCATAAGATTCATAATATTCAAGAGATTCATAGAATTCATAAGATTTATACGACACATAAAATTCGTAAGATTCAAAAGATTCACAAGGCTTATATTGTAAGATGAATAGAAACCTTATTCAACCTTATTCATAAGGTTCAACAAGATACTTTACATTCACAACTGAATCGACAGTGATGGGTAATTTGGAAAATGTAGAATAATTTTGTGAGAAATTCGTTTTAAATTCAGAAAGTTTTGTGAGCCAACTCATTGTGTGACACTACGGCCAATTCTTTGAGGACACATATAGGTTACATGTATTATACCTATAACAGGTATTGATTATTTTCCTAATTCGAAATATAAATGATTTTATTTACGGTCTGGATAAACACATTACCATGTAATGATTTTATATATGAAGCTCGTGAGGAAGAGATTTTAACACCCCGCAACCCATCTTCACTACGCCACTAGCTGCATCCCGCACACTGGTCTAAATTTTACGGGTTAATTTGGGTTTATTACAGCAAATAGAGGAAGATACCAATATTTTTTCCATCTGGTGGTTGCTCTGCATTATTAATTTTTTGCATGTAGTCGTTGTTCGGTATAATGTTCTATGACCTTTTTCATATTTTCAGCGAAAATTTCTTCATTTCTAATTCGTTTTACAAGGCAGTCAAGACGTTTTTCTGCCATATCAAAACTATTTGGGAAACTAAAATTATCATATTGCCATAATATCGGTGTTCCTTTTCAAAACCAGCATCTTCTAATTTGTAAATTTCTTTTGCATGAAATTAAACATTGCAATCACAAATTCTTGGTTCTTTAACATCTTTACCTAATGTTCCTCCAATCATCCAACCTAATCGTGTTTTGGTAGCGATTGGATCATTTGGTCCACCTTCACGATGATGTTAGCGGTAAAAATAAGTGGTAATGATTGATCCCGATTAGTAACTTCGCTTTTTGAAGCGAATAGCTATCAATTCTTCGTTCGATCTTCAGAAATCACGACTTCAACCTTGTAGATTTATTAGCCTTACAATTTGCAACGTTTAATAATTTATTGCTTCTAGAATCATCAACTTTAATATTGGGCTGATTATATTTCATTCATTACATCATATTTGAACTATTTTTCTGGAGAAGCTCGTTACGCCATTCTTCACATCTGTTAATGCCACACAGAATCCCTCGTTTATATTTTGAAGAAAAATGTTGCAATAAACATGTTCGACATAATCGATTTTTGATTATTATGTCCCATCTTCGATTTAGAGAAATTCTGCAACATGGTCAGATGAAGTTCCGTACACTGCACAATTAAATTTTATTGTTGTTTCACGAACATTGCCCTTCTGATTTAGAAATTCATACATCATCTGCCAAATAACCTATATATTAATGGAACCTAAACTATCCAGGGATGGGGACTGCGATAAATTAATTTCTTAACAGGTAGGGCATCACTGAGCGTTGGGTAGGGCGTGAATAACATGAATTGCAGAAAATTTCAAGATTTTGCAAACATAATCGGTACAAAAACTTCGTTTGTCGAGGTTGGATATGAAATCGAAATTGTGATACCAATGTATTGTAGTTTAGTTATGAATATGCTGCAATATTTTATTGTTAGCACGACCTTAAACTTAAGGTACCTCAAATTGCGGCACTTAATGGCTATCCAACGTATCTTTTGAGCATTGAATTATATTGATTAACAACGCCTACTGCAAAAGCAGTATTTGATCACAAGCGTTGGAATAAATCCAAGATTTTCCAAATTTTGATTTTTCGCTAATACTAATTAATTTCGGAGATAAATGTAAATATTTTATTTAATTACTTAGTTCAAATATTTGACCCGCGAATTTTAATTACACAATTTTTTTTGTTTTCACCCCCGCCAAAAGATATTCGCTATCGCTGCTCTAGAGGTTATATTGTTTAGTATATTTATTATTAAATTATTAGACAAGAACAATTAATTGCTCGTAATTTATCATTGTTATGAAAATTAAAATTTTAGCTTTTAGACGAAAATAGTTTCCAAGGAAAATAAAATGACATTCGACAACGTAAGAACAAATACATTAAAGAAATAATTTCTATTTTCGCGTGACTTACCTACATCTAGCATATAATTCTAACAAATGGTTTCATTAATGTTATACGAGAAAGTTATATTATGTTGGAGACTTTCTATTACACATGTAAGTTACTTTAAATAAGAATACTTGTTATGTCGCCGTCCAAAAGTTAAGCATATCGTATGACAAAAGTTTGTTGTCTACCACTTAAGGTGGTATTCGCGAAAATCTAGTTATCGTTAAACTTCACTTGAATAGAATTTTTATTAATGTCACTTTCATAGCACATAACCTAAACTTAAGTGAACACATAAATTAACGAACGGAAATCAGGTAATTGTGGTATACCGGTGTGAAGTTTTTAATAAATGTTTTAACACATTTCACGTAAGTGTACAATTGTTAGATAATGTAATTCAAGAAAAAATGTATGTATGTATATGAGAAACAAGATCCTACCATAGCACCATAAACCAAATAACAAAATCATTCTACACTTTTCTAAATAACACAAGTCTCAGAGATTGGCTCGCATAGGCACCATATAGGATAAAAAGAGGATACATTAGGCTTTCCAAATCTGTATGTGTTATTCCATAATCATATATAGTCGATCATTTTGGAAATATTTGAAAATTTGTCATCGGAGCCCAACCCTAAATTTTGGAATAACACATACAGATTTGGAAAGCCTAATATATTCTCTTTCTATCCTACTCGTATATGGTGCCTATGCGAGTCAATCTCTGAGATTTGTGTTATTTCGCAAAGTGTAGAATCATGATTTTCTAATGATTTTGTTATTTGGCTGATGGTAAGATCTTGTTTATCATATATACATTTTTCTTGAATTACACTATCAAATAATTGTACACTTATGTGAAATGTGTTAAAAAGAAGCGTTAAAACTTCACACCGGGTCGAGGTATGAGGTATGAGTGCTGGATATGAAGACGATCGCATGTAACGCGTATGTTGTTATGTAATATTCCGAAATTGCCTAAATAGGCTCAATACAATCACAATATAACGTGATAGGATTTGTTCTTTAGGTATGGGTAGCATATTTTTTATACCAAAAAGTCTTAAAATTAGCAAATGTATTTGGCGTTATAAGCATAACACTGTAAGGAGGGAATTCACAACTTAAAATTTGAAATATAGAAGGAGCGGTACACGACCAAAGCATGCAATATCTTTGGAGATATTACGATACTTTAGAATTTCTAGAATAAAAACGAGTTTCTCAACCTTTTTGAAGCAATGTAAATCAGACCATTTAAATTACGTGAACAAAAATGTTTATGTGAACAAAAAAAGTTTGCAAAATTCATTCGACCTTAGAAAGAGAGCACTTCAGAAGTAATAAAATGATGGGAAGTAATTTAATAAAGGATAATGTAAAGCGCTTTAACACCTGAGAGCTTACGAGAACAGTTACAGTTGCATCGTTTAAATGTGACCATTTAACACATTTAGATTTTTTACAATGGAGAACGATCAATCATACATCATTCTTTAAACTATCTGTGCTACACTCAAATTCTCTAAAAAATAAGATAATGACTTCACTACCATCTCAAACTATCGTATGTGAAAATTTCCTTTTCAGGATGGAAAAATTATTCGATAATTTAATATATTGTAGAAACATTGAAAAAAATTCGCATAATATTTGAAAGTTTGCTAAAACCATTATTAATGATTCTATATTGACGATTGTACAAGTAGATAAAGCGCGTGTTATCAGTGCTCCTGTGGAAAAGAGAAAAAATGAGGTAGCTCACTTTTCTAATTCCGTTCGATGTTGAAAGGCCGAATGGGTCGGAAGGCCGAATGTCGAAAAGCCGAACGCCGACAGGCCGAATGGGTCGGAAGGCGGAATGTCGAAAGGCCGAATGTCGAAAGGCCGAATGTGTCGAAAGGCCGAATGTGTCGAAAGGCCGAATGTGTCGAAAGGCCGACTGTCTAATGGCCGATTGGGTTGAAAAGTCGAAAGTGTTGAAGGGCCGAATGTCGAAAGGCTGAATGTCGAAAGGCCGAAATGGGTCGAATGGCCGAACGTGTGGAAAGGCCGATTGAGTCGAAAGACCGAATTTTCATTAAATTTTCCTTCACTGTATTGATTGAAATCTATATTTAAAACCATTGAATTTATTTCTTAATGGAAAATGATTTAAATAAATTGAAAATACGTGCTAATAAATCCTGTGTATGTAGCTTATTAATGTGATCAAATTTTGTCGGAAAAAAAATGTATTTATTTTTCTTTTTTTATTATAATTAAAAATATAAATTTTAAAAATTTTCATTCATTAAAAGATGAAAAATTAAAATCAATTTCGACAAAAAAGGTCCTTCGCGTCGGCCTTTCGACATATTCGGCCTTTCAACACATTCCGCCTTTCGAAATTCGGCTTTTCGATTTTCGGCATATCGACATTCGGCCTTTCGACATTCGGCCTTTCGACATTCGGCCTTTCGAGATATTCGGCCTTTCGACACATTCCGCATTTCGACACATTCGGCCTTTCAAAATTCGGCCTTTCAACATTCGGTCTTTCAACATTCGGCCTTTCAACATTCGGCCTTTCGACACATTCGGCCTTTCGACATTCGGCCTTTCGACACATTGGGCCTTTCGACATTCGGACTTTTGGCCCTATTCGCCTAATTCTGGAGCTAAGTAACAAATATGAAAACAATTTTTCCACATTCGATAATTTGTGATGGTAGAGATGATGTATAAACGTGAAAGCTTGTAAAAAGCAAATTACTTTTATGTGTTCGATTTGGCTACTACTCCAATATTATCGAGAAATAGCAAACTCATAAAATATTAAATTCTTTCGATTTCCAAAAAAATATCGATTTTTTTATTTGCCAAAAAAAATGAAAAAAAAAAATTGATTAATTTGTATTTGTATTGGTGAAAAAAATAACAAATAAAAAAGCGAGGTTATGTTTATTCATTTTACAGCATTTTGCATATTGTATTGTGAAATCTTTACCATAAAAATATAAAAAATGATAATTTAGATTAAAACGCAACTATTCGCATCAAACTATAACTACAAATGATTTATGAAAATAGCGGCTTATTTTTGTTTACCTAATTTTGACGTTTACATTTCTACGTATTTGTGAAATTTTTATGAAATCTATCAAAAAATTCGAATTTGTGACAAATGATCCGGATCAAAAAATAAATCAATTTGTTTCTTTCGAAAGAATATGTAATGTTAAAATGTCAAAAAAGATTAAAAAAAAATCAATTTGTTGATGTATTTTTTCCCCAAAGAATTCGACAAAAGTAAGCTTTGCTTTTTACAAGTTTTCAAGTTTTTTACATTATCTCTAGGACGTGCCTCATTTTGTTTAACGAACAGAAGTTTGACAAAATGACATTTCCCAATTGTTGAATACAAGATTTTTGAAGTGAATTTTTTTTTACACGGAATGTCTCGAAAAAAATAAAAATAGTGAAACGAAATTCTCAGACGGTCGTGCTCGTGGGGAACCAAATTTTTATTTTCGGAAAATAAATCGGGTGAGGAAAAATCAACACACATTTTACATAGCAATACAATTGACGATTGGAGCCGTGATTTTACAATAGATAAAATATTTGAGGCTGCTTGGCTTCAAACAATGTCCACTATACCATATTTTACTCGTTCTGCAAGCGCTGTTGCTAATTTTTATAGGATAGGTAGTACTTTCTCTTATTTCCAATCGTAAATAACAACAACGTTATTGTTCGAACAGTCGAAGCAAGTAGTGTATTGATTTGGTAAATTTACAACAACGGTTTTACTTAAAGCTAGTACAACACATACATACATACGTAAGACTAGTACAACCAAAAAAAAATGTTTGCTGTACTTTGGATATTTCTTAAACAACAAAAACATGTTTTTCTAAAGCAAAACGCCATTAGCTTCCGAAATTTATTTTGAGGGATTGGTTTTAATATATCCATTCATACAAAACAAGCGTATTTGTAAATAATTTGTTTACCCTATGTCTTTCTCGTTCTTTCTCATGTAACATATATAGGTACCATGATATAAATATGACAAGGTATATTTGACAACTGAAAGCACGTGAGGCATGACTGTACACGATAGAAAAAACAGAAATCTATACCAAACGGTGTCAACGTTACGAAATATATAACTCGAAGTGACGTCACAGAAAGGAAACATGGCAACAGGTCGATTGGTTGGAACATCCCTCTGTAAATATTGTTATCATGTATACGTGCATAAATAAATATCACAACCGCCAATACCATTATAATACATTATGCTATTTAGATATAAGCGATTGCTACGTCAATTAACATAAATCAATATATACATACATATACAATAAATGTAAGCGTAGTTTATCATTGAGTGGCGCTACAACGTCGCAATCCACCCCATGACCCCACAGGGGTTATATGGTATGATAGCCCTCCATCACCAACCATGAAGAATGTTTCAGTTTGGAATTGCAGTGGTTGGGGTCGGACGTATGGGTGCCAAAGTGGTCGAGACTGGCCAGAATATTTCTGAATGTTCTAGAAGATTCCAGAATGTTTTCAGAAAGTTCGAGACCATTCTAGAATGTTATAGAATCTTCCAGAAGGTTCGATAATGTTCTATTATGTTGGAAAACGTTCTAGAATGTTGAGAATCTCCTAGAATATTGCAGGATATTTGAGAATGTTCTAGAATATCCCAAAAGTTTCTGGACCTTCGACCTTCCACTTAACCTCATTCAAATTCTACTTCCGGTTTTGCTACCTCACTTAACTTTTATTATAAATTCTGGCCTCACAAAATCGATATTTCCTGATGCGTGGAAAATTGCTACAATTTCGCCTATTCCAAAAATACCGAATCCATCTACAGTAACTGATTTTCGTCCTATAAGTATATTACCAACATTATCTAAGGTTTTTGAAAGAATTATTCATGCTCAGATCAGTGGCTTTATTGCTAAACATAACCTATTGGATGAACTACAATCTGGATTTCGTGCCCAGCACAGTACTACAACTGCCTTGTTGAAAGTTACTGATGATATTACTATTAATATTGAAGATGGTAAAGTTGCAGTTTTGGTTCTCTAAGACTTTTCAAAGGCATATGAAAAAGTAGACCACGCTATGTTGTTATCGAGACTATGTTATGAATATAACTTTTCCAAGACTGCTTGTCAACTTATAGGTTCTTACTTGCATCTGCGACAACAATCTGTAAAATATCATGGCAACTTTAGCGACAACATTTTTGTCACATCTGGGGTTCCTCAAGGATCTATTTTAGGACCTATTCTGTTTTCATTGTACATAAATCAAATTTGTCAATCAATTAAACAAACGGGAAACATTTGCTATCACCTTTTTGCGGATGATTTGCAAATCTATTCTTTCGGGGATATTGATTCGGTTGACGCTGTGATTAATAATCTAAATCAAGCTTTATGTAATATTTTGGAATGGTCCAAAGTGCACAAACTTCAAATCAATCCTGCGAAGTTACAAGCCATACTAATAACTAACAAAAAATGTATAAATTTACCGATAAACAGTCTTTTAATTGACAATCACAGAATTGAGTTTTGTGACGTTATCAAGAGTCTGGGGTTGATCATAGACACTAAATTAAATTGGAGTACCCATGTTAATAACCTATGTGGTAAAATTTATGGTATCTTAGGTAAATTGCGGTGCACGGCGAAATTTATTTCAAGTGATGTGAAATGTCATATCATTCGTACTCTTGTGGGACCTTTACTTTCATATTGTTCTTCGATATATTCGCAATGTTCCAAGAAGTCCCTACGAAAGTTAAATGTTGCTTTTAATTCTTGTGCTAAATACATATTTTTGAAGCGAATGGGCGATTCAATTTCGCACCTTTCTGTACAGATATTTGGTGTAAGCTTGAACCAGTTTTTGGAACTGTCGGTGTTGACTGTGATGTTTGGTTTGACTAAAAAGAAAGTTCCGAACTACCTTTATGATAAACTGAAATTCTCGAAATCGCAGAGGACATTAAATTTAAATTTGCCTAAATCATGCAAAACTAAGCCAATACAACGTGCTTTCTTTATCCATGGAGTGAAGCTCTGGAATAGTCTGAATCCGTCTATAAAGGCAGCATCTAATTTGCGTGGTTTCAAGGGACTGTACCTCGAGGGGCTGATTGGCACATAATTTGTTTCCATTATTTTTCTTTTTTCTTTTTTCCATTATCACGTCTTCTAATGTTTTATCTTTTGTTCTTAATCTTTTCTTCTGTATTTTTAATTATATTATATTTAATTTTAATTATTGTTCTAATTATTTTTCTGTGTAATTGCTGGAATACACATAGGAATATATCCCTGGATATTGTAAAAAGGCTATGCCTTATTTGTGTATAATTAAATAAATAAATAAATAAAATGTTCCAGAATGTATTAGAATGTTCCGGAATGTTCTAGAATTTTTCAGAATGTTCCAGGATGTTCGAGAATGTGTGTAGAATGTCCCAGAAATTTGTAAATCGTGGAATGTTCGAGAATGTTCTAGAATGTTCCAGATAGTTCTGGACCATCGAAGGGCTTCCTAGAAATCGGAAATGGATGTCCAGAATCTTTTGGAACACTGTCGAATGTTCTGTTTTCCTGTTGTGGTGTCACTTTTGGAAATCAATCAGAGCAGAACAAGAAAAAGTGACAATGATAGAAAGTGAAATAAATTTCAGTCAAAATTTTTAGCGAGCAATATATTAAGTGGACTTTTAGTGTATTAAGTAATATTAACATTTAATAGGACGCCGAAACGTAAAAGAGAAGAAAATCTTGCCAATAGTGAATCGAAAAAAGGAGACAGAAAGGACAGCAAAGAAATGAAACATATGAAGAACAACGGAAAAGAATGAATAGATTGAGAAAAAACGTAATAGATGAACAACGACAAGAAATTAGAGCAGAGGATCGAGTGAGACACTCAGCAAGCAGACATAGAGAAACTGCTGAAGAAACAATATTACGTAATGAACTAAGTATAGTTACATTGAGTGAAGTTCGTGGAATACGGCAATCGCAAGCTCATGAACAAAACGTGTACATTACGTTATACTAAAGAGTACAACAAACACAAACATGTTGTCATTGGCAAAATGAATCAAGTGTGTCAGTTCTGCGGTGCCAAGAAATTCAATAGAGAAATACCAAGAACGTGTTGCATGAGTTGAAAGGTTCGATTAGCACCATTGGAAATGCCTCCACAAGAATTATTTCATTGCATGACTGGAGAAACTCCGGAATCAAAATATTTTTTACAAAATATGAGACCGTACAATGCTTGCTTTCAAATGACATCATTTGGTGCTACTTCCACGAGCAGTGAATTTGATTGGCAAACGAATCTCTTAAATTTTTGCAAGTATATTTCATTGGCGACGAACAAACGCAAGTCAATCAACGTTGCACAAATAAAAGTAGATTGAGACGGGAAATCATTGAAGATCTGCAGAGGATTTTACAAAAGTACAATCAATTGGTTCACGTAGTCAAAACAGCCCTGTGTCGAATGGTATCCGATGAGCAAAGGACCAGTTTAAACGGAGAAGACTGATACCATTTCAATTTGAAACAAGATTGACTCAAATACAGGCGCAGAAAGAAATAGAAAAGTAACTTCGAAGGAATTTTTTGCGTGTCGCATAATGATCAGGCACTCAGGGACACAATCATATTAACAATTTTTGGTTGATATATACGCAAGAATAGAGGCAGAACGAATGACAGAACCAAAAGAAATTGCGTACAGAAGAGTACATTCATGTGAGAGGCGCAATCTTAAATTACAGCATCGTTGAAAACATTGGGAGGCTGGTCCAGAAATCAAAGAAAATATGATTTATGGACAAGCTCCCATGGACCGTCATGACATAATGGCTCGAATTTTTGCACAGAAACAAATGAGATTCATGGATGTCATCGAAAAGTATCACAGTATTTTGGAACCGTTAGATGCTGTTTATACACAATGGAATGGCAGAAATGAGGATTACCTAATTCATACAATTTAATTTGGTTACATAAAAAAATCCACCCAAATCAAATTAGATGGACTGAAGATGGATATCTTAAGTACAGAAGGCGATCTCCGGAAAATGGTATGAATGAATGGATGGTGCCATACAATCCGCTTCTCTCGAAAATATTTTGAAGCACACATAAATGTGGAGTATTGCAACTCGCAGTGAAATCAATTAAATATGTGTGCAAATAAGCACACATCAAACAACATCCGAAAGATGAAATACTTCAGTATCAAATGGGTAGATAAATAAATGGTAATGAAGCGGCTTGGCGAATATTTGGTTTTCCAATACATGATCGAGAAGCAGCAGACTGTTGATTTGGCAGTGTATTTAGAAAATGGTCAACGAGTATATTTTGCAAGCGAAACTGCAGAGAGGATACGCAGTGAACCACCGTGAATACGACATTAACTGCATCTCTCCAACTTTGTCAAAGTGATCCATTTGCAAGAACGTTGCTATATGTCGATGTACCATCATATTATACATGAAATGCAACAAGACGAACCTTTAAACGAAAAAGTAAGGAACTCCACTCGACTTCGGTCACAAAGGAATCTTCAAAAGGGACACATTGGGACGAGTATACACGGTACATTCAGAAAATGCTGAGTGCTTCTATCTCTGAATGCTACTACATGAAAAGTCATTCGAGCTATTAGGCAGAACACTACAAAATATCCGAAGTAATTCAGAATTAAGGGGAGATACATTATTTATACTTTCTGGAGATTTTCGGCAAACGCTTCCAGTTATTCCAAAATCAACTCCAGCAGATGAAATCTATGCATGGTATGAAGCAATTCATTTCACTGGCCTCGAGTGAAGAAAGTACAATTAAGAACAAATAAGAGAGTCCAACTTTCCAATGATGAAGGAAGCGAGACATTTTGCCGAAAAACTCTTACAAACTGTTGAAATGTAAGTGGGACACCGAATTTTCGAATTTGATACAAGTACCAGGAACGCCTTTACATTATAATTAATGTAAATTATTGAGTGTTAAAATGAATTTCTCTTAAAGAAAATGTGCGTCCACTTTAAAATTTAAACCTAATACCATAGATGGTATCTGGGTAGCCTGTGCCCACCCCTTTTGGTTTGTGTTCGCAATATAATCGCGAATTATTATTGTAAATGATTTTACATCACAATTCACAACCCGGTTATCGTTGAAATTTTCTTTGTTTAAACCTTAATAGCGCATAGAACTTTGATGCGATTATGTATCTCTCGTATTACGATTTGCGAGTTACGTGAACTCGTCGTTCTCAAAAAGTTGTACGATTAAACAACAAGTCGCAATTACGAGAACTCGTAATGTCTACACATAATCGCCTTAAACGAATTAAATTTTTCCTCATCTTTTTTCAAAAATTACTAAAAAATTTCTCGAACTTGACATTCTTCTATTGAAAAATTACCAAAATTGTTACTGTCGACTGTTTTGAAGTATGTGAGATAATTCACGTGGCATTAAATTATGCAATATAATTGTGTGACTTCAAAAAGGTAAGCTACTTACCAATATAGGTAATTTGCAGAAACCGGATTCCAAAATGATAGCTAGACGCAGTCCTTGTAATATTGCCAATTAGGATGTAATTTGGCCTTTGGCTGCTACAAAAACGAAATCTTTAGCCAATATCAGTTTACTTCGAGTTGTAGCCTGACCAGAGTTTTAACATATCGCTTGTAGTCTTACACTAACTATGTATAAACAAGGTTATTACTCTAAAACATGTACAAGTTCTTGTTCCTTATTTATAAGCTTAATTAATTAATGCATTGTGGTTGACAAATTAATTGGCGATGATAGCATTCTATTCCTATATTTTATTTCCAGTTGAAAACAGGTTTTATGATTTTTTTTTTTACTTTCAGCTAAACACCGTTAAAATGCAAATACCAAAGAAACAAAAGCTCATTTGGATATTTATCATCTTGACACAAGTACTTTGTAACGTGAAAGCATTACGTGTTCTTGGACTTTTTCCGCATCAAGGCAAAAGTCATTTTGAATTTTTTCAACCAATAATGCGAAGTTTAGCGGATGTGGGCCATGATGTTACAGTGGTTAGTCATTTTCCAGATAAAACAGCTCCGAAAAATTATAAAGATTTGCCATTGTCTGGAATTGAAACGTTAACAAATTCCGTCGATTTGAATGTAAGTATATACATATATGTTTGCTACAGTTGTTTATAATAATGAAACGTGATAAGAAAAATTATTTAATCTCTTTGATAGATTTCTATACATACATTGTAGTTTTGTTGCAAATCTACATTCACAGAATAACAATAAACAAACTTTCAATAATTAGTATTCCTAATTATCAGCATGACAAACCAGAATAAATTTAAATAAATTGAATAATAGCTTCAGTTTACATAATTCGATTACGAAACGTCTTTTGTACAACAAAACTTAGAATTATACACTGGAACCCAATTGAGTAAACATAAAGTAGCGACAAAATAAACCGATCAAGCTTGGATAAAGATGTGCACAAGTTTGTTTATCAAACGACATTTCTTTGCTGAATGAGTAATTTTATTACTTCTGGTATTGGCATACAGCTGCAATAAAGATATATAAATGGATTGATAAAGACTTATCGTGATTCTTGTCAATTAGAGCAAGGAAATGGAAAGGAATTCTAACCACGTTAAGAGAGTAACGTTGTAAGCTTATAATTGTTAAGCAGTTGTAGGTTAAGCCTTCAAGTTAAGGCGATGAAGACCTGAAGGAGTTTTTAAATTAATGTTCCTATTGATAAAATGTAAATTCTTAAATCAATTCCTACCACATTAAGTGACTGCCCTTAGGATTTATTGATCGTTATAGCGAACGCAAGACGAATCGGAAACTGAAGGCGTTTGAATTGAAAAGGTAGATCATTGGGAATAACTAGAATTCTTGGAATGAACACATTTTCCCTTTTAAATTGTCCAACCAAAATTATTGCCTCAATTATATAAGTGTTCATCGCCTTCACAACCAAACGCGTTCCGTTGCATAGTTTTGGAGTATCCAAATTCCTTAACAACATAATAGGGTTTCCAATCTTGAGTGTGATTTTATGTTGTGGTAAGCCACTTGGATTGGGCGTATTTAAGAACTCAACTGGATAACTGGTAGATTCTTCTTCGTCTACTATCTTGTCAATTGAGTAAAATGACTTCGAAAATTGATTTCGTCGACTTTAGCATTAATTGGTGCAAGTATTACTCGTTCTTGAAGCCAACCGCGATCTCCAATGTGTTGTGTTAGATTTGGATACTCGTGGTCAATCAGAATTTTAATGTTTTGACTTGTTTTCCAAAAATCTTTATTCAATTTAATTTTTCCAGTTTCCACATCCAATTCTTCTTTTCCGTTGCCAACACTCAGCAGATACCTGGAAAATTGCAGTGAGTCGAATCGTTTGTTTGGAGTTTCATGTTTTTTATAAATCTGTACAGTTGCGATGATTTGATACAGGCTTTCATCTCGTCGTACATGTTACCTCTAGGAATGACTGGCAGTAAATCGGGACGAAAATCTCCAGCAAGGATAACTAACAATCCATATATAATGTTATTATTTTCGCGAATGTCTTGCAGTGATCGATTTAAAGCTTCCAATCCATGTTTAGGCATCATTGCTATTTCATCCCATAAAATCGCCTTACATTGGAATTCCAAATACTTAATCAGTGCTTCGTTGTAGATTTCATCTGTGAAATCTAAGTTCAAATTGGGATTTTCTCGTTGCAGACGTCGCAGAATATCTTCAGACATGCAGTCCTTGTATTTTTCCCACAGAGCTTTTGGATTGGACACCTCGCAGCATGAGAGTAAGATATCAAAAAGAGTTCGAATTTTTGAAGGTGAATCTGATTCTTTCGCTTCGTTCAATGACTCGTTCAAGGTTGTAATTCTCTAAGAGCCCCATAGCCAAACATTCAGCGCGATATGTGTCACATAAATCTCCATTTACGGTCCGTAAATCTTTAAAACTTGTAGGTTCCTTGATCTTATGAAGAAGCATTCGTATGTAGTAACATTCTAAGTTCCTCAAATGGACTGTATAGACGCGACCAAGTGCGTCACCAGAACGGACGCCGCCATGTCCTTCTACAATTGAGCTTTGTTTGCGACGATTGAAGGCCTTCTTCGATTTGTCTCGCGTAAAATATTGCGGCACTTCAAAATATAGTAATGTCTTTGCAAAGTCGTCTCTTTTGCACAGTTCAAAGAATTCTGTTAAATTAGTTTTTGGTAGATTTGCTAGGCGGCCTTCTAGAGATTGTTTTCATTAAAGTAAACTCTCTGGCCATTCTCCAAATGTACATCAAGCGTTTGTGAATTGGAAATCCAAAAATACGTCACGCAGCTTCATTGCTATGTACATATATACCGGCCTGCTTGATATTCAGCAATTTCATCCACACCATTGTCACGGGATTGAACGGTAAATACACCTTGATCAGAGCCCTTGTGTACATATTTGAGAATGTGCTTGATCAATTTAACTGAGTTGCAACACTCAATGTTAAAATGGGTATCAAACATCTTCAAAAGTAATGGACCGTAGGGAACAATCCATCTATTGTCAAGCTCAACTTCTTGAGTTTCACGCCCTGACCTTAATTTAACGTATGCTGTAAATCCACCATCTTCAGGCTTACGACGACGGTAGAGCGGATAACCATCAGTCGCTGTTTGCGTTTCGCTTATCAGTGGTCGCGGGAACATCTTTGTGCACTTTCCATTCTTCATGCATGGTGATTTTAGATTCACCGAACCGCACGGACCGTGCACAATGTTTTCGTGTAGGTTTTTATCGGTAAGTGGGTTGGGGATTTCAGCTGAGATAAGTTGATCGATTTGATTTGGATTTAATTCTTTCCATAACCATATTAAAATATGAGCGTGTGACAGACCTCTCTTTTGCCATTCAATTGAGTAAAGCCAGTACTTGACGGTTCCGAAGACTTCACCTTTAATAAGTGTATCTACAAATGTAATTACCATTTGTCGGAAAATTCTTGCAACCAAATCGTGACGGTCCGTTCTTAATTGGCCGTTAATTAAATTTTCCTGCATTTCCTGGCAATTCGGATTGAATGTGTAAGTAATGAAAAGAGATGGCTTACCTCCATATTCGTGCATATTTCGTGGTCTCCCAGTGTATGTATGTTAAAGGAAGTTTCACCAGCTTTCCGTGATTTGTTGCAACTCCATCATTTGCTAATGCATCCTTTAAGTAAATATACTTATCGACACGAAGTTTATTTTGATTGAGGCGAATGTAGAGCAGCCGTTCATGTTCCATTTTTGCGTACATATCCACCAGATACTGATGAAGCAGTTGCCGGTAGAGTAGAAGATGATTTATTTGGTTTTGCCTCATCATTCAGCTGATATAGTTTTGCTGACAGTATTATTTGTTCCGGGAATGACTTGGCTAATGTTTATTGCATAACCGTCTTCTACTCTTGGAAACATGTGCGGATATTGCAGTACATCATAAGATATGTGCGCTTCGCTGATTCTCTTAAGCTCATTGCTTCTCATCTTTAAGACAATATCTCTGTTTTCGAAGTCATTTCCAGCAATGATAATGGAAACTTCATTAACTGTTGGTTAATTGAAAACTCTGCCATGTCCTGCGTGTGGTTTTTTATCAGCTTTGATCACTATTGTCATGACATCTTGTAGATAGTGATTGTGTTCATGTAACATCTTCTGAAGTGATATGATTAATTTCTTATCGATCCCAGGTATAATGGAGCAACGACGTTGAGCTTCTGCTTCTTCATCACCCAAAAAGTAAATCTGTAGGAATTTCGCATCTTCGTGAGGCAGTGGAAGAAGTGAACCGCCTTTATGATACACTTGGCCTTGTAAGGAGAAAGTTGGCATGAACCCTTTATTTATTATTCATTGGCACGGATGGACCAAAATAAGTCATTTGAAAGCTTGAATTGTATTTCCGTATAAGATTGAGAAACTCCTTTGATTTTTGATGATCACCATTCATCAGACTGTTTAATGGCTCTAGTAATTTGTCGTAGTTGGGCAATTTGACTTTTCCGTTGGAACAACATAAACCGGGTGTTTCTCCTTTAAATTTGAGTGCTCTACACAAATTACACTTATTGTCCATCTCACCAATAACGGATATACTTAAGCCAGTACATGTACTGGCCAGTAAAGTCAGTTGTTAGCTCTCAATTTTCTTTGTCGCTCCCTTTGTATTGGTTGGCGGACATGAATTACATCAGGTATTTCGATTTGCCGTGACATGATGTTCCTTTGTCTATTTGCTTCAAGACGGTCGGACTTTTCTTAAAAAGTTTCGTTTTGAAATGAGGTTTGTTTTCTACGTCTGTCTGTTTCAAGCTCTTTTTTTCAGAGCTTCTGAAGCATTTTCGCACGATACTTTTTTTCTTTTTCGTATCAATGCGGGTTGGATTAAACACGTCACGTCGCTTTCTGCGCAAGCTATACCTACTTTGATTTGCTTTTTTAAAAATTAAAATTAAACGTCAAAATTCAATACTCTTAGAAAATTTAAATGTCCGTAACTCCTAAAGGACACAACTTGAAGAGCTGAAATTGTTGCGTTGATCTATAAATCAGGAGACCTTTTCAAAATGTCCAAAACCACCTTCCTAGCACGCTCCATTTAGGAGGAGTTTAAGGGACGGAAATCCGGACAAACTTTAAAAATTATAGTATAGGTTTTTATTTTACAAAAAGCATGTACTAAGTGGTGAACTAAGGTTACAATATGATGTCTCCCATTTTCATTAATAACACAGGCCAACAAAATTTGGCCAAACCTCTTATCCAGAAACCAGAATGTACTTTTCCCGAAGGTTGATGACTCCCGTTTTCGAGATATTTTAACCTAAAAGTGGGAAAAATCACGGTTTTTCGAGATGTTTGGGGTTCGACTTTAATCTCTCGTTTTTTTGGAAATTGAAAGGCATCGAATAAATAAAATTCTCAGACGCATTAACTTTTCTATTTGTTTATTAAACTCAGAATAAGTCTAATTTGAAACATCCTCTATCACAAATTAACAATCGTTTCAACCACAAGCACAAACCCACACAACCCAATTTAAAGCAAGTTTAATACAACTTTTATCATAATCACTAGCTCTTACACCTACGTAACACTATATACGGCAATTCAATCCTTTATTAAAAAACCAATAAACAATATACGACACTTGAATTTCTCAAATCCACATAACCCTGTGCAATACAAGTTCTTACATTTTTCATCATTAGCATGAGCTCCCAAACCCACATAACCCTATGCAAAACGAACCTACTTTATTTCAACAAGAATAGTTCTTTAGAGCCCTTTCTAGGATACCTTTGATGTAACATAACCTAAAATATCTCGAAAAACCGTGATTTTCGCACTTTTAGATTAGAATATCTCGAAAACCGGAGCCGTCAGAGAAATTTTGACCTTGGATTCAATTTCACTTCATTTCAAATCTACACATACCTTATCTTTTAAGTAGCTCTATAGAAAAAGGCACAATGGTTTAATTCCACAATGCTTAAATGTCCGTTAAAACGCTCAGGAAAGCGATTCGAGATGACTTGATTATCAAAAAATCGTCCAGGTAAACCAAAACCACATCTGCAGTTTCCGGACGATCACCATCTTGCATAAAACACGCATCGTTCGCAAAGTGTTCATCAAGCAGCTCAAAAAACTTGCTTATTTCAGCGTAAAAAACGCTGAAAAAACTTCCTTTCCTCATACAATAAGCATTACAATACCTTTAGCCGATAAAGCGCACCCACAGTTACCTTTCGAGGGGGTAATGGCGATTCATGGAATTCCCTGGGGTTGTCTCCACTCTAATATCTTTGATTTTGTTCGTTCGCGTGACCCGCGAATATATTCTCCGTTTAGGGGTTCCAAAAAGTTTTGTGCTCTTGAACTTTTTGGATTTTGTCTGGACGATACTAAATTTCGAATGATTTTATGTGGACTTGCGTGGGAAACTTGGGAAAAACTGTAAAGTTTTCGAATAGATAACCTTTGATTAACTTCAATAAGAGAAGATATTCGCTCTTGATTTTGGGGAATATTTATTGATGCAGGTCGACCTCGATGATGATTTTTAACTGTACCAAATATTTTAAATTTCTTAAAATTTCTTTCGGCGGTTTTCTATCAACTTGAATTATAAAGGTACTACAAATTGTTCGTGCTAATAGTTCTTAATGCCATCGTAGGTGGCGGTAGTATGAATTACTTTTCCACAGCTTTCTGTAAAGTTACAGCTACAGAATTTTTACATTTGGTGAATAAAATAAATACGCCACAGGACAATTAAACATTTTATTATTGTTATGATCGACAATCTTGGGCACGGGTATTGGACGCTTTCAGGTCCGCCAACGGTTGGTAACATCTTGCAAAAATAAACATGTAATTCACTCACCGCAACCAATTTTTCGAAAATTTCAGTGTTACGCTATAGATTGAATGACATTTGTTCTAGTGGACTCGAATTGATGCGGGCTACAACAGTCAATGACCGGTTCCCTTGGGGAACAACAAGGGGCTGTTGAAAATGAAATCGTCAGCCAAGAATAAGGTCCGTTTTCCAAGGTTTCTTCTTGTTGTAGGGACGCATTACCTAAAACAATTTTACCGAAAGTTTTGACTGTTCATTATGAATTATTACAGTACACTGAAATAAATAATGAATTTGATTGATTTTCTTAGTTATTGTATGTCAGGCATGACAATCTGAAACAATACACATACGTGGAATATAAGAAATTTCTTTAGCAGATTAGAATGCAACCTGAATCATTTCGAAAGTGTTTCTTAGGACGTCTTCGAAGCTTGTGATAATTTTGTTTTTGTAATAATTTGGTTGCATACAAAATAATGTCATAATTATTACAGCTGGAATAATTATCACAAACTTCGAACACGTCCTAAGTTCATTTGGAAATAAATAGAAAAACAATAATAAAATAGAAGATGCTTCGTTGCACTCTGCAATGCACAGTTTTATACCCAAATTAAACCAATTACTCGTTTTATACCATTTTTACTTTTTATTTATGTGAATTTAATTAATCACATTGCGGTACATCTCTTGTTCGATAATATGTCTGCTTCCGCTTGAGAAAAACCGATGAAAAAAAGTTTCTTGTTTCTATTTATAATTATTACATTTCTCGTCAGACACATACATATATTCCACTTTGTTTTCAATGATGCACGGTGGTTTAATCTAAAAAAAAACATGTGGTGACATGGCGTTTCTAAACAAAAGAACATGTGTTAAATACATAAAATGTAGCACAACATAGTTTTTAGTTCTGTGTTCAACATTTTTGCCGAAAAATATTACCTAAAATCCATCAACCTTAATGTTTTTAATAAATGGAACGTAATATGCAATGGAGCTAAACATCAATTCTATCTATTTAGGTTATTCCGCAATAAGACTTTTTGCCCTCTTGATAGTGCACTCCCAAATTTTACACCAAAATATACTGGTTGAGTTACCAAATCATGGTCTTCAATTCGGAGCAGCACGGCACCACATGTTTTTATCTCTTTCTATATTTGTTTTGTCAAACTAAAAATGTATGTATGTGTAAATCGTTAGTTGCGCAATCTATGGCGTTCAACAGAACGAATGATAACAATCAGTTCATTATAATTATGTGCGATGTTTATTTAGATAAATAAATTTGTTAACAGTTGTACAGACAATTTCCGGCAGAAAATAATACGATCTTTTATTTAATATAAACAAAATGTTACAATTGTTTTACAATAAATAATTATGTACCCATAACCGGTAGTTTATTGACCAAATATTCGTTGGATTAGTACAGAGTTGATATTCTAGAGAGCTCACCAAATTTAGCAAAAATTTCACTAATTTCTTTAAAATTGATTGAAATTTTTGTTCCAATAACAATTTGACTTTTTTCGTCATGCAACTTGATGGCAAATAAAAAAACTCATGTAGCAGTTCCAAAAGGCCCGGGAAAAATATTTGTCAGTATGACTTCCAAATGATCTTTCATGCAATCAGGTTGTATCGATTGTTACAAGTAAACTGACGTCTCAAATGGTTATAGCTTTGAGAAAAATGCATAAAGTTTATCAGTGGCGTAACTATGTACCCGAAGCATCCGCAGCTTCGGATTGGCTCCAAGTAATTGTAGCCCCATTATTGTATAATATACCAATCGTTCAAATAATACTTCAGAAAGATTAAATACATAGATGGTATGGAATCATTTGTAAATACATACATAATTCTTCCACCCACAAATTGTGAGTGGTTGATTTAGACCGCTATTACCATATATGTTGTGATCAGAACAAGTACTAATTGCCCCCAATTTGATACCTTTTTTAAACCCCTTAATTTTTAACGTATTATTATTAGCAGAGCATAGTTGGTGGACACAGATAACAGATAATTAGAATAAACACGATTTATATTTATATTTAACCACATTTAAAACGAAATTACATAATAATATAAATGTCAATGAGCCATAAGGGCTCGTTCGCAAATCGCCATAAGGGCAAGTTCCTATTTATATGAATTGCTGCATATACGTCCAGGACTCCTCCTTAATTCATATAAATTAAAAATATTATTGTTAATTCAAACACTCTAACTTTTACTTTACATAAGCTCAAATTCTCCTCCTTAATCCATGCGGTTTTCAACTAAACCAAATTTCAGGTTGTGGCCTTGAGCCACTAAACGAGCTTTGTATTTGAGATCATTTAAGTCGAATTTTATTTTGTAAACCCATTTGCATCCGATTGCTTTTCTTTCAGCTGGTAATTTCACTAAATCCCACGTGTCTTGAAGGGATTCGATTTCAAAATCCATTGCCTTGAGCCAATACTCTTTGTCATGACTGGTTAGCGCTTGATTATATGATGTTGGTTCATTATTTTGCGCTATATAGCACTGTTGTTTACACAAATTAATTTCTTTAATTAATCTTTTTGGCGGAACGCTTTTTGTTGTTCGAGTCGATTTTCGATGTGGAACGTCATTCCTAATATTTTCACTTGATTCGCTAGAGTTATCAATAACTCGTTCATTTATACTATCAATTGGGATAATGTCACTTATTCATCTGATGGAATTTTAATTTCAACTGCCAATTTTTTATTGGGCTATTCTTGAGCAGTTTTCTTTATATCAGCATTTGGAATTTGAACATCATTGTAGAATTTCACGTTTCTTGATATGATAACTTTGCGTTGTTTGGGAATAAAATATCTGTATGGTTTTGATTGCAAGTCAAAACCGAGGAAAATCGCGGATACGGCTTTGTCATCTAGTTTTTTACGTTGGCCATCTTGAATTCTAACACAACATTTGCTGCCAAAACGATGCAAATTTGCGTAAATTGGTTTTCTATTATTCCACAATTCAAATGGTGTACAATTTAGATGTTTCCATGGCAACAGACTTTGCAAGAAATTAGCTGTGACAAGTGCCTCGCCCCAATATTCATTTTGCATATCTGCATCAAACAGTAAGCATCTTGTCATCTCGATCAGTGTCTATTTTTTCTTTCAGCAACTCCGTTTTGTTGTGGTGTGTAGAGTGTTGTGCATTGACTCTGTATACCATGTGATTTAAGAAAATTTTTAAATTCTCTTCCCATATATTCTCCTCCACGATCCGTTCTGATAATTTTAATCGTTTTATTGAATACATTACGAGTAAGCTCATAATAGTATTTGAATTTCTCGAACGTTTGTGATTGTTCCGTAAGGAAATAAATCGTAGTGTAACGGCTGAAATCATCAATAAAAGTAAATACAGAATTTTTACCACTAGGAGTTTTCGTTTGCATTGGTCCCCATAAATCACTATGCACTAAATCCAAAAGAGCGGATGTTTTACCATATGTTTCTTTTGGAAAACTCATACGCGTCATTTTTCCTATTATGCAAATTTCACAATTTATTTTAAATTCACAGTTGATGTTACACTTCGCCACTTTATAACCATCAATAAGTTCACTAGATGATCAATTTTTCACTACTTGAATTTCTCTATGACCTAAAATTCGATGCCAGTCGTGGATGCATTTATTTGTTTCAAACATCACACAGTTTTACTTTTGTAGAATCCCCATTATTATTTATGAAATCGATGATCACTGTACCATGATCGGATGATATCATTTCATCTCCATTTCCCACTGTGTCGAATCAAACGAAGTATAATTTTCTTTTCTTCGGCAACTAATGTGGCAGGTGGCACCGGAGTCCAGTATCCATTCATCCCATTTTCCAACAACAAACAAAAATTCTGAACTTGACACACAATTTTGATCAACTAGGTTTGCATTGTTTTTATCCTTTTTATTTTGATGCCATTTTGTAAACATATAGCAATCTTTTCGCACATGACCTTTATTTTTGCAAAACAAACAAGTGATTGATTTCGAACTATGTACCACTTTGTTTGCTAAAACACGTAATGCCACTGAATCATCGCTTTTATCGTCTCTTTGTCGCCGTCGACGATATTCTTCTATAATTTTTACACGAACGAACGATGAGGTTAATTCTTCTTCTTTACGTGCCTCTAAAGCTGTGATTAGACTACCGTACGAACTTGGCAATGAACCCAATAATATAGCATTCATTAAAAATTTCGGTTTTATATTACTTGAATGTGCTAATAGTTTTTGAAAGAATTCATTTAATTTTGTCACATGTTGTTCGATGTCACCGTTTTCATCAATCCGTTGGTTCATAATTGCACGCAAAATCCTAACACGACTTCCAGGTGAATCTTTTTCGTGAAAATCCCATGCGTCTTTAGCACATTTACATGAACGAACGTACTGCAACTGATTGTCTTCAATTGTTAACACGTTTGTTGCAAAAGGCTTTGTCATTTGACTTTTTCCATATATGTATCTGTAACGGGTGATGGTGTATCTTCCGAAATTACACTCTAGATATATTACTCGCTCAATACCATCTCAACACGTAAAATTTGATCGAAGTAGTTTAAAAATGTCACGTGATTCACACGACAAATCGACTATTTTTGAAACGAAATTCTGAACCTTGACCATGAGTGAAGGTATTTGAATTTCTGTTGAAAAATTTTCAAACTTAGATGTTCAAATTAATAGAGAATTGGTTAAAAGGAGAGTTTAAAATAGATTTGAGATAGGGATTGCAAATTTAGCTTAAATTTTATAAATTTCTTAAAATTTATCAATTTAGTGTAATGACTATCTTATAAGGAGGAATGGGGATTTCCATGATTTGTTACGGATAGGGAGGGGGGGGGGGGGTGAACATAAAAATGTTACGTAACAGAAAATTTTCAAACACAATTCTAGTTCCATTTATTGTTCTTCAACTAGGTGCATTTATGTCGATTCTGTCGAAATTTATTATGAAAAGCGAAGCAAGTTCAAAATATCGTTTTTACTCGTTATTTCGGCATTTCTGAAGAGTCAGTCACGCAATAAGTGATATTCAGAGAATAAATCTTATCGTGATTAAAGAAATGAAAAAACCACCCCCATACCCCTAGTGGTGCCATTTGCACCTACAATCAAATTTTGGTATTCTCTTAGTCGATTGAAGTGACAATCATCGTTTTATATGACAAACATTTTTTTATACCGCATTCTCTCGTATTACGTCTGAAAAATGATGAATTTTATTTCCAATTTGTTTCTGCTTCAACTCCAAAAAATTCTCCGAGTTGAACTCCAAAAATTAAAATAAAAATAAAAAACTTTACTCAATCGCAATTTTTACTAAATTAATGTTGTCTCTTTGACTGTCTCACAATGTATATTTTATTTTCCAGAAACAAGACTTTTCAAACGAGTTTTTTCTGGCGCTAAACCGCGCTTTATTACATGTAAAAAATCATCTTTGAAAACAAGTTTCCATCTATACTTAAAGTTAAATTTAATTAATTATTAATTGATTACTAATTATAACTAACTACCATAACAATTTTAATTAACAATTTACCATAATTCAATTTACATTTTGCCAATAGTACAAAAAAAATTCTAATTTGACATATTTGTTAACATTTACAATTACATTTATAGACATTTATAATTGTGTTTGCTATTTAAGAAGTTTCATCGATCTTTACATGAACAACGTCACTTTGATTGACTAAGAGAATATTAACTTATAGTTGAATATAACTACATATTTCCTCAGTCACTTCATTCGCCGTGACAATTGTTGTGTCACTTCAACTATAAATTGGTACGTGTATTATTATACCCTAGAGCCTAGACACACTGTGATTTAATAAAAGCGATTTAGTGAATTTTTCGAGATTAGCCGCAGTTTGTCAACCTCGATTTAGCTAATTCCTTTGTTTTTGCATAGAAACTTAAACTATGTTTAGCTAAATCGGATTTATTAAACCACAGTCTGTCTAGGGTATTAGACGTGTATTAGAGAAGCCGACGCAAAACGATGTGTGTCGCTTCAAACGACTAAGATACTACCAAAATTTGATTGTTGGTATAAGTAACGCGACTAGGAGAATAGTGGTAGAAGTGACATGATAATCGTCACGTCGAGTAAAGTGATTTGACTAGGGTAATAGAGGGATCAAAATTATAAATATAACACTTCCCTAAGCAAAACTTGTAAATTTCAAAAACATCAAAAATACCACCCATCTCGATATAGGTACCACTCTCGATAATAAGTGTAATCGTAGAATTCTAGAACAATCTCGATATTCACAAAAAATTTGAAATATTCAAGAAAACCTTGAATAAATCTAGAATCTCGTATAGAATAATCTTGAAAAACTATTCAGCAACTCAACGCTATTCATATCCGGAAATCTCGAACTTCGAGAATATCTTCTTTATAATATCATATAACTCAGCAGGCTTGACTCAACTATAAAATCTAAACTCCTATAATATCTAACTGGTCAATCTATCACGGGGACGTTTTTCGGTGAATTTCACGAATACAAACCCTGGGCCAGAGGTGAATCCGGACAAAAATTCCGGGTGAGGGGGAAGTAGGGAAGGAGAAATAAAATTTAAAATACCAAACAAAATTATATTGCAATCTTTTGTACACATTTTGTTTTATTTATTATAAAGCACTAAATGGATCAGTCCCACATTCGCAATACTCACCAACCCAAGATGACACCTGGACCTATATTTTTCAAATTTATCAAAACAGATCGCCGGTGACCTTACTGTAAAGTAATTTAAATTTTCAACGTTATGCCCTATTGTACTAGAAAGTCGCCGGTGTCTTTTTTTTTTTTTTTTTTTTGTTAATTTGTCAAACCAGTAATGAGTGCTAAACTCTTCGTGAAAGGGTAAATCATCTATGTATAGTAAAGCTTTCGCATGATACTACACTGCAAGAGAAGTTAATAAATAACACAGTCAGTCATCAGTGGAATTTCATTTAATATCTACGACAACAAATGAATTTCGTGTCTAAAGTTTAATTCTCCAATTATACATGCTGACGTTCAGAATATTACTGATGGTGAAAAAATAGATAATACTATACGGCGAAGTCGAGAAGTTGCAAATGGAGATTCAACAGGTTGACCACAAATTAGAAACGAAGGTTCAACATGTTGAAGAAAAATTACAAGCGGAGGTTCAACGTCTCGAGAAAGAACTAAATGATGTCAATGCAACTGGTTCAGACCGTTCAATCGATTAAATTAAAGCCACCAACATTCGACGGAACAACATCTTTCGGCATTTTCAAATTTCAATTTGAAACGGCAGCCAATCAAAACTGTTGAAATGATGAACATCTTGTCGCAGCGTTAATAGTGGCCCTTAAAGATGAAGCAGCGGAGGCCTTACAAACAATTCCGGAAAAATATCGCAACAGCTATATTGAAATTATGAAGGCACTAGATCAGAAGTACGGCAGTGACCACAAGCGCGAAATTTATCGCATGGAACTTAAAGGCCGCTACCAAAAGGGAAGTGAGTGGTTAGTACATCTAGCACATACCAGTACGTCGGCCGATTATATGGAAAGGCTAAAAATTGACGCATTCATTGACGGCATTTGCGTTGACGATCGAGGCTGTGCAGAACTTCACCAGACCTTCATTATTTAGGCGCCAAATGAATTCAGACACGAACGGCAGCGTGGAGCGAACGGTACCGACAGCCGAAAGAGGCAGGCTTAGTTGTTGGGAATGTGACAAGTTGGGTCACATCTCAATGGACTGTCGGAATATAATACAGGGAGAGAGAAGATCGCCATCTTTTATGTGGCAAACGCCGAACGGTCGGGACAAAGGTCTAGAAGTAGCAAGCTAAGATGTTGGATATATAACAGGATTGGCCACATCTCGCGAGATTGTTGGGAAGCAAGAGGAAAACGGCACGGATCACCAACTTCTGTGAAAAGTGCACTAAGAGGAGAGCAGGTATCGGATGAGCGGATGGCAACAGTCGGTAAAGTTGAAAGGTTAGAAGTCAGTTTGAAGGAACCGAAGCTGGCTTCGCCGTCTGGTTGCCTCATAACATTCATCCCTGTTACGAGTGTAGCACGAGGCGGAGGCAACGTAACAACCAAGGACAATGTTGATGGAAGGAACTGTATCATTACGCTGGATACCGGAGCAACCCACACAATTGTCAGGAAAGACTTGATCGCTGGAGCTGTGCAGCTGGCTGATGGGTTGAAATTAAGAATGGCAAATGGAGAGAGTGCAACGATAAAAGGGAAAAAGATCATTAACATAAGGATCGGCGAAACTCATTTCCTACACGAATTTCTGGTCGCAGACATTATGGACGAGGTCATTTTGAGAACGGACTTCATGAGGACGAATAGCTTTGTGTTGGATTTTGGACGAGGAATATTGAGCAGCGATAACATCGAGCTGAAACTTAAATTTAACGGTATGGATGCGACGGTAAGGCGAGTAACAATCAGCCATTGCGAGGAGCTGCCATCGAAATCTGAAACAATTGTTGAGGAAACGAATGAACACTAGGTTAAGCAGATATTGGATAAGAAGGGCCGAGTTGCGCGAAGAGGAGTGCTAGTGTCCGGTGGCTGGATGAGGGATCGTTATGGCAAATAAGCCAACGGCGGAAGATTTGACGAAAAGCGGCTGAAACTGAACCGCGTTCTACAGTGGAAGAAGGATTCGTCGTCGAAAGTGCAGCCTACATGGACGGCACCCTACAGGACAAGAAAGGGACAAGGAGGTAAACCAAAGGTGGCGCATTTGTACAAGCGGGCCCTATACAGATGAGGTGATTTGGGTCCTGTTCGGGACGAACAGGCTTAGGTGGGGGTAGTGTAACGGTGACACCTAGTGTATAATAGAATAAGTTAAATTAATAGCTCAATGTTAAACTGTACTAAAATGGAATTTTACATGATAAAATTGTTCTACATTATTCTAAAAAGAAAAATTATGAGCTTTCTAGAAGTTTGGTTTCTGTATATAAAAAGGCGAACGAAGTCGAATTGGATTATTTGTATTTGGAACGCGATAGAGTAAATTTAATATTTTGATACGAACCTTATTTGATAAGGCAAAAAGAGTATAGAGCCATAATCATAATGTCGTATTTTTTAGAAGCTTTTTTAGTGGTACATATAACTTTTCATTGGTTTCCATAGGAATCCATAGTAAAAATGGTGTTTTTAGCTTCAAGTTTTTCAATGAAAAAAGCAAATATTTTATAAAACGTTTATATAAATGTTTCCTACATACCTTGAACAACAACATTCAAGAAGACTATATTGTTATTGAATAAATATTAATTGCAGAAATATTAAAATTAAACTATGCCTAAAATATATTATTCGAATTTCTATTTTGAAAAATAAATCAAAGTTGACTCTGATGAATTAAAATAATACTTGCTAAATTTATCTTTAGTTTTACTAGTGTACGTAAGATGTCTAAAATTTTTAAAGAAAAATACGACAAAAAATTATTTTTGCTGTGTGCATTAATCGACTAAACCAACTAACTAAAGTAGGACGAGTTAGTTAATGCAATATTTAAATAGATGGCGTTAGTATAAAGTCTCTATTACTAAAGATACATGTTAAACCGAAAGTGATCTGACTGAGTTTTATCTGAACGTGATCTGACTGAAAATTTGGGTTGTTGTTTACATGGGACTGTTTTATTTGATCTGAGCTGACAGTTCAAATGTCACTTTGTTCTAAAATTACATTTAAATTATTTAAAATAATTTAAAAACTACTTGGAAAATGTATAAATCATTTTGCCTTTTTAACAGTATGAAAAAATCTGTTAGTTCAACTAAACTAAAGTTTACATGTTTAACTCAATATACAAACTGACTCAACCAACCAAATTTGAGTTGACCGAACTCAGACTACTTTCAGTCAAGTCACCGTTTACATGTTGAATTTATCTCGGACGTTTTCAGTCAGATCACTTTCGGTTTAACATGTATCTTTACTATATCTGTGCCTCAACTTATACTAAACTAAATTTAATCGCCAATAAACAAGGAAAATACCCAGCATAAAATTGTAAAAAAAAGTAAAAATTTATTCATGATATTTTTTTTTTTTTTTTTCCTTTATTTAATATTACAACTGATTTACAAATCATTTAGTAATTTATCTTTCTTAAATGAAGATTCACATTTGACGGGCAGTAGCCCAATGGTTACTCCCGTTTGAATTTACATAGTAATTATTTTTCTCTATCCTAATGAAATACAACTGCCTAATTCCAAAGGTTTCTGCCTTTGAAGTCTTCTTACTGCATTGGTGGTATCCAACAAACTTCGTATGTCTGCATTTTGGTGCCGAGATATCCGCTGAATGTGTTTCTTCGCATGATTTTGTATTTCTTCACTTACATATTCCATGTTTAAGTCCCTATGGAGGTTATCATTTCTAATGTACCATGGTGCGTTTACAATGCCACGCAGCACTTTGTTTTGAAAACATTGAATCATTTGTACATTTGTCTTCTTGGTACAACCCCAAAGTTGAATACCGTAGGTCCATACTGGTTTAAGTATTTGCTGATATAATAGCAATTTGTTATGTATTGTAAGCTCAGAGTTTCTACCGATTAGCCAATACATTTTCCTATATTTAATGTTCAATTCTTCTTTTTTCTTTTTAACATGCTCTTTCCATCTAAGCTTGCAATCGAGAGTCATGCCGAGGTATTTGGCTGTATTTGCATTTGGAACCGGCCTTGAATTAAGTTTCACTGGAATCCAGTTAACTTTCTGGTTTGTGAAGTTTACGTGAACCGATTTTGCTTCGTTTAGGCTAATGCGCCATTTCTTTGTCCAGCTACTCACTGTGTCGGTTGCTTTTTGAAGTTTGGTCGTTGCTTCTGATATACACTTTCCAGTCGCCAGAATAGCTGTATCGTCTGCAAATGTTGCTATGGTGGCACCTTCTGTATTTGGCATATCTCTGGTGTACAGGATGTACAATATAGGACCCAGTACGCTACCCTGTGGTATGCCTGCTGATATTGTCTTTAGTTCAGAGTACTCTCGGTTATATTTTACACGGAAATGTCGGTCTGCGATATAAGATTTAAGAATTTGATAGAATTGCTTTGGTAGATCTCGATGCAATTTAAATTCAAGTCCTTTATTCATGATATTGCCGCATTTTTTATTTACCAATACACTTCTGATGTATTATAAAGGTCTTTTAAGCAAACAGAATTCAAGAAAAAAACGGAAATATCGAGCCACAGTAATTTACAACACAATATATTTACGAGGTTATGTTATGTTGTCCAAAATTGTTTTGCTTTAAATTGCAGCTTCCACGAAACCTCTATTATTCATATAATTCTACAATTTTCCAAAGAATTATGTCGAATAATAACCGATTTATAAGACAGCATTTAAGAGTAAAATCTGTTTTTTTTATTTTTGATTTTGATGTTCACTTGTTACAGTATAAATGAAAAGTCATTGACAAGTAAGCTCGTAAATTGACTTTTCGGTTGCCGCCTATGAAACAATAGCAGAAGCTTCAATTTTTTTTTTTAGTTTAGTTAGTTTAGTCGATTAAGGCACACAGCATACGAGTAAGTCACAAAATTATCACTCGTACTTAATATTTTGTGAATTTGTTTTGCTTTTCCTACAATTTTTTTACTTGAAATTTCCTCAGGTGGTAGTTTTTGGTATGATTTTACTAAATTTGTATGGCCATCACTGCCATCTATGTAATGTATATTGACTTAATGACCAAACGAATTGTAGTAAGCTTTTATTTCAATTTGACCAGAATGCTGTTGTTATGAAATTTTTTTATATTTTGGTTTAAATAATTTAATGATTACAAGAAAACGAAGACGATTTACTTAAACAACATTCATATATGTTGAAATTCAAATATTTATGAAAGTATTTCAGAAATCATAATTAAGAATTTGTAACGTTTTCATTTAAAAATTTGTCTTAGGAGAAAAAGTGATTTCCCATATGTTTTGTGTATTTTACTATGAAAAGTCTGGTTTTTTCCTCGTTTCTAATTCCTTTATAAAAGCTGTGTTTTTTAGACTATGGCTTTGTATAATCAAGGTTGCTTTGATTTATCATACAGAGTAGACTTTTCATCATGCAGTATTTGACACCTTTTAAGATCAATATACTATCTAAACTGTACAGGGAACTGAAATACGATCATAAAGAATTTAATGACAGCACGATGTTCAATTTTTTCCGTTTAAAAAAAAAACCAAAAACACGTACGTCTACTTTAATCAACATAAAGAGTGAATGCGTTCAATGTAGTTATAGGTGTATTTCTACTAGTATAACTTAGGTGGTGCTCCACGAACTTTTTAAATCACCTACTTAGTACTGTCAATTTCTATTGACGATTGTAAAAGTAGAGAAAGAGCCTCTCGAGGAAAAAAGTTAAAATGAGGCAACCGACAAAATGACATTTCTCATAAATGCGACGCAAGAAAATTTTGCAATCTCGTAATTAAAAATTGTTTTTATAATCCAAAATTGGAATTATTTACAATTATTAGCAATCTGGTAAGTAAAAATTGTCTTTACAGTTCAAAATTGGAATTCTTTACAACAATTTCGAACGTCAAATTAGCAGCTACCTCAGTTTAAAAATTTTCCACTAGGTGGAATCTGTGATGCTCCAATCGTCAATAACAGGGTTGAAAGTAATTGTATTTAAAGGCCGATTAAATTGTAGAAAAAATGTTTGCCTTGCAAAATAAGAAGAGATTAGTACATTACAATTTTCGTTTGGATGACAAGAACGACAATACAAACATGCAAAATTTGGCAAGAGTTTTTTGTCTTTTTTTTGAGCAATTGTTACTATAGAAATGAAAATTTAACTATAAAATATACTCGAGCCGACAATATTTTTTGATATTTTATAGTAACAAACTAACCCAAACAAAATAAAAGTATATTATGAAAACCCATACAATGACTAGACGTCAAAAGTTTATAGGAGACAAAAATAATCAAATTTTCAAAAACAGACATGTCTAATGATAACCATTTATCTTTAAAAATTTTAATTATAAAAAATTAATTAAGTTCCCCCAAATAAATTAATTTATATCACTAATTTATGCCAAAAATTACAGCATCGCCATTTTTGTTTACATATCCTTTCTCTTTTAAACCAGTGTATATTTTTTATAGCGTGCACCTCTAACCGGCACGCAAAAATTTTGTCGGGCAAAAATTTTTCTTCGTCTAAATCGGACTTTATGCTAATTGTCATGATCAATTTAGAACACGAGTGGTGTGTGTGACTGCATTTGGAGATGGTCTTTGGCTTTAGGCCATCAGGTGTGCATTAAATTTTTCAAGGGCCGAAGTTATGAAGCTAACCGTTAAACTTGGTAACGTTAGAAGAAAATAGATAAACTGAATTTCAAAATTAAGAAATTAATTCCTCAGATTAAAGAAACATTTTTTAATAGGTTTAGTGCAGCCCTTGACATGAAAACTAAGTGGAAAATTGCTAATAATATAATGGGCCAAACTTATAACACAGATAGATGAAATTTCAAAAGCGTTCGATACGTTATTTGTAGGGTAAAACCTGTTAGTATTATTAATTCTGTCGATTATTATTGAGAAACTCGAATAATCTCGAATAATTTTAGAAGGCTAGAAAAATCTTAAAAAGACTTCAATTAGCTTAAAAACCTTGAAAAATCACATAAAATATCGAAAATCGCGATGTACTTCTAGCCGGTAACATGACGCAACTCAAAATCAAAATTCAAAATCTCGATAACCCTTGATATAGGGACACTTCCAAAGTATATATGTAATTAAAAAATATAAGAAAACTCGACAAATTCAAAAGTCTAGTTATTTTTCGAAATTTCAAGAAAAAATAAAAAATAAATTACTTACTTTTATTTAGTGCAACAACTTTTCGTTTACTTTTACAAGTAATAATCCTTGCTTTAATCACATTCGGCGTCAATATTTTCACACAAGGTTGGTGTCCGTTAAGAAGCGTTATTAAAAATTTAAATTTAAAAATTTATTAATTATTAAAAAATTCTATTGAATGCACATTCGCAATGATTCTTGTTGGAAAAACCTTCATTACCAATTTTAATGAAAACGCAGGCTGTTTTTACTAGTCTGTGATCATCCGATGGCATTTGCTTCAAAATACGATTTTAAATAAATTCACCAGAAGGTTGCGTTCGTGAAATAAATTCTGTATAAAATGATCAACTCAAATCAAAGTATCTCACATTTTGTGGCCAACCTTGCCAATGCTGCCAATTTTAAATCGGCTCTAAATCTTTCCGTTCGCAATTCATGTTGCTCAATTGTGTGAAATGCTCTTTTTCAACTACTCACGATTTCTCGAACGATGTACTTTAAGACGAATTTCACGTTCTGATCTTTTTTCGGTGGCATTATTTAGGCGAAAATGAAACGTTGCCTAAAAACAAGAAGTAAACATACAAATTAACACAACTCAAAACACAAATCTAATAAAAAAGTATATGCAGTTAAAGCAATATTTTACCTGAAAAATATTCTTGCCTCTTACAATTGAATATTTACACGAAACAATTACAAAACATGTCCACTTCGAAACGTTTCACTGCAAACTGTGTTTGAACATGACATTACGAAAAACAAAAGAAATTTTTAAAACTAAGCCGGTTTTACGCGTATAGAGTATTTGTTAGCAAGAATATTTCTTGTAGAAGATGTAAAATTTAAATATAAAAGATTAGTACTTTTCTCGCATTTAATAATATGCTGATGATACAATATGTTTGAAAAAAATCTAAATCAAATTTTGAAGAAAATCTTATGCAGGCATGCTCATACTCACATGCTAAAAATTTCACGACAGCCGGTTGGGCGGCTGTAGCGCGCTTTCGGAACATACGTACATAATAGCTATACAATTCGCTTTTATGTAGATCGGAAGGCTTATTGTAGTCAAATATTTATTGTACACTCTTTACATTTATGTTAGGAATTTAACGCGTATCACGTTATTTTCATTTACATAAATACTTAGACAAGATGATTAAAACCTCTCAGCATTTATCATCGATCGTTTCTATTTTGTTTAGCAAAAAACTCCAAAATTGTTTCTACAGGTACTTAACTCAATTTGATTTACTATTTTCACTTAAATCGCTTTTGCGTTAATTACAAGTCTGAGCGAGCTACGCGTTTTATGATAAAAAAACACTTTAATTCATAAACTCACCAACACAACATTATCTAGTTGTGTGCAATATGTACAAATAAAGTGAAATAACCTTGATAATTTAATCTTTAAATAGCGCTTGTTATTAGTATTAAATCAACCACCTTGTGAATCGGTTGCACGATGCGTCTATTAAAGTTTTGTATTTTTGTGATGTTTTGTGGCTCCCGACTAACCGGTGGCATCAATATTTTGTGCCTTTTTGATGTGCCTTCGCCAAGTCATCATATTTGGTAAATTAAATTAAGTTTATTGGTTACGTCTTTAATTATGCTAATCAAGTAAAATCACTTTTGTATATAGGAACAGTGTATTGGTTAAAGCACTGGTGCAGAAAGGATATAATATTACCGTCATATCACCAGACATTGATGAACGTCCACCGACTAATTTAACATACATCCACTTGGAACAAATATATCCTGAAATATATGCGGGTGATAAACCGCTCGATTTAATCGAACTCGCTAAATGTACTACAATCTCAGCGATAAAACAGTTTTATGACTTCACATTTAATGCATGCATCGGTACAGTAAAATCGGAAGGATTTCGAACACTATTAAATTATCCGAACGATTTCAAATTTGATTTGATCATATCCGATATATCACTATCACCATGCTTATACGGATTTATCGATCGATTCAATTATCCACCCTTAATTGGTGTAAGCGCATTTAATAATCCACCATTTTCACAACAGCTGATTGGCGGCGATAAACATTATTCGTATATACCATATATGATGCTACGATATGGAAACAAAATGAATTTTGTTCAGCGAATGTGGAATTTTTTTGTCCTGACCTTTGACGAAATGTACCGTAAATATATTTCAATACCAGCAATCGATCGGGAGATGCGAAAAGGTTTTATCCATAATCCGGATATACCGTATGCCGGCGACTTAGAAAAACGTACAAAACTGCTTTTGGTGAATACACATCCGTCGATTGATTATCCGGAACCAACATAACCGAATTTAATACAAGTGGCTGGTTTACAAATACGTGAACCAAAACCAATCCCGACCGCATTCGAAGAATTTATAAATAAAGCACAAAATGGCTTTATACTCTTCTCACTGGGGACAAACGTGCGCAGTGATGTATTACCGCTCGAATTGCAACAGAAATTTCTCGATGCTTTCAACGAATTCCCAGAGTATAGTTTTTTGTGGAAATTCGAATCGAATTTAAAATTGGATTTGCCTAAAAATGTTATGATTCAAAGTTGGATGCCACAAACCGATTTGCTGGCTCATCCCAAAATTCAAGCATTTATTTCACATTCCGGGCTACTAAGTACCCACGAAGCAATTTGGTTTGGTGTACCAATAATAGCGATACCATTCTTTTCGGATCAACATCGTAATTCGCATCGCATCACAGAGTTGGGTATTGGAGTGAAAATCGATTTTCAAACGATGAGTGTACAAAATGTAAGAGATGCTTTAAACGCGGTACTAAGGGATCCAAAGTTTCGCATCAACGTTAATCAAGTGTCACGAAATTTTAGAGATCGTCCGATGAAACCGTTGGAATTGGCCGTATGGTGGATTGAATATGTCATACGAAGTTCGAGCTTAGAACATTTACAGTCGCCCACCCTCGAGTTGGGAGTGTTCAAGACGAATTTATACGACATTGGATTATTTGTTATTTTAACGTTGGTGTTGTTTATTGTTCTGGTCAGACGATTATTTTGTAAGCGAAGAACGACTGTGAGAAACAAGGTTGATTTTAAGAAATATAGATAAAAATTATGTAACTGTGTTTGTTTTATTTGGGAGTTGTTGGTGAAAAATTGAATGTAATTCATGTGGTCGCGCATGAATGATAATTTAATTATTGTCATTGAACTTAAAAATCGTAATTTCAAAACACCTTGAAACGTGATACCCAACAAAAATTTACAAAAATCAATCAATTTAATTAAAAGTTGTCACGTGTAATCTGATCTATCTAACAAAAAATTTTTTTTTATTCTTTCAGTGGTTTACGAGTCGACCATCCTTCAATCATTTCGTCGAATTCTTTTTGTTATACACATGGGGAAAAGAAGCATGCGAGAACGCCCTCAATTCAACGGCAATCCAACAAATACTAAGAACTAACCAAAAATACGATGTCGTCATTGTTGAACAGTTCAATACCGACTGTATGGCTGCTGTGGCGTACAAATTGAATGTGCCATTCATTGGCCTGAGCAGTTGTACTTTATTACCCTGGATATATGATCGTGTCTCCAGCCCAATTAATCCATCGTATACACCATCCTTGTTTTTGGGCTTAACGGATAAAATGAATTACCAGCAGCGAGTGTCAAATTGGCTTGCGATATATGGGATGCAATTTTTATACAGGTTAAAACTGCGTCTAAGAAATTCCTAATCTTAATTTGAAATATATTTTAATATGTAATAATATTTTAGGATATTTGTCGATCGTACAGTGAACCAACAAGTGCAGAAATACATAGGCGAAGATATTCCAGATATACAAGAAATAACCAAGCTAACAAGTCTAGTCTTTGTAAATACTCATTACTCGTTAAGTGGGCCAAAAGTGTTATCACCACAAATAATTGAATTGGGTGGTGTGCACATAAAAGAGGCAAAACCGATTGAAAAAAATATCAAAGACATCCTAGATTCAGCCGAACACGGTGTTATTTATATTAGCTGGGGTTCAATGGTAAAAGCGGAAACACTACCGGCCGATAAACGAGAAGCTTTACTCGGTGCAGTTGCAATGTTAAAACAAACAGTTTTATGGAAGTGGGAAAATGATACGCTACCAAATCAACCGGCAAATTTGTATACACAAAAATGGATGCCACAACGCGATATATTATGTCATCCCAAAGTAAAATTATTCATGTCCCACGGTGGTTTGCTTGGTAGTTCAGAAGGTGCATATTGTGGCGTACCAATGGTAGCCACTCCAATGTATGGTGATCAATTTTATAATAGTGCTGCAATGCAGAGTCGTGGTATGGGCGAAATATTAGATTTTGAAACTATGACCAAGGAGACGGTGTTCAATACTTTACAGAAAGTATTGCAGCCAGAGTATGCAGAAAATGCGAAAAAAGTTTCCCGCTCATTTAGATCGAGGCCCCAAAATGCATCGGATTTGGCAGTGTGGTGGGTGGAACATGTAGCGGCTACCGGTGGTTTACCATTGATTCGATCTCACAGTATTAATCTACCGTGGTATATTTACCATTCGCTGGATGTCTATGCAACATTTTTAGCTATATTGGCGATTGTGATTTATAGTTGGATTTGGGTTATACGACGGGTGTTCGGCTCAAAAAAGGTCAACAAAAAGACAAAAACCCAATAGTGATATGTAAATTTTCTTAGAATAAATTAATGTAATTTAAATAATTAAATTTTAATGAAATTTTGTCTTTTGTTTTCATGAACGGTTTACTTCTTATTTCGAAGGTGTACACATTTAAATATTTAAAGAGTTTGCTAGTTAGTGAATTTGCTAGTTATACAGGTCATAGAAATTAATTACAACATTCACATGGATATAACAGGTTTCCCCTTTTTATTTAAATTCAATACTTTTTTTTTTTGTTTTTAAATCGACTGTTCAAAATTCTCATCATATGTCAAACGAACTTTTGGTTTGATCGGTCGTCTCGGTCTTGATTGTTGTGGAGTGGACCTAGCTTCCGCAACCATTGTTGTCTGTTTTGGCTCCGATGTAGGCTGAATTGTAACTTCCCGTGTTGGAGTTTGTTGACTTGTAATTTCAGTGCTCACCACTGGAACGAGGTCTCGATCTTCCCTTCCATCATAGTGGTATGGAATCGTATCAGCTGTAGGTTGTTGAATTTCTGATCCAATTCGATGTATTTGATCAATGTGTAGCTTCCAAGTACGTCCATCGTCCAATTTTACCAGATAGTGAAGTGAACCCAGCACTTGTACGATTGTTCCGAATTTGTACTTTCCGTCGCCAAAGTAGTTACGAACAGAGACACGATCATTAGCGTTTAATTTTCTGATGTTAGCTTGGACTTCTTTGCATTTATTTTGTTTTTCCCCGTCTTTTGGTAACATTATGTCAAGACGCAAAAATGTAATGATGGTGAAACGCCAGTTGTAGCATGGGGTGTACGATGGTAATTTAGTAAGATCTTACATAATTCCTTACTTATGTCCTCCCGGCCACAATTTATGGCTTTCAATTTATTTTTGAATGTTTGTATGTGCCTTTCCGCCTGGCCATTCGTTGCTGGATGATACGGAGCACTCACTCCCGGCATATATTAATTGTAATCTCCGTTGTAATGTTTGGAATAATATGTATTTCTGGCCATTTGCTGTAGGCGTCGACCAGAATAAAAAAATATTTACCCATGAATGGCCCGGCAAAGTCAATATGTACCCTTTCAAATGGATATTTCGCTGCTTCCCATACGTGAGTCGGAACTTTCTTTGGATTCGATCTTGTTTTTTGACATTGTAAGTAGTTTTTCGACAAATTTTCAATGTCGCTATCCAGTTTTGGCCACCAGCAGAAACTCCTGGCCAATGACTTCATCCGCGTAATCCCAAAATGTGATGTATGCAGTTCTTGCAACACTTGCTGTCCTAAATTTTCTGAAATGTAAACTCGGAGTCCACGTAGAAGGCATCCATTCTGAAGTGTAAACTCCGTTTGTTCGATATTGAACCTTTGATCAGGCTTGACTATCTTTCCTATCTGTAGTCCCTCGATCAAATATTTCACCGTATCATCATTGGTTGTAGCCTCTCGTAGTCGATCGACAGTCACCGGTAACGTTTCGATTGCGTTGATTTCGATCAGGTCGATAAGTTCGATACTTGTATTTGTTTCGGCACGCGGCAATCGTGGCAGGGCATCCGCGTTTGAATGATCCGATGATTTGCGATATTGTATTTCGTATTGGAATGCCTGCAGAAATATTGCGTAGTGCTGCATTCGTGTAGCTGATAATGTCGGAAGTCCCTTGTCCGATGAAAGAATTTGCATTAGAGGCTTATTATCATTATTAGCGTAAACGTATTGATAGAATTTCCGAACGCCGTACATGATGGCGTATGCCACACGGTCAATCTGTGGGTATCGTTGCTGTATATCAGATAGGATTTGTGATGCAAATTGTGTAGGCCTTTCACTCCCATCCGGATAAACGTGACTCAGTACCGCCCCCACACCAACCGGACTGGCGTCAGTAGCCAATACTAACGGCATTTTTGGATCGTAGTGTACTAAGTGTATCTCCTGTTGGATTAGCATTTTCAGGTTGTGAAATGTTGTTTTGCATTCCTCGTCCCAAACAAATTTGACTTTATCTTTCAGCAGATTATTCAGAGGGTAAATAACCGTGCTGAGATTTTTGAAAAATCGTCCGTAGTAATTTATCAGTCCAAGGAACGCACGAACCTCATCCTTATTTTTTGGTTCCGCCATCTGTGTAATTGCCTCGATCTTGCTTTGAATTTTGTGAATACCATGCCGATCGATTTTGTAACCACAATATTCGATTTCAGGTGCCATGAACACGCATTTATTGAAATTTACTCTCATGTTGTACTTGTTCAACCGCGCCAATACTTGCTCAAGTCGTTACATATGAGATTCGTCATTAGGCGCTGTAATTTTGATGCCATCCAAGAACACTGATACTCCATCAATGTCCTTCAGAATTTACTCAATTTCTCGCTGCCATTTTGCTGGTCCAGATGCAATACCATACATAAGCCTCGTTGGCTGAAACAAGCCGCGATGCGTACTTAACGTCAATATTTCCCGATCATCTGGATGTACTTCCATTTGCAAGTATGCTTTATGTAGGTCAATTTTTGAAAATTTGTCACCTCCCGCCATCGACGCAAAGAGATCTTCAATCGTAGGAAGTGAATGTTCCTCGACTAGTATACGAGGATTCACCGTAATTTTATAGTCCCACCGGTGTGAAGTTTTTGGACACTTTTTTTTTGGGACAAAAATTTAAGCGAGTGTACTGTGAAGTTATTGGACAAAATTAAGATCTTAGAAAAATTAAGTTTTTGGACATATATTTATGCGGGTGTACATCCTTTAACAGTGTATTTAACAAAAATAACGTTATTATATATAAAAATAAAATAGGCCACAAATAATTTCTAACATTCATTTCGAATTTTCTTTTCAACAAATTAACGAATTAAGCCCCATAGGGCCTTTGCAAAAAAATTTTGAAAATTAATAAATCGACAAATTTCGTTTGTAACAAGGACGTTGTTCTCTATTATACCAAATAGCATAAATCTCAGAGATTGGCTCGTATAGTGACTATATAGGTTGTAAAGGGCATACATTGCGGAATTGAAATCACTCAGTGCCATTTTGATATGAGCCGTAGGGCTCTTGCAAAAAAATGTTGAATGTTGTTAATAAATCGACGAATTTCGTTTGGAATAAGGATGTTGTTCTCTATTACACCAAATAGCATAAATCTCAGAGATTGGCTCATATAGTGACTATATAGGTTGTAAAGGGCATATATTGCGCAATTAAAATCACTCAGTGCCATTTTGATATGAGCCGTAGGGCTCTTGCAAAAAACTTTACAAAATCAACGAATTTAATTTGGAACAAGGACGTTGTTCTCTATTATACCAAATAGCACGAATCTCAGAGATTGGCTCATATAGCGACTATATAGGTTGTAAAGGGCATACATTGCGGAATTGAAATCACTTAGTGCCATTTTGATATGAGCCGTAGGGCTCTGTCAAACAAATTTAGAAAATTACCAAATCAACGAATTTCGTTTGGAACAAGGACGTGGTTCTCTATTATGCCAAATAGCACGAATCTCAGAGATTGGCTCATATAGTGTCTATACAGGTTGTAAAGGGCAAACATTGCGGAATTGAAATCACTTAGTGCCATTTTGATATGAGGCGTAGGGCTCTTGCAAAAAAATTTAGAAAATTACCAAATCAACGAATTTCGTTTGGAACAAGGACGTTGTTCTCTATTATACCAAATAGCACGAATCTCAGAGGTTGGCTCATATAGTGACTATATAGGTTGTAAAGGGCATACATTGCGCAATTAAAATCACTCAGTGCCATTTTGATATGAGCTGTAGGGCTCTTGCAAAAAAATTTAGAAAATCAGCGAATTTAATTTGGAATAAGGACGTTGTTCTCTATTATACCAAATAGCACGAATCTCAGAGATTGGCTCATATAGTGACTATATAGGTTGTAAAGAGCATACATTGCGGAATTAAAATCACCAAGTGACATTTTGATATGAGCCGTAGGGCTCTGTCAAACAAATTTTGAAAGTTAATGAATCAACGAATTTCGATTGGAACAAGGACGTTGTTCTCTATTATACCAAATAGCACGAATCTCAGAGATTGGCTCATATAGTGACTATATAGGTTGTAAAGGGCATACATTGCGGAATTGAAATCACTAAGTGCCATTTTGATATGAGCCGTAGGGCTCTTGCAAAAAAATGTTGAAAGTTGTTAATAAATCAACGAATTTCGTTTGGAATAAGGATGTCTCTATTATACCAAATAGCATAAATCTCAGAGATTGGCTCATATAGTGACTATATAGGTTGTAAAGGGCATACATTGCGGAATTGAAATCACCAAGTGCCATTTTGATATGAGCAGTAGGGCTCTTGCAAAAAAATTTTGAAATTTGTTAATAAATCTACGAATTTCGTTTGAAACAAGGACGTTGTTCTCTATTATACCAAATAGCACGAATCTCAGAGATTGGCTTATATAGTGACTATATAGGTTGTAAAGGGCATACATTGCGGAATTAAAATCACTCAGTGCCATTTTGATATGAGCCGTAGGGCTCTTGCAAAAAACACGAGAACAAGTTCCTTATTCCAAACGAAATTCGTCGATTTATTAACATTCCAAATTTTTTTGCAAGAGCCCTACGGGCACGGCTCATATTAAAATTGCACTTGGTGATTTCAATTCCGCAATGTATGCCCTTTACAACCTATATAGTCACTATATGAGCCAATCTCTGAGATTTATGCTATTTGGTATAATAGAGAACAACGTCCTTATTGCAAACGATATTCGTAGTATGCCCTTTACAACCTGTATAGTCACTATATGAGCCAATCTCTGAGATTTATGCTATTTGGTATAATATAGAACAACGTCCTTATTCCAAACGAAATCCGTCGATTTATTAACAACTTTCAAAATTTTTTTGCAAGAGCCCTACGGCTCATATCAAAATGGCACTTAGTGATTTCAATTCCGCAATGTATGCCCTTTACAACCTATATAGTCACTATATGAGCCAATCTCTGAGATTCGTGCTATTTGGTATAATAGAGAACAACGTCCTTGTTTCAAACGAAATTCGTAGATTTTCTAAGTTTTTTTGCAAGAGCCCTACGGCTCATATCAAAATATCAAATTGGTGCTGTAGGTACTGATTTGTTGAAAAGCATTTTGGAAATGAATATTAGAAATTATTTGAGGCTTGTTTTATTTGAATAATTTTTTTTTTGTTAAATACATTGTTAGAAGAAATATGTACACTCGCATAAACATTTGTCCAAAAACTATTTTTTTATTTTGTCCAAAAAATTCACAATGTATACTCGCATAAATTTTTGTCCAAAAAAGTGTCCAAAAACTTCACACCGGTTATAGTCCCCACATAGGCGGACTTTATCACCCTTCTTTTTGACAGGAACAATGGGTGTAGGCCATCTGGATGAATCGACTTTTTGTAAGATGCCGTTTTGTTCCAAATCCTCGAGTTCTTGTTCCACCGCGTCTCGTAAAGCAAATGGTATTTTCCTTGCCTTTATGAAAATAGGTTGTGAGCTTTCTTTTAAACGGATACGCGCTTGTTAAAGCTGGAGTATCAGAACGACGGATCACATTTGATATTATGAGCCCAGATTCTCGTCAAAGTTTAAAGTACAACTAAGCGCGCTAATAGTTCATTAACTAGTGCGAGATCTGGCCGAATATAATTTTAATGCTTGGAAATGGCCAAACATCAGTAATTTGTTATAGGCAGAACCATAGTAGAATATACCTAAAAATCCTTTGATGCAGGAGAACCAGTTGCACAAAAAATGGAAACTACAATAAGTCGTCCAGAATTTAAAGATCAGTCAACAGATTAAAACATTCTGGGGAATAGAAAAGGTACAACAATACAGGTTATTAACAGAAGAAGAAAAAAATTTTCAGGAATGATGCTAGTGGGAGATACCCAGTTCGGATCACATTTTAAACTAATTCATAAAGGGCTTCAAAAGTAAGAATATTAGCCAAATTCCTGCAGTTGGAGAAGAAATTTGCAACAGCAACAATATATGCCAATGACTACAAGAAATGTATCAAAGAATACCTCCAACTTCGTCACAAGCGATTCTGTGAAGGTAAAATGAATCCATCAGAAAAATGCTTCATACCGCATCATGCAGTAGTAAAGGAAAGCAGCACGACTGCAAAGGTACGTGATGTTTCCGACGCGTCAGCAAAAATAAGTAACAACAAGAGCTTCAACGTTAAACAAGTGGTTGGGCCAACACTACAAGAGGAATTGATTTCGATCCTGTTAAGATGTATCGTCAAATACAAATATACATAAAAATGATCAAAGCAATCAAAAGATATTATGGAGAGGAAACGAAAAAGAACCAATTCGTGAATATCAATAAACAACTGTATCCTTTGGAACAGCTACCTAATCCCCCTACCTAACCATCCGTACGTTATAACAGTTGGCAAATGATGAGAGTAAAGAGTTTCCCATAGCAGCCGATATTGCTTTACACGATTTCTATGTGGATGGTATACTAAGCGGCAGTGTTTCTGTAAAAGAAGCACAGCTACAGCAACATCAAGTAAAAGCGCATTGCTAAGTAAAGGGGAATTTCAGAATCTATAAACACTCTGGGCATATCTTGGAGCCTTGACACTCATTCAAAATCAGAACAAAATCCGAATTCGCTACCAAAAGAAAATTATTATCCGATGTGTCACAATTATTTGACCATTTGGGGTGGTTGTCTATACGACCATAATAATAGCCAAAATATTACTCCAACAACTTTGGTTAACAGGATTATCTTGGGATTGAGCCATTACCTCGAAACTTATCGATTAGATGGAGCACTTAACAAATAAAAATACCAAGGTGGGTGAAAACTTCCAGCAATTCACCCATAGAACTTTATGGGTATTGCTGTACACATCTGAACATTCATATGCAGTAGTAATAGTGGAGTACGATGATATTTACTGATATCTAAAACAAAGGTCGCACCTAAATTAGAATTTTGTGGCGCCTTGTTACTTGCTAGATTGATGGCGAAAATAATTAAGTCTTCGAATTTCCAAAACAACGCTTAGACTGATTTTACAGAACCGCATCAATTTAAAACATTTGTTGCAATCAGACTTATAGAGGTTCACAATCTAATCAGCCAAACAACATGGAACTATTGAGTCTTCTGAAAATCCAGCTGACTGTGCATCAAGAGACATGGAAGCTGAATGTCTCGAAAAAAGGATTACATCGATTACATAACTCAACGGCCAAAAACATCCCTTGATCCTTCCACAATGACATACAAAAAGTTAATCTGATAATCGAAGAGGGCCACAAATCAACAATACATGGCGGTGCTCAGTTAATTTTAGTACAAATCCGACCAAAACAACATCAACCAAACCATTAAGCAACAATTAATCGGTAATTTACCAAAAGCAAGATTAGCTCCTGCTCGGCTATTTCTGAAATCGGGAGTTGATTACGCCGGACCATCCAATGTAAGAGTACTAAAGGTAGAGGCAATAAATCGTACAAGGGATATCTTGCAATTTTTGTTTGTATGGCAACGAAAGCTGCTCACATTGAGGTGGTCAGTGATTTAACAACCGAAGGTTTTATGGCGGCATTCAAACGCTTTGTGTCCGGGTAAGACAATGGAATTTAAAACACTGGAAACAGTGGAATAAATTGCTTCAAGCATTGTAACTTACATTTGGCGCCCAACATCGTGGCCATATCGATTGGGAATTTTTACTGGAGGACTTAAAAAAAAAAAAAAAGGACAATTTTGCTGGTACAGAAACGTGCTTTTCAGGGATGAATGGTAAGTACAACAGTAAATGTTAACTAGATCAAAAACTAAAATAATAAACAGTGAAAATAGTGACGAAGTAATTAAAACAAATAGTTTTACCAAAATGGCTTCCTTTACGGACAAGCAATTTAGGTCACTTTTGGTGGTTATCGGTAAGATGGCCGACCCTAAACAGCAACAAACGGTGTTGCCGAATACAAGTGGTACGTTTTTAAGTTGTACATCACGATTTAGAGGTGAAGTAAATGAGGATATTTCCGCATTTATCGACGCTGTAACAACCTACAAAGATTGTGGCGGTGTCTCGGACGAGAATGCCCTAAAAAGTCTTCCGTTACTTCTGGAAGGACACGCTGCAAGCTGGTGGGTCGGCCATCAAACACACTCAAGGCAATTTCAAAGAAGCTCTCGATCTCATGAGATCCACGTTTGGTCAAAAGATGCCTGCGTATAAAGTATATTCGAATATTTTCTCAAAACCACAAAAAGAGGGGGAACGTATCGACATTTTTTTAGTTCATATGCGACAATTGTTCGCACAATTGCCTTCTACTGATTTATCAGAAAAAGTCAAATTAGATATGACATACGGTCTTCTTAATTCCACATATCGATCCAAAATGAAACGAAGCGACATTACCTCTTTTGATGATTTATTGCAAAAGGGTCGCGATATGGGGGAATTCATGAGCGAAATGATAAATATCAAACACATGATTAAGGCGAATATCAATCCTTATGTGTCAAATAAAGACAAGCTTTCTAGTCCCAAACAAAATTATAGTTATCAGAAATATTGTAAATTTTGCACGCGTCATGGTCATAATTTCGAAGAATGTAGATCGAAGCATATAAGTACAAAAAGCAGTGATAAACCCACTGAGAAATCACAGAAGGTCAATTTTCAGACTAAGAACATTTCGAGTTCCAATGACATCAAATGTTACGGTTGTAATACGCCCGGTTTTATAAAAAGTAATTGTCCCAATTGTATATAGCCTCAAGTCTACAGCCATAACAAGTCTGTTAACTGAAATCATGGTGAATTTCAGCGTCCTTCAGTTTATATTGACATCTTTGACAATATAGGCTCCGCTTTTCTAGATACAGCGGCGAAAACTAGCGTTGCCGGATATAAATTATATCAGATGTTGAAAAAGTATGGTGTTCACTTTGAGGAATCCGTCAAAAGCATTATGCTAGCTGATGGGACGCCAAAATTCGAAAATATTCTTAAAGTATATATGTATAGACGTGAAGTTGGATGAGAGAGTCATAAGAACTACATTTATCGTTTTCCCTAATAATGCTAATAGTCGAACACTGTTAGGCATCGATTTTTTCCAAAGTGCTGGATTAATCTTGGACTTTACTAACCAAACCTGAAGATTTTCTGATGAGAATATCTCTCATACATTTATATTTAACAATGATGATACTATCGATCACGAGCTGGAATTATCCACTTTTGATTTGAGGGAGGATGAGGGTAATAACTTGAGTTCAGTTCAAAGAGATGAAGTGAGTTAGCTCTTGGCTGAGCACGAATTAATTTTCCAATTCTCTGATTCTCCTAACTCACCGATTGCAGTTCCTGCATACAGAATGCCACCCAATAAGCAGGAAATTTTAAAGCATCAGCTGAACGAAATGCTAGCTAATAATGTCATCGAGGAATGTGATTCACCTTAGGCAGCCCCAGTAGTTTTGGTTCCAAAACACAATAACGTATTTCGTCTATGCGTAGACTACCGAAAATTAAATTCGCAAACCATAACCGATTCTTATCCAATGCCCCGAATCGATGATATTATTCACAAACCAAACAAGATTGAAATCTTATCCACAATTGATTTAAAGGCAGGCTATTGGCAAGTCAGTGTGGCCGAAACCGATCGTGATAAAACATCTTTCATCACGCTCTTCGGACTCTTTCGTTTTCGAAGAATGCTTTTTGGCTTAAAGAATGCCCGTCGCTTATCTGGACGACATATTCATTTTTTAAAATTCCTTCGAAACTCGAACGGTTAAATAATTTTAATTTAAAAGCAAATCGGGACAAAACTCATTTTTTAAAGAATCGGTAAAGTATCTCGATCATATTATTTCAAGTAAAGGTATAGAGACAGACCCAGAGAAGGTGTCTGCTATTACGGATATGAAACCACCTATTAATTTAAAACAAGTCCGAACGTTTATTCAAACGGCTTCGTGGTTTCGAAAATTTATTAACAATTTTTCTACTATTGCAAAGCCACTGTAACGAGGAACTCGAAGCTTTTGATCAACTAAAAACAACATTAGTCAATGCACCAATCCTGAAGCAAGCGGATCAGACACAACCGTTCTTGATTTGAACCGATGCCAGCAAATATGGTTGGGGGGCGGTTTTGATGCAGTCCTGGGAAGGTCAGGAACTTCCCATCGAGTACGCAAGTTGACTTCTAATAGATGCCGAAAGAAATTATCCCACTATAGAGAGAGAGAGGCTTTAGCAGTAGTATGGGCATTGGAAAAATTCAGAGGCTATATCGATGGATGCGAAGTAACTGTCTGTTCGGACCATCGACCACTAAAATGGCTCATGACATTGCAATCACCAAGCGGAAGATTAGTGCGATGGGCGTTGAAGCTTCAATCATTCAATTTGAAAATCGAGTATACACCAGGCAAGGATAACGTCATCGCTGACACACTTTCCCGTCCTAATGGGGAGGATGATTCGCAAGAAACCGAACAACTATGTTCTGTAACCATCGATCTACCCAGTAAATCAGCTCCAAACATGCGAGAGGAACAACTAAAGGATCCGACTCTGCACAAAATAATCAAGTGTTTCGAGGAAATAAATAATCTAGAGGTCGCTAATTGGTCTTCGAGAGGTTATATCATAGCACATGGATTGATTATTGATTGAAGGGCCGTGTGGGCGAGATAAGCCACCTCGCACTACCACCTAAAAGATCTATTGTGCTGGATGGCACATGGATTATTATATCGGTATCTGACCGACTCAGATTCAGAGGAACCGCAACTCATTATTCCTACACTGTGTCGTATCGATATTATGCGAAAGTTTCACGATGTACTAACTGCTGGACTGGACTACCAACAACATTTAAGCTCCATTCGTTACGCTATGAACACGACGAATTGTTTTTCAACAAATTACACACCTGCATTTCTAACGTTTGGACGTGAGCTGTGTAATTTTACAGATGTTTCACATGATTTTCGCGCCATAGTTCAAGCAGACAATTTTATACCCGAAATTACCCCATATTTACTAAGGGTCACCGAATATATGTTCAGAGCCAGGGAGCATAATGAGAAACAACAGGATCAACGAAAACAGCAAGCAGACGCGAAACTACGACCTCACTTGCTGCAAAACCACTTTCTCAGTAATGCGTCCAAAGGAATTAGCTCTAAATTCATGCCCAAAAGAGACGGTCCTAATAAAATTCGAAAATGCTGGCCCAATACTTATGAGGTCGAAATACGAACGGCTCATTATATTGGTAAATACCATTCTTCCATGCTCACGCCCTTTAGAGGCGCAGGAGATCAGTCACCATTGCGTGAAATTCAACCGAGAAGGTGAAACAGACCGAGTCTCGATCCCTCATTGGCTGCGGAAATCCAAACCCAACCATAGTAGATATTCATGAAGCAACGCAAACCAGACTACTCCCTCGGCAAATTCATACTGAGGATCAAAGTGATGAGTCACCACCGAAACCTGTACCCCAATATACACGAACAAGACAGGTTAAAATACCGCTTCGATTCCAGTGAGTTCATCAGACCACTTCCACTAGTAGTGGGAATGGATTAGGTTAATTGAATTTGTTTTGTATACAATAAAATTAGAAATTTTGAGTAATAATTAGTGTGAGGGCACCGTGGCGAAGCAATGTCATGTTTGTTTGCATTGTTGCCGTTTTTTTTCTTACATATACAAGCAAGCATGAAATATTATATACAGCATACATATTATTAAACCATTTTATAATGAAATACTATATATAGCGTAAGATATAGTGTACCTGAGTGATTATTTTGTAATGAAGTATGAGAGAGATGCCCTCAATAAAAAATTAGGGAAGATTGCAACGCCCTCAATATAAAATTAGTTCATTTACGAACGCATCCTTTTATGTGCACTATGAATGCACTTTTATTTTTGGTAACGAAGATTTTTAGAGAGGTACGAAATGTCATAGGAGTCGGACGCGTGTATAGCGTTCCTATAAAAACCCAAAACCGAAATAAAATACGTTTTAAAATAAAACAAATCGGATAAAATATTGTAAAGGCGTTATACACCGACCCAAAGAAATACATATAATATCAATAAATTTGTAAGTGTTTAAACAAATTTGATTATTGCTGATTTTTGACTTCACCGATCACCGAGTGATTACCCAGCCATGTGGAAACCCTAACCCCAAAAATAAAATAAATTGTGGATTATTCGCCTATGAATACAACTTGATACTGTATCAACAAGGAAAGTAACCTACAACAGGTAAGCAAGAATTTTTTTTTATTCACAATAGTTCTTTTCGCAATTTTGGGATATTTGAAGCCCTAAGGCCTTAGGGATGGAACACGAGTTTAATCAAGATAAATTTGTAAAAGTTCATTGTGGCAAAAATATTTAGTAAGCTTGCGGTATATTGGCTTAATTTTGAAAGCTTCGATATCATTTCTACGATATGCGTCATATAGTATCGCACCTGAAAAAAGGATTATGATGATGAAGATAATAATGGTTGTGAACTGTTAGTATCCACCCTTGAATGTTCAAGTACATCAGTGAATCCTAGACCAACTAAGTGCAATAATAAAAGAAAATGTGGTGCTGTTAGCGAGTCGTTAGCGTATTTGAAAGGAGAATACAAGAAGAAGAAGCACTGGAATGACGAACTCATGAATATCGAAAAGTAAAAAAATGAAATTGAAAAGAAAAAATGAGATGCCTAAAAGGGGTCCCATTTGAAACGCGATATTTTGAAACGCGATTTGACAAAACGCGATATTTCAAAACACGATATTTTAAAACGCGATAGGTACAAAATGCGTTATAGTACAAAACGCGATATTTCAAAACGCGATATTTCACAACGCGATGTGGTACAAAACGCGATATTTCAAAACGCGATATTTCACAACGCGATGTGGTACAAAACGCGATATTTCAAAACACATATAGTCCAGTAGCGGTCATATCGCGTTTTGAAATACCGCGTTTCAAGCGGATACCGCCTAAAATAAAGAGCCCAGTTAATGAAAAATTAAACCCGCCCCACCATTTTAACTATTTTTAAAATATTCAACTGAATTATTTTTAAGTTTTATTTTTAATTCTTTACAAAGTATCAGTAAGAAAAATTCTTTTAATGTTCCCAGCATTATCTAAAATATTGTTCGTTATATCCGTAGTGTGTAACAAAAATCTTTCAACATCAACTTCAGTACAGTTCTGCTGAACTGCTGTCTCAATAAATTCTTCTTTTTCCTCCAAAATGAAATTATGGAGAACAATCGCCGACACCACAAAATATTTGCTATTCAAAAGTTTTGTAATATGAAGATACTTTAATCTCCTGAACTGTGACATTAACATTGCAAAAGCCTGTTCGATTATTGTCCTCGTCGAACTAAGCTTCAAATTGTATGCCATTTGTTTAGAAGTTAGCAGCCCATTGTCTTTGTACGGCACCATTAAATATTTTTTCAATGGATACGCGCTATCACCAAGCAAATGACAATCATTTGGTAAGTCGAGGTTTCCACCATCAAGTTTGTTGCATAAGGAACTACTGCTCCAAACACTGGCTTCGTCACTTCTTCCGGGCCATCCAAAGAATACATCTAAAAACCTCATTTCACTATCACATACTCCCTGTAAAATTAGAGAATAGAAACCTTTCCGATTATAGTAGCTCACTGAATCAACTGATGGCGTAGGGATGGGAATGTGCATCACGCCTATACAACCAATAACATTACGGATGCTACGAGGTCCCTGCAATGTGTTAAATTTCTCTATAATTAATTTGGATTCGTCACTTGAAGGCCACTTAATATAGTTTATAGACAACTTCGTTAGTTGCTTGCATATAAATAACACTGTCCCAACGGCACACCCTTTAGAAACCTCAAATCGGGCTGCTATATCGTGGTAGCTACACAAATTTCCAAGTGTCCAAATGGTCATGAGTAAGGCAGTCTCCGTGGCAACTTTTGGACGTCTTCGACATGGTTGAACAGCATTATCCAATTTCAATAATAATTTCTAAAATTAAAAGGTTTTAATTCTTCTACGATACACTATTAGATTTTATTTTTCAGAAGTTTACCTGAAAGCTACTTTTCGTCATTCGAAAATGAGATTTAAACGTAATTTCATCATATTGATGGACTGTTACAATATAATTGTAGGTTTTAGGAATATCCCGATTTATCGCCAGATATCGTTCATTAATTAATTTTAACAGTAGATATCTTTTCTTACTTTTTCTTTTCAGTATCCTTCGAATTGCTTGCGAATGTGTTAAATTACTCGGAACTTCGCATAAGGATTCAATTAAGACATTTTTTATAATTACATTCATTTTTAATAAACGAAATTGATTTTATTTCCATACAATAACCAATTTATTATATAACACGACATTAACAGATTAACACAACTAATCTAAAAATTCTGTCATATGTCAAATTTTCTTCTCGCTGCGCATGCCGGCAAATTTTCTTCTCGCTGCGCAGTGGCTGAATTCTTGACCGCACCCTATGTACTCTTCATTGTATTCGGTTGGACAATACTCATCACTGGATTCAAGTGTTTCCCGGAGAATGTATTTCTTATTGAACTTTCTCTTCCGTTATGTTAGATGTTGCAATCTGGTTGTTATCTTTGTATGATGTTCTCTGAAGGTCTTGGATATTTGATAAATGAACCTACAATATTAGTTTATTAAATTACAGCATAAGTGGTCACTACTTTGTGTATGTGGCGTTAGCAATCAACAGGTAAACAATATGGACAGTAAAACCGCTGATAAGCCAAGAAAAGCCAATGTGCATAATTTAATTGATTTGATAAGAGTCGCCGACCTTTCCTGCATCAGAGGGATGAACGATTCATCTACTGCTACTAATAAACTTCGGTTCAAAAGCACCAAAGTATTGAAATGTAAAACCACTTTTCTCGGCGTTTTGAAAGTCCCTGAATCGGAAAAAGCAAAAAAAGGCCCGTCCGTCTGTCTCTACCAATGGTACCTCAGAACGGCGATTTGGATTTTTTTTCGCCAATCTCTTTCTACGGTCAGGACGGGGTTAATTGAAAAGCTTTTGGAAGCTTTACATCAAGAGGATTGCGTACCTCCATAACCAATTGGCCCAAAATTACGTGGTGATATCACCACGTTGACCATTTTTTTTTGGTATGCTGGTTTGATGATTGAGTTTGCGGTTGAGTTGGGTTTCATTTGCGGGTTTAGTTGCGATTGAGTTGGAGGTGGAGTTGGGTTAGGATTTAATGAGCAGTTCAGCTAAAGATTTATGTGTGTGTTGAATTGATGGTTGAATTAGAGTTAGATTGAGTTGAGTTCATGTAACCATGTAGTTTTAAGGCCATGTTGATTTGGAAGTTGAGTTGTTAGTTTGGGGTTGATTTAAGGGCTGGGTTACTGGTCGAATTAAGGTTGAGTTGGTGGTTGGACTACAGCTGAGTTTAGATTTAGTTGAGTTGGAGTCCGCGGTTAAGTTGGGAATTTATTTGGGGTTGTGTTAAGGGTTGAGTTGGAAGTTGAGTTTGGTGTTCAATTGAGAGTTGAGTTGGGGGTCGAGTAAGAGTTTGAGTTAGAACTGAATTGAGTTTATAGGCACATGTAGTTTTCGAACCGTGTTGGTTTATGGATTGAGTTTGGGCTAGAGTTGAGTCTGCGGGAGGTTAAGTTGCGGATTTATTTGAAGGTAGTTCATGTACGCTTGTATTTTTTCGGACCATGTTGACTTTGGGATTGCGTTAAGTTTGAGGTTGAAGTAAGAGCTGAATTTGGGGTCGGGTTCGGGTTGATTAGAATCGGGTTGTGGTTAAGTTGGGGTTCATTCAGCCGTTCAGTTGGGGATTTATTTGGGGGTTGAGTCGAGATTTGAGTTGGAAGTTAGTTTGACTTGTTCTGAGTTTAGTTCAAGTACGCATATGGTTTCTGGAACAGTGTTGATTTGAGGACTAATTTGGGCGTATAATTGAGATATGCTTTGAGAGTTGAGTTGTTGTCGAGAAGAGTGTTGAGTTAGGGTTGAGCGATAGGGTTCAGTTGGGGATATAATTGAGGGTTGAGTCGAGGGCTGAAGTGAAAATTCTATTAGATTGAGTTCATATACGCGTGTAGTTTTCGAAGCGTGTTGATAGGGTTTTATTTAAACGTTGAGTTGGATTTGAGTGACAGGTTCGGTTGGAGATTAATTTGGGATCGAGTTCTGGTTTAATGGGAGGTTAGGTTAATTGATTTGAGTTGATTTCATGCAGCTTTTAAATCAAGTTGATTTCGAGATTGAACTGGCCGCTGAGTGTGGAGTTGAGTAGAGATGCGATAATCAATAAATATACCGAGGCAAATATTTTAATTTTGTTTATAAAATTTAATTTATTTATTGAAATAAAAACGAAAAAGATGTTCAAAAAGAAGATCTAAGATGAGTGACATTAAATTGAATTGCATTTGAATAATATATAACGCAAGACAAACATATCCCTCACCAACCGTGAGCAATGCGTGTAAATGCGATTGAGAGATACAGCAATTGAAGTAAAGATCTAGGGGCGTCGAACTTTTGATTTAACGAGAAATTGAACAAAATTACACAAATTAATCAAATTTGGAGTGATCCGAACATACTCCGTCAATCTAATATTATGGGGTAGGTTTTCCAATTTATATTCTATGGTGCCTTGTTGACTCTTCACTGTACAAAGTCAACGAAAACTGGAAAATGATGATACTCGAACAAGTACTTATCAGCTGACGGGTTATTAGGATTATGCATCCTAAATGCTAAGGATTCTGAAAATTCACTATCCACTGATGGATAGAAAATGATGTCGGCTGCAAATGATACTGGAACGAGTTATTTAGTTGCAAGGGTTTTTAACGCCGACTATAAAATAATTTTGTCTTGTGGTGGCGAGTAATTGATATTGCTTGGGTTGGAAATGTTGCACGTGTAAAGCATTCACAATAGTTTCAGTAAACGGATGGCAGGCATCGGAAACTGGTGGATGTTTAATGTCATAAGGAACAGCATGTTGTCAAACGGGTGGTCCAATAATGACCCATCAACTCTCAATGTCCCCCGATCACTAATAAATGGAAACAATGAACGAAGCTTGCTTGAGTGTTTTACGTTAGAACCATTGGTGATTCGAATATTCGAAGTTATTCGAAGATTTCTATTTTGAGACCAACGCTCAGTAAACATTGTAGCCCGTTTAATTGGAAATCCTGCCGAATATAAATAATATTTTTTAAAGCGATAACATTGAGCAAATATTTAAATGACGGAATAGAACAATGACTTCTTCTCGAATAAATTTGCAATGGCAGTGAAATCGATTGGTGATAAATGGAGTCACTACGGTATAGTGACACGACCTTTTGGAAACAGACTGTCAGATATTTTGGGCCAGTAATTGGATGATTTTTGATGGAAGTTTGGACTTACCCAGCACGCATTGTGGACATTAGGTGGGGGCTGGATATCCTCTGCCTACAAAAAATCCTCGATTGTATTGTGGAGATCCTTATGGTAGTTCATGACGAAGCCGTACGATAAAACGAAATCTTGATCAAATTTAAAAGGTGCCCCTTTAAAGATGTTGTAATCAGCACATGTGTTTTGTATGAAGTGATCGTCATCCAATTGAAGTTTTTCCGAAAGACATGAATTGATGTTTTTCTGGAAATGTTCCCTCCTAGAAATATGTCTAAGAAACTCGAATGTTTTAAATTTAGATAAGCGAGTTATAAAAACTGAATCCTTTCGTATTTTAAATCACAAGTTGGATTTTCCGTTATAAGAGCTCTCAAAAATAAGGAACACAGACCCATCGGTTTGTTCTATCAGCCAGATGAAAATAACGAAAGATGAAATTCTATGAACAATTGCAATCCACAATAGCAAGAACGCACAGGAACGACGTCAAAATCATAAAAGGAGATTTCAATGCAAAAATTGGAACAGACAACACCGACCTAACAACCATCATGGGTAACCAAAATAGAGAAAGACTCGTCGACTTCTGTTATCACAAATCAATTGGCGGCAGTAGATTTCCACACAAAAACATACATAAATACACATGGAATACACATGGACATCACCGGATGGCAGAACCAAAAATGAGATTGATCACGTAATGGTGAATAATAAATTCCTCACATCTCTACAAGATGTCAGAACAATGAGGGGCGCAGACATACACAGCGATCACCAACTAGTAATGGCACAATTTCAAATGAAGCCAAGCCGCTGTAAAAAACATGCAACAATAAATAGGAGGAAATTTAACACAAACAGATTGAAAGATGCTGAAAAAAGAAACATCTTCAATGATGAAACGACCCAACTCAATCTGAATAATAGTATTGAAGCCACCAGTATACAACAAAAATGGTATCAAGCTGAAGAAGCCTATATCAAGACTGCCACGGACGTACTCAGCTATCAAGAATATAATAGGAAACTCTGGATAAGCGATGATACTTGGAGGAAAATTGAGGAACGGCGTCAACTTAAGTACAAATGCACCAACAAAATACGGCAGAGGTGAAACGTAGGTACGAAGAAACAGCACGCGAAGTAAAAAAGATGGCAAGGAATGATCGAAGTACAGAGAGTATTCTCAAAGCTGCTGAGGAGGCAGCAGCAACACAAAATTTGCGAGCACTATACACCGTGTGTAAGAATAGTCACGGTAAAAATTACAAACATACCACCTTTAAGGGATGCAAATGGTCAAGTCTTAACAACGGACGAAGCACAGTTAAGGAGATGGAAAGAATCTTTCGGAGAAGAAATCTCCCATCATCAATTGAACACAATAGCGTAACTAGCAACACCCAAATTCCAACGAAACGGGAAGTTAAAAGTGTCATTGAGAGGCTAAAGAACAATAAGGCTGCTGGAACAGATAATATTACCGCCGAAATATTCAAAGGAAACTCATTTGCAGCTGCAGACGCATTAACGCCAATAATCCAAGACGTGTGGAATTCTGGTGAAATACCACAAAAATGGAAGAAAGGCTTGACAGTCACAATCCCCAAGAAAGGTGACCAAAGAGAATGCAAGAATTTAAGAGGTATCTCTCTACTCAATACAACAATAAAAGATACTCGCAATGATCATCCTTGATAGAATCTCACCTACGATCAATGCAAAATTAAGGAACGAGCAAGCTGGTTTTAGACCAGGAAGAAGTTGAACTGATCACATCAACAGAATCCGTATCATCACTGAACAATCCAATGAATGGAATTCATCACTGTACCTGCTCTTTGTCGATTTCGAACGTGCATTTGACACGATAGATAGAAATGCAATATGGCAGACAGAGACATTGGGACAGAGGAAGATATAATAGGCAAACGAATTAATAAAGCCAGCCATCCGTTCAACATGTTACACAAAGTCTGGAATACTTCCGTCCTGTCAAGCAAGACCAAGATATGAATGTTCAACTCATGTGTGAAATCGGTACTACTATATGGATGCGAGACATGGAAGCAAACAGGGAAAATAAAAATGAAGTTACAAGTATTCGTAAACAAATGCCTTTGACGAATACTGAAATGCTACTGGCCTGACACCATCACGAATATCGAACTGCATAGGAAAACTAATCAGTCAGACATTGAAACCGAAATAAAGAGACGAAAATGGAGATGGATTGGCCACACACTGCGAAAATCACCAAGTGATATAACGAAGATGTCATTGGGCTGGAACCCGCAGGGAAAAAGGAAAGTTGGAAGACCAGCAATGACATGGAAGAGAACACTGCTAGCTGAAGCGAAACAAGCCGGAAAATCATGGGTAGAGATAAAAGCAGTAGCCCCAAACAGAGTAAGATGGTTCAGCCTAGTAGACGCCCTATGCTCGTAAATTGGAGATAAAGGAAAAAAAAACGTCAGATAAACCCTAAATAATACAAATTGTCAAAGAAAGACAGGACAAAATTGAATGGATGACTAAATAACTTGAGAGAATGTCATTTTAAAATGGAGATATCATCAGCTGGATTTGTCGAAAGAAGGTTGCGTGATATTTTCATGAACCGGAAAAGGCGAGAATAGTTCATTGTGTGAAGCCGGAAAGGAAGAATTGAGGAAGCGGTTCAACATTTTTTGAACGAGGAGAAATTGACGATGACAGGGGATTCGTTATTCTGGGGTTTTCAGTCATGAACAAGGAGGTGGAAGATTCAGTATTTCAAATCATTTTCGCCATTAAAAGCTCAAATAATTTGCACTATTAACAAAAATGCCTGTTTCATATGTTCATCATTACATAAAAATTTATATTTACATTTACAGAATAAAATACAAAAATATAAAGAATTTTAATTAATGGATATCAATTATAAGAGTATTTAGCAATGCGCGATTAGCAATACCTTACAATTTGGCTTTGAGTTCCTGTTCTATTCGGGCGCCAGCCTGTTTCTGGAAATCAACCAACTTCATTGCTAATCCTATATTGCCTTGTAATTTAACTTTACCCTGGAAAAATGCTTTCTGTGGGTTCATTTTTCCAGAAAGCAAATCAATCACATCTGCATCATTTACAATGAAAGTGACATCACATTTATCTGTAATTAAAACAAAAAGCATATTAGGTAACTCTAGTTACTACATATACGATTGTAATTCTACCTTTCCCATCGTATGTAACACTGCCTTTTCCTGTTTTAGCGTTGATCACCCAATATCCGGTCGCACCATTTGGCCCATTCAAAACTTTAAACCCGAAGATGCCGCGAATCTTTTCAATTAACCCTTCCGTATCCTCGACCATAGCCTTTTCCAAAAAAGCCATATATGGTGTTACCAAAAAACCTTCCGGCGAACTTGTAATGGCTTCGGCACTGGTCAAATTTAATTTTAATTGATTCCGGGTGTACGGGAAACCTAATCGATACAGACCAACAACGACTGCACCACCAAGACCAATATTATGTTGAAGCGCTAAAGTACAATTGGACACTTGCCGTTTATCTGCCTCCCCCCGCAATTGCCAACATAATTCCGAACATTGTGCCAATCCCGTTGCACCAAGAGGATGTCCTTTTGAAATTAATCCTCCACTTGGATTCACTACATATTTTCCACCATATGTATTATCCCCGCGATCAATTAATTCGCCAGCTTTCCCGGGTTCGCATAAACCAAGAGCCTCATAGGTAATCAACTCATTTGCCGAAAAACAATCATGTAATTCGACAACGTCAACATCCTGCGGTTTGTAATTGGTTTTCGCAAATAATTTTGCAGCCGCATTTTTTGTCATATCATAACCAACCACTTTCATCATGCTTTTTTCATTTAATGTTGATGATAAATCGGTTGACATTTCCATGCCAACAATTTCAACCGCTTGACTTTCTAATCCGTGTTTGCGAACAAAATTTTCGGTCCCCAAAATACATGCGGCCGAACCATCACTAGTTGGGCAACATTGCAGCTTGGTCAAAAGTTCGTGTACGACTGGAGAATTTTTGATTTGTTCTAATGAGTATTCATCACGGAATTGTGAATAACTAAAATTAGATAAAAAATAGAATTATCTGTTCAAAACTCTCTTCTGTTTATGTGACCCTACGGATTATTAACGGAATGTTTATGATTTTTGTAAGCGATTTTCCAAAAATGTTCTGGTTTTGTTCCGTATTTCTTCATGTGCTCGATTCCGGCATTGCCAAAAAGTAGAGCCGCCCTTGGACCTACTTGGGTCCCGTGCATTTTAACCATCGCTTCGACGTGTTTATCCAATGGATTTACTCTGTCGAAATACTTTAAACAAAAATAAGTAAAATTGTTTAGTGATGATGTCTTGATTTTCTTACCTTTGGTTTCAGTGAGCCTCGTTCCATTTTCTCAAAACCTAATGCAAGCACGCAATCATCTTTTCCATTTTCAATTAGTTGCTTGGCCAAGAACAGCGCTGTGGATCCAGTCGAGCAATTATTATTAACATTGTACATTGGTATGCCGGTCATTCCCATTTGATAGAGGGCCCTCTGTCCACAGGTCGAATCACCATAGACATAACCGATGACTGCTTGTTTAATTTCGGAATAATGAATTTTTGCATCCTGTAGGGCTTTTTGAACTGCTTCTTGAGCCATTTGTGGATAGTCAAAATTTTCACGTCGTCCCGGCTTTTCGAACTATAAAAACGTATCTCAAATTTTGTGATATTAAAATCATTATCAGATAGTTTGCCGTTTGTTTAGGTTAAAAGATTTGTGTTTGTGTGTAATATTCAATATAATCAGGCAATTTCGTACGCCAGGCAAATAGAACAATATACAAAATCTCAGATTACCAAAATCCAGATTACCTATACTATAAATAGGAAAGTAGTCGAGTGAAAAATATTACCAAAATCTATTACAAAAATGTTATCAAACAACAAGCAGAGATAAGACTTACTATCGGCGTTGGAAAGTCAAAAACAAATTAAGAACTTTGGAACAAATACTAGAGAATTTATTATCGTTGTTAATTGTTTTAGTAAACAAAACATGACTTGCGAATTAGTGTTTTATCATTTGTTCGACTATAAAGATTTTGTGTTTAAATGAAGCAGCCACCATATTTTAAACAACATTACTTCCGTTACTACATAGTCAAAGACTAAAAAAACAATTTAAGCAGTGTCCGAAACATATCTGCAAGTTTTATTTACTTGGGTTTGTGTTTTGCAGTAAGGGGCTTGACATATGTACAATAGATAAGGCGATTGACAAAAAAGAGGGATGCAGTTAGACTATAATTTTATTTATGGCCTGAGGAACCTACCCGTGGCCGCTTTGCGGCTCAACGTCAGAGCTGCTTCGCAGTCTTCTACTGCTCCTCTTCAGCAACAATTTCTAGTAAAAAAATAAAATTTGTTCCACATTTTTGAGTTTCTTACACGGAGGCTGAAACAACCTCGCTGTGTGATGTCTTGAGGGCCGATGTTAAGAGGTAATAAATTATTGTGATGATCAACGGCGTTTCGCCCAATATTACTAATGTTGCTATTATTAGGTGTGCAAGTAGAACCTCAACTTTTTTGGGCAAATTCAACTTTATTGAAAAAATACTTGTTACAAAGATTAATAACCGAAAAATTCGCCATTACTACCTATGGTCTTTTGTCATTTATCGGGTAGATGATGAATGTCTTCCAGATAAAAACTTCGTGGTTTCGAAGCAAAATAGTCATCGAACCATTTTCGCACATTTTCAACTTTCGTGAACCGCTGGTCTTTCAAATATGATGGCATCGATCTGAATAAGTGGTAATCAGAGGGAGCCAATTCTAGAGATTACGCCGCATGCTATACAACTTCGCAGTCTAAAGAAAAGATGAGTTCCTGATTTTGCTGTATGTGAACGAGCGTTGTCATGCAACAATCATGGCCCGTAAATGGTCTTTTTTCCTCCAGAGCATCACTTAATTTGATCAATTGGGCCTAGTAACTTTCAGATGTAATAGTTTGACCAGGTTCCAGAAGCTCGTAGTAAATGACTACTTTCCAATTCCACCGGACACACAATAACCAGACATTTTCTTGGAATGAATATTCATTTTTGCAATTGATGTTGATGACTGGCCTGGATCAACCCATGCTTTTTTGCGTTTCGGATTGTCGTACAAAGCCCACTTTTCATCAACCATAATGATTTTATGCTATAAATGATTTTATTTAAATTCTTTTTGTACCAAGAAAGAACATTCATGCAGGTGTCAACTCTTCGGTTTTTGTTTCTTCGGTCAGTTTCTTAGGAACCCATTTTCCTTCCTTCTGTATCTAATATTGCTGCGTGAGTGACTCCTGACTGTTCTGCAAACCTTTTTAGAGTTTGACACGGATTTTCATCCAATCGTGTTCATCGGACGTGGATCGTCCTCAAGACTAAAATTGCCATCACGAAATCTTTCAAACCACTTTTTTACTGTTGAATGAATTACAGAATGTTCACCCGTAGTCGAATTAATCAACTCCATAGCTTCAGCAGCATTTTTTTTTTCATTGAAAACAGAATAGAATGCAATGGGTAAATGTTGCTTACCGACATCCATCTCTTAAAATTGATGCACACGGAATGACAACTTGTAAATGACTGAAACTTATGTCAAAGCAGCAATTACAAAGCTACATACATATATCAAAAACGGCGGGCGATTTGGGTGGTTCAAGTATGTTTCAACTTCAGAGCCGAGTTTCTGCTTGCACACCTGTTATAATCACCTCAGCCTGCTCACGGGAAGCGGAATTCCCCAATTGACGAAAATGGGCAGTATGAGCATCGAATGGTTTGGCATACCTTTCAGATTTAGTGCAGTTACGCCAAAGAATCGACATACGTTTTTTATATCTCCGAACAAATCATCAAATGTGGTTATCAGACGTTTTATCGCGATAAATCTTGTGCCCACCAATTATTCATCATGGCACTCATCCTAACTATTTATAAGATCTGAAAACCACAAAAGACCTTGTCATCTTACAGAGCCCTCTTTCAATGTTTGACAGATATATACATCAAACCACCTTCGTGTATTCTATAGAAATGGGGAAAAGTGAATTTCTTGTTTTGATTAAAAATTATGTTTTACGTGTGAAAAAGTCTGCAGGAACTAAAACCAAGTTCAATAAATATTTTCCGGGCACTGTGTTGAGTTAAACTTCAGTTAGGGATTTATTGTATTTGAGGGTTGAGTCGGTGGTTGCGATGGAGATTACAATAAATTTAGTTCATATACGCATGCAGTTCATATACGCATGCATTTTGGGTTTGAGTTAAACTTTGAGTTTGGCTTGAGTTGAGGCTTGATTTGGGGTTGAGTTAAAGGTTGAGTTGGAGTTGAGTTATGATTGAGTTTAGGGTTCGATTGAGTTGAGGTCGAGTTAGGATTGAATAATGCTTGAGCTGAAGTTGAGTTGGATTGGAGTGAGCAGTTCGATTAGGCATTAATTTGTTGTCGAGTTTATGGTTTAGTGGGAGGATAGATTGAGTTGTTTTGAGTTGAGTTTATACACCCATGCAGCTTTCCAATCAAGTTGATTTTAGAGGGTTAAATTCGAAGGTTGAGCTAAAGGTTGAGTTAAGAGGTTCAGTTAGGAATTGATTTGAGAGTTTATTTAATTTTCAGGACCGAAGTTCTGATCACCTCTTCTGAAAAAAAAATATTTTTTTAAAATGTTGGCGCTCAGAACGCGTTTCAAAATTAAAATTTTTCTTCACCAGAATTCACAACTTGTTCTTAGACTTTCTCGGAAAAAGTCAAAAGCTATATCCTGAAAGATGGATTTTGTCAAAATGAATCATGACGTAAAAATGGATTTCGTAGGTAACCCTGTACCACCAGCGGCATAATTCACCGTTATAATAACTAAAGTGCTAGAAATAAGATTGTTGCAATTTTTAAGACCTTCACAACGTTATAATATGCAGCAAAGTTATATTCGACTGGAAAAAATAACGTTTCAACTCACCGTAGTGAAATCTAAATAGGAATGGTGAAATGTAGAATTTTTTTGCGTCTCTCGATCATGACGTTTACAACAGTATCACTTATAACTAAAGTAACAGAAATAAGGTGTTGTATTCTTGAAGACCTTTACAACTATACACAGCCCATGGCCCACCTCGTGGTAAATATTTAAAGGAGTGGTGGAAAAGTTTAAGATCTTTTACGTCTCTCATTCAAGACATTTACAATAGTATTGCTTTCGAGACTATAATGCACCTGCGAGAAGCCAAACAGACTTTCTATCGAGGGCGCCATAACGGTAAATTGAATAATTAAAGTCTTAGAAATAAAATTATTACATTCTTCAAGATCTTAACGATGATGGACCAAAACGTAAGATCACTTTTGTTTTAAAAATTCGCGCGCTTTCCATATCGACACAACAATTTCTTTTTTTAAGTTGATATGACTATTCTTAAGATCTAAAAGAAGTTTCATATCATTTGGCTTCTTAGTTCGAAATGATCGCGAATTTTTGTAATCATTAAAAATTTTTGTCGGCGATTTTTTAAAATGGATAAATTTATCGAGCTATTAAAATAGCGAAGATAAATGGCCAGGATCTTTGCTTGTAACCTAAAAACATCTCAACAATCAAGCGGGTATCATACTAAAAATTAACCGAAGCCGACAAAAACCGCATTAAAGCCGGTCACAAATCAAAGCCATGTTAACTTTTTCTTCGATTACCGTATTATTGTTCACAAAGTATTCCTTCCAACTGATCAAACGGTTTCTATACAGGCATGAAACATTCATGAATGGAAATTCGAATAAGTAACAACGCAACGAAGTAGGCGCTTGGGAAACCAACGGAAGTTGGTGCAACCACTGTACAGAGACATTGTATTGTACATGTTTGATCTGAAATGTAATCTAATTTCGACAAACATGGCACGAGCGAACTAAAATCCACGAAAGACCAATGCAAATTCGTAAAACGTGGTTTTGAGAACGGCAAGGTGCATCAAAATAATCGCGACTTTAAACAAATTGTCGAGAAGTACAGCATAATAGTTAAAGTTTACGAATTTGAAATCACGAACGAGCAGCGGCCCTTGGTGAAATATTCAATATGCGGCTCCAGGTATTTATTTTGCTCTTAGTTCTCACATCTAGATAATCATACGTCAAAACAAAGAATACCTATAAGCACAATAACGGATATTGTTCCGTTTCCAGAGGTGGAAAACAAGGATCGAACAACAACGAAATTGTGTGATTGGACGAAAATGGAGCGTGGAACCAACGTCAAATTACTGAACGACTATAACCTATTTCGAAACGATGGGTTTATCGTGTTATGATTAATATAAACGTTAATCGCACATCGCTTTTCTCAACAAGACAACATTGAATATTTTATGAGCAATTCTTAATCGCGGTTAATGAAAATACATTTTTCAAAAAATTCGACGTCAAAAAGGCTTTCTTACGCTGTCTTCTAAGAGTAGGAATTTACATGCAAGTGTTCGAGGAATACGCAAATAACACTGGATAAATTCTGCTCAACTGGATAAATTCTGCTAAAACCGGTTCAACGGCTTTCTAACATCATTTGACATCCAAACAAGCAGAGCCGACTCATTTATATTTTTATTTTTAATATCATGGAGAGAAGCTATCCGTATTTGTTCACTGCTAAACGGTTATGTTTTCCATTTGCTGTGAGTTTGTCAACCAGTTCAAACGAATTTAGTGATGCTGCTTACGTTAGCGATGTAAACATATGAAGGTCAGTTTCTGGAATACTTGTCAAGTAGAGTGGTGGGCAATTAGCTGCACAGATATCACCCGAATACGTAATTTTTGATAATGTTTCGAAAGCTTATGATACTTCGAATTTTTAACCAGCTGAGCCGCGATTATAGAAAAATTTAAAAACTTACGCAATTTATTTCAAATGGTCATAGTTTGTGGCTCTTGAAAGTTTAAGGAAAAGCACTACTAAAATTTTTCAAAAAAATCTTTTCAGTTTAAATAAAACAAACATTTATTCTTTTCTGTCATAATTTGTGATAATACTATAATCGCAATTATCGTTTAAAGTAAATAAACTTTATTAGATAACCTCACAACAATTACATATTTTCTCACATTTTATTTAACAAATAAACACTGTTTGGTTGTTGATTCCATCAAGCAACAGCAAACCTTCACTCAAACGAATTAATTGTTTTAGTTTAGTTTATTCCTCAAATAAAATTTAACGAAACTATGAACATTATCAAAAATAGATTAATCTCTATGCCTTTTACACAAAAGCGAGATATGATGTACTTGTCAAACCTCTTAACCAAAATGATTTACGGCAAGAACAGTTATATGTATCATTGATAATTACATACCTTCGTCATACCGACACCGATCACATAAACTTTAATGGGGCGCACCATTTTGATGTGGCAAATAACTTTAAGTTTATTTTTTAATTAGACGTATTATAAAATATTTATAGGGTATTTCACTAAAACTGCGACCGACTTGCACCAAACTTGAACTTTGGAGAACGAATGAATTCTTTTCTCAATCAAGTTTGAACAAAAAAAAAACCCCGATGAGATAAGACTTATAACGGTTGTTTATACAAGTAAAAATATAATTTCTTATCGGACGCCAGTTTTTTTAGAATTTTCTTTTCAAAATAATCGGCCCAATTCAATGTACATTTTCTATTCTATTTCTATTTTCTTCTATTCAGCTATTTACTTCTATAAAAACTTGAAAGAAATTTCAAAATTTCCACGCAAACCTAAGAATTGTTTAAAACTCCTAACAAGTTTTTTTTTTTAAATAATACAAGAACCGGGATTCTTACTTATGTTAGCCGCATTTCTTGACGTTTGGTCTGATCCAGGGGTTAATTCTCGTTCCGTGGAAAGTATTATGAAAAGTATTTTCTTCTATCTTCTATCTTTTCATATGAACAAAACTTTCTCACCGACGATTTTGACCGTGAGATCATCATAAATATGGAAATGAAATTCTATAGAAACTAAATTGGTATTTTTAGCATTAAATGCGGATTGAAACTATAATATGGTTCACTTTAAACTTAACTAAAAAGTAAATCTATTAAAAACTATTCCGTTTTTTTAAGAAAAGCCTCAAAATAATTAACTTATTTAACTTTTAAAAATAATTTGGTCAATTTTTATAATTTATTTTATATTTTGACAGTCAATGGCGAAAACTGATTAACGAAATCTACTTTATCATTTATTTAGCTAATATTTAAACCAACTGCTGTATCATCTAGCGGAAACCTATATGAAACTCGATAAAATGGGTATATGCAGTGTGGCTTAGGGTGTGTCCGAAATGAAAAATGTGCATTTAACGAAGACACGTTTAAAAAGCTATTAGTTTTTATGTGCATTTTTAATAAATCTGTTTGATAAATTATTTTTATTTATAATGAGCCAATTCTTTATATTTAAACAAATTATTTTTTTTTGGTATAGGGCTCTTTATTTTTGTAGATTTAAACTTGAGCTTTCAATCCCAATTCGGGATCATTATCAAAAGCATAATGAAATTATTTTCAAAATGAGTTCCTTTTTATATAAAATTCGACATAAAACAATCAAACATTTGTTACTAAAAACCGATTTTTCATGGAAACGCAAAGCCTAGAGAATTTTTTTTCGAAAAAATGTTTTCTTGGCTAAAGCGATTTCATGTAGAAAGGTTGTACAATTAAATAAAAATAAAATGAGTCCCAATTGGGATTGAAAGCTCAAGTTTAAATCTACAAAAATAAAGAGCCCTATACCAAAAAATTAATTTGTTTAAACATCTGTTTGATGTCAATTTATATTTTAACTAACCATATTTATCGATTTATTTAATTTTAATTTTAATGAAATTTCATTAATTTTATTTTTTCGATTCGAATTCGATAAAGTTTATTTATGTCTCTTGTTTCAAGAATAAAATTGTACTCTTGATATAAAGTGTGCGTATACATGACTTTGACTTCACATAAAATATGAAATGTATGTAGGGTTTTAGTAAGGTAGAGAAAAGAACTGTTAAAGAAGGTAGCATAACGCATGTACAACTTGTAGCCTGTCGAAATAAGAAAGTGAATAAAGCGCTGTAAATAAAATAAGAATACAAGTATCTTTAAACTGTGTTTTAAATACAAGAGATAAAACTATATGTATTACGATTGCCGGATATACCAATTACAATTACAACAATTTGGCGACGAGGATGGGATAAAATTTACAAACCTACGTAAAATAATTTTTTTTTGTTCGAAATCAACATGTCGGATAAGGAAGAAACCACCACTGTACAAACATCATTTACAATGAAGTAGAAGGTGCTTTCGCCGTTTTTAATATAAAGAAAGCAAACCATTTGCATTTTTTATTACATTATATGGGTCAAGAAGCGTTCGACATCGTGTACGATAAATTGGCTCCAACATCAGCGTATACAAAAACGTATGATGAGATTGTAAAACTGTTGGAAATGCATTACAATCCGGCACCATTAGAAATAATGGAAAATTATAGATTTCATCTTCGTATACAAAAAGATGGTGAACCGATACAAGAATTTTTATCTGGGCTACGGCGGTTGGCAATTAATTGTAACTTTGGGGACTATTTGAAAATAGCTCTCCGAAATCAATTTGTTTTCGGTTTAAGGAGCGAGCGTATACAAGGACGACTACTTGAATCGAAAACGTTGGATTTGGAAAAGGCAGTTACTTGCGACGACACTGGAATTGTCATCAAGGGATGCAGCACAACTACACAGACATCCAAATACAGTCAATCGTGAATTCAAATGAGGGTAAAAAAAAAATCAAAAATTTAATAACAAAAATAATAAAGGAAATGGACCCAGCACGTCAGGTAAAAATTCAAATAAAAATCAAAATAAAAATATAATTAGTAGTTCTATGCAAAATAAGTTGAGCTGTTATAGATGTGGGTTAAAAACTCATTTAGCAAATAATTGTGTCCATGTCAAATCAACATGTGAAATTTGTAAAAAAGTAGGGCATTTAGTGTCCGTAAGTACTAAATTAAAACAAAGCATACGAATTTAATAGAAATTAATTCTAATAGCGATAAACCAGTAGTTAACGTAAATGATCTCGAAATTTTTAAAATTGATAATTGTAACGTAGATGATTCAAAGGTATGGCTGGATATAAAAGTTAACACGTTAGAAATTAAATTCGAGGTTGATACACGAAGCCCTGTCTCAATTATGAGTTTGAAAGAAAAAAGTAAGTTTTTTCCTGAACTGGAGATTCTGTCTACGGATGTTGGGTTGGTGACGTATTGTGGAAATAGTCTTGATGTTGTAGGAGTTATAGACGTTAGTGTAAAAGATGGTAGCATTGATATAAGTTTACCATTACATATAATTACATATCGTAAAGACAAATCGACATGCATTATTAAGGCGCGTGTGGAGCGTAAACTAAGTTGTGATTGGAACAAAATTTTAAATGTAGAAACCGTTAGTACTATTTCTGTGAAGGTACATGATATTCGAGTTACAAATTTATTAAACAAATTTGATTTGGTTTTCTCTGATACTATAGGGAAAATTGAGGGAATGCAGGCTAAACTAAATTTAAAAGAGGGTGCATATCGGTTTTCTATAAAGCAAGGTAAATTCCTTTTGCTATAAAATCGGTCGTAGAATCAGAAATTGATAATCTGGTTCAAAACGGAGTTTTAGAAAAGGTCAGTCACAGTGAATGGGCAACTCCGTTGGTACCTGTTATGAAATCAAATGGTACGTCAATCCAAATTTAATAATTGATGATCACCCTCTTCCAACCATTGAGGAGTTATTCGCATCAATGTCGGGCGGAAGTAAATTTACAAAGATAAATCTTAAGAATGCGTATCTTCAAATGGAAGTAAGACCGGAAGATCGATCTATTTTGACCTTAAATACGCATAAGGGGTTATTTAGGCCGACTCGACTGATGTATGGTATAGCTTCAGCACCTGCTTTGTGGCAACGCCAAATGGAAATAATTTTACAAGATATAAAAGGCGTGTCCGTATTTTTAAATGATATTAAAATAACGGGGCCAGATGAACAAACTCATCTTAAAAAATTAGAATTGGTATTGTCGCGATTACAAAGACATAATATGAAGGTGAATTAAAAAAAATGTGAGTGAATATACCATTGAATACCATATTGTGGATACAAGATCGATAGGAACGGAATTCACAAATTGCAATCCAAAATGGATGCTATACAAAACATGAAACGCCCAAGTAACGTGTCAGAGGTTCGTGCGTTTGTTGCATTTGAGTAAAAATCTTTATCCGATAAATAATCTTCTGAAAAAAGAGACAAAATTTGTCTGGGATGAGGAATGCGAAAATGCTTTTCGGGTAGTAAAGGGAAAAATGCAAGAGACAAATATTCTTGCTCACTACGATCCGAAGCGACCTTTGGTACTAGCAACGGATGCTTCAAGTTATGGCGTAGGAGCTGTACTAAGTCACACTTATCCAGTTGGATCAGAAAGACCACTCCAATACGCCTCTCAAACACTGTCTGCAACTCAGCCGAAGTATACTCAAATTGATAAAGAGGCTTACGCAATAATTTTCGGAGTACAAAAGTTCTCTCAATTTTTAGTGGGACGGAAATTTACTCTTCTAGTGGATAACAAACCACTAATACAAATTCTTTCACCACATAAAGAAAGGACTGCCGACATTCTCAGCAATGCGTATGCAGCATTATGAGTTACTCCTCAGAGGTTTTCAGTATGAGATAAAATACCGGAACGCAAAGCAGCACGGGAATGCGGACGCCATGTCTAGATTGCCGGTCAAAAATATACCAGATTTTCAGTACGAGGACGTTGATGTGTTGGGAATAAATCTAATAGAGACCGGACCATTCCATCTAATAATCGATTTGGAATCGACCAAATTGAATTTTCCCTTCAAGAAGGTTGTTTGATACGGGGAATGAGAGTTTTTATTCCTTTGCAATTACGGAAAATTGTTCTCGACGAGTTACATTCTACTCATTTCGGGATAAGCCGTATGAAATCCCTTGCTAGAAGTTATTGCTGGTGGGAAGGAATGGACAAAGATATAGAAGTATTGGCAAAGAATTGCTCGAAATGTCAAATCATACAGGCAAATCCAGTTAAAGTGCCTTTGCACTGCTGGGAAACTGCAACTAAGCCTTTCCAAAGAGTTCATGCAGATTTTGCTGGTCGTAGGTATATACTCCTTTGTATTGGTAGATGCTTATACAAAATTGGCCAGAAGTTCATATACTACGAAATTTGAGTTCGGAGAAAACAATTAAAGTGTGTCGTTCTATATTTTCGTGTTGTGGCATACCATCCGTTCTAGTGACAGACCACGGAAGTCAGTTTACAGGCGGTGATTTCAAAAAATTTCTAAAAATGAAGAAGTTCATAAAATGGGCGCTCCATATCAACGGACAAGCAACCAACGGACAAGCGGAATGATACGTACGTACGATAAATAAAAAATTAAAAGCATTAGACTGCGATCGCGAGGAAATACATTTCCATTTAACAAATATTTTGTTGACCTATAGAAAGACAATTCATCCTTCCACTGGGAAAACTCCTGCAATGATGATGTTTAATAGGACAAAATAATATTAAAAGCCAATTCTATGTTGGGTTTTATTTTTGTTAGTTTATATACTTCTCTAGTTAGATCTCACCTGGAATATGCGGCGGTTGTTTGGTATCCTCACCATGAAGTACAGATTAAAAGATTGGAATCAATTCAGAAACGTTTTACCATTTACATTTATAGAAAGCTTGGTTATCTTTCAGATCGTAATCAGCCTATGTGGCAGCAAGTGCGTAATCTTCCAGGGTATGAAAATCGGTGTCAAAGCCTTCGAATTGATACTTTAGCGAAGCGTCGAAAAATTGCGTCAGCAATGTTTGTCGGGGATTCTTTGAACGGTCGTATAAGATGCCCTAATCTTATTTCTGCCTGGAACATTTATGTGCCGGGTAGAAGTTTGCGGCAAAGGGAATTTCTATTTATCGAATTTCATAGAACTAATTATGGCTATAACGAACCGACGGCCTCTATGGCCAGAATTTTTAATGATTATTATCATTTGTTTCATTTTGAAAAATCGAGAAAATGCTTTCGGTACGAAATTCGTAGTTGCAATTTTTGATTTTTGATTTTATAATATTTTTGACATATATTCCGTATTGTACAAATTTTAATTATTATAATATACTATGTAGTTACTATTCATTAAGTTGTTTTTTTAAACTGTAGAATAGATTTTTTGTAAATAAATAAATAAATAAATAAATAGGGAGATTAGATTGCGTATGGATTTAATGTTGCCATCTGGAAAAAATTCACAAAATAATAGTTTATCGGGAAAAGTACGACATTTTAAAATTGGTGCACGAGTTGCGGCTCGGGAATATTTGTCCAGACAAATCAAGTGGAGATTTGTCTACATTTCTAAAAAAATGGGAGAATTACATTACCTTGTTGTTCTTGATGACAATCGTGTATGGAAGAGACATGTAGATCAAATCAGAGAAATTGGATCTCATACCACTGATCTAGAGTTGAATTTGAATGTTCCATCAGAAAGTGATGATTCGATTAATGACGACATAAAATTACAAACGTCAGGGACACAGGGCAAAAACAATAGTGCGTGCCCAGACCAGATGCAGGGCCGATGTGACAGATCTTCAGTCGGCACGGAAAATGTTTTTTGTAGTGCAGAGAACGAAACGGAAGCAAATATTGTTGCAGATACAGTTATTGAAAATCATACCGTTGAAGATAAATTACGTAATGAAAATAGTATTGTAAGAAGATCCACCAGGATTAGAAAACCAGTTGAAAGATTGGATTTGTAAAACTAAAATTAAAAGCATTTAGATTTTGTAGCATTTAAACTTTTAATGTAAAAAAAAAAAGAATCATGAATTTTTTTTTTTGTTTTTTTTTTGTTGGAGGGGAAGATTTGATATAAACTGTGCGTTTACATGACTTTGACTTCACATAAAATATGAAATGTATGTTGAGTTTTAGTAGGGTAGAGAAAAGAACTGTCAAAGAAGGTAGCATAAGAATAAAACATGTACAACTTGTAGCCTGTCGAAATAAGAAAGTGAATAAAGCGCTGTAAATAAAATAAGAATAAAAGTATCTTTAAACTGTGTTTTAAATACAAGAGATTGTTGTATACCCCTGATTTGTACAGTCAATATAAATTCATTGTTATGAATTAAGAATTATCTCTGTAATTGTAATTATATCTATTTTATTTAATCAATACTTATGTACCAAAAAGGTGGTTTGGCGTCTATTGGAGGGAGGGATCAAAGTTGAGTAGATTAATCTACCAGCTCCGTAACCTTCCAGTAGGGTGCGCATCACGTGGGCTGTTCTGGTCTTGTCATTAGGCAGCTACGTGATGGGTACAATTGTGTAAGGGGTAACCTGTTCACAATTCGCAAGTGTACGTACTGCCTCCTCGTGGCAACCACTGGTAACTAAGGCCACTTGGCACATTTTAGGCCATTTGGCACAGGCTAAAGTACGGCGCTAAAGGAGAAAACCTTGACAAAAAACCCTAATCTAAGGTGGAACAGCATATGCCGAAAGATGAATGGCTGATAGGTTAATCAGCCCAAAATATGCGGACTCTGGATACCAGGCACCCTCCAGTTTTATTTAGCCTTCCTGTAGTATAGCTGGGTGACCTACAGGTGATTTGCAATTCCCAGCCACTCGTAAGAGTAAAATCAAACGGAATACGGGGCAGGAGTAGGAATATACGGGAGTGGGACAACCCTCTCGAGGTCCTTGAGCTCCAATGCTACCGTCTTTCTAGCGGAACTACATGCTGTAGTAAACATCTAGGAGGGAGAGCAATAAGCCCAGATAGTATGTATCACGTACCGGGAGGCAATATTGTCAGGTTCATTAAGAACCTGAATATTGACTGGACGGATAATTAAGCAGGGGCCAGCACAATAGATCTTTTAGGTCGCAGTGCGAAGTGGCTGATCGCCCGCATGGCCCCCCCAATAATAATAATAATAATATGTACCAAAAAACTGTAATATAAGCATTGCATTGGATCAGGAAAACAGTCAGAGATCGAGTGCAAAGCTAATAGGTACTAAAACATAAAATAAAAGTGTATAAAAAAAAAATAATAAATAAATTATAATTATTAAAATATCCTAAACTAAAAATTAATACCTAATATTATCATAAAAATCATGATAAATAAAATAAATCTTAACGATATTTTATTAAAAAAAAAATCACAACAATATTTGGTGACAGCGGTGGGATGGTAGTGGTACAAAAATCATCCTCTACCATCTTGTGAAAAGTACTCGCGTTATGGTTTTTTTTTAAATTTATTGATAAAATATCGGGATGTATAAAATTTTACGTGCACTGTAAAAATTGAAACTTTAATAAATACCTATATTTAATACGAAACATAATAGTACTACAATCATCACATATAATTTAAAAACGTTACAACGTATCAGTTAAAATTTAGTTCTCCGTTAATAAAAAGACGCCAAACATAATGCCATATGTGTCCTTGAGAACATCTAGTGTTGTGACAGTGATAATCAAATAGACAATTACCAGTTTTATCGTGAATGCAATATAATGATTTGTAACCATTGATGAATAAAAATAATCGAAATGTGTTCAATTATTGGTATTATACGAAATACTAGTGCACATACCAATTAAAACCGATCTCGTTTGTACCTGTAACTCAAATTATCATAAACTACAAAAATTCGTGCGTATAGTTATTTTAAACGCAAATTCAACCAGTAGATTAAAATTATATATCAACCAAATTTGAGACCACGTTTATCCTGATCAAGATTAACCGATCATATCAACCGTTTATCATCATTCAGACCAGCTAATCGCAAATTCGTACTTGCCGGTTTATAAATAAACGCACCTCACCGTTCATCAAGCCGATCATTTAAAAAAAAAAAAAAAAATTCATCAGCCGTTCATCATACAGAGAAAAAAAATTTACATCAGCCGATCATCATCGACCTTGATGACAACTCATATTGCTACTCGTCCGACAAAATACAACCGTAAGTTTTATTAGCTTCCATTAGCGGAAAAAAAAAATTTTTTTAAACAAATAAAAAATCATTAATTCATTGATTATTATTATGAACTAAATTATTCAATTTATTATTTCTTTAGTATTACATTTAATATTTCTTATTATTATTTAAAATTGATGAAATAACCATTCAATCAATATAATGAATTACGCATTTAAATCTATTGTACCTATACATATAATAACTGTTTATTATCAAATTCAATTTAATGATTCTATCCTTTTACTTATTTTGATTAAAATATTATATACTCATATCATTTAAATTATTCGAACTATATAAATATATCCAAATTTTTTTATCGGTATTTTCCAAAATAAATGAATGAAAATTCTGGGGATTATAAACTCTTGCGAAATAGAACTATTAAAATTGTAGAACAAGAAAGTCATAGTAGTAATTCTGAACCAAAGTTAGATAATGAAACTCTATCTATTGTCAGTCCAGTAACGTCAAGTTTACCGTATGTTAAACTACCGCAAATAATTGATTCGAAAAATTTTAACAAAATATCCGTAGAATCTTGTCCACCAACTATGTCGACTTTTAACTTTGATAGAGCCATTAAACTAATACCCGAGTTCGATGGAACTCCCGATAAATTACACAGATTTTTGCAATGTTCTAATCTGATTTATAAAGACGTAAAAACAGCGGAGGAAATCTCACAGTTTTTAGAATTAGTACAAATTAAGTTAATCGACAGTGCGTATAATAAAATTGTAGTAACTGGATCATATGCCACGTGGGCTGAATTACAAAAAGATCTTAAACAAAAATTTTTATCCGTTAGGGCATTAGAAAATATACAGGTAGACCTCGTACAAGCTCGTCAACGCTTTGACGAAAGTGTTAAAGATTTTGGAATTCGCATCGAAAACCTTCTCGCTGACCTTAATACTTCATGCATTTCTGCTACGTCCGAGAAAGCGATTCTTGATGAGAACATCAAAAATATAAATAATAAAACAGCTTTACGCGCATTTGAAGACGGCCTTAAAGATCCTTTAAAGATTTTAATCAAGGCATGTAGATTTACAAATTTAAAAGATGCAATTGCCAAAAGTATTGAAGAAGAAATTTTAAATCGATCTCATACACCTAAAACTAATCAATCATCTTTCGTTTCTAAAAATCAACCAGTGAAATGCCAAATTTGCTCTAAAATTGGACACACAGCTTCACATTGTTTTAATCGTAATTCCAATCTTGTACAATTCCGAAATAATTCATCAAATTTAACCTACAACAGCAATAGGCCAATTTCTACACGAACTTTTTCACAAACTCCAAACTTTTCTAATAATAACGTTTCTCCACGAATTAATCATATCGCTTATCCATGTGCATATTGCAAAAAGTTCGGTCATCACATCAGCGTTTGCCGAACTCGTCAAAGGTCAAGTCAAACGAGGAACCAAAATATTGAAAAAAATCCGTCAACTTCCGAATTACATCAAGCGGAAAACGCAATCGAACTTCACTGAGAAACGAAGGATGTAGGGGTGAAAGTTCAGAATCTTTAAGTCTACATCCGATTTCTGCTATCGATCAAAATCATTATACAAACAATTTGGTAAACGATGTCAAAGCAAACAAAACATTTTGTTTCACAATTAATTTCCATAATGACAATATAAAATTTGTAAAACTTAATCTTGAGATTTTACATGAACCTCAATTCTTTTTAGTTGATACGGGGGCGGACATTAGTGTTATCAAGAAAGGATTGATCAAGCCAGACACTCCTTGTTTCCCTAACTTAAAATTAACTATCAAAGGCATTACTGCAGAATCTATCGAAACCCTGGCAGTATGTACTTCTAAAATTTATATTCCGAATCAAATAACGTCACATGATTTCCATATAGTACCCAACGAATTCCCTATAAATTGTGCTGGTATTATTGGAAGTGATTACCTTCGGAATAATAAGTGTAAAATTGATTACTCAAGAAACTTGATACAATTACCTATAAATATAGAAAACACTAAATTCATTGATATAAACCTTTGTTCCAATAACCCCGAAATCGTAATACCAAGTCGAACAGAAAAGATCGTTAATATGAGATTTAAAACCGATGGTGACTACGAGTTTCTGTGTCCTTCACAAATGCTTAAACCAGGCGTTTATCTAGCTAATGCAGTCATTCGAACCATCAACTCGTTTGCTACAGTAAGTGTTATTAATACGAACGATTATCCAGTCAATTTAGATGATTTATACATTAAACCAGGAATATTAGAAAATTACTATATTTATACTTTAAATCCTTGGTCAAATGTTTTACAAAATAGATTAAAAAATTTAGAAAATGAAATTGATACAAATCACATGAACCATGAAGAAAAATCGTCTATAATTAAAGTTTGTCGAGAGTTCAACGATATATTTCATTTACCCGGAGACCAACTTTCCATTACAAATGCCGGACATCATCACATTCAATTAAAACCTGATGCTCAGCCGATTCATATTAAACCGTATCGTCTTCCTCATTCAACCAAGTCTGAAATTAATTCTCAAGTTGCTAAAATGCTCGAAAGCGGTGTAATTGAAAACAGTAACAGTCCATTTAACTCTCCTTTACTTATCGTTCCCAAAAAATCAAGCGATGGATGCAAACGTTGGCGCGTCGTTGTAGATTTTCGTCGTTTAAATGACATAACCATAAATGATGTTTTCCCCTTGCCAAACATAACTGAGATTCTGGAACAGTTGGCTGATGCCGTTTATTTTACAACTTTGGATTTGGCAGAAGGATACCATCAAATTCCACTTAGTAACACCGATAAAGAGAAAACTGCCTTTAGCACCCAAACCGGACACTACCACTTTACCAGAATGCCTTTTGGTCTGAAGAGTGCACCTGCAACGTTTCAGCGCATAATGAATAACGTTCTGTCAGGTTTAAACGGGTTGAAATGCTTTGTATACTTAGACGATGTGGTTGTCTATGGTTACAATCTTACGGACCATAATAAAAAGCTAATTGACGTTTTCCAAACTTTTCGCAAATTTAACTTAAAACTGCAACCAAAAAAATGTCACTTTGTTCGTAAAGAAATTTGTTATTTGGGTCACATAATTACAAACTGCGGAATAAAACCGGATTCTTCGAAAGTGGAAGTCATTCAAAACTACCCAACTCCAAAAAATCAAAGAGAAATAAAATCTTTTCTGGGTTTAATAGGGTATTATCGGCGATTTATCGATAAATTTTCTGAACTAGCAAATCCATTGAATGCTTTACTTAAAAAGAATGCACAATTCAATTGGGATGCCTTTTGTGAAGAGAGTTTTCAGAAACTGAAGGAAAAGTTAATCCAACCTCCCATCTTGCAGTACCCCAACTTTAAAAAACAATTTTTCGTCACGACTGATGCTAGCGATACAGCACTTGGGGCCATTCTTTCACAGCGGAATAACGATGATGATGACTTGCCTGTGGCTTATGCTAGCCGGGTACTTAATAAATCTGAGAAAAACTATTCCACTGTCGAGAAAGAGTTGCTCGCAATTGTTTTTGCTGTAAAACGTTTCCGTCCCTATTTGTATGGCGTTAAATTCACCATAATAACAGATCATAAACCCCTAGTGTGGCTTAATAAAGCAAAGAACTTATCATCCCGGTTAATGTGCTGGAGGATAGAGCTTGACGACTTTGATTTTGATATCATTTACAAACCTGGCAAATACAATACTAATGCTGATACGCTGAGCAGAATTGAATTCCAACCTGCCGATCAGAGTAACAACATTAATATTGTAACTCGCTCGCAGACAAAAACTAACGTTCCGTCATCGAATCTTAACCAATCACTTAAACAAACTAATTCAAATTCTGAAGCAACATCCGATACAAATTTACCTCAGACTGTGAATTCTGAAACTTCTATTACTTTTCTCGACAATGATGTCGATATTCTTAACATAATCAAAGAATTTCACAATTGCCCACTTGGAGGACATCAAGGCATACAACGTACTTTTAAGAGAATTAAATCGTACTATTATTTCCCTAAAATGTTAACTAGAATCAAAAAATGTGTACAAAAATGCGAACAGTGTCAGAAAAACAAAATATCAAGATTAAATAAACTCCCGATGGTCGTAACAACAACTTCAAAGCGACCCTTCGAAAAAATATTTTTAGACGTTGTAGGCCCATTAAACGAATCAAATGATGGCTATCGTTATATACTCACTATGCAGGACGATTTATCGAAATTTTCTTTGGCAATTCCAATCGAAAACCAAGTAACTGAAACAGTTGCCAAAGCATTGGTTGAACATTTTATATGTATGTAGATTTGGCGCACCATCTTACATTCTCACGGATCAAGGTACAAATTTTGTAAGCGAACTATTCCACAATATTTGCAAGTTACTAAAAATTAAAAAACTTCAATCTACGGCTTACCATCCGCAGACAAACGGTGCTTTGGAGAGGTCTCATCGTACCCTTGTAGAATATCTACGAAACTATTCTGACAAAGACCCTAATAATTGGAATCATTGGTTACCATTTGCCATGTTTACCTACAATTCGACACCACACTCTTCAACTAATTTGATGCCATTTGAGATAGTACATGGGTTCAAGCCCAATATACCTTCTTCACTTAGACATAATTCTAGAGTCTTTTATAATCCTGATGACTACTTGCAAAACTTACGTATTAAGCTCGCAAGCTCGTATGAAATGGCAAGACAAAACCTAATTGCAACTAAAGAAAAGTCCAAATTTTATTACGATAAGACAAGTAATAGTGTTGAATTTAAAGTTGGTGAAAGAATGCTCCTAAGAAACGTAAAATCAAAAGGAAAACTCGAGCCACTTTGGACGGGTCCTTATGAAATAACAAGAATCAATAGCAGTGTTAATTCTTCTATTCGCATAGGCAAACAAATAAAAGTAGTACATAATAATCGTTTAAAACATTTTATTGACTAAAAAAAAAAAAAAATTGGATATTATTTATTATGCTTAGTAGCTTTACAAAAAAAAAAAAAAAAAAAAATCTAATAAAATTTACAAAATTTACAAATCTAAAACAAAATGTTTCTTAATAAAAATATTTAAAATAAAATAACTATTTGTTAAGATTAATAAATTTGTAATTATGAATATTTCTTTACTATTATTTTACTATTATATTATTTTTAATCATTTTATTTTTTTTTTCTATACTTATATTCATTATATTATATTTTTTTTAAATATTTACTAAATATTACCGAATTTTATATTTAAGTTACTATATATACATAGATAATTAATAACATTTTGTAATAATTATAAAAAAAAAAAAAATTTTTTTTTACTATGGGGTAAGGTGTTGTATACCCCTGATTTGTACAGTCAATATAAATTCATTGTTATGAATTAAGAATTATCTCTGTAATTGTAATTATATCTATTTTATTTAATCAATACTTATGTACCAAAAAACTGTAATATAAGCATTGCATTGGATCAGGAAAACAGTCAGAGATCGAGTGCAAAGCTAATAGGTACTAAAACATAAAATAAAAGTGTATAAAAAAAAAATAATAAATAAATTATAATTATTAAAATATCCTAAACTAAAAATTAATACCTAATATTATCATAAAAATCATGATAAATAAAATAAATCTTAACGATATTTTATTAAAAAAAAAATCACAACAAGATAAAACTATATTACGATTGCCGGATATACCAATTACAATTACAACAACTCTATTTCGCTTTTTGATTACTCTTTTTCTATTGCGATCTCTTTTTATTGCTTACTTTTCCTTTCCTTACACATGGACAAAGTATCCTAAACAAAAACTTGGGTGATAATTGATAAAGAATCATGAATATAAGAAGAAATAGAATGTTGTTTTAATCGAGCAAGCTGAGATGCAGCAAAAAAAATCATAATTGAAGAACGAAATGGAGTACAATTTTATTCTTGAAACAAAAGACACAAACTCAAACAATGTTACAACATCCCACCCCAGGGGGTCAATTCTCGTTCTGTGAAAAGTACAATGAAAAGTATTATCAGTGAGAAATACAGTTTTCCGATTCATGTTCAATGAGAAGGAAGAAAATGACGTCAAAATCTTCTCATATGAAAAAAAAAACTTTCTCACAGAGTAGAGAGAGTGATTAATTCTATCCTATCTATAAATTTTGATCTCTTTTATCATTTATTTAGCTATTATTTGCACCATTTACCTAGCACACCTAGCAGAAATATATATGAAACTTCATAAAATATGTTTTGCTGTGGGGCGTATTGCAAAATGCGATACGTATCGGAAATAATGTAAACCCTACGCTCTGCATGAAATAACATTTCTCTCCATATAAAACATATGGAGAGTGAAACTATCGGAATTAAATTAAACCTTACGCTCGCTCTGCATGCAAAATCATGACAGTCCAATCGTCAATTATGAACACTTTTTATTCAGTGTTTTTTTCAGCGTTCTTTTACATTTGGACAACGAGAATCGCATATTGTTGACGTGATGGAAACCAAATGGAAAGACTTTTTTTCGAGAATTCATCATACTGACTCGCATCATACTGACACGCGTTTGAAAGGTGACCTTTCAGTCTACAATTTTCAGGAAGATAGTTTTGTGTTTCGTCAATCGTGTCAAAAGTTATATTAGTATGAAAATGAGTGAAATTTTTGAAAAAAATCGCTACATTTAGCTATTTTACTACCAAAAAGGCAAAAACGCCACCCAAGCCCGGGAAAAAAATTTGTGGTGATTACGGTTAAGATGATTTATCAAATGCAAAAGCATGTAGATGGTTTGCTCGCTTCCGTTCTGAAAATGTTGATATCAAAGATTCTTTGATGTCAAAGTATCATTTTGATGTCAAATTACGTATATTTCTCCTTGTTTCAATTTCTCTCGGATGAAGTGATATCGAATATCGATATGTTTGGTTCGCTTGTGAAATTCTGGATTGCAGATCAGCCAGATGGCGCTCTGGTTGTCAATGAATAGTATGGAGGGGCCAGTCTCTTCTTCACCAATGTCTTTCATCAACTGATGCAACCACGTCACTTCTTTAACCGCTACACATTCCGTCATATATTCAGCTTCGATCGTTGATAGCGCGACTGAATGTTGTCGCTGATTGCTCCATGTTACTGGTCCACTATTTAGCATGAAAATATATTCAGAAGTTGATCGTCGTTTATCGGTGTCATTTGCATAATCTGTGTCTGAATATCAAACTATTTATTCAGTATTCATTGAATATGTACATATATTCAATTCTTCGATCTTTTGTGCCAATTAACTATTTAATTATTCTTTTAACCGCATTCCAGCGGGCATTCGATTGATTTGAAAGAAATCTACTGACAACTCCCACTGGAAAGGATATGTCTGGTCGACCGACCATTGCAGCTAACATCAGAGAACCAACTGCCTCTCGATACGGTACGGATATTTTATTTGGTTTTGGATTATTGCCAGTTGAACTAAGATGCAATTGTGGATCAGCCGGAATGCTTATTGGATGTTCTGTTTCGAGGTTAAAACATTTTATAATGCGGTTTATATAGTTCGTCTGGTGAATAAATATTGAACGTTTCTCACGATTGCGTTCAATTTCCAATCCAACAAAATTATCTGGTTCGTTTATGTTTACCTCGAAAATCACAATCGAATTTTCAGTGATTGTTTATTTTCGGCCATGACCAGTCGATCATCAACATAAAGTATTAATAGTAATCTCGCATTATTGAACTATCCTCGATAAACACAAGTGTCAGCATTACTTTGAATGAAGCCGTATTTGCTCAAAACAGTGTGAAATGTTGTATTCCAACAGTGCGGAGCTTGAGTTGATGTTTTTACATAGAAATTTCAAAATCATTTCGTGCTGCCACAGAGGGGCGAATCCTAATTGAGTTAAAATCTGTTGTCAGTGCAAACGTTTCATTGAAGTCAGTGCCCTGTTTTTGTACATACCCTTTTGCACAAACTCTTGACTTGTATCGAACAACATCTCCATTCGGATTTCTTTTAATTTTGAAAACCCATCTTAAACCAATAGTGGTTTTACCTGGTGGTAACTTAACAACCTCCCAAGTGTTGTTCTTTTTGAGTGCATCTAACTCATTTTGTATTAACTTCGCCCAATTTTCCGCATCTTCACATGATATCGCTTCCTCATAAGTCTCAAGACTATCAGCTTCAATAAAGTTTGTCTCGTAGTCGTATCGTGCAGGCATTCTGATTGTTTCGCGATTGTCTAACTTATAGCCGGCATTGTCTTGACTATTTATTGACTGCTGTGTTGTTTAGTTTTATTATTTTCAGATTCATGAACTTCTAATTGGTTTTCGTATTTATTTGATTGATTCATCAGTGCTGTCTTCTGGTATTTTAATCTCAACCGTATTTCTTCTTGGAAGGTAAACAACTGCATTTTCGTTGAAAATAACTTTGCGAGAAATCTTGATTTTTCCGGATTCTTTATCATAAAGACGATAATTGGTAGAATTACTGTCGTAGTCAACAAACATTAGTTTCTTGCATTTTGGATCCAGTTTTGTGCGAGGCTCTTTGGATTTATGCATATGCGCCTCACATTCAGAAGTTTTCGTGTGGTCTAATATAGGCTTTTTACCAGTCCTTAGGTGATATGGAGTTGAATCTGATGTTTGAAAGGTTGGAGTGCGATTTAAAATATAGACTGCAGTGTTGATAGCTTTACTCCATAAATTAAGTGGAACATCCTTTGTTTACAGCATTGATCGTGCACTCTCCACAATAGTTCTCATATCTCGTTCCGCTCTCCCATTTTGTTGAAAGTGGTATTACAGTTTCGGTCCCGTTATCAACGAGAAAACCTTTGGTGGTGAACCAAACTCATTGCGTGTGAGATTGACAAACTTTTTGAAAGGGTCTCATTTGTGTTTAATGAAGAAAACAATACGATAACCGAAAAGAATAAAATATCTCATTCTGAGTTTATATCTCTTGTTTCAAGAATAAAATTGTACTCTATTTCGCTTTTTGATTACGCTTTTTCTATTGCGATCTCTTTTTGTTGCACTTTTCCTTTCTTTCATATCGATAAAATATCACTGAACAAAAATTTCATTGATAAATAATCATGAATATAAATAGAAATAGCAAGAAAAAAAAGCATAATTGAAACACGAAATAGAGTACAATTTTATTCTTGAAACAAGAGACATAAACTCTATCGAATTCGATTGTAAGTGACGTTAAAACATCCTACCTCGTACCTGTATTGTTGATTCGTGCCATATTTCATCAATAAGTTTTTGAATTCCTATGGTACTTTTTCCTTTAACCACTACTAGACCTTGATATTTCCTAGTTTTATAGAAGCGTAGTCCATCCATGTCAAAAATTGAGAAGTAATCACGTTTATGTGTCATATGCGCAGATGCGGCGCCATCCATAATCCAATAGTGATCGTCAATTGTGGATATTAGTAGCGAGCTGTTTTCAACAGTCGAAAAAGCTGTCACATTTGATTGTATGTTTTTTCGTTGAATCATCAGATTTCTTTTCTCTTCGATTTTCCTTTGGAGCCCGGCATTGACTAGCAAAGTGCCTCTTCTATTGGCAACTATAGCAATTTATTCGATGTCGGTTTGAATTCCATTGATTTGTTACTAAGTACTATGCTAAACGTAATGCGTTTGTTCAATATAAAAATGACTGCTTTCTTTTCGACGCAGAAAATAAACTTCAATGCCTTTGTGGCAGCACCATCGTGGAAGTACCCAACATACCAACATCGAAACGAGCAACGGGTAACACTAATTAAAAAAGGTACGACAGACAACACAAAAACGTTTTGACAGAATACAAAAAAGTCTCTTGTGTGCGTCCGCACGATTAACACGTCTAATAGATCGACGAACAAATACAATTTCAATTCTTAATACATGTTAAACTACGAATAAATAAAACATATTATACTGTGAATAATTACGCGTTTTATTTTAAGTGGAATATAAATATTCGAACAAACTACCGCACAATTATCGCCTTACTTATCAACTGCGCCATAGTTGATCTCGCCATACTACGCGCACACCATAGCTCATAAATTGGAATCTATCCATACCTTTTTTTATAATTTTAGCAATCACAGATATTAAGGCTGGAGACACACCGAATTAGACAAAACGTTTTTTTCTTGTCTTAAAGCGACTTGCGGCCAAAATGCATACGATTGTATAGCGCTATGCACACTGAATCAGGCAAAATAATTTTACGTCAAACATTTTGTTTCATAAAACATAGAACGGCAAACATTGTACTGTGCTTTATGAGTCCATTCACACATAATAAAGCAAAATTGTGTTAAGTCAAATTTGACTAATGAAACATGATTGAAGGTGTTCATACTCCATAAATCAATGTGTTAATTCACACTGACACAAATCAAAGCAACACAACACAAAACTGATTGAATCAAAAAAAGAAAGTGTTTGAAGTCGTTTCATGATTGCTGTTTTAAAAATCAAATTAATAAGGATTTTTGTGGTTCAAAAAAACTTGTATTAAAATACAATATACCTACTTACAATATATATATATACTTACATTATACATACTGCCGAATCTTTAGGGTTAGTTTATCATATTTATATATAAAATAATAACCATATAATACAAAATCAATCCTCTGACTCCGGCGACATTTTGTATTCTATGAAATCAATTCACACCAACCTATAAAGCAACACAAGACAATTTGACTAAAAACAATTTGTCTGATTGAATGTGCACTATGTTTAGAGAAATCGTCTTGCCTACTCGAAGCAAAAACGTTTTGTCTAATTCGGTGTGTTTCCAGCCTTACTTAGAATGCGACAGCTGGGCCCATCCATAACCTCTAAAAAATGGGGGTGTGGCCAACACACGACTTACTTTTATGAACAGAGAATTTTTAGAAATTATTTTTTTTTTTTTTATATTTTTGGAAACATTTTGTATTAAGTAGTTTTTTGTAAACCTTATAATTTTTAAGAATTTGCAAAATAAATTTTCTGGACCAAAGGAGTGGCCACTTCCGGTTAGCCGATTTGAAATAAAATTTACTAGGACCTCCCAATTTATCAAAAAAGCTTAAATCTGAAGTTTCAGCTCGGTTGGTTAAACCATCTGGGCTGTAGAGAGGACACAGACTGGCAGACAGGCACCATTTCGAAACCCACCTTTTCGGACTCAGGGGACCTCAAAACAGATAAATCTCTAAAAATCTCAAGGTTCAAAATTTTCATGATTACTATACTTTATTTTACTAGAGTAAAAGAAAGTAAAATGCATCCGTAAAGGATGAAACATTTTAAATAATTCAATAATGATGCAACCTGTCCTGTGCCCGATTTCCGGTATCGATGACAAATGATAATGAGAAATGACTTGATTTTCTATTTCAACTAGTCGGTTGCATTTTTATTTAGAGTAGGCGAAATAAAAAATAAAGTCATTTCTCATTCTCATTTGTCATTGAACAGCAATTCGGGTGCTGGTCGGCCAATCACTGAAAAAGTCGATGAAATCTTACAAAAAATCGAAGCAGCCATGATATTGCTAAGGAATTAAATACAGATGACAAAATAGTTTTAAACCCTTGCGTAAGGCTGGATAGACAAAGAAGCTCGATGTTTGGGTGCCGCATGAGTTATCGATGAAAAATTTGATTGACCGAAATCGACCCATTTTTGAAGCAAACCGTTACTGGCGATGAAAAATGACTAAAATACGAGAATGTCGCTCGAAAAAGATCGTGGTCAGAGTAAGATGAACCACTACAAACGACTTCAAAGCCCCATAGGATTGACGCCCTATAAGGTTATGCTATGTGTATGGTGGGATTGGAAACATTATGAGGGTCTAGGACTTGTACCCCTATTCCCTTGGTCGTGTCACTTCATTTGACGTGATAATTGTCGCGTCACTTCAACTTTAAATTGGTATTCTCTTAGTCGATCGAAGTGATAATATAAGAGAATGCGACGTAAAAGAATGTTCGTCACTTCAAACGACGATTGTCGCATCGATCGACTAAGAGAATACCAAAATTTGATTGTCGGTACAAGTGACAAGTGACACGACTAAGGGAATAGGGGTGTTGGTCAAAGGATTTATTCGTCGAACGATTCGATATCTCTACCGTCTGTATTGTAATTTTATTCATCACCCAAATATTTCTTAGTGATATTTTATCGACATACAATAGGCTGATGTCGCATTAGAAAAATCGTAATGAAAAATGGAAATAGGTTACAGTTTTGTTCTTGTTACAACAGACAAAAACTATCAAAAACGAATCGAAAGTGATGGTACAACATGTCAGCCCTGTAATTATTACGTCACTTTAATTGTCCAAACAAACGCTATAATAGCCGCCTCGTTAATATGTTTGAGTCAACTGGCTCTGTACTGTACCCAAAGCATGGGGATTGGGAGATACCAAGCGATGTTTAACAATTTCCTGTGGCCCTGCTTTCTTGATAAAGACCTCCATGACAAGCTTTTTCAATTAGACAGCGCTTCGAACCACACAAGTGGCGTTATTTTCCAAGACATGTTCCCTTAACGCGCAATTTCAAAAAATAGTAACTGTTAATTGACCACCAAGACCGTATGATCTTTTTCTGTGATATTATGACTTGATCCACCTATGCAAATAAGCCAAGAAAGTTTCAGAAGCTAAAGAACATAGACGCGAAATTTCCACTGTGGGGCCTCCGGCCAGGGTGGCTCCGGGGGAGCGAGAACTAACGGAAAATCCAAGCCGGTCGTCAGATAATGAAACGACAAATTGCATCGTGCGCCATCATCTCATAACTTATTAGGTGAATAAACTGAAACTATATCAATGCTTGACAAAACAACACCTCGAGAATTATGTAATTGAAGTAAAATGTACGAGTACGTTATCACAGGGCTTTCAAGGAGCAAAAATATGTTGAAACACAAGCTTTGTGTCTCCATTACGCTGCTCACATACGAGTGTTAGCGACTTCAAAACTAGATCCTTAAAACCAACTATAACTTGTATAGTCTCATTAGTAAACCCTTTTCTATGTGTAGAGGATGTGAATTTTTTACCCATAGTTTGATGGGATCGTGCAGGTGTTTTCCAAACACGATAACGAATTCTATGGTTTGGAACTATACCAGAACAAGTACTCCTTTAAACCGAGAAACTCATGCTGTTTATCAGCATAATAAAAGTCGTTTCCTATTAATGCGATTTTGAAAACACCACCATACATAATAACGCCGGCGCCCAACAGCGTTTTTTCTACAAACAACAATGTTCCAAGCGGGTTCATCAATTATCCGTTTTATCTACTCGCCGGCCGTTTTCAATTGCAAACTACAAACAATTCACAATTGCTATTTTAAAATGTTTCAAACAAATAGCACAACAATATTGACTGCACTTACGTTAATTACGATTAAATGTATACCTACTTAGTACTTACCAATTACGACTCTAAACCAAATCTCTGCTGCCGTCTTTTTAAAAACTCTCTCTTATGCGAGAAATTCTGCACCAAAAACCGGCATTTCCATTAAAACAAATATTTAATTTTTTTTTTGTACGAAAATGTAATCTATTCACACGTTTACCACCATCATTAAAAATATTTACAGAACAAAATACAAAGAACCACAGTAAAAAAAATTGAAAACGAAAATAATAAATGCCCCATAAAATAACGGAACTCAGTCCTCAGGTCTAACAAAAAATTATAATCTAAATTTAGCAATCGCTTAAAAAGTTAAATTTACAATTTGGCTTTGAGTTCTTGTTCTATTCGGGCCCCAGCTTGTTTCTGGAAATCAACCAGCTTCATTGCTAATCCCATATTGCCTTGTAATTTAACTTTACCTTGGAAAAATGCTTTCTGTGGATTCAATTTTCCAGAAAGTAAATCAATCACATCCGCATCATTTACAATGAAAGTGACATCACATTTATCTGCAATTAAAATAAAAAAGACAGAATTGTCAGCGAAATGGCGAAAAGTAGAAAATTATAATGAATTACCTTTTCCATTGTAGGCAACTGTGCCTTTCCCCGTTTTAGCGTTGATTATCCAATATCCAGTTGCCCCATTTGGTCCGTTCATTACTTTAAACCCGTACACGCCGCGTGCTTTTTCAATTAAACCATCAGTGTCTTCAGCCATTGCCTTTTCCAAAACTCGCATATACGGTGTTACCAAAAAACCTTCCGGTGAATCTGCGATGGCTCCAGCACTAGTCAAGTTTAATTTCAATTGTTTCCGGGTGTATGGGAAACCTAATCGATATAGACCAACAACGACTGCACCGCCAAGACCGATATTATGTTGAAGCGCTAAAGTACAATTAGGCACTTGCCGTTTATCTGCCTCGCCTCGTAGCTGCCAACATAATTCCGAACATTGTGCTAGTCCCGTTGCACCAAGAGGATGTCCTTTTGAAATCAAACCTCCACTCGGGTTAATTACATATTTTCCACCGTATGTATTATCCCCACGATCTATTAATTCGCCAGCTTTCCCGGGTTCACATAAACCAAGGGCCTCATAGGTAATCAACTCATTTGCCGAAAAACAATCATGTAATTCGACAACGTCAACATCCTGCGGTTTGTAATTGGTTTTCGCAAATAATTTTGAAGCCGCATTTTTCGTCATATCGTAACCAACTACTTTCATCATACTGTTTTGATTGAATGTTGATGATAAATCAGTTGACATTTCCATGCCAACAATTTCGACCGCTTGACTTTCTAATCCGTGTTTGCGAACAAAATTGTCGTTAGCTAGAATACAAGCGGCCGAACCGTCACTTGTTGGACAGCATTGCAGTTTGGTCAAAAGTTCATGTACGACTGGGGAATTTTTGATTTGTTCTAATGAGTATTCATCGCGAAATTGCGAGTATCTGTAAACAAAAACGAAGAAAAAAATTGAATTAGTATGCATACAAAACTACTGGAAATAGTAAATAAAACTTACGGATTATTAACGGAATGTTTATGGTTTTTGTATGCGATTTTCCAAAAGTGTTCTGGTTTTGTTCCATATTTCTTCATGTGCTCGATTCCGGCATTTCCAAAAAGTTGCGCCGCCACTGGGCCTCCTTGAATATCATGAATATTTGACATTGCCTCGACGTGTTTATCTAATGGATTAGTTCTATCGAAATACTAAAGAAAATAAAACAAAAATATGTAAGAGGAGAGAGTGAAGATGATTAATAATTTGATTTTCTTACCTTTGACGACAACGAGCCTCGCTCCATTTTCTCAAAACCCAATGCAAGTACGCAATCATTATTTCCATTTTCAATTAGTTGTTTGGCCAAGAACAAAGCGCTGGACCCAGTTGAGCAATTATTATTTACATTGTACATTGGAATGCCAGTTAGTCCAATTTCGTAAAGGGCTCTTTGTCCACAGGTCGAATCTCCATAGACGTAACCGATGCACGCTTGCTTTATTTCGGAATAATGAATTTTTGCATCCTTTAGGGCTTTTTGAACTGCTTCTTGAGCCATTTGTGGATAGTCAAAATTTTCACGTTTTCCTGGTTTTTCGAACTATCAAAATTTGTGGTAATCATGATCAATTAGTGTGTAGATTACATTAATGTGAATTATAAAAGGTCACAAAACGAAACATTTTGCAACTTTGCTTATTTTAGGCTATTTGATGAGGCGACTGTAATAAATGTCTGAATTTTCTTTTAGAATTTGGTCATTGGATTTCATAAGCTAGACTGTTAGGCTGTGAATATAATTGCCTTTAGTTAAATGCTTTTTAACCGATTCTTTTAAAGACATAGTACTTTATTCCTCGTCCTTAATTCACCCCAACAAATAGTCACTACCGTTCAAACAACAATTTATAATTTATTTATGAGAGAATCAAAACAAAGTAAATCAATAAAAATGTTAATTTACTGAGTCTTATTTTTATCCCAGGCAATTATGATCAATTTACCTGGGATTTCCAACTATTGTTGTATTAAATGATTATCTACGATACCAACCACCAGAACCACCACCACCAGTATTGTTATTCTGTGATGATTTGCCGGTTGAATCGTTATTATCCCAGACATTTGGCCTTGAAGATCCATAACTTGGCGTATTGTCAAAGTTGGAACTTCCAAAATTGGAATTACCAAAACTTGACGGTGTTCCGTAGTTGTTTGAAGAAGTTCCGTAGTTGTTTGAAGAAGTTCCGTAGTTGTTTGAAGATGTTCCGAAACTTGACGGTGTTCTGAAGCTGCTGCTGTTATTATTATTTGATGAGTTTCCTGGATTATTTCCGAAACCAGAGTTTCCAAAGCTTGAAGAGTTTCCTCCTCCATAACTAGGAGTATCCCTAAAGCCTGAATTATTTTGGAAACCTGTGTCCCGGAAATTTGAATTTCCAAAGCTTTGATTTGCATTACTGTATGATGATGAATTACCGTAATTACCGTCATTCATACGTGTAGGAGAATTATTATCATTCCTTCTGGAAAACATTTCATAATTGTTATTTGACGGTGGTTGCTGTTGTTGCATTAAAGATCGTAATTTATCGATATTGTTTGCAAATTCACTTAATTGGTTTGGTATCGATGGTCCGGATGAATAGTTTCTCGAGTTATTAAAATTATTTCCATTCTGTGAACCTCTTCCTCTACCACCATCACGATTATTATTACCGGAGCGTCTTGAGAATAGATCAACACCACCTGAAGGCCTACTAAGTGGACCTCCATTTGATCGCGCAACTTGCCTACTATTTCGTATTGGTCCGGATCCGGTTCTGTTTTGTGGCCCAGATCGGTTTTGAGGACCAGATCTGTTTGACGAGCCAGTTCGATTTGGTGGACCATTTCTGTTTAAAGGACCAGATCGGTTTAGTGGACCAGAACGGTTTGGTGGACCAGAACGGTTTGGTGGCCCAGATCGGTTCCCTGGACCAGATCTATTTGAAGGAGCCGACCCCAAATTCAAGCTTCTTAATGGAGGAATGTTTGGTTTTAGAGGAGGTCCGGACTGGTTTTCTCTGGGTTTAAATTGAACTTTTCCAAATTTGTAGCAGACCCGAGAGCCAAGTTCTTTCACTTTTTCAATTGATGCCTTATCTAATTTAAGTGTCAATTGGACAGATGAGCCTTCAATTAATCGATTAAGTACTTTCCATTGTTTAGTTACAAAGCCGTCGTTTTGGGCTTCAATAAACCCAAGAATAGCTTTGCTAGTATCGTCTAAGCTGTTAGGAAAACTAGCAACTACGACGTGTGATTCGATAGTCACCTCGTTCTCTTGGACAATTTTAAAATTTGCGCCTGGCCATGGTTTAACTTGACCAATAATTTTTCTCAACCAGGTTAATGTTGGTTGGTTAGCACAGCTGAGAACCATCCACCCAGCTTTATACGCTTGACCAAGGAATTTTGGTTTTACACCAGTCCCCTTAAATTCAACAATTTTTTTCAAGATTCCTTCTTGTACCAATCGTTGTTCGTTCTTTGTTAACAAGACACCCGGTTTCGATGCTTTAACGGCAACACGAATAATTGCATTTTTGATATCGCCTTCGCCCGATTTTACACCAGATTTACCAATACTAACGGTTTTCTCAATAACTTTGAGGCTCAATTTTGGGTCTAAAGCTAATTTACGAGCTTCTTCGATCGTATAACCTTTCTGCCTTAATAAATTGAAACGTTTTACGGTAGTTTCACGACTTAGCTTATCTGTAGCGGCTGTTTCAGTTCCATTTTCAGTTTTATCTCCGGCGGAATTTTCTAGAGCTAATATACGGGCTATTTCATTCGAATGACCTTGTGTCTTCAAATATTTATAACGTTTCCGTGCAGCTCCACTAAACCGAACTCGAGTAACTTCGGGTTTACTACCTGTCTGATCGTCGGCCGTTTTTTCCTGAGTTCCGTTTTCAGTAGAAGTGGCGGTATTTTCAGATTTTGGAGCCGTTTGACTGACTCCTTCTGAATTAACACCAGCTGTTGTGCCAACTTCTGTTTTTGGTGCATTTAAAGGTGCACTAGCCTCTTTTTTTGATGCTGTTAGAGAAGCATCACTCTCATTTTGTTTGTTTGTTTTATTATTAGATTTCATATTTGTTCCCACGAGTAGCACGAGAAATAACGGTCACCTATGACAGAGCTCTGCATTATCATAGGAAGGCTAGGGGTTTAAAACCGAATGTCGCCTAATTCGGAGTTCGCATACTAAAGACTAAGCCTCTCCTTAGTCACGCAGCCATCGGCGTATGCAGTGCCACCTTAGCTTGAGTGACTGAAGCAGTTAGATACAATTTTGCCTAATTTATACAAAAAATATAAACTATTATAAAATTGCAAACTAACCCCTCAGCCGTGCCCCAGAGCCCCTTCTGTTACCCGCAGGATAACAGGGTTCACCGCGAGAAGGCGGGGTTGGGAATAAAGAGGAGAGGCTCGAGCTTACAAGATATTACATCAAGCAGCATTATATGAACGCGTCACTCTCAATTTGAACCCCACTTTTATAAATTTACATTTATTATTGTTTATGTATATAAATAAAAAGTATCCCATCCATCTCACAAAACTTTCGCATCATAATTTTTCTGTATGTACATTTTGGACTTGACCGCTTAACAGTCCAATTTTTGGTTGTGCAGCGACACAAACCAAATGCAAAATTTCTATTACTTATTCTACAAATGAAAAATAAAAAATAAACAAACAGTTATATAATAAATCACAAGAATCTTTCATGCCTGGCTATGTGTTATAAAGCAGCTGGTTAATTGGATCAATAATACTCAATAGGAAAAAAACAAATTATTTTCTGACTATTCAGTATAATACACCTTTACAATAATATAGGCAATTAATATTACAAATATTTAAACACATATTCGATGGTCTTATATCTAGTAGAAAACCGACACAACTCAAAATCTCGAATTTTTTTCACCAAACACTGTTGAATCAAACAACATTTGCGTTATGTAATTGCAAACGTAAAATTTTCGTTTTTGGATTGTGCCGATTTCTAGAACACCATTGAATTATCTATTTTATTACGAAATACATATCTATTGGAATTTACAAAATAAGGAAAACTAATTTATTTCATACTACACAGAAATTCAATGTTTATGTGATTGATTTCAGTCCAGAAAACGAATCATTACGATACAGTAAAACACAGTCCGGAAAACGAGCTATTACCGTTTACAAAAATACCAGGCCACTTGATATACAAAATAAACTAGAGTAACCTTGATAATTTGAAAATCATTTGGATTGATTTTTTTTTAAATTTCAAACTCATCTTTTACTTTAAAAATTAATTTTAAATGGAAAAATTGAATTGATGCCTAATGTAGTATGAAATAAAATGTTGTACGTTACACGTACGTTAAATGATCGTCACAGAACTCGTTTGAAATTCTGGACTCGGCTCCTTCGTCGCCTCGTCCATAAACATCGAACTCGTACTGTAACAACTCATTTACCGACCTTGTGACGTAAATAACTATTACGCCATATGTATCAGTCAGAACGCATTTAGGTCTCAAAAATAATTATAGTTATTAGATTTAAGTAAACATTTTGAACTGGATAAGGTAAATTCAAATTTCTTTCGTATTATTCAATCCTATAACACAAAAAAGCCACTCGAAAATCTCATTAGGTTTTATCATGCAATGTCTTTGGTTCTGGTTTTGTAAAATCTGATAAAAAACTTACAAATATACCGAATTGCATTTCCACTTAATAAAACCGATCGGTTTTTGTTGAATATCTTCGTACGTTCCATTACAAGAAAAGCCTATCGGATTTGTTAAATTGTGAAAATGTTTCGACGTTCACACCTATTATAAATTGCCGATCAGGGTGTGGACGCATCTTAATATTTTAAATTAAAAGTTTACCTTCTGGAAGCCTATTAATCGGCTATTTGCCACCAACGCTTATCGTCCGGTAGCCTATTAATCGGTCTTCAAGAAGAAGGACGTCAAAAGAGGACCATCCGGGGATACTATCATCCGCAATTTCATCTTCAAATTTTGTAATGTCCTATTACATAAGGGTGACTCTGCTAAAGAACACTACCGTACTCTAAAAAAATATTAATCATTGAAATATGTATTATTAAAAGTTTAATTTTTCTACCAAATAACTACTTTATATAATATATTTTACTATTAAGCATTTATAATAAAAGGGCATTCACAATGCAAAATCCTTTTAAATTTAACTTACAGGTTTGGATGAATTTCCAATAAAATGAACAACAATTTTTGTTCATTATGCATTCGCACAATGCAAACATTTTTTAGTTAAAGGTTGTATGAATTTCAAACATACTGAACAACAACAATTTGTATTCTTTATGTTGAAAATTCATACACACCTGTAAATCAAAAATAAAAAGGTTTTTTCATTGTGAATGCTCTGTGTTATAAAAAATTTTTGTTCGTTTTGGTGAAAATTTAAAACGTGAAAGTTAAAAGATGTCTCTGTTGCTGGTTTACGACAACATGTCAAAATAATTTTTAAATGGAAAATCATGGGCTCGCTTATCACAAATAAAAACAAACTTAAATTAACTGAGAATTGTGAACGAGAAAAATTGTGCGCCGAAACAAAAACGAAAATCAACGAAATCAAATTTTTTATAATAAGTTCCATCCAATTCAGTTATAATTTAAAGAAAATGATTATTTTTCTGCACTGCAATACAAAACAAACAAATTTTATAATACATATTTATAAACACATTTCAAAACATCAACGTCGCAAAGTTAAACACGCTGCGTTTAGTCATTTCTGCAAGGCGATATTTAATGAACCTCGGGCATCGCTAAATTTTCAATATGTTTCAACCAAATCCTTCGTGTAGTGGCTAGATAATATTTGGTTATACTAATTTGTAAAATGAGACATTTGCGTATATTTAGAATTTATGTTATTATATTTTTTTCGAAAACAATATAAATTTAAGATTCACCAAAATAATTTCTGAATTTTGAAATTTCGAGCCGTAAAGTACATTCTCTTCTCTTTTAATATCGCGTATTGTTAAAAAAAAAGATCAGGGTATCGATTTTGGTCGCAAAATGAGGATTGAGGATTGAGAATTTTGTATATGTACACGGCGTATAATATACATTTTGCTATTGTGTGCCGTCAAATATTTTTATTGTATTAGTGTGTTTTCTCATGATGGTAAGTATCAAAAATAAGCTAAGCGGGTGAAATCGGTTCAACTTTTTTGTTGCTTCCGCTCGCCTTGAGTTATTTTTTCCTACCTTTTAACATGAGGAATTCATGTTTTTCTATCTATTGTTGTTGTAAACGAAACATTCATTTTACTTTCGTTACCAAAAATCCAAAACAATATACGCAATCAATTGCTCGTGGTGATCTTCAATATAAAAAACAAAAAGCAGGATAAAAAAATGGTTTTTAATTTTTACATTCTTTTCTTCGTCGACCACATTCATAATATTTTTAACTTTTTTTTTTGAGTTATGTGAGAATAAACATTTGAAAAATCAAAAAAAAACAATTCAGTTCAGTGTTATCTCATGCGCACGAAAGGAATGTTGTACATATTTTTATTTCCAGTAATTTTCTGCAAAATTTAAAACTAATAAAATTGTTAATTAAATAATGATTTAAAGACAAATAAATATTAACTAAAAATGGAAAATAAATCAGATAAATATTGATAAACTATAATTTTATTAATAATTTAAAATGAAGAAAAATCACACGACGTACGTCCACCCACCCTTTCCCTGTGCTTGAATTAACACTAAGCCAAAATAACTAATTTACTTCTTATTTTTTCCACATTATATTTTATATCCCTCTATTTCGTGTCATTTTATCTCTCTTATTTACATCATGTTAAACAAAAAAACTTAAAAAAACGCCCATTAGACACTGTCAAATGTGCGTATTTTTTAGTTTTTTGTTTAATATAACATGGCATAAGGTTTTTTTGTTTAACATCGGATAAGAGGGATAATGTGAAAAATATAAGAAGTAAATTAGTGATTTTAACTTTTAGTGTTGATCCAAGCGCAGGAAAGGGAGTATGTACGTCGTGTAATTTTTCTAACTTAAAATTATTAATAAACATATAGTTTATAAATATTTTTCTGATTTATTTGCCTTTTTTAATTAATATTTATTTATCTTTAAATCATTATTCAAGTAACAATTTTATTAGTTTTAAATTTTGCAAAAAATTACTGGAAATAAAAATATGTACAACCTTTCGTACCCATGAGATGACACTGAATTTTTTTTTTTTATATTTCAAATGTTTATTCTCTGTTTTTCTCTATTCTTTGGACACCAATACAATTTACCAATACTTTTGCCTTCCGGTAATACTCAACTCAATCCTCAAATTGCGACCAAAATCGCTGTCCAGAAAACAAACGAACGAACCAAACACTAAAAGTGGCTGCAGTTCAGAATATCCCGAATAAATAATAAGAGAATAATAAAGGTATTACACTAACACCCCATGCAAAACAGCAAATCAGCGAACTAATCCTTAACCCTAACTTGAACGCTTTATGTACAGAAACGTTATACTAACAACCCAACTAAATCCGTGAAGATAATGGAAAAAAAAGAGCATGAATTACAAAAAAAACACATTTTACGTCGCTTCGGAGAATGAATAAATGAAAACACTATAAAGGCATTGCTCCATGTTCAAACGGCAAACCGGAATTTCAACCCGCAAATCCAATTTTTAACAAAATTGTTTCATTTTCAATATTAAAATTATTTAAAAAATAGTTCTAATCCACAAGTTCCTCCCTTATTCTTAGAAAATTTTGTAAAAAATAATTCCATTTTACTTTAAAAAAAAATCCAAATCAAAATTTAAAATTGGGGTTTTTTGTATGAATCATACACACATTTGAAGTATTTTTCAATAAATTTAATATTTTGATTTGCCGGCTTGAAATACCAGTTTCCCGTTTTGCATGGGGTTGTGTTTTTAGCGTCTCACGTTCGAGGAAATTGTACAACAACAATGCCATGTAATTTTCTTTCTATTTTGGAATATTTTTAAACCAACTATTTTTTTGTCGGTTTATACTTCGTTTATACTCGGGGTCGAGTCATCTTAAAGCGGCCTTACACGGTCAATATTAATATCACGCATTACCTATAACATCATTACCACCAAATCTCTTGCGGTATTACTTCTTCATTATTTTTAAACGTACACAATAATTCTAAGTGGGATTAAAATGTTTGTGCACTAAAATAATGAAGGAGAAATGACGTTTTGGTGGTAATGATGTTATTGGTATAATGACATTAATATTGACCCTGTAGGGCAGCTTTTAGTTGTTCCCTTATTAGTTTATTACAATAGATTTTGAATACGTTTTAATGAAACATAATCGAAAATAATTATTTCTACACTATTAAATTCAATCGAATCTAAAAACACAATAATAAATTTTTATGGTATGGGGACAACCCTAAGATGATTCAACCCCGAGTATAAACGTAGTAATAGAACTAGTAAGAACGTGTCCGAATCTTGTTGATTTTTAAATTTACTCAGCTCAGGGGTGAGATGTTGTAACCATTACGTTTTTCGCTTCGATGCATTTTCGATAGAATAACGGTATTTTAGAACTAAATTGTTTTAAAATTTTATATTTTTAACAAAGCAGTACAGTTATTCTATCGAAAATGACTCGATTAAATTCAATCGAATCTAAAAACACAATAATAAATTTTTATGGTATGGGGACAACCCTAAGATGATTCAACCCCGAGTATAAACGTAGTAATAGAACTAGTAAGAACGTGTCCGAATCTTGTTGATTTTTAAATTTACTCAGCTCAGGGGTGAGATGTTGTAACCATTACGTTTTTCGCTTCGATGCATTTTCGATAGAATAACGGTATTTTAGAACTAAATTGTTTTAAAATTTTATATTTTTAACAAAGCAGTACAGTTATTCTATCGAAAATGACTCGAAGCGAAAAACGTGATGGTTACAACATGTCACCCCAGATCTTTCAATCCATAAGACCATAAGAGCAGATCCTGAATCTTTTTTAACAACGTGTTTTTTATAAATCGTAAAAAAGGCAATTCCTTCGCTCTGTGCACGAAATAATGGGCCTTTTGCGAAATTACGCAGTATCCGGAACCACTTATTACGACTTAACTTATCCACTTTCTTTAGGTATACTCCGTAACGCGTACAGAACAAGACTCCTGTCCGAACTTTTGTTTTGTTTTTGATTTGATTTTTGTTAATGTGGAACTCTATTGACGCAAAAAAAAAAAACGGATCTATATTTTGAGCATGGTGCTTACATGGGTAAATAAAATCAAAATCCGGGTGAATGTGTTTGGAGTTAGATAAATATCAATTCTCCCAAGTTGGGAATATTTCAACTTCTGCAACGAACTAGAAATGTTCATGTATATGCACCTTCATTTGTGTGTTGAACCAACCAATCAAAGAAAAAGAAGCAACAAATTTTTTTTTGTTTTTTGGTTTCGAAGTCGTTTCGTTACAGTGATTTTTTAGGCCAATCGCAATCATATCACTCAAAACGACGATTTTATTCTTATAGAAAAAATATTCAACAAAAACGAGCAACGCCTATTTTTTCGATGTATATCGTACACTGCCTTAGCACTTTTCATTACACGAACATGACACAGTAAAAATATAGTCACTCGATAAAGCATAGAAGGAATTTCGCGCGCACCTCCAAAATATTTTAAAGTATGTATTTGATTTTGTGGGACGATACAATATGATACAAAGCATTTAGTTTGTACCTGCCGCCGTATTATGTTATCGTAGATATTGGCATATAACGGAAGATGGACGGCATATATTTTAGTTTGAGTCAGATATTCTAAATTTTAGAATATCTCAAATGTAGACTCGTATGTGCTTAATGCACCTAATGTGTTTGGCCGTGCATGTAGATGGAATGAAAAAGGAAACATGTGGTTTTCAACTGACCAAAGAAACACTCACGATTAATTAACACACTAAACGATTATTTTTTACTCATCCCAATTATCGTAATCGTATAGCTACTTGAGCATTGCCACATGACAAACGTTTTTCTAGAAACAAATTTTCCATTTATGATTAAATGGCTCCATATTTTAACTCAAATTATTAATTAATACCTATAAGAAATTTACAATAATTTAACAATTTTAATTGAAAAATGATCATTTTTCATTTCTGCCGTTTCTAGAAACGGATTTTGATTTAGATAGTTATTTTTCAATTAAAATTGTTAAGTTATTGTAAATTTGTTATTTTAATTAATAATTTGGGTTATTTTATATTACATATTTATCATTATTATAAACAGAAAATATGGAGACATTTAATCATAAATGGAAAATCTTTTTCTAGAAAGACGTCTGTAGTCTGTCATGTAGCAATGCTTTTAGCCCGTGTCGCGCCAAATAACAGTAAATTAGTATTGCTTCTATGAATCGTAGAAGACTACTATGAAAATCATCATTAATACTGAATTTTTACAATAGTCATTTTAAATGACTACTAACTAGCACAGCTACTGCTCACTTGAAATTATATCGTGACAAGAAGTCTTTTGAAATACTAGTCGTAAAAAATCAGTGCAATATAATGTTTTTCATAGTAGTCGTTTAGAATTTGTTGAAGGAATATTAAAACTTGACTGTTATTTGGCGTGACACAGTATACAATTACGGTAATTGGGGTGACTGTCGCTTTTTTCAATTGAAAACGACATCATGGCCTATTCACATGAATCGCGATTTTACTCGTACGAGTAAAAATGGTTCACTGATTTCTCTTAAATTACGACGTAAAATAAATACTAGTCACTTAAAAAGTATTTAATAAACAATTCCGAATATAATGTCACTGACAATTTTTTTATCAAACACACATTTCCTAATAAAAACTGCAAAAAAATGTTTAAATCGCGGCCATATTGTAAAGTTCGCGCGAGTAAACCTTTTTTGCAATTTTTATTAGGAAAAGTGCGTTTGCAAAAAAAATTGTCCATGACATATTCGAAATGGCTTATTACCTATTTTGTAAGTATATATTTTATATTGTAATTTAAGAGAAAGCAATGAATCATTTTTACTCGTACGAGTAAAATCGCGATTCATGTGAATAAGCCATTATAGATCATCGGACATTAAACACACACCTAAACGGTACATCTCAAAAACGTAAAGCTACAAAGCAAATATTGTACGGACAAGCGCAGTTATTCACGAGTTCAAAAAACCTACATTTAAATCACACGCCCAGCATATTGAGAAAAAACATACCAAAGACCAAACAAAAGAAACAGAAGGGACGCCATTTTGAAAGACGCTAACATTAATCTCATTAATTAAATAAATATAAGCTGGTTTAACAAACTACATCACAAAATAGAAAATAAAATTTGAAATTACGTAATTCAAAACCAGGAAACCTAAATCTTATAATCTCAATGATAAATGTACACGAAAAATATAAGCTTTTCGTATGGTTCAATAATTAATTTTATAAGAAACAATAGCGTTCTTATTGGAAGCATGCAATTTTTTATTATTTCATCAATAAATTTGCTTTAATTGACTGATAATTACAAAATTCCAATATTACTAACCATTTAACCAAACAAAACCAAATATTTTATAAACCAAACTAGCTAATGTTTAATCAAATATACCGTTTTAATATACAGATCTTGCTTACTTCCTCTAACCGCTATTCAAACAAGACATCAAACAAAGATAACATTACAAAAAAAATCTTGAATTTAATTATTGATTTGCGAACAGAAATTATTACAAGCCCAAGTGAACTTTATTCACTTGCCATTTTTAATTACCCGAACGACCTTATTTTTATTTGCAACTAAAATCTCAATATATAAAAGAAATAACCTAGTAATTTTTGTCGATGTCATGATAATGTAAAATATTATATCGAAAATTATTACAATATAAGAAATAAACAGTCAAATGCTAATTTTCACTTACCTTAGTCATACCCACGCCGATCACATATACTTTAATTGGGCGCACCATTTTGTTTTGCACTTTATATTATTATTGTGTTTAAGACTATATAATATGTTTACTTAATTAACACTGTATATTTATAAAATATGTTTGTAATTGAAAGCCTCACCAGACCACCATTTACAAATTGTTTTAATTTTTAAATAACTTATTAAATTTTATACGACGAACTATTCACTATGACAAACCAACACGTCGCAAATTTGGAGATGGAATGAAAATGGCATCGTGAAAAAATCGGAAAGCGAAGGCGAACGGTTCGATGAGATAAAATGTGCTGCCCGATGTCCGGTATGAAGCTGGTAATGATTTGTATAACAGTTTTTTTATATCAGTACCCCTCCAGACCAGGTGTATCATAAACGTACGGTTTACGAAGACTTTGCTATACTTAGGTGTTCATAAACGTTACACTAAAACAGTACGAATATAGTACGTAATGTGTACTTTTGTCACATGAGAAGTGAAACAAATTTGCGAAGACTTGTGTATGTGTTAGGATGTATAAAAGTGTTCATAACAAGTACGCTTAAACGTAATGTTTACGAACTGCTTAAGCGTAACATTGACGAACGGTTTAGTGCGAATTGCCCCATTTAATTAGAATAAAACAATTTTTTTAAATCAATCTTATCTTTTATTTGTATTTTTCTTCAAATAAGCTGCAACACAAGATACAACGTACCAAATTTGTTAATTAATCTTTTTCTGAAATGAAATAAAATGTTTCAATCATAGATGAAGTACTTCGAGTATTATTTAAATACCTTTCAAAATATTCATTATAATGATTTTTATATGATATTATGGATATAGTGCTGCTCTTGAATGCCACGAAAAACTAACAATAATTATCAGAAGTTTTTATATTTTCACAATACGACAACTTTAATTTAATTTGTACAAAAAAAAATTAAAAATAAAACAAAGCCGCAAGATATAATTGACAGCACTGTGTATAGAGAATGTAAATGTAGTAGTGTATTATAAAAAAAAGCGTTCATAAACTGTTCGTACGCTGTACATTTTTGCTGTATACATTTTTGCGCTGGGAGGGACGTATGCATTTTAATTCGATAATCACTTTTGAAATTTAATGTCGTTTTCCTGTTGCAACAAAAAACAGATTCGGAGCGAAACCCAAGTGACAGCAGCTGTCATTCGTCGCTCGGTAAAATTTTTCGGAGCGATTACTAACACAATTACATTTAAATGTCATCGAAATGTCATTTAAACATCAAAATAAATTTGCGGAAAAATTTATTCAAAAAAGTAAAATAATTAACAAATAATACAACAAATAACATGATTACAATAAATTATTTATTAATTTACGGAAAAATTCATCAGTATTAACAATCTAATTATAAAAATAGAATTTGACAATTAATACGTATATTCACACAACCATATAAAAAACAAAAAATCGCAGAATCCGGATTTTTGGCTGTTCCAGTTAAAACGTCAAAAAACTGTCATTTTTCAACTCGGATTCGACTCCGAATCTGTTTTTTGTTGCAACAGGAAAACCACATAACATGGCATTCGCTTCGGTTGATGGCAAATTCTGAAAATTTAATGTGTTTTCTTGCAAAATCAGCCTATAAGTCAATTATTTGACAGCTAAAATATGCTAGATTTTTTTTAGTGCTACCCTTCAGACAGTCTCGACGCTGTAGTGCAATAACGTAACAGCGCAAAAGTTAAATTACATGAAAATATGTGTATGCGAATTGATAAAGTCGACGGACGGAGCACATTAGACCAAGTACTAAAATTAAATTATTTTCAATATTGCACGCAAGAATCACTTTGTGATACAAAAAAATACAAAATGAAAGACATTCTTGGGAACTAAAGTTAGACAAATTAAAGTGATGCCAATCACATTAAACCGTTTTATGTAACTAAATTATTAGTTATTAACTAGATTAGTAGATTTTATACTATGACGGAAAATTTAAATTGATCAAAAAAGGGGTTTACAAAATAAGATGTAGAGCCATCAAAGTGTTGATTTATGGAAATCAAAAAGGTTTAGTTCATGTTAGATAGTTTAAGATTATTTTAATGTCAAAAACGTTCGTCGAGATTGTCAGCAAAATTTTTATTTTTACAGTACTAAACTAATTATTGCGTTCTGCGCGTAATTCACAACAACGGCCAAGAAGAAACGACACTCCGGCCAGACAAAATATAGAGGCAAACGAAGACGACCTTCCGCGGCTATATTTTTAACATTTCAGGTTTAAAGAAGCTGCACGCAATTGCAAGCCTTCTTACCCGAAGTGGAACGAATTTAAGTCAAAAAACTAGATAACTCGGCGCAGATGGCGATTTGCAACTGAAACACACTAAACCACACAACCAATCAAACCGATCTCATCGACACGGGCGCCGACATTTCCGTCATACCATAAACTTCCAGCGACCGGAGGAACCACAATCTCGAATTCAATTTACACGCGGCGAACGAGACGGTATTCAAAATATACGGAAAGCGACTTCTAAATTTAGACCTGGGATTACGACGAAAATTTACATGGACATTCATTATCGCGGACGTCGCGATGCCGATTATAGGCGCAGACTTCCTAAACCAGTCAGGGCTACTGCGGTCGACATACAACACAATAGGTTACTCGACCCATTCACATCACTTTGCGAGATAACCAACAAAACGTACAACGAAGCACCGACGATTGGGGTGTTCGACACAAACAGCGTGGACGATCGAGTGATACTACTATTAAAAATATTCAGAGACATCGTCTGCGATTCGCAAATAATGAAATCCTTGAAGGTAACGTACCATATCAAATACGTGGTCCACCAGTCTACACAAAACCGCAAAGACTGAGCGCAGACAAACTCATTATCGCACAAAAGGAATTCAAATACAAGCTAGAATAAGGCATTTGTGGACGCTCGGATAGCCCGTGGGTGAGCCCGTTGCACTTAGTTCGCAAAAAGAATGGTGATTGGCGATCTTGCGGAGACTACCGAGCATTGAACAATGTCACTCTACAGACAGACGAATATCCAATTCCGTATATTCACGACTTTACTCAACAACTGCAGGGTTGAACCTACTTCGTTCACAAAAATTGATCTGGTCAGGTCACTCTACATACAGACGAATATCCAATTCCGTATATTCACGACTTTACTCAACAACTGCAGGGTTGAACCTACTTCGTTCACAACTATTGATCTGGTCAGGGCGTACCACCAGATCTCAATCGAACAGTATCCGATATAGCCAAGACGGCAATCGGACTGTACGAGTTCACTCGGATGACGTTTGGCTTGAGAAATGCCGGCAATACCTTTCATAACGTTTCATGCATTCGGTTCTACATGGTCTAAATTTTTGCTTCATTTGGCATCCCGAACAATTGCCGAACATTTAGACCATCTAGAAACCATTTTCGCTAAATTAATTAATTTTTTCGCTTATCAACACGGATAAATGCCAATTCGCCAAGTCGCACATACAGTTTATAGGTCACGAAGTTGTCGAATGTATCGCAGAGTTCAAGCTACCTAGAACAATTAAACAACTTCGTCGGTTCTTAGCTGTTGTAATTTTCTATAGACCATTTATTCCCAACGCAGCCGGCAGCCAATCCATTCTAAACGACTACCTAAATGGTAGTAAGAAGAACGATTCACGTGCAATCGACTGGTCAGCCGAAAGTGGAGCAGCATTTCAGCTAGTGAAGAAAGTACTGTGCGAAGCAACCATGTTTCGACCCCCAAATCACGCAACAAAATTCGCATTAATGGTCAATGGATCTAGATGGTTGAGAATTTACACTTTTCACGAACCACCGTAGCGATTAATATACGTGTTACTACAAAACCCAGCAAAAGCATCACCGTAGCATTTTCACTATCTCGATTCCATCGCTCAGTTCAACAAACATACAGCACATATCTGTCTCGATTCGAAACCTTAGCAGTAAACGAGTCAATCAATTACGCACTAATCGCCGATGCCCAGCAGATGGACGACGAAGTAACGGAGCTAGTCACGGGATTGTGATTCACATAAATCGCCGTTGCATTCGGATAAGACAAATCACTACTCTATGTGATGTGCCCACGGGAAATACACGCCCATACATCCCAACCGAATTCCGGAAGATAGCGTTCGAGAGAGCGTGCATAATCTATCGCACCCAGGCGTGCTTCCGTCAATAAAAGCCATGACACAGCAATTTATATGGAAAGGCATCAAGAGAGATATCAGAAGGATGGTGCAATGTTGCTTGGCATGTCAACGAGCCAAAGTCAACAGGCATACAAGGAGCGCAATGGGACATTACGCGCCAGTAACAAAACGGTTCGACGAGATACATCTCGATTTAGTGGGGCTATTACCAATCTCGGAAGGGCAGCGTTTCTGAGTTACAATCATTGACAAACGGAGGTGATTCCGACTCAAGATATTAAAGACGAAACGGTTGCGGTCGTAACAGCACATGGATAGCTCGCTACGGAGTGCCATCCACAATAGTCACCGATGCTGCCCATGAAACTACTAGGACTAACACGAATTGGTCTTTGGCGAGAAAACAAGAGTTCCCAGCCAGCTACTTGTCAAAACCAGAAACCAAACCAGCCATTCGGCCATCTCCACCGTCTCGGCGTTGCAACAACAAAATTTTTATTTCGCAAGAACTCACCACATGCACATACGTTTTCATACGCACAGACGGCGTAAAAAAATCGTTGCAGGCGCTATACGAAGATGTTGTGGCTACTTATTGTAAATGAATTAGAAAAAAATAGAAATATGTAATTGTTTTATGAAAACCGAGACGCAAACCAAAATGTAGAATATCTATTTAAATAAGTAGACTATCTAGTTTTTTTTTTCCAGCGGGTGAGGTCTTCATTTTTAGTGAGATCTATGCCCGCTTGATACGCCCAATTATGAACTACAAAAAAAATCAAACGAAGTGACCGGAAAAGAAGAAGAAAGTCCATTGCCAAGGATCGACGACACATTAGTCACATTATTGTTCGAATATTTTCAACGCTAGATCTACAAAGCGGCTATTGGCAGGTGGAAGTCCAGGAGCACGGTCGCGGGAAAATGGCGCTGGACTTTGGCAATTTAATGTTATGCCGTTCGGATTATGTCCCTGCGACTTTTGAACGATTAATAGAGCACATGTGAATATATGTGCTTTATATATTTGGATGACATCATCTTCATGGTCAAGAATTTCGACGAGCATTTAGGGAGAAACAAAGAAGTGTAAGCTGTTCAGAACAGAAGTAAAATATATGGGTCATAAGGTAAATGCCAATGGAATTCACACCAACGAAGGAAATATCACAGCAGTAAAGAACTGAGCAAGACCTAAAAATTAACATGAATTACGGAGCTTTTTGAGGTCGTACACCTATCTGGTGATACCAAAGAGCTGGATTGCGGAATTTTTGATAGAGTATCTCGGAGAAGCAAATGGAGCTACCTAGGAATTAATAAAATATTAGCCAAGATATGTGAACGATTCTACCGGGCCAGATGGAGACCATATGTGCAGCGGTAAAGGGACCCGCATGTAAAAGCCGTGTAACTATGAAACAGTATAACGTGGAAGCCATTCGAGAGAGCTGCAATGGATGTAGCGCGGTTATTTCTCACCACCGAGAGGTGGTGGCTTTTATATTACCAACAATTTTCGAACCATATTGATTTAGATGTTGATATTGAGTTGTGCTTGAGTTTTGCGTTGGGTGGAGGGTTGACTTGAGGTCGATTTAGAGTGAAATAGGGTTTGAGTTGAAGTCGAGTTGGATTTGAATCAGCGGCTCGGTTGGGGATTAATTTACAGTTGCGTTGAGAGTTTAGTGGGAGGTTAGATTAAGTTCATACAGCCCGTTGAGTAGAGGGTTGAGGTTTAGTTCTTGCTAAGCTGAGTTAGCTTGCATTGGGGTTGCGTAAGGGGTTGGGTTGGGAATTATGGGGGTTGATTTTAGGGTTAGGTTAAGGGTTCATTTGGAAGTGGAATTGATGATTGAGTTGAGGGTTGGGTTGGCATTGATTTGGTGATTGTGTTTAAGATTGCTTATCATTCCGTTTTGAAATATACCGTAATGTACGGTTCTCATAGAAGCGGGCCTGGCTCCATGCTGTACAACCACCTTAAATAAAATAAATGCGTACGCTTTCGAAAAAAAGTTGTTTGAAATCCTTGAATGTTTCCATTAAAATAAAAATATATTTTTTTAACTTTTTACAAACATGTAATCTGTTTTACATGTTCACCATATAATATATTTACAGAATAAAATCATAAAATTCAAAGACCACAATAAAAAATATTGAAACGAAAATAATAAATGCCCACAAATTATGAGAGTCCTCAGGTTTAAAAAATTATATGTAAGAGTAGTTATATAAAATTATATAAGGATTTCCAAAAATTTAATTTAAAGTTTGGCTTTAATATCATGTTCCATCTGGGCGCCAGTCAAGTTCAATTTCAATTGTTTTCGGGTGTACGGAAATCCTAGTCGGTATAATCCAACAACGACAGCACCACCAAGTCCGATATTATGTTGCAGCGCTAAAGTACAATTGGACACTTGCCGTTTATCTGCCTCGCCTCGTAGTTGCCAACACAATTCCGAACATTGAGCGAGTCCAGTTGCGCCAAGTGGATGTCCTTTGGAAATCAAACCTCCACTCGGATTAATTACATATTTTCCACCATATGTATTATCCCCGCGATCAATTAATTCACCAGCTTTTCCGGGTTCACATAAACCAAGAGCCTCATAGGTAATCAACTCATTTGCCGAAAAGCAATCATGTAACTCGACAACGTCAACGTCCTGCGGTTTATAATTGGTTTTGCCAAATAATTTTGCAGCTGCGTTTTTGGTCATATCGTAACCAACAACTTTCATCATGCTTTTTTCACTGAAAGTTGATGATAAATCGGTTGACATTTCCATGCCAACAATTTCAACCGCTTGACTTTCTAAACCATGTTTGCGAACAAAATTTTCGGTCGCTAAAATACAAGCAGCCGAACCGTCACTTGTTGGGCAACACTGCAATTTGGTCAAAAGTTCGTGTACGACTGGAGACCCTTTGATTTGTTCTAATGAGTATTCATCACGGAATTGGGAATATCTGTGAACATAATATAAATTTAAATCAGATGAATTCAAAACACATTTCATTTTGATACTTCTATACTAAGTGTAGACTTACGGATTATTAACGGAATGTTTATGGTTTTTGTGGGCGATTTTCCAAAAGTGTTCTGGTTTTGTTCCATATTTCTTCATGTGCTCGATTCCCGCGTTGCCAAAAAGTTGAGCGGTTATTGGCCCTCCATGAATTTCATGAATGTTGCCCATTGTTTCGATGTGTTTATCCATCGGATTTGTCCGATCGTGGTACTTATATAAAGAAATAAAACAAAAAATGGGGATAAATGATGAGAGTGAGAGATACAAGACTAATAATTTCTTACCTTTGCTGACAATGATCCTCTCTCCATTTTCTCAAACCCTAATGCAAGCACGCACTCATTATTTCCAGTTTCAATTAGTTGTTTGGCCAAGAAAAGCGCGGTTGATCCAGTCGAACAATTATTATTTACGTTGTACATTGGTATGCCGGTCATTCCAATTTCGTAAAGGGCTCTTTGTCCACATGTCGAATCACCAGAAACATAACCGATGCAAGCTTGCTGAATTTCGGAATAGTCAATTTTTGCATCCTTTAGCGCTTTTTGAACTGCTTCTTGTGCCATTTGTGGATAGTCAAAATTTTCACGTCTTCCTGGTTTTTCGAACTGTCAAAATTTGAGGGAATCATGGTCAATAATGTGCCGATTGGTTTAGTTTAATGGATTTACGAAAAGGTCACAAAACGAAAACTTTAAACTTTATATACGCTGATGCTTGCGCGAGTTGGCTTTGACTTTCGAGTCAGCCGGTTGTATATTTTTATAAATTTTTTTCTGAAAAATATTTTTTATTTTCGAAAATTAATATGGCCAGATGCTACAACCAGATGGGACACACTTGTATCCAATGATTATTATTGCGAGTAAAATGAGAAGTATACAGGGATTCCGAAACAACTTTTGCAGAAAAATAAAAGACATGCAGCTTTTTTAAGATAGGGTGCATTGTTGTATGAAGCGGTAGCCATCCATATATGTAGCCGGATGTCGGAACTATTATACAACATTTTGTTTATTTGGCTGTGTTTACCATCTGTCACTGTCCGCTTTATTGTAATGAGCCCAAGCCCAAAATAGAGTGGGCATGTTTGTATCAAATTTATATGATTATAAGATTAAATAAATGCTCAATGGGGCGACAATAATTAATGAAAAATGAATATAATGAATTGACTCTGAACTGCTGAAACCTGAGTCTAAGAGCGTTATCAGAAACTTGAATTAGAAAATTACCGTATGCTGGATCAGTTTCGAAAATGTTCCGAGTAGAGATACGTACGCCGGTCTAACTTTGATTCATTGTAAGAGATTACAAGATTTTCTTCCATCTGAAAAATGAGGATCCCAATCCATACAATAGATTTAGACATCAAATGGTCCAATAATAAAGTCAACCACGATGATCAAGGAGTCCGAAAAATTGACGATCTTTTGGGACAGCCCGATTTGGCGGAACAGTTCTATTTAGGAGGTCAACACAAATTAGCGCACTAGGTCGCATTAGTAGAAAATAATTCTTTGTCGCGTTAAACCGATTTGATGGACCCGATCTGTTTGATTGACCAGATCTAAAATTTCATAACGGAGGAATGTATGATTTTAGAATAGTCAAGTTCTACTTTGCTGGTTTACCTTACGTCCCCTGCTTCGGTTTAAATTGAATTTTTATTATTCTCATTTCGCTTACTAAAGATTAAGCCTCTTCTTAGCCGTCCAGCCAACGGCTAAAGCAGTGTTTGAGTAACTATTACAAAAAAATATCAACAACTTATTTTAATTGCAAACTAACCCACCCCTCAATAATTCCCATAATAAAAACCGATTTTTCCTTGTTTTCAAAAAGCATCTACCGATAGGCCGAATCCATTTAAAAATATGAACGTAAGTATTACATATTACAATTTATGTATGTACATTAGAAAAGCAGAGAAATAAAGAATTAAACAAAATAAATATTAAATGTTGGAACATTGTCAAAGAAATCGTAAAAACGTTATCATGCTTAAACGCAAAGATAAGACTTACTGTTACAAAGCCAAAAACAAATTAAGTACTTTGGAACAAACACTTGAGAATTTATTATCATTGTTGGAAACAAAATTTGTATAATACCGAGGTGAATTTGCGAATTTCGAGTTTTATCAAATATTAGATTATGGAGATTTGCTTATTTGAAGTACTTTGCTAGGGGGTGCGATAAGAAGCGGCTACAATTTTAGAAACTTCTGAGGAGAACTATCAATAGCTGGACTATAAATAAAAAATTATAACGAAAGTTAAAGACTATAGCGGCTTTGGATAATGAATTTTTCACGTACCTTCGTCATACCGACACCAATCACATACACTTTTACGGGAGGCACCATTTTGCACTAGTTTTTTGCACTTTGAACACCTTTGTAAATATAAAATATATTTTTTTTAACACCGGCTTGCGGCAAGCTTAGAGAACGGAGCTGGAATGAAATGTTTTGTTATGAATATGAAATATAAATTAAAATAAATTCATCACATTCGTGTTTTGATAAAATTCGACGACACAAATACGAGCAACCAAAACATGTGTTACCTAATGTGCGGAATGAACTTAGGAGTAATTTAATATGATAAAAAGAAATTTTTAACAATTTTATTTTATTTCGGTTGAAATTCTTAATAAAATACAAATTCATCTTTAATGTTGGTCCACAAGTTCAATGACAGATTTACCAGCATTATTTCGACAAAGCTTGTAAAAATTCTCGATGCGATCTAAGGCATTAACAAATTCCTCGTCGTGCGTGATGATGATGAACATAAAATTTGATTCAGACTGTCGCTCCTCAATTACTCGTTTTAAGACGTCGCACAAAGATATAATGTTTGATCTAAATACAAGAATAAAAATAAGAAAATTGATTTATACATAAACCGTTAGTTATATAACTTACCGATCTAGATTTGTGGTAGGCTCATCAAGGGCTAAAACACCACAGTTAGCACTAAAGGTTTCAGCCAATGCTATACGAATGATTAAACAGGCGAGTACTCGCTGCCCAGCACTGCACCGACCTCGCATATCGAGCTCTACATCATTTTTGGTCTGGACCACCCTATAATTGTAGTTCCGTTTCTTATCGCTATCCGTGTCAGTTTCATCCGTCTTGATTTCGATGAAATCGATATCGTTCCCTCGATAAATTGAACGCCAGTATTCCCGTATAATTTGATTAATTTTTGCCATCTTTTCGGAATGGAATTTGATCAGAGCCCATTCCAATGCCACTTGATACTCTTTCAAATCGTGCTGTATGGCTTTGAGGGCCTCCAGTTCATGGCAAGCACATCGATAATTCAAAAGCGAGTTCTTGTATTCATCTTGCTTCAAGAATTTTTGAATTATCTCTACTTGATTCTCCAACTCGTGTGTTTGTCCCGATAATTTACTCTTATCTTTGATGTGCTTTTCCTGAGTCGCGATAAGTTTTCCTTTCTCCTGCGATAAACTTCTGTAATCAGCGTCTCCAATCTCTTTCTGTAACACATCAAAGTTATTCTGCAGCTCCTTCTCGTGAAATTCCAACTTTTTCAGTTCATAATTGTCCTGCAGATTCCGTTTGTTAACCTCCTGCAGTGCATTATCGTTTCGTAGTAACGTAATTTTGTTCGTAATATCTTCGATCTCTTTTAGCAGCGCCTCCTTCTCTTCTTCGAATTTTTTGATCTTTGCGCTGTATACTTCAATTTGACTAGCAAGATTCTTTTCGGCTAATTCATCGATTTCCTGCGACAATTTCGTAATCTGCTGATACAATGTTCTAATATTATTCAACTTTGTTTGTTCCTCCTCCAAAACACGACGATTTTGCTTCCGAATCTTTTCCTTATTCTCTTCTTCCGATCTTATTTTGCTCTCTAGTGGTTGTAGTTCTTTTAAGAGCTCGTCTATTTCCTTTTTAAGGGCGGCATTTTGCTTCGAGATTTCTTCCGCCCGTGTTTTTTTGTGAGAGAGAGTTTGAACATTTTCTTGAAGCCTTAATAGTTGCTCTTTTAATGTATTATGTTTGTCGCGAATAGTATTCAAATTGTTGGCTTTAGTTTCATATTCTTTCTCCATGTTATCCACTTCGGCACGTGCAGCTTTTAACTCTCCACTAGTTACTGATTTTTCCAATTCAACATCATCGATTGACAAGTCCTGATTGAAGTTCGGAGGTAGCTGTGACTTCAATCGCGAGACTTCGGTCTCGAAGTTCGCTACATCTTTGATTGCTTCGTCCAAAATACTCATGTCTCCAATAAGCGAGTTCACAATCTCCAAATTACTGGTCGGCTCAGTTTTGGCCTTTTGAATCGACTCATTCTGTGTTTCGGCCGCTTTTAATTTTTCTTCAGTATCTCGCAATTTTTCTTTTAATTTCTTGATGCTGATTCGCAGGACATCTATTTTATCGTTAACCGGTTGATTCTTAAGCAATTTCTCAAAGATCGTTTGTTTTTCCTGCAAACGTTCTTTGGCTAGCTCAATTTTTTCAGGTAGCTGTTGGATCTCATCTTGCAGCTCAGTCGAAAGCTTGGATGTCTCATTACTGTTCATCGATCGATGACACAATGGGCAATGTGGATTACAATCAACCTGTTCAATATATTTTTGATACAATACCTTCGACGACTCAAGCGCACCATAATCGAACCGGATTTTATCGATTTCGTCTTTCAACTTGCGTACAGTTTCGTCGAATGATGATGTACCACACAACTCGTATATCATCTCCTCACTATCATTTAGTTCCTTTTCGAGTTTTTTAAGGTCATCTCGCTGGTTTTTACGAGTCATTTTTAGTTCGGTTAAATTTTTTTCGTTCTTTTTGAGATTTTGTTCTTCCGCATTTAAACTTCGCTGTAATGTTTTCATTAGCTGCTCAAAATATTTCCGATAATTACGTGATAAATTTTTTAATTCGCTTGCGTTATTTTTCAACAAAACTTTAAAATTTTCGTTATGTTTTTGCTTAATTCGAGCGACTTCTCCGGATCTTTGATTCACTTGATCCTCTTTTAATGAGATTTGCGACAATAATTTCGACATTTTATTCATATCCGTGAGTTTTTTGTCGATTCGGTCTAGCTTGTGCTGCAGTTCATCACGGCTGGCCTTCCGTTCAGCGATCGCGCTCTTCATTTCCGGTAAATTCGTTTCCGAAATGCTTTTCGATAATTTTAGTTCATACTCCGAGAGGGCTTTTTGCAACCGATTGATTTCTTGAGCCGAGCGCTCAATTTTTTCAATTTCCTGATCTAATTTAGCTTTCTCATTTTGTAACACGGTAATCTGTTGCGTTTTCGATCTTTTGTTACTCTCAAACTCAACCTTTTTTCCTTTGACCGCATCGATTTGCTTTTGTAGATCTTTGTCGATTTCATCGTGTCTTTGATTAATGGTGGTGATTTTGCGTTTTTCTGCTAAAATTGAATCATCAATTTTACTTACAATTCCAATGATATCGCAACAACTATCGAACTCTTCTTCTAACGGGATTCCCAAGCAACGACAAATATTTTTTAAAGTCTCGGCTCTCACTGACAATTTTTCCTGTTCCTGTTGCCTTTCGTAAGAAAACTCAGTGCGTTTCTTCTCGCTTTCTACCAGCTGTAAGGACAACTTTTTTTCTTTACCCTTCGAGCTTTGTAACTCCAAAATCATGCTTTCCTCCTTATCTTTTTTATTGGCCATGTTACTATTGAAATTACGAATTTCTTGTTCTAGGGAGATGAGGGAGCCGTCGAATATATTTTTTATTTTCCGTTTCAAGGTGGCCTGTTGGTCTTGGCAATTTTTCAATTTAGTGCTCACCTCAACCTTCCGACTTTGTTGTGCGCCCAATTTGTGCTCAATCTCCAGAATATCGGCAAGCCGAATTTGAATTGGAATCAATTTATTCTCATACGCATCTATTTGATCCTGGAGTTTTTTAAGCTTATTCTGAGCTCCTTCCAAGTCAAGTTGTTTCGTTTCAGTTTCCTTACGGTATCGTAGCAGAACTTTGATTTCGCTGTCCTTCTCTCGCTGTTTTTCCGCATATGGTTTCCGCATTTTAGTAATTCGGTCAATTGCTTTATTGTACTCAGTCGTTCCAAAAATGGCATCAAATTTTTCTTTCAGTTTTTTCGGTTCATCGAGCGGCCAATTAGAATCTTCTTGATGACAAAATATAACGTTATTGAGAATTGCCTTCGAAACACCCATTGCTTGGCACATTTCATTTGAGACATCAAGACACCGATTCGTAAGTTGCTCTTCACGCCCATTTTTATTCGTAAGTGTCATTGAGGAATCAAATGCGGAAAATCTCAAAGCGTTATTTTTAATAAAAGTTTTCATTGAACGACTTACGGTCAGCTGATGGCCCTTTAACGTGCGAATACGCAATTTAACTTGTCCAAGAGACTCAATAGATTTTGACAATTTAGGATCATGAACAAAACTCTGTCCCTTATTGGTTCCAGGTGGTACTTCCCCAGTAATAGCGTATTTTAAACATTCTATAATCGTGGTTTTGCCACAACCATTTGCCCCAAGTATTAAAGTCACTGGCGGTTTGAATATGATACTCTACAATTTACAATAACATACCAAGCGGTTAATAAAAACCCCGTACACGAGAGGCAAAATATATTTATTTGATCTTACCTGTTTATCATTGTGCTCCGAGCCAAAACTTCGAATACCCATTATTGATAATTTCTCTACAATCGACATGTTTATCAATTTATTTTTTAATCTCAAATTCTCAACACAGAAATTAGACAATTACTTCGCGATTTCAGACATTTGTAAAAATTATGCGCGATGTTTTATCTTTCGCCTTGTATTCAGCAAGACAGCAAAGCAGATGTATGAAAAAATTCGATTATGAAATGGTTTTTGAGTAAAGAATGAACAATGAATATCATAAACTATTACGAAATGATAACACGTTATGAAATTGAAATGAATGCACGTAAAACTTACAGAATCAGAAACAAAACTTATTTGAAGGTAAATAAAATCAAGCTTCGTTTTAAATTTTAACCTTTTTCTGCGCCCTCCAGCAATTCAGCACAATTGTACCATTTACATTTATAAATAAATGGTATAAAAAAGGCATCCACACACGCATTTAAAAATTAAAAACCTATCACCTAAATTATTGACCAAATTTATGTACATTAAAATTTTACTATTTATTACATTGAAATTTTACAATTTACATTGTCATGGACATGTTCTTGGACGTGCTTCTTCAATGCCGCGTTGTACGCAAAGTGTGCATCACAAATTTCACACTTAAACGGTTTTTCATTTGTATGTATACGAAAGTGTGTATTTAAATTTGATTTCGTCCGGAATTTGGCCGTGCATATTTCGCATTCGAATGGCTTTAAATTGGCATGAATCATGGTATGGCGTTTGCACGATTCCCGTGTTGTAAATTTTATGTTGCATATCGTGCACACACTTAGATACTCTTTTAGGTGAACACCACGTTTGTGACGCTGTAAATTTTGAGTCCCCTTCACAATGATACCACACTCGGAGCATTTGATTTCCTGCGCATATTTATGTACTGAAAATTTGTGGCGTTTTAATTTATATGGACTGCTGAATTGTTTGCCGCATGTGGAACATGGGAATGGATAGAAGTTATTATGTTCATTAACATGGTATTGGAGTAGAAAACTTTTGACTGGTGTCGAGCATATTTCACATTTCACAATGTTATGATCTTTTGTCTCCCGTTTCTCAAAAGGATCGTCGTCAGTTTCGTCATCTTTTATTTCCGTGAATTTTGTGATTGCCTCTAGATATTTACTAAGCTTCCGATTTCGAGTAGATTTGCGTACCTTATTTGTTGCATGTTCTGCTGTATCACCATCAGATGTTTTGGAAACAGAACGAACCTCCGATTCAGACAGATTACTGTTATAAACTAGTTCAAGCGGTAGCGTTACCGGTTCATCTTCCGATTTACCAGACTCGTCATCTTTATTAATCAAATAGTGTAGCTTTAACATCTCAGCACGTTTGGCACATGATTCCCGAAATTCTATAAACTTGGTAACAGTTTTCATACAATTTGTGCACATTCGGTGTGGAAGCTCATCGCCAAGATTCACTTCTACGTCTGTGGTAATTTCAATTTTTTCACGTAAATCATCTGTAACCACTATTAGTTTATTTAAATTACTTCCAATTTTTAAACATAATCGACATATTCGATTATAATCACTTATTTTTAAATGTTGCATGGATTAATACGAATCAACAAATAAATTTCGCCAAAAATTCTTGATTTGTTTTGTACACAAAATTTTGACAGATTTTTGGCGTCTATCGGATTCATCAATCAATGGAATATTGATACAAATTTTATACATTTTACGGTTTTCGACCATTTCTTATTTTGACATTTCATTACTCATAAAAGCAGCATATAAACAAACGAAAAATAGGCAAAGTTGAATTTGAAAATTGAAATTTAAAAAAAAACTTATTTTAATATTTAATGAAATCTCCAAAAAAACGTGAAATTGTTGATAATAGTGAAAGTAAATCAATTATTTTGATATTCTATAGAGAACAGTGTTTAATATATAGCTAATTTGTTTTGTATAGAACCCACAATGCTAACAGCCAGAGGTCGTTTAAAAGGGGCCCTGAAAGAGGTAATGGACAATGATGAGGATGGTTCCTCGGACGAAGTACAAACGGAGGAAGAAAAACGAATGATTCCGGTACGTGGTAGGCCCCCCAAAAAAATTAAACTAGACTTTGGATCCTCGTTACCAACGAATCAATCATTTATCATGAAATTATTTGATCGAAGCGTTGATCTGGCTCGTTACAATGATGATTCGCCGCTGTATCCAATATGCCGCGACTGGATGATAAATCAGCCCCAAGTTCTTAAGCAAAATAAAAAACAAAAGCTGATTATACCGAAACGTGAGCTCAACGATGATTTGGTGGATTTGGTGCGCGACAAAAAGGTTTTTGATATTACAACACTGCCAGCCCCGAAACTAATAGAAGTTTCTCGGATTCCCGATTTGTTGCCTATTCAATCGAAAGTCAATAAGAATAATATCAATTTGGATTATGACTTGGATAATCCATCGATTGCACGAGAGGAGTTATTGACTGAGCATCGGAATCGATGGTCTCAGGTGCGGAAATGCTGGAATGAACAGACGAAGTTATGTGATGAACGGTATAAGGACAGTATAGAGATATTGGGAATGATAGGAATGAAATAGTCTTTAAAAATGTAATTAAAATGTATGAAATTTTATTTAATAAATTTGTTTATTAATTAACCCCAGTAAATTGTTTCAATGTTTTAATCTGGATTATAAATATAATTTAGGAACGTACTTGTGCAAACTTTTTCGCCTTTTACACCATGTAGTGCAATGTTCAAGTCAGGATTAAGTTTCTTTGCAGTTTAAGAGCGACAAACCCTCGCTCTGTGGTCTAGTCTGAAAAAATATTATGCTGGTTGTTTTTGTTTATTGGATTTTAAGAGTTGGGTAAGTAAATAAGTTTTCTTGAAATCTGTACTATCTAAGTAGTCAAAAAATATCTGTGACCTTGACAAAAACCTTGAAAATCGGGTACCAAATTATTTAACGTTTTGTCACACGTGCGTTTCCAATTTTTGATGTACTGACGAAATTATTAAAAAAATGATTCGTATTTATGAAAGCCTAAACAAAAATTACCATGGCATACATTGGCAATGCCTTTCGTATTGTACCTCCAAATCCGTTTTAAATGCTTTGTAAATATCATTGGAAAACCCCAAAGAGAAGAAGAATCTACACTTAAGATTGCCTGTTGTTATCTTATATATCGTATATTTGGTGCACATGGTAACAATCCGCAGATATGGTTGCAGTCACGAATTGTGTTGCATTAGAAAATTTTATCTATTTTCATGGATCAAAATTTCAAGATAAACTTGTCATACTAAGAAATTTCAAGTTGTTGACCATCTAATCCATCTTGCAAATATATGTACATTTTGTGATATGTAAGAGAACACAACACAATTCGGGAGTTAGTTAGTTTAATGTAAAACACCGATATAATGGGTAAAAATAGTACCAGGTATCAATATTTTGCAGCAATTGGTGGTATTTAGAAGAAAATTGTATATTTTGTGCTAAGATTACCTTCTAATTTGTTTCGATAATTATTATTTAAGTGAACATAAGCACAGTATTATACGGGATTTCAATTGGATGGCCTTCCCCTATATTTCCTATTTTGGAATCGAATGATACACCAATTGAATCCGGATCAATGACGCCCGAAAGTTTATCATGGATTGCATCAATAATGTGTTTGGGTGGATTGGCCGGTAGTATAATATTTGGTTATATTGTCGATGTGATCGGCCGTCGATTGTCTTTGTGGATCCTGGTCATCCCTCATATTCTGTCCTTTACATTAATATTATTGGCCGAAAATAGTTATTACCTACTAGTGGCACGATTTTTGGGTGGTTTAGCCGGTGGAGGTACATTCATAGTAGTACCACTATATATAGCAGAAATATCGGAAGACTGCATTCGTGGATCGTTAGGATCAAAATTGGTATTTTCATGCAATATAGGAACTTTAATTGCATTCGTAATTGGAAATTATTGCAGTTATAATACTGGGGCCATTATTTATGTGTGCCTTCCTTTTGTTTATTTCTTAGCTATCATGCGACTTCCAGAAACGCCATACTATTTAGTTAAGCAGAGTAAAATCAATGACGCGGAAAAGAGTTTGGCATACTTCCGTAATGTAAAGGAAAATGTTGAAACTAATAATGAGTATAAAATGGAACTAGAAAATTTAAAAAATCAAAATGGTAGCAGATCCTCTAAAGTGGTTGATGAAACAACGAAAGTTACATACAGAGATTTTGGTACGACGCTTATCCTGTACAAATAATGTCTTAATTAATATTTATTTATTACGTTTAGTTACACGACAAGCTCTAAAAGCTATTGGTATTGGGGTGGGTCTACTCGTACTGAATCAAGGTTGTGGATGTTTCGCGATGTTAAATTATACGGCAACAATATTCAAGGAGGGTGGTTCGAGTATGGCACCAAATATGTCTGCGATTTTCGTTGGTGTTATTCAGTTGATCGGTTCATATATATCTACAATACTCGTGGACAAAACGGGACGGAAATTTTGTTTGGGAATTTCATCGGCTGGTACATGCATTGGCCTTCTCGTAATGGCAACATATCAGTATTTAAAAGTTTTGGAATACGACTTATCACAATTTTCATGGATCCCGCTTGCCAGCTTTTCGTTTATCATTTTTATTGCTTCATGCGGCGTTTTATCATTACCGTTTTTAGTTTTATCTGAAATAATGCCCGATAAAATTCGGGCAACAGCTGTTTCAATATCAATGACAATATTATGGATACTAGCTTTCATCGGAGTAAAATACATTTATAAATTATTCGAGGTATTTGGTATTCACGGTGCCTCTTACGCTTTCGCTGCGTGCTCTTTTGTAGGTACAATATTCATAATTTTTTGTGTACCCGAAACAAAAGGCAAAAGCTTGGAGGAAATTCAGATGTTACTGTAAATTTCTTCGTTATTTGAAATTAAAATCTTTATATGAACGTGTTATCAATATTGTAAAATTATAATTTTTTTTACCCATAATAAATATTAATGCGTGTGATCTTGTATTTATTATATGAACCTAAATATTTTCATGCTGATAAGAACTAAGACGGATATAACATATTTCAATAAGCTAGTTGAGATTCTGTAATTATTGAACGTACATCAAATCCGATCGAGGATGGGGCGAAATAGTGCAAAGTATCAGTATTACAGTACAATTGGGGTGAATATTAGTGCATTAATTTATGGCATAACATGTGGTTGGCCATCACCAACATTTCCAATTTTAAAATCTGATGAAACACCTATACCATCAGGGCCATTAAATGATGAAAATTTATCGTGGGTCGCTTCAATGACGGGATTGGGTGGACTTATCGGATCAATTCTGTTTGGTTTTATTGTGGATAAAATAGGTCGAAGGATGGCCTTATGGATTATTGTGATTCCGAATGTGGTATTAAATGTGTTTAAAATTTATAAGGTTTTTGCCCGATTTGGAAATGTGTTGGGGTGTGAAAAAATCTGTTTTACTAATCCATTCATATTTTTAAAGCGAGGCAAAAATTGTTGAAACACCCTTTAAAGTGCGGCTTGAAATTTTTCATTCTCTTATTTTTTTCAAGTTCTGCTTTGTCCTAACCATCTTCGCACAAAACGTTTATTTTCTATTAGCAGCACGATTTTTTGGCGGACTGGCTGGTGGGGGGACATTCATCGTCGTACCTTTATATATAGCTGAAATTGCAGAAAATCGGATACGCGGTACTCTAAGCTCTAAACTTATATTCTCATGCAATATAGGGGTTTTAATCGCATTCGTAATCGGACATTATTGTACCTATACAACATCGGCCATTATGTATACATGTCTACCATTTATAAATTTTCTGGCCATTATGAAACTACCCGAGACGCCATACTATTTAATGAAACAGCACAAATATGAAGAGGCCGAAAAAAGTTTAGCATTCTTTCGTAATGTCCAAGGTGTTGTTGAAGTGAATGATGTGTATAAATTAGAACTTGAATCTTTAAAAAGACAAAATGGTGGTGAAGGGAATGTTAAAGTTATTGATGAATCGCTGGAAGTTGCGTATTCAGATTTTGGTAAGTAAAGGTGTACAACACACATATATAAGTTGTGACTCTATTTAACTTTTAAATTTCAGTTACAAAACCAGCTTTAAAAGCCTTGGGTATAGGAATCGGACTTATGGTGTTAAATCAAGGCTGTGGTATCTTTGCAATGTTAAACTATACGGCCACTATATTTGTAGAGAGTGGGTCGAATATGTCACCTAACATATCTGCAATAGTCGTGGGTGTCATACAATTGGTCGGCGCTTATATATCCACAATTTTGGTGGAGACTTCTGGACGAAAATTTTGTCTATTAATATCATCGTTCGGTTCAGCAGTCGGCCTGGCCATTATGGGGACATATCAATATTTAAAAATTATTGAATACGATTTAACACAATTTACTTGGATACCGGTTTTCACCTTTTCGTTTATCATATTTATAGCAGCATGGGGCATATTAACTCTACCAATTGTCGTTTTAGCTGAAATAATGCCCGTGAAAATTCGAGCATCGGCCGTTTCAATGGCACTGGCCGTAGTCTGGACATTAAATTTTATAAGTATTAAATTCATTTACCAGCTTTTTGAAACATTCGGCATGCATGGCGCTTCGTTCATATTTGCCGGGGTTTCATTTGTGGGCATGTTATTCATAATTTTTTGTGTGCCCGAAACTAAGGGGAAAAGTTTTGAAGAAATACAACGGCTGTTGGAATAAATTGTTGCTACTTAAAAAAATGGTTATTTATTGTACAGGGTTAGATCTTAATCTATTTAACAAATATTGTAAAACGTTCAAGAGTTACTAATCCAAAACGCTCAGGCGTAATATCTCTTAAAAAATAAAACACGTCCTTTTATGTATATCGCTATAAAACGTAAATTAACTCATATAATTTTTTATATTTTAAATAAATGCAATGCACACCATGGCTAGGTTCCCTGTTCAGCACCTACAACACATACGATAACATATCGAGTATTTGGTAGAACTTGCTTCATGAAATATGGTCCCCAATTTGGAACATTTAGTTTACGAGAAGAACCCGTCGCCGATTCCCCACCCCATTTCACGAACACCAACTGTCCTTCTTGATCGACACACGGAACCTTATGCGTAGCGTCAAATCTTTGATTTTGTTTTCATCCGGCCAAATTAATATGATTTTTAACGATTTCGTTTAATTGTTCGATGTCGATTTCGGCCTCATCATAATAGTTGAGAGCCAAGAGTATTTTATTCTGCAAAATACTCCTTGAGATGACACCTTAGTTACTTCGTGTTTGCTATTATTAATCACCCATTGGAGATTGGTAAGCACCTGATCCCAGGTTCTTCCATCGTTTATCGCCTTTGCTCTCAGTATTGCCAACACAGCCCTATTGTACCGTTCGCATTAGCCGTTAACTCTAGGCGTTGCGGTCGCATTCAATATATTGTTACGTTTTTGCCTTGTCAATCAAGGTTCGAATTACTCGATTGTGAATAAAACAAACCACTTCAATTTGTCACCAACGAATTTCACCAAAAATTTATACGACACTATTAACAAAATAATTCACAAAATCACTTTTCATAATTTTCGCACAATTTCACTGATCACTTATAACTTTTATATCGCACTAAAACACTTTTTAAATAACTTTTTAATTCACTTTTTAATCTTTACACTAGCCGATCCAGATCAGATCATGTCTCATGAAACGAAACCAAAATGCCTAAAAGAAACAAACACTAAATCTCAATCTTCTGTCTCGTTTCGTTATAAATCTGCCTCTTCATACTCGTACTGCATTCATCATATTCTTTGTCGCTTTACGAAATATTGTTCAACTACTTTTAGATCACCATTTGTGATCCAAAATGAGTATTGGATCAAATGTTGTTGTTGCTTCACATGTAAATTTCGATCTGATTCGGATCACTAAGCGTCAAGAAATGCAGCTACTATATATCGCTTTCCAAATACTAATAATAATTCCAATTCGATCTCATTCGCCTTTTTATATACTAAAACAAAACTTCTAGAAATTTCATGCTTTTTCCAGTAAGAGTATCTCGAACAATGTAGAATGTTGTAGCATGGAAAATTTCCATTTTAGTACAATAAACTTACAATACCTTAACCTAGGTGTCACTAGTAGTCACGACTGGTAGTAAACTTTGTATATGCTTTTAATTAACTTATTCTTTTCTCCCCTAGGTGTCACCGTAACAATATGTTTTATTACATTTTCCTTGTAATACTTGGCAAACGCTGCTCCTCGGTCGCTTATCAGGCGCTTTGGGGTGCCAAAATGAACCGTCTAGCTCTCCATCATTCTGAGTACTGGTTGAGTCGATGTATATCAGCTTTCATCAGCACAGATTTCGATAATCCATCTACCATCACTGTCATATAATTATTACCGATTTACTTTTCGGGAATGGACCGGAAGGTCCAAATGGACGGTATGAAATGGTACTTCTACCTTTTCGATATGTTGCAACTCCCCCACCGTACGGTTTCCCGCACTTTTTGTATAACAACATTCAATATACAAGCAGAAATTTACCGTTTAACAAAATCCCTTACGTGAAGTAACTAAAAATGTTCGTTCATGTTCTATACCGTATTGTCCTTGCCGCCTGTACACGCCACATGATTTGTTTAGGTGTAATTCATCTTCTGCTTCCACTAACCAAGTGGAACAGACGTCTATCATATATAGTCCATAATTCTCGTGCAATTGCTTTTCATCAGGTGTCGCAGGTTTTCGTTTTAAAAGTTCGATTATTCTTAACAACTCTTCATCTTGTTGTTGCATTCCGATTAGTCAATCGCTCTCACATTCAGAAATTTGAAAAACATCAATGGTCGCTGGTTCTGGTTGTTCACCGGGTATTTAACTATTACTGTTCAACGCATCCAGGTGTCACAAAATCAAACTCCGCCTACTTCAACTACCATAACCAAGTACAATCGGTTAATAGTTTATATCCGTGTCCGATTAAATAAACACGGAACCAATCCAACGTTTCCACAACTGACAGAGCCTCTACCTCATACGAATGAAAATTTCCTTCATTTGGAGTCGTTTTTCTACTGAATTACAAAACAGGTCTTATTTTGTTCTTATCATATCCGTTTGTAGTAGCATATACCAGCAAGCCCTCTTGAGCTTGCAATTGCAACTATAAAAACCTGGTGCGACCTGGTCTCCGAGTCGAAAATGGTCAAAACTTCGCGGCTTATTAACTTCATGCTGGTGGTTTGGCGTCTATTGGAGAGGGGGACCAAAGTTGAGTAGATTAGTCTACCAGCTCCGTAACCTTCCAGTAGGGTGCGCATAGCATAAGCTGTCCTAGTCTTGTCATTAGGCAGCTGCATGATGGGTACAATTGTGTAAGGGGTAACCTGTTTACAATTCGCAAGTGTATGTGCTGCCTCCTCGTGGCAACCAATAAAGTACGGCGCTAACGGAGAAAATCTTGACAAAAAATCCTAATCTAAGGTGGAACAGCATATGCCGATGGATGAATGGCTGATAGGTTAATCAGTCTAAAATATGCGGACTCTGGATACCAGGCATCCTGCAGTTTTATTGAGCCTTCCTTTAGTAAAGCTGGATGACCTACAGGTGATTTGCAATTCCCAGCAACTCGTAAGAGTATAAATCAAACGGAATACGGGGCAGGAGTAGGAATATAGCAGAACTACATGCTGTAGTAAACATCTAGGAGGGAGAGCAATAAGCCCAGATAGTATGAATCACGTACCGGGAGGTAGTATTGTCAGGTTCATTAAGAACCTGAATATTGACTGGACCGATAATTAAGCAGAGTCCAGCACAATAGATCGTTTAGGTCGCAGGGCGAAGTGGCTGATCACCCGCATTGCCCTCCAATAATAATAATAATAATAATAACTTCATGCTCTTTGTTGCTCGTCCGTCCATTCAAAATCAATATTATTTTTTGTTAGTCGGGTTAGTGTTTCAACTATTATGGCAAAATTAGCCACAAACTTTCGGGAATAACTCGCAAATCCAATGAATTGTCCAATCTCATATTTATCATTAGAAACAGGATAATTGGTTATAGCGTCCGTTCTAAAAGTTCCCGATTTAAGCGATCCCGCTGAGACCTCTTAATCCAGTTTCAACGTTAGTCCGTATCGTTGAATAACGGCAAATAGTCTTTCCAACTTTGCCATTCCATCTTAAATCGTTTGGCTAGGCAGAATAATATCGTCTATATATACCACAATTTCATCATTCATCTCTATTCATTAACTTCTGTCACACTGCTGGAACATTTGTCAGACCAAACGAAATTCGCAAAAATTCATAATGTCCATCCGGGGTAATAAACGCCGTCAACGGTATAGAATTCTTCGAAAAAGCTGCAACCCCTTAACCTTTGTAACGAGTTCTCGATTATTGGTAAAGTGAACCGATTTCTACTCGTTCTTTGATTCAAGCCTCTGTATAGTCTACGCACATCCTTATCTCACCTGATTCCTTTTTCGTCAAGACGATCGGACTATACCGCTATGTAAAAGCTTATCAACTATTATCTTTACATTATATCGCTATAGTGGAACGATAATCGGTACGTACTGTAAACCACTGTGCCAGCATTCGTCATTTTTCCAACTCCGATTGGTTACATGCGAAACAGTTCCTAAAACTTTACGTTGATATTATGTTAAGGACTCGTTCATTTTGATTTTCCCTTCATCTAATTTACCACTACTGTGGCCACGTACTTCAATTTTATTGACTCCAACAACCCTTAATTGTTCTCTTTCGCTGCTGACGATTTTAGCCTTCGATGGGATTGGTTTTATACTGATTAGGTTAACCTCACTAGACCCCCTACTGTAATCACCGTTTCCAATGTCATCAACCCGTTCACCACGGTTAATTTAAAATTTGGTTGGCCTATAAAGTTTTGTTTTATTAATTGAATATAGATGTATTCAGTATTTCGTCATTTATCTCATACATTGCGATTTCTGCCACTATTTCGTCTATAATGATCGTCAAATTTAACTTGTTCCTGGGCTGTGAACCATCCCCTACCGAAACCTACACTCGATTACACTTCGAGCATTTGTCGCACGCGACTTGGTTTGGAACAATTTAATGAAATGTGACCATGACAATTAAAACATTGGACTCCTTCATTTTTGTCTGTTTTTTAGTTCGATTGATCTAAAACCATTATTCGCCTGTTTTAATGGACATTCCGATTTTCTTTTCGTTTTTAAATTTAATTTTCCACTTGAGTTAACAAAATGCTCAGCAGGTTTGTCAATTTTTTGGTTTGACATGTACCATTCTATATATAGACGTTCCTTAAATTCATCGATCGTATCGATCCTTTGCGTTTTCAATGACACCGCTAACAAATGATCATTAATCCCTATAATGATATACCTAATTATACCCTTGTGGCGGTACAGAGTATCCGCTGGTAAAATAGAATCGCTTTCGGTTTTCGCGGTTCAAAGGGTCCGCTAATATCACAATCTGTTTGCAGTCCAGATATCGGCCGTCTGGGTTAAATCTTGTCGCTTTTCTGTTTTTGACAGAAAGAAAGAGAGTAGCCATTTTATATCCAAAAACGACCGCGAAAAGTAGCGTCTTAAGAATAAAAATAAAATCATTTTTGATCCGAGTAAAATCAGTTTTCGAGTTAAAACGAAATCGCTAACCGATTAAGCGTAATAATTTTGTAACGTTTTCTATTAAATATTAATTAAACTAAATAAAACTTTTGTAAGTGTAAAACAAACGCTTCGGTTTTTTATTGAATTATATTGTGGAAGGTGCGTCGGCCGCCATCACAACGAGCACGCCACTCATATACGGACGAGATTACGATCATCGACCACCATCACCACAATCTGGTGACCTTCGACGCGGAAAACGTACAGCGAAAATCATTACAGCAAATTTCTCGAAAATTACAACAACGGGAAATAATTGCAAAACGCAGTAAAGCGGTACCAACTGTACAACCTGGTGGAATTACCACCCGGTACCAATACAAAATTTTCAACAATCGGAACGCAGTGTCAAACGACAGCAGGTTGCTGTTGAGCAACAATACAATATAATTAACGTATAAGCAGTTAACAGCAGAACTGGGGCCAACAAAAGCAGCACGATACACGTCATATCTCCGATCAACAATTACACAAGGTAAGCGATTTCTTTTATTATACTCCGAACTGATTTGTTAGGTTAGTTTTTTAATTGTGGTCAATTGACAACGCGAAAAGGTCGTTCGACGGGTAGCTCTCATTCAGTAATCAATTAATTTTTTTCACTACCGCGCGCCTTTTATTTGAACTTCAGCAGTGTTAACAAGTTTTCTTTCTTTCCGAATCGCACGTGGGCGATTGTGTCGTTTTGTTTTGCTATCGGATTACTTTACCGGTATACATATGGTATACATATAAATTTTTGTCATATTAAAAACCGCTCATAATGAGTGACGACGAAGGGAAAATCACTGTGGACAAGCAGTATACAACAAATATTTACAGGGTGTCGGTAAAATATTCCACGTTCAATCGGGACGATCCCGAGATATGGTTCAAGCAACTCGAAGCGCAGTTCGAATTAAGTGGAGTGACGGTTGACAAAACCAAGTACGGTCACTTGGTGGCAGCTCTTGACCAAGAAACAATAAGATGCGTCCGCGACACAGTGTTAAACCCTCCCGAAAAAGACAAATACGTTTCTCTGAAGGCGACCATAATCAGCAGACTATGTGAATCAGCACGGGGCAAATAAAACCGCCTGCTGTCCGGTCTCCAGCTCGGAGACAAGAAACCATCACAGTTGTTGCGCGAGATGCAAGCATTATCGGTGGATCAAATAACCGAATCAATGTTACGAACGTTATGGCTGCAGCGGAGATTCTGTCAAGCATGGAGGATTGCGAACTAGAAAAATCGCCGCAACAGCAGACAAAATAATGGTGATTCCAGGTCCACTGGCATCTATAACATCAACGCGCTAACAAAACGTTTCGACGATTGGGTGAAAAGGGAAAGGAAATCCCAGGACGACAATCGGGGAAGCTCCGATACGGTCAGGCGTCCGCGCAGCAAAACTCGATCGGATTCACACGTCAGATCTTTCCCAAATTGCTGGTATCACTTTAAGTTCTTCACAAACGTCAAAAAATGCAACAAACCGTGCAAGTTCGGACAGGATCGGATTTCGCCCGGGGCGGAATACCAATAGGCTCTTCACACTTCGCGGCAAGTGACAGCAGCCATTCATGCCACCTAATTGTAATCGAAACGGTAACAAAACAGCAATTTTTCATCGATACGGGAGCCGAACTGTCCGTCGTACCCCCAACGTCACGAGAAAAAACAACAAAGTCAAATCTAAAATTATTCGCCGCAAATTCTACATCAATAGACACGTTTGGCACGAAGGAATTGGTCTTAAATTTGGGCCTACGTCGAGCATTGACATGGAAGTTCACAATCGGAAACGTTGATAGATGCATCATCGGAGCAGACTTCCTACTAAACTACGGTCTACTATTCAACGTTAAGGGAAAGAGGTTGATCGACCCTTTGACTTCTCTGTCAATATCTGGAACCCTCGTCGCTTTGCCCTCATATCAACTGACAACAGTCAAATTGGACACTAATAACCCACAAATTCGCAATCTGCTGCAGAATTTCGGACCAGTCTTACGCGAGACACCGTCGCTCAACACGATCAAGCACAACGTCGAGCACAAAATCGAAACCACGGGCCAACCATGTTCAGCAAAGGTACGACTCCTCAACACTGAAAAAATGAAAATAGCCAAACAAGAAATCGATCTATGGTTGAGCCAATGTGTGTGCCGGCCGTCAAAAAGCAACTGGGCTAGTCCCCTACATATCACAAGGAAAAAGGATGGCGGATGGAGACTACGCGGAGACTACCGCGAATTGAATCGAAAAACGAAGCCTGATCGGTATCCAATACCATTTGTCACCGACTTCAGTCATCAACTCGACGGCTGCCAATATTTCTCAAAAATCGACCTCGTGCGGGCGTATCACTAGATCCCGATCAGTGAGGATTACATCGAGAAGACAGGAATGTGTACCCCGTTTGGTTTGTTTGAGTTCTCCCGTATGACGTTTGGATTGCGGAATGCGGCTCAAACATTCCAACGGCTAATTCACTCAATTTTCCGCAACACGAAATTTACATTTCTGTACATTGACGACATTTTAGTCGCAACACAGAACACTTAAAAATAGTGTTTCAACACTTACAGGACGCTGGCTTGGTGATAAACATGAGCAAATGCATATTCGCTGAAAAACAGATAAGTTTCCTGGGATTCAATATAGCAGCCGCTGGCATTCGTCCGGCCTAATCTCGGGTAGAAGCAATAACGAATTTCTCACGGCCAACAACCACTAAAGGCGATTCTTAGGTATGTTAAACTATTATCGCATTTTCCTTTCCGGTGCGGCTCAGGACCAAACAAAATTGTACGAGTTTCTCAAAGGCAAGAAGAAGAACGACAACAGCAACATCACTTGGTGCGACGACGCATACCAAGCATTCGAGCACTGTAAAAGACGCCTAGAAGAGGCCGTTCAATTAGTTCACCCATCGTCGGAACACAAATTGGCGATCATGGTCGACGCATCAAATCAAGCGATCGGAGCGGTAGTACAGCAGCAAACAACAAAGGGATGGCAACCTTTAAGCTTCTTTTCACGAAAACTCACAAACACGGAGAAAAATTACAGCACGTACGACAGGGAGTTGTTGGCAGCGTACGCAGCGATTAAACACTTAAAACACTTCGTCGACGGCCGGGAATTTATCCTATACACCGACCACAAACCCCTCACGTTCGCCCTGAATCAAAACCTGGAGAAAGCATCACGCCGACAGCGCAGGCATCTCGATCTGATAGCACAATTTACGAACAGCATACAGCACGTTTCCGGCAAGGATAATGTAATAGCGGATGCTCTGTCTCGTCGATGCACTGACGATTACAAGCAGCATAGATTATTCGCGCATGGCGGACGAACAACAAGACGACGATGTCAAAGCACTGATGGAAAAAAGCAACAGCCTAAAACTCGAGAAAATGCCAGTGTTCGGGATGGACAAATATTTGTACTGCGATGTTTCAACTGGTACTCCAAGGCCATACGTTCCCGAAGCATTTCGATGTCAGGTATTCGAAGTATTTCACAATGTATCGCATCCCGGGATACGCAAGTTTGTGTGGCCAGCGCTCAACAAAGATATACAGCAATGGGCAAAATATTGCGCAAACTGTCAAAAGTGCAAAATTTCAAAACACGTGAAAAGTCTGTGTGGTAACTATCCCATCGTTAGCCAACGATTCTCGGAGATACATTTTGATATAGTCGGTCCGTTGGTACCGTCCGAATGATAACGCTATTGTCTAACCATCATAGATCGATTCACCCGATGGCCAGAGGCCACTCCGATGCCGGATATCAAGGCCGAATCCATCGCGGATACTCTAATGGAAACATGAATTAGTCGGTTCGGAGTCCCATTGGTTATCGTCTCCGACAGAGGAACTCAGTTCGAATCAGAACTATTCTCCAGTCTGGCCAACCTAGTAGGGTTTCAACGCAAACGCACTACGGCCTTTAACCCGGCATGCAACGGGATGGTTGAACGGTGGCACCGAAGTTTAAAAACGGCTATAATGTGTGTCAACGACCCGCAGTGAACCAGATCATTGTCACTCGTACTGTTAGGTTTGAGAACCGCTTTTCGGGACGATTTCGAGGCTACATCAGCTGAGTTGGTGTACGGCGAAAAATTACGCCTGCCCAGAGATATGATACAGCCATCAACATTTACAACTCAAAATCAGGTTGTCTCACAAATTCAAGAATTTTTCAGGAATATCCAGCCGACAGCGCCATCACGACACGTCAGCAAACCAAAAATCTTTGTCTTCAAGGATCTTGCGACGTGCTCACACGTACTAGTTCGTACGGATGCATTACGCAGGGCACTACAGCCTCCATACCAAGGCCCTTACGCGGTATTGCGCCGGTCGGAGAAATATTTCACAGTCCTGGTGAAGGGCGTCGAGTCGAACATTTCATTGGATCGGTTGAAAACTTGTTTTATCGAGGGTTACGAGCATGACAGGGCGGAAAAGACCGAACTGACAACTGGTGCGGATAGTGCAGACAAACATCCCGACAATCCTTCTGTTCCAGAATCAAACGTACCAACAGGGCCAAACAACAAGAATGATCATGTTATAACAAAAAAATGGGTAACATTCAACCTGGACAAGCCTTCAGAAAAGAAACCGGTTGCTACATCACGATCAGGGCGCAGCATCAAACTACCCTCTCATTACGACTGATCGTTTTTAATCGTTCTTCTTCTAATTAAACTAAATAAAACGTTTGTGTTATAATTTATTGCATTTACAGCTAAGGTCTTAAAAAGGCTGCGAAACTTGAGCAAGGAGAGACTAGTGAAAATGGATAGACTGTAGGATCGCGACCACTATCACCGGCAGTGCAGGGCATAGTGTCACGAGCATCATCACCAACAGGAAGAGCCCTAGTGTCCCAACTATTCTCAATGAGGAAATCATCAGCACTATCCAACGAGAAGGATGGTCTAACTACCGAAACCAAACCGGAGCCAGTACTGAAGGAAGAGCAATCGGACAACATGCCGTTGCTTGCGGGATTGTAGATGCCGGCGCTGACGTGGTGACGCTTTTTCCAGGTTTTGATGTAGTGCGTATGTAAGGGGTTTGTAATCGGTTTAAAGTATAAACTGGTGACCATCTATTAATTACTTAAAGTATTTGATTGCTGCATACGCCGCCAGCAACTCTTGATCGTACGTCCTGTATCTTTCTTCCGTGTCTGTCAGTTTCCACGAAAAGAAGTTTGGTGGCTGCCATACTTTTGTTGTTTGCTGTTGTACTGCTGCTCCAAGAGATTCATTTGAAGCATCGACGATGGCTGAGTTAGCTATATGTGGCCTCTGCCAATCGTTTCTCACAGTGCTCGAAAGCCTCGTTAGATTGATCCCCTCACTCGATTTTGCTATTGCTATTTTTCTTGCGGCCTTTTACAAACTTGTACAATTCTGCTTGATCTTGAGCATCATTTGGCAGAAAAATGCGATATTACTTTATCATACCTAAGAATCTTTGGATACCTTTGGTTGTGGTTAGTTGTGTAAAATTTAATGTGGCTTTGGTTCGGGTTTGGGCTGGTGCTACGCCTGAAGCCGAAATATCGAATCCCAAGAAACTGATTTGACTCTCGCCGAATACGCATTTGGTTAAATTGATGACCAAACTTGCTTCCTGTAGTCGCTGAAATACTAACCTCAGATGTTCAGTATGTTGGTCTGGATTCCACATCAGCTGATATGAAGGCAAGAAAACCGAAGTTCCAATTGTTGATATGGATGTCAGTGAATCAATTGTTTTTCACATCGACCAAAAGGCCATAATGTAGTAGAAAATCGGTCCCAATAATGCATCTATCCAAGTTCAAAGTTACATTTTTTGTGCCGAATGTTTCAATTACTGATTGTATAACTTTAAGTCTGATTTCTCGTATTTCTCTCGTAGATTTGGTGTTAAGACGGATAGTTTGGCCCCTGTGTCACTTGCCACGAAAAGTGACGAGCCTACTAGTTTTCCGTAGTTTCCTTTTGATTAAACTGGCACGGTTTGGTGCAGTTCTTCGCATTAGTCCCGAACTTGAAATGCTACAAGCAGTTCGGGAAACTTTTATCTGCGTCTCGGGAATTCCTTTCTCACTTTGTCCAATTATCGAAAGGTTTTGTTAAAGCGTCGATCCATCTTAATAGTGAATGGTTGGAGTCACTTGTCGTTGATTGGGACTGGTTCGAAGTGTTGTAAATGTTGGATAGCCCCTGTGTATTTCCATTATTTCATCCGCTGATGCAGCTAGCTTGTCCAGTTCACAGTTTTCCTTACAAGACAATACGTCGTCGGCAGTTGGTGGAAGTCGTTGCAACCACAAATTTCGCAAAGCCGACACGTGAATTTGCTCCAAGAGAGTACCTGCGCAATCTTTCGAGTATTGCCGATTTCAATGAAGTAAATTTGTCCTTGAGTCGGGGTTTCAATACTAGATCGCACACACACTTGATTGATTCTGCATCTAGTGCGGCTCCTTCTACATCAGTACGGACAGTACGCTCAGTAACTTCCTAGCCACGCGCATTAAAAGTGGTCTCTAGTCAACTAATAAATCAATACTATTTAAACTATTCATTTTTCGTAATAACCCCGAAGAGTGATATTAACAAATAGAAACAGTAATTCCAGATATAATAATTTGTTATCTTGCGATAACATTTTTGTTCATACAGTACTCGGTTCATAACCAACCGTAATTTGCTACATCATATAGAATAATAAATATCTCATGTATGTTACAAATATTGGCACTGTAGATGCCTTAGATCACTAAACATTGGTCCACACCATGTTAGCGCGCCAAGCTTATTATAAAGCTCCAATAGATGTCTTGAATGAACGGACAGTGGATGCATACATTAAAGCCGTAAGAGACGACCAGGTGAAACTGCACTTGAGAACGACGCAGCAAAGGGAAAAAGCATGAACGAAGTCTTAGTGAAAGCTCAATGTAGAATATATAGTGCAAATAGAAGCCATTATAGAAGCAAAGACGAGAATGCCAGCGTAAGACTTCCAGAACAGCAGACGCCGGAGATCTCGCTCTCATTCAAGATGTTCTAAACGTCAACAACCTGGGCACTATATCAGAGAATGTAAGCAATCAACAGCTGGGAAAACAGGGCAGCTAGACAGTTGCAAGAAACAACCAGAAAGATTGCGACAGATAGGCGTGCAGCAGGATGATAGATTGATAGTGAGGCAGATGGTTTAATTCGCCTATATGCAGCATCAGGAAAACTAAGTGTCACCAGCTTTGCGGATCGAAAGGTAAAGTACCCCTGCAAATAGAGATACCACCGATGTCCGAAAAAGTTGTCTATGCCATATTCAACGGTGAAGGGTAGCAAGCTAGGAGTAGTACACAATATTATGGATACTATAGCTTTCACAGAATCAAAATACCTGAAGTAGTGTATCCGAAACAAAAAGCAAAGGCTTGGAGGAAATTCAGATGTTACTGTAAATTTCTTCGTTATTTGAAATTAAAATCTTTATGTGAACGTGTGTTTTTATTAGAGAAAGATTTTTATTACACGTAATAAATATTAATGCGTCTGATCTTGCATGGATGATAAGAACCTAAATGTTTTTTTTTCTGATAAGAACTAAGACGGATTTAACATTGTTCAATAAGCTAGTTGAGATTCTGTATTTATTGAACGTATGTCAAATTGGATCGAGGATGGAGCGAAATAGTACCAAGTATCAGTATTACAGTACAATTGGAGTGAATATTAGTGCATTAATTTATGGCATAACATGTGGTTGGCCATCACCAACATTTCCAATTTTAAAATCTGATGAAACACCTATACCATCAGGGCCATTAAATGATGAAAATTTATCGTGGGTCGCTTCAGTGATGGGATTGGGTGGACTTGTCGGATCAATTCTGTTTGGTTTTATTGTGGATAAAATAGGTCGAAGGATTGCCTTATGGATTATTGTGATTCCGAATGTGGTATTAAATGTGTTTAAAATTTATAAGGTTTTTGCCCGGTTTGGAAATGTGTTACTTAATCAAAATTACTTTAATTAATTAGCTGTGAAAAAATCTGTTGTAACTAATCCATTCATATTTTTAAAGCGAGGCAAAAATTGTTGAAACACCCTTTAAAGTGAGGCTTGAAATTTCTGTAATTATTTCATTTGTCTTATTTTTTCAAGTTCTGCTTTGTCCTAACCATGCTGGCACAAAATGTTTATTATCTATTAGCGGCGCGTTTTTTTGGCGGGCTTGCTGGTGGGGCGACATTTATCGTCGTACCTTTATATATAGCTGAAATTGCAGAAGATCGGATACGCGGTACTCTAAGCTCTAAACTTGTATTCTCATGTAATATAGGAATTTTACTCGCATTCGTAATCGGACATTATTGTACCTATACAGCATCAGCCATTATTTATACTTGCCTACCGTTTATATATTTTCTGGCCATTATGAAACTACCCGAGACGCCATACTATTTAATGAAACAGGACAAATTTGAGGAGGCCGAAAAAAGTTTAGCATTCTTTCGTAATGTCCAAGGTGATGTTGAAGTGAATGATGTGTATAAATTAGAACTTGAATCTTTAAAAAGCCAAAATATTGATGAAGGGAATGTTAAACTTATTGATGAATCAATGGAAGTTGCGTATTCAGATTTTGGTAAGCAAAGGTGGACATGATGTACATTTGTAAGTTGTGATTCTATTTAACTTTTAAATTTCAGTTACAAAACCAGCTTTAAAAGCCTTGGGTATAGGAATCGGACTTATGGTGTTAAATCAAGGCTGTGGCATCTTTGCAATGTTAAATTACACGGCTACTATTTTTATAGAGGGTGGTTCGAATATGTCCCCTAACATATCTGCCATAGTCGTGGGTGTCATTCAATTGGTCGGCGCTTATATATCCACAATTTTGGTGGAGACTTCTGGACGAAAATTTTGTCTCGTAATATCATCGTTCGGTTCAGCAGTCGGCCTGGCCATTATGGGGACATATCAATATTTGAAAATTATTGAATACGATTTAACACAATTTACATGGATACCGGTGTTCAGCTTTTCGTTTACTATATTTATAGCATCATGGGGCATATTAACTCTACCATTTGTCGTTTTAGCTGAAATAATGCCCGAAAAAATTCGAGCATCGGCTGTTTCAATGGCAATGGCCGTAGTTTGGATATTAAGTTTTATAAGTATTAAATATATTTACCAGCTCTTTGAAACATTCGGCATGCATGGCGCTTCATTCATATTTGCCGGAGTTTCATTTGTGGGCATGCTATTCATAATTTTTTGTGTGCCCGAAACTAAGGGCAAAAGTTTTGAAGAAATACAACGGCTGTTGGAATAAATTGTTGCTACTTATAAAATTGTTATCTATTGTACCGGGTTAAGTCTTAATCTCTTTAACAAATATGTGTTTAATTTGCCTTTATCTTGAGAGATACAGCTGCATGTGCATCGCAGGGTAATAAATTTTTGAAATTTGGAGATGCCAGTCTGATCTCAAAATGGCTAGAAGTAGTGAAAAGTATCAATACTATGCTGCATTTGCAGTCAATATAAGCACAATCATGTACGGAATAACTAGTGGTTGGCCGTCACCAACATTCCCTTTATTAAAATCTGATGAAACACCAATCGTGTCGGGCCCAATGAGCTCAGAACTTTTATCCTGGGTCGCATCAGCTATGTGTTTGGGTGGTGTGACTGGTACAATTTTATTCGGCTATATTGTGGATATTATTGGCCGACGACTATCTTTATGGCTTCTTACGATTCCACTTTTGTTAAGCTATACATTAATTTTAGTGGCACAAAATCCGTATTATTTGTTTGTGGGCCGATTTCTAGGAGGAATATCCGGTGGTGCAACATTCGTAATAGTACCATTATATATAACGGAGATTTCAGAAAATGAAATTCGAGGATCTCTTGGATCACTGTTAGTGCTGTCGAGTAATATTGGTGTTTCAATAGCATTTATAATCGGAGGTTATTGCAACTATAAAACCGCTGCTATAATTTATGTTTGTCTGCCATTCGTATATTTCACCGCTATAATGTTCCTTCCTGAGACTCCATACCATTTAGTAAGGCAGAATAAAATTGAGGCTTCTGAAAAAAGTTTGGCCTACTATCGGAATAAGCCAACGGATTGTGAAATTGTATGCGAAAATTATAAATTGGAGCTAGAGAATTTAAAAGCGCACACTAAAAATATAAAGGAATCAGCCAGCGTTACATATAAAGATTTTAGTACAAGACAAGCTTTTAAAGCAATGGGTATCGGCGCTGGGATTATTTTTCTTAATCAAGGTTGTGGTTGTTTTGCGATGTTAAATTATACGGCAACGATATTCATAGAGGGCGGATCAAATATATCACCAAATACGTCTGCAATTATAATTGGTGTAATTCAAGTGTTCGGTTCGTATATATCGACAATACTGGTGGATAAAACGGGTCGTAAACTTTGTCTAAGCGTTTCATCATTTGGTACATGCCTGGGGCTGGTCGTTATGGGTACCTACCAATATTTAAAAATATTACATTATGATGTTTCAAATTTTACATGGATTTCACTTGCGAGTTTTGCATTTATGATATTTTGTGCATCATGTGGTATCCTGACTATTCCGTTTGTCGTCCTATCAGAGATTATGCCTGATAAGGTAAGATTTTACATCTTTTATAAAGTTAAACTGTCTATAATAAGCCTCTATTTTTAGATTCGTTCAACCGCCTTATCCATGTCAATGGTCTTTTCATGGACTTTGGCATTTATTTTTTTAAAATACATTTACATGCTATTTGAGGTATTCGGTTTACATGGTGCTTCATATTTCTTTGCCATCATTTGTTTTTTGGGAACATTATTCATAATATTTTGTGTCCCCGAGACGAAAGGAAAAAGTTTGGATGAAATTCAGAAGTTATTGTAAATTGTTACATTGAATGACCAGGCTTTTATGACCAAAGCTTTAGAACCTGGGCAGACGGATATATTTACAAATTTCCAAAAATTTATAAATTTTCAATATTTTAGTAATGATCAATAAAATTTAATTTTTTATTTCTTTAATTCAGCTTAGCTGACTTGGCAAACATTCTCACACTCCTTGTTTTTAAAACGAAAATAATCTTTAAATTTTTGTGGAAACTTACGCGCATTTCTGTCAAACATACTCATACGTTCAGCTGGAGGTTTGCCTTTTGTCGAGTGTGGAGTTGAACTTGTAGATAAATGTGGGTGGATGCTGTTCGCTTCACAGCACAGTCTGAATAAAATTCTTAGCGTTTGTATGTTTTCGCGTTGTCCAGCGTCTTAGTACCCGGGAAACCCAGTTCGAAAAATATCTTTGATAATCGTGTATATACTTTCTGTCCCCATGATTAGGGTTTCTCAAACGGAAAATCCCGGGATTTTCTGGTAATACTTTTGATACTGAAAACGAGGTCCCAGAATTCTGTTTGAAAATCCCTAAATTTCCTATGCGGATTTGAGCTAAAAGATACTAACAGTAAATAAACTGAAAACCGGGATATCCTGGGGTTTCAAGGTCATACTTTTGAGACCGATATCCCGGGAAACCCTAATGCAGATAATTTGAATATCTCGTATAGAAGTTTATCTATATATAGCATTTCAAGTCAAATTCAGGCCAATTAGGAAGGAAGTTGGCCGTTTTTTAACCGATTATGATGTAGAGAAAGTTCTGGAATATGACCAATTTGAAAGAAACTCGGTTATTTGTAAACCGATTGCTTAGGTAAAGAAACAATAAAATTCCTTCCTATTTGGCCTTAATTCAGAACTTCATGTAAAAATCATTGTAGAGCCATTTCGTTGTGCTTACAGAATTTTATCATAATCGGTCAAGCAACGGCCAAGTCCTTCCTAATTGGACTTTTTCCAGAACTTTATGCAAAAATCATTTACTTCCGTCTAAAAAGACCAAAAGTATTGAAATCCTGTCAAAAATAATCAAAAATTTGGATGGCCCGAAACCACTTTTCTCGACGTTTTGAAAGTCCCTGAGTCTAAAAAAACTAAAAAAAAAAAAAATGTCCGTCCGAATTTGCGGGTTGAGTTCAAGTTGAGTTGGACTTGAGTTGGGGTTGGGTTAAGATATAGTGAGCAGTTGACCAATTTTTTATATATGCTGGTTTGAGGATTGAGTTGAAAGAGAGTTTGCGGTTGGATTGAGGCTTGAGTTGGGAGCCGTTTGCGGGTTAAATTGGGGTTGAGATCGTGTTGAACCAGTGTTTAGTGAGCAGTTGAGCAATCTATAAAATAAACTGAGTGTTTGTATGTATGTACAGCATATGTGTATGATATTTAAACAAATCCACACGACTTGACCGATTTGAACCAAACCTTAGACAAATATTGTTTAAGACTTAAGAAAGGTCATTGTAAATATCTCAAACCTCAAATTGAACCCTTTACATTTCAAATTAAACCTTTAGCAAATTAAATGAATGGCCAATTAGGATGAAACTTATCTATTTCTTAATTGATTTTAGTGAAATTTGACTTCCGCGATGGAAATAGGATTCTAAAATGAGTTTTGTATGAAATTCTGGTATATGGCCAAGTGTGATGGAGCTTGCCTATTTCTCAAACAATTATGGTGAAATTTGACATATGCTTTCGAAATGGGTTTCTACTCTTCCATTCTATGGAACTTGCCTATTTTTTAATCAATTATGATGAAATTCGGCTTGCACATTGAAATGGGATTATAAAATGGAAAAGTATGAGGAAACTTGTCTATTTCTCAACCGTTTATGATGAAATTTGACATGTGTGTTGGAAATTTGATTCTAAAAAGATGTTTGGATGAAATTCTGGAATATGGCCAGTTATGAAAGAACTTGTCCATTTTTTACCGGATTTTAATGGAATTTTACGTGTGCGATTGTAATGGGATTTTAAAATGATTTTTAGATAAAGTTTTGTAATATGGCCAAGTAGGACGGAACTTTGCTATTCCTTAATCGATTATAATGAAATTCGAGATTGGGAATGAGGATTTAAAATAATATTTCTATTTTCGAATTTCTGCACTCCGTTAATAGCTTCAATACTAAGGCGCGTGTCCGCTTCTCACTATATTTTTCTGAACAAGGCTAAACTTACCGCTCTGACAGCAAATACTTACAAAACATAACCCAAAGTTTAAAGATGAAAGATAATCTTGATCGTTTATAGCAATTGAAATAGTATGTTTAGGCTGTCTTAAAGAAACCTCAACAGCTGCATGATTCACAGAAACCTAAATAGACAACATTATAGAATCCATATTGACATATTTCTCACAACCTCGTCTAAAAATAATTTTTGGGTCACATTTCCTTCTATTCGTTGGAAACGTTAAAATTCATCATAATCGTTTAATAGCTAAATTATTTTCTTTTGTGATATGATGGTATAATGGTGTGAAGGTGGTGGATTGATGGTACAATGGTACGATTGTATGATGGTTTAATTGTTTAGTGTCACGATGGTATAATAGGATAATGGTATGATGGAATGATTATTTAAGTTTATGATGGTACGACGATACGTATGTCGGTATGATCATGAATAGGGTTTGAGTTGAAATTGAATTGGACTTGAAAGAGAAGTTCGGTTAGGGACTAATTTGAGGTCGAGTTTTGGGTTTAATGGGCGATTAGATTCAGTTCATACATGCATGTTGCTTTCGAATCGAGTTATGCAGAGGGTTGAGATTTGGGTCGAGCTAAGTTGAGTTGATATAGAATTAGGATTTAGTTAGTTTGCATTGGGGTATAAGTTTTTCGGTTGGGCATTTATTTAACGGTTGATTTGGAGTTAGGTTAAGGGTTGATTTGAAAGTGGATTACAGGTTTATTTGGTTATTTAAATGATGACTGGGTTGGCCGTTAGTTTGATGATTACGTTTAGGATTGTGTTGCGATTGAGATAGAGGTTGAGTTGAAAATTGAGTTGGAGGTTAAGCTGAAGATTGACTTAAGAGCTTTATATTTTAGGATTTCGTTTCCGTCCTGCATGCAGAAGTGTGTGCTTGAATTTAGCCACAAGCACTACTGATTTGCTCAATCATATTCTCACGTGTTGTTGGCACTTGTTTGTAAATTTTGTCTTTGAGATAGCCCCATAAAAAGAAATCTGGCGAAGTAAGAACTGTAGATCCAATTTACCGGACCAGCTCTACCGATCCAGCGACCATTGAAATCACAATCAAGCACTTCGGGTGCTACCACCGAATAGTGTGCTGGACAACCATCATGCTGAAATCAAGCATTTCCATGCTCAAGTCTTCAAGTAATGTTGGCAGTTCATTTTCCAAAATATCTCAGTACGTTTGCCGGAGGATTATAAGCCCCTGCAGCCAATACTGTAATTTCATTATTTTCTTCAGTGACTGCCGCTCAACGGATCGAGTATTTACAGTGAAAACGTGGTTGTAACACAAAAGTATTGCAGAACCGTATGCATACATACACATAGGTTCTCAGTAGTAGAAATCGAAAAAAAAAAATTGAATTTCTTTGATTACAATGTCATCAATCATGAATCGAAAAAAAATATTTCAAACAATTCCTACATACTTTTAGCCGTAGAATTCGAATCTGCAATAAACAATAGGGGTTCCTATTTAAGGTTTCAAATTTACCTCTGCCCCAGCTACAAGGAGGGGGAAAGAGGAAGTAATTTTAGCACTAACGACTTATTTCCCCTGCGGAATGATTAATTAAACGTAGTTGCGCTTTGGAAGTTCGACTTTTCCTATAATATCAGAGCACCCTGTATTTTATAGAGCGATAATCAAAAAATCTGAGCTTTTATAAGGGAATTAGAAACGAGGAAAAAACGAAACTTTTCATAGTAAAACACACAAAACATATGGGGAATCACTTTTTTTCCTAAGACAAATTTTTAAATAAAAACGTTACAAATTCTTAATTATGATTTCTGAAATATTTTCATAAATGTTTGAATTACAACATATATGAATAACGTTTAAGTAAATCGTTTTCATTTTCTGGTAATAATTGATTTATTTATATCAAAATATTAAAAAAAATTCATAACAACAGCATTCTGGTCAAATTAAAATAAAAGCTTACTACGATTCGTTTGGTCATTAAGTCAATATACATTACATAGATGGTAGTGATGGCCGTAAAAATTTGGAAAAATCGTACCAAAAATTACCACCTGGGGAAATTTCAAGTTCAAAAATTGAAGGAAAAGCAAAACAAATTCACAAAATATAGGAACGTGTGATAATTTTGTGATTAGATAACTTTTTTTCGTATTTTTCTGTTAACATTTAAGACATCTTACGTACACTAGTAAAACTAAAGATAAATTTAGCAAGTATTATTTTAATTTGTCAGAGCCAACTTTGATGTATTTTTCAAAATGAAAGTTCGAAAAATATATTTTAGAAATAATTTAATTTTAATATTTCTGCAACCAATATTTACTTAATATCAATATAGCCTTCTTGTAAATTGTTGTTAAAGATATGTAGAAAACTTTTATATAAACATTTTATAATATTTTTGCTTTTTTCATTGAAAAACTTGAAGCAAAAAACACCATTTTTACTATGGATTCCTATGGAAATCAGTGAAAAGTTATACCACTAAAAAAGCTTCTAACAAATACGTCATTAAGATTATGGCTCTATATTCTAGAAGGCTCTGATAATATACGTACAATACATTTTCAATATTCACAGCTTTTTTAATTATTGGCATTCTACGAAAAATGTGTAGTCTATCTTACCTGCCACAACAAGTGTCTGTAGGTTTAGTGTTAAATTACAATCTTTTTCCCTATTTTGATAATTTGACCTTGGCGGTTACCTATCAAAAAACATTTTTTATTCACATAAAAGTAAAATAGTTTTTTACAAATCAATTATCTTTTCGGAAGCTTCAAATACTTGTTTCAAAATCTGAGGAACACGGTTTCTCTTGCCTCAAACCAAAGCAACCTTGATTATAAAAAGCCATAATCTAATAAACGAAGCTTTTATAAGGGAATTAGAAACGAGGAAAAAACCAAACTTTTCTTAGTAAAACACACAAAACATATGGGGAATAATTTTTTTTCCTAAGACAAATTTTTAAATGAAAACGTTACAAATTCTTAATTATGATTTCTGAAATATTTTCATAAATGTTTGAATTACAACATATATGAATAACGTTTAAGTAAATCGTTTTCATTTTCTTGTAATAATTGATTTATTTAAATCAAAATATAAAAAATTTCATCACAACAGCATTCTGGTCAATTTGAAATAAAAGCTTACTACATTTCGTTTGGTCATTAAGTCAATATACATTACACAGATGGCAGTGATGGCCGTAAAAAATTGGTAAAATAGTAACAAAAATTACCACCTGGGGAAATTTTAAGTTCAAAAATTATAGGAAAAGCAAATAAATTCACAAAATATTAAGAACGTTTTTCAACGTTTCAATTTTTTTTAGTATTTTTCTGTAAACATCTTAGACATCTTACGTACACTAGTAAAACTAAAGATAAATTTAGCAAGTATTATTTTTTTGTCGTCAGAGCCAACTTTGATGTATTTTTCAAAATGAAAGTTCGATAAAAATATTTTAGAAATAATTTTATTTTAATATTTTTGCACTTAATATTTACTTAATACCAATATAGTCTTCTTGTATATTGTTATTAAAGATATGTAGCAAACTTTTATATTATATTTCTGTGGAAATTAGTGAAAAGTTATACCACTTAAAAAGCTTCTATAAAATACGTCATGATGATTATGGCTCTGTACTCTAGAAGGCCCTGCTCAAACCCATCCGCGAGTTACACCTTTTATAGGTTTTTTGTCAGAATATTTCATTTTATATAAAATGACGGAATATTATCCCCAATTTTCCTTTTCAGTTTTCATTTCGATTTGAAGGTTAAGTTTTTTTTTAAACCATTATTTCCCAGCACTAATCTCTAGTTTCAGATTTTTTTCATATTTACCTACCTAGTTTATCCTCATCGTCAATAAAATTCTAGTTTAATTTTTTTTTTTAATTCAGAAATCGTTATTTTAAATTCTCGGAAAAGGGCCGATTGCCAAAAGGCCGAATGTCAAAAGGCTGAATGTCGAAAGACCGAATGGGTCGAAACGACGAAAGGGTCGAAAGGGCCATGTCGAAGGGCCGAAAGGATCGAAAGAATGAATGTGCCGAAAGGCCGAATGTATTGATGGGCTGATTGCTTCGAAAGGCGGAATGTGTCGAAAGGCCGTGAAGGGAATACGCAATATCAAAAAACATACTAAAAGGGAACGTCAACGTACTAATTTCAAAATTCTAATATTCTTCTAATTATCTTCTTTAAAAATAGAAAATTAGCAAAAAAGTAATTAAATCAAATTAACTGATTAGAAAGAAATTACTTTTCATTAAAATTGTTAAACATATAAAATGAGTAAGGCCTATACAGGGTGTCCCACTGCTACGAGTCCAAACGAGTAGGGCATGTAGCTGGATCAATATCATGAAAAAAAGTTCACTACGCATATGCCCGGAAATGAACCGTTACCCACTTCAATTGCATTTCAAAATTTTTAGCATGGTACACTGCCTTGAATGATGTAGATGCCAATAACTCTTCTAAAAATTAAGATAACTCAATTGTTTTTCTATAATTTTAAAGGCACATAGTGCTTCTTTCTTCTCTAGAAGTAAGAATACCATGCTTCGTATTTTCCATAAAAAAACATTGGTGGAATTAAAAAAATTGTGCGAGAAATAATAAAAAAATTCATTAAACTCATTTTTTCTCGAAAAACTCACTTAATAATTTTTGTTTTTTATTTGAAATTTAAATTTAATAGACTATTTAATACAAAATTGCTTCATCGTTTTTTATCTAATCATGTTCTAATCATGTATAGCTTTTGAGATATTAACATTTTAGTGTAGTACTTGTTAGTAAACGTATAGCTAAAATCGTTGTTAATCTTTTGAAAATAATTTTTTTGCGCGTTTGTAATCAGAAATAATAAAATGCCACGCTACACATTCGAAGAAATCGCCGACATCCATTTTATTTATAGTTTATGTAACGGAAATGGACGAACTGCAGAACGTGAAAATCGTTATCCAGAGGTAGGCCGGTGCCAGATCATAGAATATTTGAAATCACGTACGATTACGAGAACGAGGAACATTGGTCCCCTATGAATACGAAAATGTTAGCCGAATTCAATATGAGGTCAATACCGACGAACAAGTTTTGAATTCAGTACAAAAAGATCCAACCATTAGCACGAGACGTCTTTCGATACAACTTGGTATTAGCAAAAATAAAGTCTGGAGAGTACTTCGAAGAAACCATCTACACCCATTCCACTACACTCCAGTGCAATAATTATTACCAGTCGATTTACCAAACAGAACAAATTTCTGCCGTTTATTGTTAAACAACGAGGAATATAATCCTTCATATTTGTCATCCATTTTATGGACAGACGAATCGACATTTACGAGGGATGGAATAACAAATTTCCACAATCTTCATGAGTGTCAACCAGAAAACCCACACGTTAAGCGAGAATCATTATTTCAAAGACGTTTTAGTGTTAATGTATGGTGTGGTATACATAATTGGAAATCATTTTATTGGGCCAATTTTACTACCTGAAAGATTGAACTCACAAAACTATCTTGAATATTTGAATGAAGCAGTTCCCACTGTGCTAGATTCAATTCCACTCATGATGAGAAATACTTTCTTATATCAACAAGATGGAGCTCCTGCACACCATGGAAGACAAGTTCGAAATTGGTTTGATATAAATTCGGCGGCGGACCTATAGCTTGGCCGGCTAGATCTCCAGATTTAACACCATTAGACTTTTATGTATGGAGATACTTGAAAGGAGAAGTCTACAAAACAATCATTCAGACTAGGGAGCAGTTGGTTGATCGAATCAATACTGCCGGCAACAAAATAAAAGAAAATTTAGTAAATTTCAACATGGAAATCATTTTGAAAATTGTTTGTGAAGTTGAAAACTTGGAAATTCGTACAATAAATTATTAAGTACTATATTGAAATGTTAATATCTCAAAAATTATACATAATTAGATAAAAAACGAAGAAGCAATTTTATATTAAATAGTCTATTAAATTTAAATTTGAAATAAAAAAAAAAATTATTAAGTGAGTTTTTCGAGAAAAAATGAGTTTAATGAATTTTTTTGTCATTTCTCGCACAATTTTTTTAATTCCACCAATGTTTTCTTTATGGAAAATAACATGCATGATATTCCTACTTCCAGACAAGAAAGAAGCACTCTGTGCCTTTAAAATTATAGAAAAACAATTGAGTTATCTTAATTTTTAGAAGAGTTATTGGCATCTATAAATTTTGAAATGCAATTGAAGTGGGTAACGGTTCATTTCCGAGCATATGCGTAGTGGACTTTTTTTCATGATATTGATCCAGCTATACGCCCTACTCGTTTGGACTCGTAGCAGTGGGACACCCTATATATACATCTCTTATATTACAAACTAGTTTTTAACCAAATAGAACCGAAATATCTAGCTTACATGAAGGAAGAGTTTGTTCGACTTACAATGCCAATATTTCTGTGCACAAATGACCAAGCACAACGTTTAAACCATGTGACGTTGATGTTCCGAAATGTGCTGGTAACCAGTGTAATAATTGTGGCAATTATTATAAATTAAAAGACTTTCATTTAACAGTTAATCTCATGCGTAGTTTATTTTATTCTTGTTGCCCTGTATAACTAAAACTACTCGATATACATGGTTAAATACATTATAGAACTAACAATGACATCTAGTGGCAACCAATATTATTACAACCAGTATACAATAAATTGTTTTAAGTATTAAAACTTAAAATGTATCATTTGTAGGGAAATTGTCTGACAGAATTTCACTTGCTAGTAGCTTACAGACGCGAAATCAACAAGCCTTAATAAAGGACCGTTCAAAGATTAAGATCAACAAACAAATCGCGCTTCTTCTTTTGATGTAAGTATATGACGTTGCAGATAACTAATCATCATTTTTATTTATATTTAGTTTTTGTATCTGTGCACAATTTTTATAATTCTCAGTTAATTTAAATTTGTTTCTTTTTATTCGATACAAGCCCACAATTTTCCACATATATTTTTATTATTTTGGCATTCTTGCTGTAGATCAACAACAGAGTCTTGTGTTTCATATCGCGTATTAAGCGAAAGAGAATTCTGTTGAATTCGACCTTAATTATCCAAAACTTCACCAAAAAAAAATCGTTCAATAAAAGGCAACTTTTAAAGAAGTTATGTTTTGTACCATATACTGTACCGAAAATATGCTGTAGTGTATCTACCTTATTGAAGTATGCCGTAATGAAACATGCTGTATTGTACCACATGCCGTAGTGAAATGTGTCGCAGTTTACCAAAAGCCGTACTGAATTATGCCATACTGAGAAGATGCCGCAACGAGCGGGACATCTTTCCTCCATGTAGTCAATGCCGGCACGAGACTGGGCGAGATTTGTTGATTTGCCCCAAGAATTAACCAATTTAACACAAATCCGCATTATGCTCCAATAGATTCTTCAATTCCATACTAACCCAACGAATTAAGCCAACTACAACACAACTTGAAATATTTGTAAATTGTTAATTTCCGCACTTTGATAATTGTGTTTCTGGATTTTAGTTTTCTAGATTTGGTTTTTTCCTAAATTTTTTTGTTTTTGTATTTTTTTTTTCTGGATACCCACCCCTGCACTTTCCTTAAGCAAAAAAGGCCACCTGTCAAACTCTTTGGCCCTGTTGATCAAAAGTCTTAATGGTCGCTTAGTCCTAAAAATTCATGTTTTCAGATATAGCACACACACACATACACTTATGTACACAGACATAATAGTAGCGTTACGGTATGCTAAAAAATGTTCGATAATCCCATCTTTTAAAGGTTACGACTCAAAAACATGATTTTTTAGGACTTAGCGGCCTTTGAGACTTTTGATCAACAGGTCAAGGGCTTACCAGAATCCGAAGCTTCAGAGAATTTTCCATAAGATAAGTGCAGGGTCCTTTTACCCGTATAACCTACTCATGAAAGAATAAAGATGTTTTATTTCTTATTTTTTACAATACCCCACGCACAGTTGTTGACACTTTCCAACGTTTTCTACGCTCTTGTTTGTTGAAATTTTTCGACAGTTTTTGATAATTTTCGACTGTTTTTCTCCATAATTTAATGTTTTTCATCTATTTTGGCAAAATTGTCTAAAAGAATGATTTTTTACCGTTTTATCCATCTCTGTTAAGAAGATACCATCTTTTGGATGCGCTCGTTTTGTAGTTAACAAAAATCAGGATATTTTTTACCCCGTGATCATCAGTCCTAGGTAGCCCTAGTCTTTTCTGTTGACCAACGGATAAAATTATATATAAACATATATTTTTTCAGCTACAAAACGAGCGCACCCAAAAGATCGAAATATATTTAACTCTAGAGTTTTTTGACAGCTGAAAACTATTTCTTTTAGTCTTTTAGTGGCGTAAAAAATCAAAAAATTTTCATACAAAAACGGAAAAACGGAATGGTTAGTTACAATCAACCAGGAAAGAGACGACGAACGAGTTCATCCGTTTTTTTTCTTTCAAGAAATTTGAATTTTACGGAAAGGCGACACATCACTAAACAAATCAAATAATTTTTTTTTTAGACATAACAGGTGGTATACGAGGTGGTGGTGCACAATTATTTGAAAACAGTTTACAGCATGTAGTTTTTCGTTTTATCTTTTTTTCCTTTTTAACAAATGTCAGTTTAAACAGACATGCAATGTAACAACCAAACGAAAACAACGAACGTATTCTTTCTGTCCGTTCCATTTTATTACAACTTTCACACTGTATTAAAAAAAATGAAAAAGTGAACACGTTGAACGAATAGCGGAGCGAAGGCTAAACACAAATTTAAAATTTTGCGGATGACATAACCTCAAATGTATATTTTTCACGTTTAAAACAACGAAACAGTTTTTAAAAATAGTCTGGGAATAGTTATTGCGGTTTCTGGCATTTAAATAACTGATTTATTTCAAATCAAAAAAATATTTTCATTTGAATGAATTCTTTGACAAATGGAATGGATGTTTAATGTTTTGTGAAACGGACCGTGTGAAGCGGATAAAAAGGACGGAGAGGAGCGGATGCGTTCTGTTTGAACCTTAAAGATAGTTGGTCAATATCTGTATATGAATATAGCAAAAAACTTGGGTTCAATATGCTGATTGCTTAGATTAAATTAGGTTGAATCTGTGCTGACAACTTGGGAGCAATACATGGATATACTCGTACCAAATAGTAATAAACAAAATACACACATTTTTCAGGAAAAATTTGATCACATTAATATGCTACATAAAGAGGATTTATTAGCACGTATTTTCAATTTATTTAAATCATTTTACATTAAGAAATAAATTCAATGGATTTAAATATTGATTTCAATAAAATAAGTGAAGGAAAACTTCTTGAAAATTCGGCCTTTAGACATTCGACACGTTAGGTCTTTCAATCCATTCGGTTATTCGACATTCGGCCTTTCGACGCATTCGGTTCTTCGAGATTCGGCTTTTCAACATTCGGCCTTCTGAGCCATTCGGCCTTTCGACTTTCGGCTTTTCGGCATTCGGCCTTTCCACATCAAATGAAATTCTCTTGTACAAAGTAAAGCCTGTATTCCATGAGAAAAATTGACTGACAGCAAAAAAAAAACGAAAAGAGAAAAATAGTCTGATGCCCCATATAAGAGACAAAGGCAACATTTTTTATTTTGTAGAAAAACAATTTTGCTGTAAAATAAATAATAAAATAAAAAATGTTATCCTTGTCTCTTAAAGGGCATCAGATTGTTTTTCTCTTTTCGTTTTTTTTGACTGTCAGTCAATTTTTCTCATGGAATACAGGCTTAAGCGTGTTGCATGATGCACCCTGAAAACCATCCGTATGTGCAATGTTTGAAATTTTCAAAAAATTTACAAACTACATACTTACAAATTTCAATAATTCGTCGTTAAACAGGGTTAAGAAACACAGTGAAATAAGAAAATTTTAAATTAAGCTATAATTAATTTTAATTTCCGAGCAATTATTTGCTCAAGATTACAATTCAAGATACGTACTTACTGTATAAATTAGTATCTGTATACGTTTATTTACCTCGCCAAAAATTTATCTCGCGCTTTTAAAATGCTTTTTAGATTAGTTGAAGTCAAAATGGCCAGCAGTACGAGACATCAATATATAGCTGCGCTAATCGGTATTTAAAATCCGCAGTTTTATCTACAAAATAAACAATTCGCTAATACAAATTTTATTCTAAAATACACACAGTATGTCTTGGCAATATATCTTACGGCATATCGTGTGGTTGGACTTCCCCAACTTTCCCAATTTTAATGTCAGATGAAACGCCTATACCGAGCGGACCAATGACGGCCGAAGAGTTATCCTGGGTCGGCTCACTCATTTGTATTGGTGGCATGATAGGTTCATGGATATATGGATATATTGTAAATTGTATGGGCCGTAAATATTCGATATGTCTTCTTGCCCTACCAAATTTAGTAAATTGTCTACTCATTTTGTTCGCGCAGAACTTAACCTATTTAATTGTTGGTCGACTTGCTGCAGGTATAGCGGCTGGTGGCATGTATGTTTCGGTTCCAATGTATATTGCCGAAACTGTTGAGAGTCATGTACGTGGCCAACTTGGATCGAAGTTAATTTTGTTTGGTTATTGCGGTTATTTAATGGCATTTATTGTTGGCCATTTTTTTACCTATCAAACAGCAGCTGGTATTTATACTGTGGTGCCAATCATATATTTCATTGGAGTTATGACACTTCCGGAAACACCTGTATTTTTGATACAACGCGATAAGATAAAAGAGGCGAGAAAAAGTTTCGCATTTTTTCGAAACGTTAAAAATGAGCAAATTGATTTGGATTCAAATCTTAAAATTGAGTTTGTTGGCTTATGTGAATTACACGGGAGGCAAAAGAACATCGTTAAAGATCATGTAACTGTCACCTGGAGAGATTTTAGTAAGTATATGAGTTTAAAGGTTTTGTAAACATGTTAAACATTTTTGTTTTAATTTTAGCTACGCGGCAATCCATCAAAGCAATACTCATCGGTGTTGGCCTATTAATGTTGAATCAGGGAAGCGGATGTTTCGCGATGATCAATTATTTAGCTACGATATTCACGGAGGCTGGTACAAGCTTAGAACCAAATGTAGGAGCAATGATTGTTGCATGCCTACAAATTTTAGGCACTTTTGTATCATCCAAGCTGGTTGATAAAAAAGGACGGAAATTTTGTTACATCACATCATGCATTGGATGCATATGTGGCCATTGCGCCATGGGAATATATCAGTATATGAAACTATTAGGCTACGACGTAACAACAGTTTCATGGATTCCAATTGCAAGTTTTTCAATTGTTATTTTTATGGCCGGATTAGGAATTTTGGCGCTCCCATATGTTGTGATCGCCGAAATAATTCCAGAAAAAATTCGGGCTCAAGGTCAAACGATTTGTATAACAATGCTTTGGCTAATGGCATTCTTAATGGTAAAATATTTTTATTTATTGCAAGAGACGATCGGGATGCATGGTTGCGTATTTTTATTTGCTGGCGTTTGCTTAGTCAGTGCTGTACTAATTCTAATCTTTTTACCCGAGACGAAGGGGAAAAGTTTTGCAGAGATTCAAAAATTATTGTAAATAAAATGATGAAAGTAATATAAATAAATTGTTTTAATTTGTGGTATAATTAGATTAGGACTATTAACACCATCCGAACTTTCATTCTTATCACTTTCTTGTTTGGCTGCTTTTCTTAATTTACGTTGTTTTTAGATCTCTAATACAAATAAATCATAAATCTTATGTTGTCATAAAAGTCGTTGCACAACTGTTTTTTTTGATGCAATATCTCAATATGCAACTTTAGTATTTTATCTCAAATCGAGTGTGATGGTCGGATCAAGTACAAAATATCAGTATTTGGCAGCTTTCGCCGTAAGCTGCAGTAGTATTTTATATGGAATATCGTGCGGCTGGACATCACCAACGTTTCCGATACTCGAATCATTCGAAACTCCACTACCTATTGGGCCACTAGCTCCTGATGAACTATCTTGGATTGGATCGATGGTATGTTTAGGCGGACTAGCGGGTACGCTTACATTTGGAAATATAGTGGACTTTATTGGTCGAAAAGCTTGCCTTTGCCTATTAAGTGTACCAAACTTGATCAGTTTTGCTCTAATTCTCTGGGCTCAAGATGCAAACTATTTATATGCAGCACGATTTTTTGCCGGATTTGCTGCCGGGGGTGTTTTTGTTGTTGTACCGCTATATATAGCCGAAATAGCTGAAAGTAATATTCGCGGCGCATTAGGCTCTAATCTTATTTTGTTCTACAATGTTGGTGTTCTATTCGCATTTGTGATCGGCAATTATTGTGACTATAAACTATCGGCGATAATCTATTTAGCATGTCCCATTATATATTTACTGGGTGTGATATTTTTGCCGGATAGTCCGCCCTATTTAATGAAAAAAAATCGGCCACAGCAAGCAGAACAAAGTTTAGCATTTTTTCGTAATGTTAGAAAGGATTTTAAAGATGCTACGGCAGCACAAAAATTTGAGCTTGAGATATTAAGAAATCAGAGAATGTCTAGTGCCAATAAAGAATGTGATAAGTCTATTAGCTATAAAGATTTCGGTAAGTGCGATAAGAAATGATGTTGATAAACTTTGCATAAATTTTGTTTAAAATTTCAGTGACTCGAAAATCACTGAAGGCTATCTTCATTGGACTAGTTTTGCTGTTTGTGAATCAAGGTTGCGGAATATTTGCTATGCTAAATTATATTGGTATTATTTTTGAAGAAGCTGGAAGTGCTTTATCGGGAAATATGTCGGCCATTGTAATAGGTTCAATACAAGTATTGGGTGCTTACGTATCAACTTTTTTGGTTGATAAAGCTGGGCGAAAATTTTGTTTAGGCATATCATCCTTGTGTATAGGAGCTGGGTACATTGTAATGGGAATTTACCTGTATTTAAAGGTATTGGAATTTAATGTGTCAAGTTTTTCATGGATTCCAGTAGCCAGTTTCTCCTTTGTAGTATTCACGGCCAATTGCGGGCTTCAATCATTACCATTTGTCTTAATTTCGGAAATCATGCCGGACAAGATCAGATCTTACTGTCAAACAATCTGTTTGGTGTTTCTATACATCGTAGCTTTTATTTTCGTGCAATATTTTTATATATTATCCGAATCGATCGGGCTTCACGGAAGTGTTTTCTTGTTCGCCTTCATCTGTATATTGGGTTCAATATTTATCGCTTTTGTGGTTCCAGAGACGAAGGGTAAAACATTGGATGAGATTCAAAATATTTTATAATTCAAATTTGTTTGGTTTAAATAAAGTTTTTAATAAGTTTTATAATAGTCTCTGTATTTCTTCAAAACTTTTCCCTTTAGTTTCTGGTACAAAGAAAATAATGAAAAGTGTTCCTAGAAAAGATATACTGGCAAATAAATAGGCGCAGCCATGCATTCCAACTATTTCAAATAGATTATAAAAATATTTCAAAGCTAAGAACGATATTAGCCATAAAATGGTCATAGCTAAAGAGACGGCTGTTGATCGAATCTTTTCGGGCATTATTTCCGACAAAACTACAAACGGAAGTGTTAATACTCCCCAAGAGGCAATAAATATGGTAAATGAAAAACTGACCACCATAATCCATGAGAATTCGGTTAAATCATAACCGCTAATAATTAAATGTTGAAACGCTGCCATTATTAAGAGACCAATGCACGTACCAAATGATGAAATTCCAAGGCAAAATTTTCGACCCCTTTTGTCCACAAGTATAGTCGATACATAAGATCCAAGCAATTGAATAACTGCAACTATTATTGCAGACATATCTGGTGTTAAATTTGAACCTGCCTCGCGGAAAATCGTTTCTGTATAGTTCATCATTGGAAAGCATCCACATCCTTGGTTTAAAAGAAGAAGGCCTATACTGATACCTATTGCCTTCCTGGCTGGTCGATTAACTGTATTTAAATAATATTTTAAGTTAATTATAGGAAAAGGTATAAAAAAAGGTTTAAGCCTTACCAAAATCCCTGTAGGTAATTTTCGCAGATTCTTCAACCACCTTAATATTTCCACCATTTTGATTTTTTAAATTTTCTAACTCCATTTTGTATTCCTCATTACCACTTTCAATATTTTGGCCTACATTACGAAAGTAAGCCAAACTTTTTTCCGCCTCTACAATTTTATTCCTTTTCATTAAAAAGTATGGAGTTTCGGGAAGTCGAATGACCGCCACAAAATATAAAAATGGTAAGCAAATATATATGATTGCCGCCGTCATATAACTGACGTAGCTTCCAACTGTAAAGGCAATTAAAAATCCAATATTAATCGAAAAAACAAGTTTTGAGCTTAAAGTGCCACGTATTCCATCCTCAGCTATTTCTGCTATGTACAGCGGGATTAATATAAATGTGCCACCACCGGCGAGGCCACCCATAAATCGTGCCACGAGTAGATAATATATGTTTTGTGCCAATATTATAAATAGAAAGCATACCTTGAAATAAAAAATATAAATCAAGCGGGGTTAAATAATGGTGGCGAAGAGCCTGTAATATTACCACATGCGGGACTGTAAGCAACCACAATGCCATCCGACGACCAAAGATGTCCACTATATACCCAAACACAATTGTACCAGCAAATCCACCTAAACACATTATGGAAACAACCCAAGATAAACTTTCCGATGTCATCGGTCCTGATGCTATTGGCGTTTCGTTGGATTCCAAAATTGGAAAAGTTGGGGACGGCCATCCACAAACGATTCCATAAATTATGCCACTAATATTTACTGTAAAAACAGAATATTGAAACAAAATTTTAAAATTTGAACAAAATTACCTGCAAATGCAGCATAGTACTGATACTTTGCACTATTAGTCCCCATTGCTAATGTAATTCCAACTAAATCTTACTATCAACCTCGCACAAAGTTATATTCATTCAGGATTAAATACTTTAATAAATATTTGAGATCGCATTATTTGCAGATTGTTGGCTTATTGCGATCTATATTGATTAATTTATTACATGATCAAATACTGTTTATAAATCACATTCTGAACAAATATAGAATAAAACTCAATAAGTGTTTGCTAACCTTTTTATAAAACTTTCCGTCTTCTAATCACCGCATATTTGAATAAAGTGAGTTTCAGCTTATCACAATAAATAACAAATAATAACAACATAAAAAACATTTTCATAAATTTCTCATTTATTTTCTACCTCCAAGTAAATGTGATATAGATTCAAATGTGCGTCCCTTAGTTTCGGGGACCAACACCAAAACGAATACCGTTTCAAATATACAACATCCGGCAAATATAAATAAACAGCTGTGCAAACCAAACGCATTGACAATATCTAAATAAAATTTCATTAAAAATACACCAAAAATGCCGACCAAAAATGTACACGATGACATGACAATGGCACGCCAATTAATTGGCAACATTTCTGACATCATAACAAACGGGATCGGAAATATTCCCCATGAGGCACAAAATATGGCACCCGAGAAACAAACAACCGGAATCCAATCGAATTGTGACACTTCAATATTGACTCGCTTACAATAAACGAATGCTCCAAGTATGGCTAAAAATAATCCGGTGGTTAGAGATGATAGGCTGAGTAGTAATTTGCGCCCTGTTCGATCAACTAGAGAGGTTGATATATAAGCGCCTAATAGCTGTACAATAGATACAATAATTGATGATATTTCAGCACTTAGGTTTGAAGAACCAGCTTCTCGGAACGTACGTTCCGTATACGACATCAGTGCAAATCCTCCACAAAATTGCATTAGCATAGAAGTCACAAATGCTATTAGTGTAGCCCTCATTGTCGACTTTTCAATAAAATCCTTCCAAGACAATTTTTTATCTTCGCCACCTTTTACCTCATCTCCATTAGTGGGCTTCAATACAATTTTTTCCCTCATCACAATGTTATCACTTTGGATGCCATTAAAATATTCGTACGCCTTTTTAGCCTCATTCAGTTTATTTTGTTGTAACAGAAAACTGGGCGATTCTGGCAATGAAATGTGCAATAAAATGAATATACCACAAATTACGATCGAAATGTAGGCGATATAGTAATAATTTGCGTACGATCCCAAAACGAAAGCCAATAAAAATCCTAAATTATTTGCAATCATCATACTGGAGGTGAGCTTACCACGAATACGTTCATTTGAATATTCTGATACATAAATTGGTAGTATTATAAATGTTGATGCAGACGCAACTCCCATAAGTAGCCGTGAACCATACAAATAGAATATATTTTGCGGAAAAATTTTTAGAAACCATGCAATTGCTAGCATTATACCAGGGTAATACATAGATTTTTTCCGTCCAATCTTATCAGCGAGCACGGCAAATAAAACCACACCGATTAAATAGCCAATATTAGTATTAGCTACTATCCAAGAAGCTTCACTATCGTTAATTATTCCAATATTAATCGGTGAGTGATCCGATTGTAATTTCGGTAGTATCGGGGACAACCAACCAAATCCAATCCCATTGACAAATGTCACTAAATTCACTAAAATTAATTAAAACGGCGGTTAGCACAAATTTTTTTAATTAAAACGCGATTTAATTTATATATTTACAAACAAATGTTGCATAGTATTGATTCCGGAAATTTCCAACACTTTTATCAACTTCCTTCGCCATAATTTAAAAACTAACATATATGTTTAACTATTATACGGATTCACTATGTTAAGTTCCATACACGTCTCGTTATACTACAAAACTGTATTTTGGAGAAAGAAATCCTGAAAGAAAAATTGTAAATGTGTAACTGTTTAAATATTTGTAGAAGACATAAATGTATTGATAAGACTGATTTGTCAGCTATGACGATCGATTTATCAATTTTGGTTTCTTATTTGGGCTTGTTAAATAACTAATTTTGGGAGAAATGAGATAAAATTCCAAATTTACTGTATACGTCATTCAATTTTTGATTTTGTTTGAAGCGAACTAAAAACTAGCCAATTTAACATTTAATCAAAGTTCTTTAATTCTATATAAATTTTCGCAGAAGGTCAACAAACCTTGATTGTTTTTCATAAATATATTTAACACAATTGAAAATTGGCTTAAATTCGTTGGATATTCAAATTCCACTCAAACAAAGTATCAATTTACTACTGAACCTAATTTATTGTCCAAATACGCGAAGCAAATACACTGCAAGCTAATTTCGTTGCATGAAGCATTTTTTGAAGCGAGGACACATTTTCGAACAGTTTGTTGTGACATCTAACGAATATTGTATAATTACGGATCAATTTATTTTCGAAAGAGTTTAGAAAACTAAAATTTGTATAAGATATTTATATAATTTTAGATCCAACTGTAGTTTACCAACATTAAAATGTAACAATATTTTAAACAAATATGTAAGCAAAAAACTGGCCATTGATTGATTTTCGAACAGTTTAAAAATTCAAGTAAATTCAAATATAAGATTATGCACGTAATTTGAATTGTCAAGTTGAAGTATTCTTTTGTTTTTATTTATTTTTGAATAGGGGGAAAAACTGAATGATGAATTTAATTTTAAAGTTTTGTAATTAAAGTTTTGTGATTTTAAAGGTTGTTTACTATTAGGTAAGTAAAATCGAAATTCATTTTTACAAACCATTCGTCGATTGTGATCATCTGCAACGTGAATATTGTTTGTTGTGAGACTCATATTTGTTTAGTGAACTTCACATAATATTTACAATGCAATGTCTCTTCTGTAAGCAGAATAATTAGTAAAACGTTCAGAAGCTTCCCCTCAAATGGGATAGATTGAATGACGTCCTTGCTTTCGATTTCGAATACGATTTAATGAACTACTTTTCTAAGGCCCCGGCTTTGAGTTTCAAAATCAAAAATTCTTTAGTTCATTTTTGAATTATGTAAATTAGTTTCATTTGATTGATAACCTTTAATTTATAGAACTAAATTGAATGTGTTGAAAAATAATTTATATTCAAGTGATAATTTAAAAGAAATCAAAATATATTGCAATGTAGTTATCTATTTATAAAGCCAAAGCAATGCGTTCTATACTCGACTGCAACATTTTTAAGTATGTACGCTGTACAAAGCGAAGTATTTTGTCAACATAACCAACAAATCACGTATTTGGCATAACTATAGCTCATATGTACGTTACAAATAGAGAATATCTTAGTTCCTGCTGTAATTCACGTAGACGCCACAGGTATGAAAGGATCCCAGCTTCACATTTGTGGTAACTAAACATTCTGAAGTGAGGCGTCTGGTGTGACAAGTTCTTAAAGGTCGTAAAATTTTTTTAAAAATTAAACTTATATCCTAAAAAAACGTATTTTATATAGTGGATGAAAAAACATTTTCGACGAGTGCATCACCAAAACCAATAAAAATGTTTTCGGTTACCTCCCCTATTGTCCGAACATATTCTGGATGACGTTGAAATCTCGTGTCCAGCTCTCCGACTATTATTGAACAATCATAGACATTAAAACTTCTAAAAGAAAAATTAGCCATTAAAAGAAATAAAGATGTTGCCTCGTTAATATAATTCATTCAAGATCCAAAGTTGGTGACAAAGAAAATTTTTGATGATGCATTTGGAATGAACTCAAAATCCGAAATGGCCTTTTTATGGTAGGACCATTGGAAGCAAAGAAAGAAATAGAATTCAGTCAAAAGAGGAGCTGAACGTACATCGTCTATCTACAAAATTAAACCAAACTATCGCCACTGTGCATGTAGAAGTCACGAATTTTTAATTCCAAAAATTGAGCTTCTAACAATGTAGTTTAGACGAAACGACCGTGACATGGATAACACGCACCAAGTCCTAAGCCTACCTTCGGCTTAGCTTAATCTGTTGGTGGTTTATTTGCACAGCTGAGCCTAATATTAAAAAAAAAACTTTTTTGTGTGTGTGGATTTTTAGTTTACGAAATTGAGTGTTGCCAATGCCAATGTTATTGTTGTTTAGCTTTTCGATAATTATAAAAATTCTTAACAGTGCTTAAACCACTTTAATATTTAATACAAAATTAAGCAGCCAGCACCTACATGAGCTACATATTTTTAATTATCAAACATTTCTTAGTAAAAATAGAATTCTGTTTGGTGTTGAAGATATCAAAATATAAAACTAATCAACTTATTTATAAAATGAGCAACTTTTAAAAAATGCATAATAACTTACTTGCTCTAAATTATCAGCAATTTAAAACAAAATAGACAAATGTACATTTTCAACAGTTTATCGTTACGAACTTCAAACACTGCAGATTTCCGTTTAAGCTTATTGTAAAAAAATATTGATTGTATGTATTACTAACTGAGGAAAATACTATGCATGCGACCTATTTCATTATTTTGAGCAACATCATGAATTTGGATATCGTTTGTTTGTTTGTTTGAATTATTGATTTATTTTTTACCGTCCTACTTTACGCCTGGAGTAGCCGAATCGAGGACGGACGGCTACAGATCCGTCTTTGAAAACCACCTGCACATTGCATTGCTTCATGCCAACCTGTAGTGCTGACATGAAAGGTGGGTCGGCCCATGGATTCTGCACTCTCAACAGGGGGTCATAGATGTGTTCATTTTCATCACTTATCGTAATCAGATGATGACAAATCCCTTTTGCATCCCGCCCCTATAGGGATTCGAACCCGGTACCTCCCGATTCAACCGCCGCAGCTTTAACCACTGCACCGTTTGCTCGGTAATTTGGATATCATTCAATAAAATGAGTTATTTTCGATGGTTGCTCCATGGTTTAAGACCCTATTCACGAAATGTAAAATTTCTATAGCTGTAACTTTACAGAAATTGTTTCTAGAGCGAAAGTTACAGAGTACTAAAAATTGCCATTCATAAACTGTAAGAACTTCGCCACTATAAATAAATACATTTGAATTCGCCGCTGTAAGAAACATAGTAGCCTTTGATAAATCGAAAAGTCAAAAACAAAATCATAACAAATCGTTCTGAGCTTATTTGCAAGCGCTTACCTGATAAACATCGGTAAGTAAGCTATTTTTCACAGAATGCTTTTCGTCAGCCATCTTTAGTAATCCGTTAGCCTCAAATTTCACAGCTAAATACGATGAATATCAATTGATATCTTCTGTTTGTTGGCATGCACGTGTAAGGTATTTATTTTGACTTTAGTAGAGAACCTAGAGGATTGCATGTGACAATGAGTTCCATTCCTTTGGATTATGGCGTCCCATAGACCATTATCGTGGAGGCTAAGAAATCTCACAAGAATCTGAATACTCTCAATTGTGTCTATAGTTATATGAGATCAGATGTTGTTTCCTGGAGTTATTGCCGTAGTTCCACAAACCTTCACCAAATTTCTGGCGAAAAAAAGTTATATTGATAAGTATTATAGACACCATGATGCGTACGTATATATTGATTTGTTAAGAGCACAAAGAGATCCTAATAGAAACATTTTTTAGGGAAAATCTCAAAAACTAAATTAAAGCATGTTGATTTGTTGGAGGTAAATAGATAATATCGAGAGTAGTATTCGTGTTACTCTGCCGAGTTATGGTCCAATAAAATCAAGATATGTAACTTTACTTTATAGATTATAGAATCTTTCACTAGTTTCGCTAGTCTGTGCTGTGTACAAAAACGTTTGTGTACATTTTTTTTATATGGAGTTTTGTGAAAAACTGCTGTAATAAAATGGAGATAAATTGAATAAAAAATCCCACGAAGTTTACTACGAAGTAAGAACTTCGCCACTGTATGAGGTATATGCTCGTACGTATCGCAAGTTAACAAATTGCGATTGTTAAAGATGGCGGATTTGCTACCCCTTTTTGAGAGGAATGACATTCTCAACACATCTAGCAAGTCCACCGTATTATTTTACCAGGACATATTTTACTTTCGCTTTTTCAACTTTGAATTATTTTATAGAAATAAATTAAGCAAAAAATATGAGTAAGCATCAATACCAATCAAAATCACAGATCTCGCGCATAATAAACCAATATGGTATGTATGTGAAGTTAGCCCGAAATTCAGCCCGAAATATTTTTTAGGATTGTGTCTCGGCTAAATTTAATATAAATTTCGAGCTGGCTCGAAATTTTCCTAATATAAACAAAATTTTTAGCCTCATCCCGAAAAAAATTCAAATAATCAAAAATTAGCTTGATAATTCACTTAAAACTTAAAAGTACTGAGATATGAATGGGATTATTTTCGTATGTGGTCGTGGCCACAGGGATTTCCAAACACATGTGCTGATGCCAAAATGTAGTTTTGTCTATACTGAGTGCAACCTATATATCGCGATGTGTTTTTTTACCAAATTTTCACAACATTTTGTAATAATAATGTACTGTGAATTTTATATTATAACCGTAAATTAATACAGCGTAGTAACCACACGTAGTGTGGTTTTTTAAATTTTTCGGTGACATATTGAACCAATTTTTCAAAACATTTTGCGATAATTGCTGCGTTCCATTTGACCTGGCAAAGTACTTGGGAGTAGATGGTAAATGGAACGCAGAAAATTAGTTGCGAAAATAAAATTTAATTTAAAAATATTTACGTGCAACATGGAAAGTTGGAAAATTAATTATTAATTTGAAAACTGATCAGCCATTTCTTACCGATTAGTTTTATTAAATATTCTGGTAACGAAGTCGCCATAAATTCAAAAAGCAAACTATACTCATAAAATTTAGCAAGAGTAGCTGCGAGCAGTCAGAAGTACATACTTGTGTGTAGTTTGCCACGCTAAATGGAACGCAGCAATTAGTGTGTGCGTTTAGTATTATTTATAACTATAAATTGTGTATTAAAACTGTGCATTATTAAACTGTAAATATTAGTCTCCGATTTTTTAATTTTGATTTGGACCAGTTTTATTGAAATTCAAAAATTTTTTAATTTTAGGTTTTGCTAATTCTGAAACATTTAAAATTTTTTGTGTATTTAGTATTTGTGTATTGATTTTTTCACAATGGTGTTTGAAAGATACAATAATAATAAAAAAACGTAGCCAGATTTCTACTGACTCGATCAAAAACGCGTTGCGTCTAATTGGAGAACCTAATATTCAAATTTCTACTTCAAACACTGTTCAAATTGAAAAAATTTGTACTATAATTAAAAGTAGAAATTGTAGAAAAACCCGAGTTGTAATTAATGACATTTGGAGGAAAAAGCTTAAGAATAATTATTTTCTAAGCCAAAATTCAACGATAAGTTCCATCCTATCGATAAACAATTCGGTATTACCAACAGGTGGTACGTCGGTTATGCCAGAATATCTTCTAGGCTACATATCACGAGGTGATATAACCGCTCCAATTTCTGAACTACCGCTAATACAGTTAGGCAGTAATTACCTTAAAAGGAAGTAGAAACCTTGTATATTTTCGATGGTAACGATTTGTTTGCGGAGAATAGCGAACAAAACAATATTCAAATACTACGAAATACTACGGATAACTGTTCGGAAGATAAAGACATATGTAATGAAAACGATAATAATTTAAATACTAAAAACCTGTCAAAATGCAGGTAAAATTATTAAAAAAAAAAAATTAACGTCGCGTAACAGTAAATTTCAGCAATTACGTTATAACTTAACGATTTCATCGGAAGTTTGGAATGACATTTTTTTACCAAACGAAAAAAAGTTCAACGCTACGATGTCAGTATGAATCTATTAAGGCCAAAAGCTACGATGTCAGTATGAATCAAATCACTATTAAGGCCTACTGCGGACATAAAAGTGAAAATGAAGCGTGCAGACAATATAAATTGGTAAATAGAGAATTGACGAGTGGAACTTTTACCGTTTATAGTATTAATGACCCTATTTTACATCCACATAAAAAATTTCGACGAGCATCGAAATTGTGTCGTGCGATTTATAAGAAAAAGCTTATAAATAACTCTGCAGAAACTGTTGGCGAAATGCTCATTGAAGAAGAGGATTCAGATTTCGTAATAAAGCACAACACAATCCAAACCTCTAAAACGAACGACGTGTTGAGGAAAATACGCTCCGAGGCATTACAATCCCAAGACAACACGTCAAATGACATTGCTGATATCAGTCAGGAAATGTTGAAGTCTGATTTGGAGAATCGATACATTCAACAAATTAGTTATCGACCTTTTTTTGTCATAACTTTCAGCAAGTAGCAAAACGAGGTGTTAAAATTGATGTGTGACACAAAAATCAATGAAGATTTAGTCGTTTACTTGGATGCCACGGGTAGTCTCGTCAGAGCACCATATAAACCATGCAAAGCTGTCTTTTATTATGCAATGATAGTACCGGCGGTTAATATAGCGGAAAACACTATTCCATTTCCCATTACCGATATGGTAAGCGCAAGTCACACAATGAACACAATAGGAGGTTGGCTGAAATCGTATCGCCTGTTTACAGAAAGGAATTTCAAAAAATGGCCGATCTTTAATGCCGTGGACAGACTTCTCATTTGCAGAAATTAATTCCGTAATGGATGCATTCAATCAAATGAGTATTGTTGAATATCTGGAAATCACTCACAAATGGGTCGAAAACATTGATACTTATAAAACAAAAACAAGTACATATTATGAAATTGTACCTGTGCTGTTCCCATTTGTCACATACCTAGGCGCAAAACGTAATCATTTTACGATTGTCTCAACACAAAACATTGTGCAAGAGGTATTTGCCTCATTTTTCATGATGGAAAGTTATGTAACCATCAAGGAAGTGTGGTTTTATTTTTCAATTTTGTTAAAATCTAAGCATATCACCGCAAACGTAAAAAATGCATTGGAGATAATAACAAAAATAGTGGGCAAACATATTACTTTCAGCCAAAATAATTTTGCTGGAAATATAGTCGTAAAACCAGAAAGAGCGAAGCCGGCTAAAAAACCGCTTTATCTAAGAAGCCCATTTTATGTCGATTTGAAAAGCACAAGCGACAGTATATTAAATGAAAAAGGTAGTGAAACTGAGGGTCTAAATTGTTTCTATAATAAAGTATTTTTAGAACTTATTTTGAAAAAAACATTTTACATATTTACCTCTGTGGAGCGGCATTTTAAAAAACGGTGAAAGGCACAGCAACAGTCACATAGAAAATTATAATGCGGTTATAAAACGACGAATGAGAAATTCTAAAAAAATTGGAAAACTTCCAACAAAAGTAGGTCGTTTTGTTAGAGAAGTTAATGAAAGAAATAAACTCATATACAAAAGGCTAATTGCCGGCATACCCACAGCATCTTTAAAAAAAACAATACAGAAAAACAAACAAATTTAAAAGCATAGCAGCTGGTTTAACTTTGTACGATGTCCAAAATAAGGAATCAGTTTGGAAAGGGAAAAATATGAATAATTTAACACCAATATTTAAAACAAATTCTGTAATTTCCCTAAAGTTGATTTACATGTCATTCAAAATATTTTTTCCTGTAGACATTGTTTTGTTTTATGTATTGCGGGCTCAAAAAGTCACTCGCAACTTTTTTTAATTATTTGCTTGCTAGGAAGTCGCAAAAACGTTCGAGCATACCAAAATGTCATTTTCAGCTCGCAAGTTGCTAATTTGCTTGCTAGAACGTATCGAGCATCTACCCCTAAATAAATACATGTTAATTCGCCGGTGTAAGAAAAATAGTAGCCTATAAACGAAATGCCAAAAACTAAATCATAACAAATCATTCTTGCTTGAAACTTAAAGGAAGAAGAATGCATGAGAATATTTACATGCACTTCCCAGATAGACATACATAGGTAAGTAAACTATTTGTCTAGCAATAGGATTCGTTAGGGTTATTTCCGCGAATTAAAGCCGAGTTTAAGTAAAAAAATAATACACCAGTGTATGCGTATATTTGTGTTTTATATTTCATCAGCCATCTTTTATACTAATTCGGTAACATCAACTTTCACACTCGCATAAGATAAATGGGTTGATAATTTTATACTCGTACCTTCTGCTGGTTGCAAGACATTCCTTGGCATTATCTCCACACCATTGTCATGAGGGATAAGAAATCTCACAAGAATCGGAACAATTTCTCAAATGTGTAGTTTTATGAGATTTAGATATCAGATATTTTATTCTGGACTCATGGGCAGTTCCACTTCACCAAAATTCCTGAAAAAAAGTTACTGTAAAAAGAATTCTAGACAACATCAAGCTTATATGAATATCGACTACAAAAGAACACAATCAAATTTTAATAGAAAAACATTTTAGTGAAAATCTCAAGAACTACAATACATATAAATCATCTTGATTTCTTTGCAAGTAAATAGATGATATCGAGAGATAGGCACTCGGCCGAGTTATGGGCTCTTAAAACCAAGAAACGTACCTTTACGTCAACAAATTTGGCACCGTAGATCTTGTTGGTTTGTTAGAATTTCTGAGTCATCCTGAATTTTATTCGTGTTATTATCTGTTATTTTTGATTTTTTTTTTGTGTAGGTCAATAAACGTTTTTGTTTGGTGCAACTGATCTATACGTATATTTTGGATGAGTTTGTTTGTATTGACCTATTCATTTGTATTTATGGAATATTTGATCGTAATGTTCGCTGATTAGTCTGGTGAAGCCTGCTGTTTAAATTTTTGCGTTCCCACTCCGGAGCAAGCAACATATAACATGAGCCTATGTGGAAAGGATTTTCTAAATTCAAACCTGCAATTTTCAGTGATTTACCTTGGGCTTTGTTGGTTGTCACTAAGAAAACAAGGCGTACTGAAAACTGTAGGAAACTATAAAGTCGAATGTGCGGAATCATCACATCAGCACTTCACTTTTACCAGTATAAATGTTACTTCGATCACATTCCGCAACAGTTTTTTCACATCAAATCGTATTCCGTTGCACAATTTCGGCGGATCTAAATTACGAAGAAGCGTTATTGGCGAACCAAATGCAGCATTCCGGGTGGCACCAAAGAATTAAGAAACTCTATTGAGGAGTTGTGATTAAATTTTATCATATTTTGAATAAACTTTCCCTGTGTTTTTTTATTGTATCGGAGAGATCAGACAGAAAAAAAAAAACTACTACGTTTTTATTTTACACGTAGTGTTTTTTTGTTTTTGTTCTGTCTGATCTCTCAGATGTAATAAAAAAACACGGCCTTTATAAACTTATGGAATTACTATATTTCCTGTTTTGTTCCGTAACTAATAGCACAACATTGATTGATCTCCGTCTCCTCGTTACCAATCAATTAAATATGAAAAAGATTGGAGTCGTTGTCAAGTACAGAAACAAGTGAACCAGCTTTATGATAAACTTGTCCTTGTACTTTAAATGTGGCCATTAATCTTCTATCATTCAATAACACGTATTGTTCCAGCATGTTTAAAAGTATCAGTTGCACTTTCAAATGGTTTGTGGAAAGTGTTTGGATAACTCAGTAGTTCAGAGACTTAACATAGAAGAGGTTCAGTTGGCTCATACAGAGGTGGCAAATTATCTTTCCCATTCGAACCACACATTCCGGCCGATTCATTGTGAAACTTTAAAGCATGACAATGTGCTATAATCTTAGTCTTCATCGTAATTGAACGCTACGAACTTTAAACCAGTGCTGGGATGTTCTAACATCACTATTTTCGATATTCGATACGCTTTATGTCTCTTTTTTCAAGAACAAAATCGCATTATCTTTCACTTATTTAATGACGTTTTTCCTATTATTGTCTAAGTATTTTCGATTCAGCCTACTATTTCTTCATCACTTTATCACTATAAAAATTTTTTGTGATACTTTGTCGATTATGTTGAAAAAGGATAGTAAAGAAATTTATTCTAATAGGCTGAGATCGCAATAGATGAGCGTAATTGAGGAAGCGAAATAATGGGCAACTTTGTTCATGAAAAAAGAGACATAAAGCGTATCGAATATCGAAAATAGTGATGTTAGAACATCCCAGCACAGCTCTCTCATTCCACATCGAACATATCGCAAGCGATTGCTTTCAAGCCGTGTGTCACTAAGTTTGCTCTGTTGTTTCAGCTGCTCTTAATTCACGATTTCTCGAACGACGTACTTAACGGCGAATTTAACGTTGTCAAGTGTTTCCATCGTATTGTAGCTTTCATCTTCTTCGATTTTGCAGTAACGTGTGCAATCGATTTTTTTTCGGTAACATATTTTATGCAAAAATGAAACGTTGCGTACAACAAAAAATTAACATACAGAATGACAAATTTTTGAAATGAAAACACTAATCTAATAAGAATGTTTATGCACTTGAAGCAATATTTCGCCGGAGAAATATAGTATTTACGAATAATTATATTGTTCTACAATCGGGAGTTGTGGTATTCGAATTTGTACTATTGAGTATTTACACAAAATAATTATAAACCATGTCCACTTCGAAACATTTTATTGTGAACTGTGTTTGAGCGTGACATTTCGAAAAACAAAAGAAATTTTTAAAACCAAGCCGGTTTTACGCGTACAATATTTTGTGGCAAAGGATATTTCTTGTAGAAGATGTAAATTTTAAATTTAAAGGTTAGTACTTTTTCCCCCATTAAATAATATGACGATATGAGTAAAAAATCGTCAAAAATTATTTTGAATAAAATTAAAAAATACAATTAACAATTGGGCACATTTAGGTAAGCCAACTGTTTGCAACATGTTGTGTAAAACCAACACGTTGAGACGTGAACGCACATAATACATTCAAAATTTCGTGGCAATGTGGTGATAGTTTAAATGTCATTTATACCACTTGTAGATTTTTGTTACCAACCTGCTGGGAGACCTGAATGCTCCCAGAGATTTTTTGTGGATTAAAGTAAATCATTATTCCGTAAATAGATAATGCGGAAGTTAACTTTATTAGAAAATTAATAGAATGAACATCACAATAATTCAGTTATTACAAAATCAGTACTGACCACTTGACAGCACTTTAAAGTAAACTCTTAATATTTTAATATCAACAATACAAAATTTGTTTTTAATTATTGCCTCCAAATTTTGTATTTCATACTTTTGGCTGTAGCTTCGGAACAAATTTGGCGCTGCTGCCTAAATAGTGGTTTGTCGAAATTTATTCTATTTTAAGTCGACGCTATGTCGATATATTTCGCCCTCGAGTGGTGTGTATTTGTCCACTTAAGCTGATTGCGGTTTTATTATCACAGGCTTATTCAGGCCTCCCAACAGGTTGGCATCAAAAATTTGCCGATTGAGAAAATGACATTTCAACTATCACATTGCCATGAAATTTTGAATGTATCATGTGCGTTCGGATCTCAACCTGTTGATTTTACCCAACATCTTGCCAACATTTGGCTTACCTGAATGCACCTGATTTGTTTAGTGATTTTTGATGTGAAAATATCTTTAAAACCGCCTACTTCATGTTTTGTTAAATTTGTCGATATGAAAACATCTATGGTGGCGGGTGACGGCAAGTTTTGATACTTCAAACAATTACACATTTTGAGTTTCTAAGGAAGGGCCGAGGAAATTGAAGTTACAGTGGGTCTAATTGGAACTTTCTCACAGCAATTTACTGGGTGATTCTTAACATTTATTCTTGATTGTTATTACTGAGCACCCTACAAAAGTGATGCGAACTTCCAGCGAATTCTTGTTTAGAAGCACTCTTGGACTCCCATACAAATACAAATGTTTTCACATAAATGTTTTGGAAGTTGAGTTACAATTATAAAACAGGGCGATTAGAAGAGAGTAATAAAAACACTGTTTGAGTATATTAAAATGGTTTGTTGAAAAATGGTTTAAAACTACTGATCTAGAATTTGGATTACACTACAAACAAACAAATTATTCAAAACAAAACACTTTCCAAATGATTATAAGTTTAAGCCCTCAAGATTTTTTTTTTTTTAGTTTACCCCACGTGTATATAGCTGATACAAGACATCTTGAACACAACACATTGTAAATTTCATTTTACTGTGCTCTGTCTAAGCTTTAGCTATCTCTGATGATTAATTTATCTTATTATTATTTACTAATCTTGAATAGGCTTGTCACGTCATGTTTTATTTATCATCATCCCGTTATTATATTTTTGTGCTTAAGATAACACAAAGTACTTATTTTTATACATTACGAGTTTGTTCCTATATTCGAAGACAAAAGATTCCAGTGTATTGTTTTAATAAATAGTGGTATTGTGTTGATACCATAAAAAATTGTTCAGTAATTCTAAGAAAGCAGGAGTTTAGGATACAAACCCATAATTTTTGGAATGTTTGGTGAATTCAAGAATCAATACTATACGACCATTTGTTGTAATTAAAAAAAAAAAAAATCTCTATAGTTGTTCCGTATGATGAGATCTAATGTTTAGAAATTTTTTTTTTAGTGAATTTAATAACCTTAGTTCAAGGGATTGCTGTCGGGTGGTCATCACCAATAATACCGATCTTGGAAACAGATGAAACACCTTTGATATCCGGAAAATTAAATGAAATTCAGGTGTCATGGGTGGTGGCCTGCTATAGTTTTGGTGCTTTTATCGGAACATTTGTATTTGGTTATACGGTCGACAAATATGGCCGCAAGAAATCAATGCATATTCCAGCGATGACATATATTTTGGCGTGGTTATTCATTATATTGGCAAAAGATGCTTATTATTTATATATTGGACGAATTCTCTCTGGATTCGCTGGCACCTCAGCTTTTATTGTCGTACCTATATATGTCTCGGAAATTTCCGATGATAAAATACGTGGTACGCTAGGTTCGTTTCTAATGTTAATCACAAACACTGGTGTACTATTAACATTTATAGTTGGTATACATATGGATTACTATTGGATACCGTGTATTGGGATTTTTTTCACAATATTATTTATGGCCGTATTTTTACCAATCCCTGAATCGCCAAGCTATTTACTATCACAAGATAAATACGAAGAGGCTGAAAAGGCGTATCGATTTTTTTACGATATCAAAACAGAAGACGATGCTTTGGCAATGGAAAAATTCATACAAGCAAAAGAAATTCATGCAAAACGGAAAATTATACGAAAAAAATTTTTGAACACAAAAAATGCGTCAAAATTTGATAAGGCGACGAGGCGAGCAATTTTGATAACATGTGTCATAATATTGATGACACAAATGTCGGGCGTATTTTTGATTTTAAATTATGCGACCGATGTTTTTGAAGAGGCCGGATCAAGTTTTAGTCCCGAAACATCTTCAATTATAGTAGCGATTATGCAATTATTTGGAAATTGTTTGTCAACTATGCTAGTTGATCGTGTTGGACGAAAAATTTTACTCAAATTATCGTCCATATTTACCGGAATAAGTTTGGTCATGTTGGCCATATTCTTTTATCGAAAAACTAATAACTATCGGGTTACAAGTCTTGGATGGTTACCCGTTGCCAGTTTATCTGGTGCTGTATTTTCATCATCGTGGGGTATCTCAACCATACCGTTCATTTTAGCCGGTGAAATTCTTCCACAACGATTACGGGGTATAGTACTCTCGAAATGTATACTTCTACTTTGGGTGATTGCTTTCATCTTACTAAAATTCTACGATAATTTAACAGAACGATTTGGATTTCATGGATTTTTGGGAGCATTTGCGGGTTTTTGTTTTTTTGAGGCGATATTCATTTCCTACTATCTTCCGGAGACAAAAGGCAAAGATTTTAGTACGATACGAAAACGGTTAAGGGAGCGCGGAGATTACTTATGATACTGTTTAATTTGCAGATTTTTTTTTTTTTGTTTAATTTAACTTTAAGAATAATAATAGGAATGTTTAAGTTTAATGTGTTTTAATTTTTAATTACTAAATTATTTAGAAATTTTGTATTAAATAAATGAGGCTTATTGTTATCTGTACTGTTCCCATTTATTATTAGGCTGCCTTTTTCAAAACATATATTATAATAGTCTTAATTAGGCTTCGGTTCAATGCCATAAAATGATATTCTAAATCATTTAAATGTTTAACAACAGATGACGCTTTCTTCTGCTTCAGAAGCCTGTTGTACATTTCTACATAGTCAAAGGTATTTGTTAAAAAGATAACTTTGTACAACCTGGTTGTAATATAGATGATGCTTCTATAAAATCTTTATGAAATAGTTCACCGACGATTTTATTCGGTCGCAAAAACCACTGAAAAATTTACTGACACGATCAGAATTCTTGAAACTGATCGAATTTTATTTTCATCACAACCAACTTCACGTTATGGTAAATAAATTTACGTCAAAATTTTATGTTTTATTAAGTGTACATATTGCTTTCGGAGAAAGAAATTTGTTCATATGTTTTCATGTTATCTCATGTATTCATGATTTCTCAAGTGTCGTCACGTCTTTTGGCAGGTATTACAACTAAAAATTTGCTAGACCTTCTTTTAACCACCAATTTCTTTTTGGTTTAGCAATTGACGATTGCACGTTTGGAATAAGCGCCTCTCGTGGATGGAAAAACGCATTATGAATTAATTGAATTTTACAAATCGCACAATTAAAATTATGTTTGTCCTATGTCATTGGTTTTAGTATTTAGTGAAAGATCTTAAATATCGCCAAACCAAGTAAATATTTCAAAATTTGGGACGTTTTGATTTTGATTGATTGTTTCATTTTTAATAACAAGCAATCTTTAATGTCAAATAGCAATGTCCTTTAAAAGATATTCACTAGGTGGACGAGAGGCAATGCAACTATTGCTAGTACAAAATAAACAGATTTGTTCTCAACATTCTGTAAAATTCTAAAATAAAAAATATGTTATAAGTTACTCGTTGGGAATTTGTGTCTAATTTTCCGATTGAACATCAGTTCAGCGGGTGGTCTCAATTTAGTGGAGTGTGGCGGGCGGTTACATGTACCTCGCTAGTCCCCTTTTCTTCTTGGCACTTATCCGTTTGCTTTCCTACATAGGTTACCGATCCAATTGGTGCTAATAGGGAACCGTTTCTTTAAGGCCATTATTATGGGTGTCAAAATACCGTTTAAACCCATTTTCCTCAAATGGCCGTTCGTTATTGTAAGGGAAAACATTACTTCACTTCTTTTAATCGTAAATTAACGACTATAATATCTCTAACATTAAAAAGGTAATACCAAAAGAAACCGAAAAAATTCATTGGTAAATTTTTACTCGGTCCCAAGGGTAATTCCTTTAAATATATTAACAACTCTGATGCCAAGCACTGATCGATCATTAGTATAACATTTTGGTAACAATTTTTCCCACCACACTTTTACAGTTAGTCAGGGTGTTCTTTTAATTAATCTGGCACAACGATTCCAGAGTACTGTTCTTACTCGGTAAACTTGAATGGTACGGAAAACCCGTCTCGAAGTTTAATGGCTTTTGGTTCAGTGTGTAATATAATTCAACTAACGTAGCAATCAGCATATAAAAAGTAGCTGAAACTTGCTTTTGGTGCACTTGAAGCTGCGTACGTGGTACAATTCTGGTGAAAAATTTATGCCACGAAGTTAGCTGAATCAGGTAAATTATTCCCAACTAGAACAATAAAATTGACCAGGGTTACCAACATAACGTTACCAGGGCAAACATTTTGGTTCGCAGGGCACAAATTTAATTCGCAGGGTTACGAACCTAGCAACCAATTGGTTGCGTATTCAACTCATGTGAATAACTTCGTGCTGTACATTTTTTCACCAAAAATGTAACATGTACAGACATTGAACGATGGCAGTATAATGTTTCCAACATAGCATCAAATTTGACCGCTATCTTCACCGCTATTAACCGGGGCTTGTTCACGAGCCCATTGGTAGTCCAATGGGATTGTTCGATTTTTGAAATATGGCCAATTATCCTGTAACTTGGCTATTTTTTAACCGATTTTGATGAAATTCGACAGGTATGATGTAAATGCGATTGTTAATCGATTTTTGGATGAAGTTTATGAATATGGAAAATTGGCTTGCTACTTGGCTATTTTTAACCGATTATGATGAATTTCGACTGGTAATGAGTTGAAAATGGGATTTTTAAATGATTTTTAGAAAATGGTCGATTAGCTTGTAACTTGGCTATTTACAATATTAACCGATTATGATGAAATTTGACAGGTACGATGGAAATGGGATTCTTTAATAATTTTCAGATGAAATTAATGGAACTTGGTTATTTCGAAAACGATTTTGATGAAATTCGATATGTGTATGATGGGGGTTAGGTACGAAATCTTGTTTTCCAAAATCTTGTTTTTTTATAAATTCTGGAAAATGGGGATTTCGGTTACAAAACGAAAATAACCAAAAATATAAATTCTGGAAAATGGGAAATTTACTTCGGGGACGTAGGAACCGGGATCAGCAAACATGTCGAACTGCGTGCCGCACGTAAGATCGAATTATGTAGAAGCTATTAATGACACGTATTAGTGATATGTAGCTGCCCCCCCCCCCCGCCCCCCCGCTTAGCCCACCGTAGGAATTTTTTGCGAATTTAACATTGCGAATTTATTATTTAATAAATAAGTATAAATAAAAAACCAGTTTTTGGAAAACAAGATTTCGAGCCGCTCCCGTAAGATGGAAGTTGGATTCTCAAATGATTTTAAGAAGGAGTTCTAGAATATCAACAATTAAGATGGAAATAATGGTGATTAATGATGGATATGGTCATGTTGATTAAGATGATGATGGTGATGATGATTGTTGTGGCAGTGATTATCATGTAGTTAGTGATGATGGTGGTGGCTATCATGATGATTATGATGGTCATGGCTATCTTAGTTATTTTTTAACCGATAATGGTAAAATTTAACAGTTGCTAAAATGATTTTTAGGTAAAGTTCTAGAATAAAGAAAATCGGAAAGTACCTTGGCTATTTCTTTTATAGAAAGAGCGGTAAATTCCCCTTTTCCAAAATATTTTTAAAGAATTTCTCTCCGTTTTTCTACTAATAGATGGCGTAATTTTTTTATATGTACATATTGTCTGAATCTGGTAATACACGTTTTGCAAAGTCTCTTCATGACCTTCAAAACTTCCAATCGTCATTTGCGAGAAGCTTTGTTGTATTTTTTACTGTAAAGAAAAGCGCTGCTGAAAGTCATCGTTTACTTGTAGAAGCTAACGGTGAACATGCTTTTTCTGGTAGTATGTTTAGAAGGTGGCTTAGGCTAGTGTTCGTCAAACTGGGTTCCACGAATCCCTAGGGTTCCGCTAGATGTATCAGGGGTTCCGTGAAAAAACATGGATTCACTTTGCAACTGGACGAATCAACAGATGTTGCTGGATTACCAGTTCTGATAGTAACATTTTAAATAAAACACTTGTTTAATATTTCGCAAATTTGAGATATAATTTATTCTCAATCGATTTCGACTTGCTAGGTCATCATCAGGAGTTAAATAACAGTTTAACAAAAAACACACAAAGATTAACAATCATAAAAAAAAATTTTTTTAAAAATATATATAACTAAAATTTTAACCATAAAAATAAACTAATTCAAACCAAAAATATAAGCAAATTGAAGAAAAAAGGCATAACATCTATCATAAAATAATTTAGGGGTGCGAGTAGAAATAAAAGAGAGAATAAAAGAGAAATAAAAGAGAAATAAAAGAGAATATTATTTTATGAAGGCCGATTATGAAACAACACAGGATCAGTGAGGGGTGAAAATCGAATCTCTCTTTGTTCATTTAAGATATCTTGGTTAAAAAATACAGCTTTCCTAATTTCGTACGATTCTAGGGTGATGGGGAGGTGCGTGAAGAAACAGCTGAACTGTCGCATGTCCAATACGTGAGACAGAAGACAAAAATTGCTAAATTGCGCAACCGAAATTTTCCTGAGATGCAACCACCAAACAGCAATAGCGCAAGTTCCACAGATGACTTTCACTTTCATTTTCATCCACATGAACCATTCACTGTTGCGCCTCATCTAGAAGTTTTTTGTTAATTTTTTTTGTTTTTTTATGTGTATTTTGTGTTAAATAATATGTACCTACGTTATATGGAATAAACTGATTTGTTTTTTTTTTGACTGAATAGGAGGGTTCCGCTGCAAATTTTATATAGAAAAAGGGTTCCTTGGGATGACAAAGTTTGAAGAACGCTGGTTTAGGCAATTTGAAGAAGGTTTACTCGATATTGAAGACTACACAAGAATTGGCAGAAGCATTGAGCTTTGATCAATCCGTTGTCAGTAAACGTCTACAAAGAATGGGGATGGTTCAAAATTTTTTGAATTGGAATGTCGAAAAATCACTTCTGAAATGCTTCTTCAAAGAGAACAAAGAAAGGGTTTTCTGCATCGACTTGTGACTAGAGATGAAAAATGGAATTACTACGAGAATCCTAAATGTAAAAATGCTTATAGGTAAACCCTGGTGAAGCTCATTCATTGTGATAAGGTTATTATGCTCTGTATTTGGTGAGATATGAAAGGCGTTGTATGTTACGAGCTACTGAAACCTTCTGAAACTATTAATGGCGAAGTCTACCGACGGCAATTAATACATTTCAAGCGAGCAGTTCAAGATAATCAACCAGATTTGGAGAATAGACACAATAAACTGATTAAGCAACATAACAACGGGAAACCACGTATTGCAATAGTCGTTAAAACCTACCTAGAAGAGCAGGACTGAGAAGTTCTATCCCACTATTTATTCCGGTTCACATCTTATGAAAGAATCAAAAATTGGCTTGACGCCTTTGAAACATGTTTTGCCTAAAAAATGGGCAAATATTGTGGCTTCTGATGGAGCATACTTTGAATAATGTACCATTTTTATATACTTGCTAAATAAACATGTAATTTTAACCAAAAAAAAGAACTTACTTTTCCATATACCTAATATATTACTGGAAAGAGCAGTTAATCCCCCCTTTTCCAAAATATTTTGAAAGAATTTCTCACAATTTTTGTCCAGAATATGTCTCGGCTTTCAAATCAATTCGTTCGCCTCATAAACATGCACTTGCATTACACAATATATAAATTAATAAAGTAGGCATTTGATTATAAATCAATATTTATACGCAAATGTCAAAATATAGTTTATTTTTATAAAAGTAGATGGTCTATCTAAGAAATAATACGCATACTAAGATTTCCAAATTTATTTTAGTAAATATACAAAACCCAAAAAATGTTTTTAAACCCAATATTCGAACCATAATAATGTATTTGCTGTCAAATAGTAAGGTTTTTTGAGCCAAGACTCAATCCAAAAAGTGTAGTTTACCCTTAATTCCGCTTTTTAAAAATGGCGTTTTCAAATGGTATGCTCTACTAATTGTGTGCCAGAATAAGATACGAAGTTTTCAACAAATTTTTATTATTTTAAATATTAACAATGTTTTTACTAAAATAAAATCATAAGAAAAGCAAGATGTCAGATGTGGTGAATTTAATTATAATATTCCAAGGCCAGCTCCTTTGCAAGCTATTAAAAGTGATGATAATCGAAAAAATTCGAAGTATTTGAGTTGAAGTATTTTCTCTTCCAGAGAAATGTCAACCAAAGGCAAGTATTATTCTGTTGTCTGCTATTTATTCTAAGGCGAAAACAAAACATATACAAATTCGAATTAGTAAGATCACCAGCTACAGTATTACAGTAACGCACTAACACAAACAGACAACCGTCGTGTTTGTTGACCTTTAGCTCTTACTAATAATGTGGATTTCGATTAACCAAATTGAATTGCACTCAGTGCAAAAAGTGTAATTTTTTTACCCTGGAAATATTCGATTGACCAAATAAAATTGCACTGACAGCTACACCAGTGCAATTTCGTCTACTCCAGTTTTTTTGGTAGTTTTACCCCTCTTTTTACAAATGCACTAAACAGTACTGTCATTGTGCTGTCATTTTCGATTTGACTGGTCGTTTTAATATGGTTTGATAGATAACAAAACACAATTCGGTGTTTATGTTCGATTGACGAAGAAATTGAGGTTACACTTCCAAAGAGGGGTAAAAAATCAATCAAAAACGACATTACTAAAAGAGTGTTACCCAATTTATGTTGTAGTGAATTTCGTATAAAAATGTTACCGCATATAAAAAGAGAGTATACTTCAGTTTTTGATGGAGATTTAAGTGGATGTATTCGAGATTTTGAGGTTAATATCCAATTAGTGGATGAACTGATTCCCATATGCCATAAACCGTATACGTTACTGTTTAGTGTAAGAGAAAACGTCGAAAAAGAGTTGGATGATATAATTCAGAAAGATATATAGCCCTAGTGACAACATCGGATTGGGCTTCACCTATAGTAGTGGTTCCAAAAACAGGCAATGAAATACGCATATGTATCGATTGTTCGGTTACGGTAAACAATTATGTTCGTTCACAACACTATCCGTTACGTACTCGTATTATAGATGAAGTATTGGCAAGTTTAGCAGGCAATAATTATTTTGTGTCGAACGATTTAAAGGGTGCATATACTCAATTAAAACTATCTGAAAATTCACAGAAATTGGTGACTATAAATAAGAGGCTTCCATTTGGTCTTAAACCAAAGCATCAATATTTCAGTCAGTTATGGATCAAATTCTACTGAAAATACCGGGGGCATTTTGTTACATTGATGATATTCTAATAGGAGGTAAAAATTATTGGGATAAATGCAATTTATTTGTTGAAAAGTTAAGGTATCTAGTTCATGAGATTTCCGCGAAGGGTATTAGTTCATGTCAGAAAAAGTTAAAAGCGGTCGTAAAAGTACCAGTTCCAAGTAACGTTTCAGAATTAAAATCGTTTATAGGATTGTTGAATTATTATTCTAAATTTCTGCCTAGATTAAATGACAATTGCAGCGTTCTATAAAAGTTATTGTGTAAAGATAGTCAATGAAAGTGGGATCAGGAATGTCAAAAGGTTTTGATGATTGTAAATAGGCGTTAGTGAATAGTGCAATTTTGGAACATTTTGACCCTAAAAAACCAATAGTTGTGGTATGCGATGCTAGTGATAGAGGTATAAGTGGTATTCAATGTCATATTGTGGATGGTATCGAAAAACTAGTGTTTTTCATATCACGAACAATATCAAAAGAGGAAAGAAATTATCCTATTTTGCATAGAGAAGCTTTGGCTGTAGTTTTTTCTTTAGAGAAATTTTACAAATATATATTTGGACATCATGTGGTTGTGTACAGTGATCATAAATCTTTAGAAAGCATTTTGTCAAAGAAAAAATGTCAATCTAGCGCAATCGCTACAAGGTTGCAAAGATATATATATATATATATATATATATATATATATATATATATATATATATATATATATATATATATATATATATATATATCGTTTATCTATTTTCGATTTTAATATTAGGTGTCGTAAAGGTAGTGAAAATGGCAATGCTGACTGTTTAAGCAGATTACCAATAGAAGGTAATGCATCAGAGGACGATATTAATGAGGAAAGGTTTACGGACCTCTCGGTTGTGGGTCTTGTATTTGGTAACTGTTAAACCCACAATTTTTGTTCACCTCTCCTTAAAGCATATCTGACTCCAGATTGTGATATGTGCTGCTTGTGTGTTGCCTCTGGGTGTAGAACCAGCGTACCCTTATCCTGCCGTACAAGGCCACTCGGCGTGGAGCACTTGAGGAATCCGCTTGATTAACAACACAATTTCTATTTTTGGTTTACTATTTCTTTTTATTTCCTTTTAAGGACATGTATTTTTTATTATACGGTTTTGTACTTGTAGATAACAATGTAGGATATCTTTTTTAGAGGGACTATATTTTTCATCTCTTGCAAACAAAAACTTAATAACTGACATTTTTAATTTTTCCAAAAGTACGTGATTACATTTTTTAATTTTGTTACCGCTTTTTACCCAATGAGCAATTTCTACGGATTACGACGTGTGTGTGTGTGTGTCATTGGGTAATTCGCCACAGGTTATTTCAAATACATCAAGTGGAAAAGATTCCATTCAAATTGATATTGCATCAGTAGGAAAAGAAACAAGCAAAGATAAAGTTTTGGTAAAGTTAATGGATTATATTTCGAACGGTTGGAATGAATTCCAAGAGATTATAAGAATTATTATATGCAAAATGAATTTTTATCCATAGAAAAAGGTTGTGTATTATACCCTGGAAGGTTGGTTATTCCAAAAACCATGCAAGAGGATGTGTTAAGTTTGTTACATATAAATCATTGTGGAATGGGTAAAATGAAAACTTTAGCTAGAATATATGTATTTTGGGAAGGTATTGATCGAGATATTGAGCAATATGTTAAGAAGTGTCATTCTTCTCAGGTCACACAAACGAATAAGCGCAATAAAGTGTTTATAAATTGGCCAGATGTACAATATGTTGTGAAATGCCCATATACACATGTGCCATTACACAACATTACATAATCTCTAAAGATAATAAAATAGAACATTACTAAAGATAATAAAGTAGAACATATTAAGGATAGTTTTAAAATTGAATTCTAGGAAAATAATTTAAGCGATAAGAAAAGGGTTGACAAAATTAATTAATAAAGTAAAATCCGTTAACAATAAAAAATAAATAAAAATCATGAAAATACAAATTGATATTTCAAGAACACGTGCATATAGAAATTAAATAAAAATCAAATCAGCGTAAAGCAATATTTGTAAAACACAAAATCAATTGTAAAATTAATTATTTCGTAATAAAAAACGACCCAAAATAAAAACGACCTAAATTTTATGACGGGCAAGTAAAATGCCGCATCAATGAAAATTATTAATTAGGTCTTAGAACATTGTTAGTGTAAAGTAGTATGTAAATTTAGTATATAAGAACAGAAAATTTTCATGAAATTATCAGTTGTATTAAATATTTCAAAATAGTCACTCGTATTCAATATTTCAAAAAGGACTCGTAATCAAAAATCTTGAAGAAATCAGTTGTAATCAATATCTAAAATTAATCAATTGTAATCCAGTATACAAACCAGCTATTCAGAAACATAAATAAAAATAAAATAATAAACCGCTGTAGTATTCATTAAACATTGTTGAAAGCAGAAGTTCCAGTCATCAGACAAAATTAGTAAGTATAACAAAAATACTAACTCAAAAGGCACCACGTGCAATAACCCAGTCTATCTAATTCCTACATGGCAAAGTAGGAAAGTAATTGAAGTAGGGTGCAAACCCAGTAGATTACTAAATAGCCGGTTATTGTGTACGCATTTCTCCAAGTAACATTAAACATTCTCCTGACGTAACGAAAATTCACTTAGGACATAGCCCCCACCCGTGGTAAGCGCTAAGTGAATTAACACGACCAATAAAACATAGAACATCGGTAACAAGCCCAAACCAGCTTACCAAACATTCGCGAAGTAAACACACATAAAGTTCCCAATATTAACAATTCTTCTAACACAGAATATTACAACAAAATATACACAATATTAACACTGTAAACAGTCCAGGCACACCACAGAGAATATATCACAACAATAGTCACAATATTCACAATATTGTCAGGACAATATTCACAATATCTAACAGAGAACATCAAACACACAATATTCACATTAAACAATTCTTCTATTAAACATACATTCACAATACACATATCTATTAAACAAACATATATTCACAATATCATCACTGGATATCATCATTATATATTCACAATAAATATCCATTTGAAAGAATCCATTTCGAGGGTAAGAATTTCTAATATTAATAGACGTGTATAGTAAGTAGGTGGTTAGAAGTAGTTCTCATGCGAGGAACTAATGCGAATAAAGTTATAGAAGAATTAGATGGTATTTTTAGAACGTTTGGTTTTCCTGTTGAGTTGGTATCGGATAACGGTCCGCCATTTAACAGTTTTCTGTTTAACGAATTTTGTAAGACTAAAAGTATCAAGTTGACACATACACCGCAAAAAAATATGTTTTGGATTTTAAGAAATCAGGGAAAAGTATTGATTTGAATAAGGCCGTTAAACAATTATTGAGGAATTATAATAATCTGCCATGTACGGAAGAAAATATAATTCGGTCTCACCATATGTTTAGTTTTAAGCCAAGAACCAAATTAGATTTATTAAAAATTAAAAATTAAAAAAAAAATTGCAATTGAGATACCAGAAGAATCAAATGCAAAGCAAACATATCACAAGATAAAGAGGAGAAGTAGTTTTATATTTTGATACAAGAAATCGGGATGACTATATAACATGGGTTAAGTCAAAAATTTTAGAAAGAAAGAGTACAGTTATATAAAGTATTTTAGTTAATAATAGAACAAAAATAGCTCATGTAAATCAATTAAGAAAGTCAATTTTAAAAAATCATTATGATGATGAAAATGATTTCATTTCAATAGCGTCGGGTCAGGAAGATTTTGGAAATAAAAGCAGTTTTTGTGATGGTCAAAATGAAGCTAGCCATGATAAGGAGTTGAACGAAGCTCTACGTAAGTCAAATAGAGTACGTAGACCTGGAGTACTTTGTATTAAGATGATTATTCGTTTTTATTGATTGGCAATGTACGAGTATATATAAATATGTATGTAATTAATTTAGATTTATATTATATGTATAATTTTAGTTTTATCTTAAAAAGGAAGATGTCGTATATGTTGATCTTTAGCTCTTACCCAAGTATAACAAGATGGAACTGAATTTGACAGTTCCAACAAATGTTCTATTTTTCTCCATAAGCAATGGAAGTGATGGAAATGGTTTATTTTTATTTATCGTAGTAGTATGTGTGCGACTCCATTTCTATGTCCCTCGTATATACAAGGGCGATCAACGTAGTTTCTTTGTTATTTTTGGCAAGTGAAATTAATTATTTTTGCTTTTGAGCTTTTTTGTGGTAATGTAATTTAAATTTTTTGTAAGTAAATAAATAATACCTATACGGTGTAAAATTTTTAATACTCATAATCATAATTCAATAATTAAATAAATCATCAAGCACAGTCCATCAGCCCAACAGTTCACATTGAAAGGTCGTCAAGAGAATTTATCAGCCAAAAATTTTAATGTTATTATTTATTTTTAATTTTATTAAATGGTTAACAGATTTTTAGCAACTACCAAATACACAACTGATCATGTTAATTATATTCTTAATTTTAGAATGTGCAAAATCAAAATTCAACCAAATAGCAAAAGATGACTTCCACAACGTAAACGATTAGATAGCAAAAACCAAAAAACAAGAAAATGTTCCTCCCAAGTACTTCTTTAAATATACATATGCATTTTTATCAAATTCATACAAAAAACGATTCTTTTATTTAACACGGAAAATATTGAAATAAGTATATTTTTCAATCTAACCTCAAATTACTGATTCCCGCCAAATTCTATTTTGAATACATACATACATACAATCAAACATATTTAGTTCCATTAGTTTAGGGTTTTTGTTCCACTTTTCAAAGGAAAATGTTATAATAAAATGGAACTCAAATGTCGTTCTCAGTTCCAAAAAAAGTTCCAGAAAAACAAGAATATATTTGAAGTAGTAACACTTTGGTACTTACTAAAAGAGTGTTACCCAATTTATGTATTAATGAATTCACATGTAAACGAGGTAAAGAGGACATTAATAAAGAGAAGATACAAGTGAACGGACGTATTGTTTGATTGAGGTGTAAAACACAATAACAACCAATAAAAATAGTTAATATTTTGTTCATCTATTAAGCGTACAATAAAATGTTACTTGTACTTCAATAAATAACATCTCTTGGGGCAATAAAGCGTGAACGCGCGATTATTCCTTTTGGAGAAACCGAATCAATATAAGCGTTCTAGTGTTTTACAATGACTGATGGAGTCAAAGGCTTTCGCAAAGTCAGCATACACCACATCAATTTGTTTGTGTAGCGACCAAATGCAGTCACCAAGTGTAGTCATTAAGTGTAGTCACCAAATCTAATCACCAAATGTAGTCACTAAATGTAGTCACTAAGTGTAGTCACCAACTGTAGTAAGCATGTGTAGTCACCAATTGTAGTCACCAAGTCTAGTCACGAAATATATCGACCAAGTGTAATCACCAAGTGTAGTCATCAACTGTAGTCACCAAGTGTAGTAACGAAGTGTAGTCCTAAGTATAGTAACCAAAAGTTGTCACCAAGTGTAGTTACAAGTATAGTCACAAGTGTAGTCACAAGTGTAGTCACCAAGAGTAGTTACCAAGTGTGGTCACCAAGTGTATTTACCAATTGTAGTCACAAGACGAAAAATTAAACATAAAGTGTGTTTTCTCCCTCATTCAACCAACCGAAAAATCACTTTATAGTGTTACCCCTTCAATATTTCTGTTGGTTATAAAAAAAAGTGTAATCCATATAGCAAAAATGTTTTTACGTTTATTCACTGAAATTTGTGTGTACACTTTTATTGTGTACAAAATACAAATAGATTCGAAAATAAACGTAAATGAAATTGGATTTTATGTGTCGCGTGCCGATACTCAGAGGAATATGGTTTACGTTAATTCATTTGTTGTTCATGAAACTTAATTATGTACATGGTTGTATCATGTACAAACAAATTTGATAACAACTGAATAACGTAAATGTAATGGTAACTTGGGTTGCAGTTTTTATTCTATAGGTATAGGGGATTGGGTATATTTGATAACGGGGAATGACAAGTGCCCGTTACAATCTCGAAAATAAAATTTTAATTTTTTCTTTTCCTCTTACACGTTTCTTTTTCCATACTTTCCTTTATTTGTGGTCGAGTCGACACATTTTGGTATCTAATCTTTGTCGTAGTCTGATTTAGAAAAATGATAGGCCATAATGTTGTTTTATTCGAGCAAACTGCGATCGCAGTAAAACACTAGCATAATTGAAAATGGGGTACAATTTTCATCGAAAGTAATGGTACAACATGTTACCCCTAGCATTACTCTGTCTCGTTTACCGTTGACGAATTGTTTCATTGATACTTATCGCTTGTTCAATCTTGCGATCAACGTCGTTTTGTTTTGGTTAACTTTATTTATTTAGTCCGATTAAATAGACGAATGTACAGGAGCGGATTGCGAATGTTTATTGGGTTTCTATTCGTCATCAACTTTTCAGATAAACATCAAAGAGGATTAACAAGCACTTCTATGGTAGTAGTTCCCCAAACTTTTTACAAATTTTGTCAATTATAATTGAAATATATACAAACCAATTTATTTAAAACTTTAAATAAAGTTCAAGGCTAAGGCAAAGAAGTAATAAAATATCTATAGCCTTCTCAGTTGGCCAACTTTTATTATCACCAAAGTGGGACTGAGAAAATTAATCAAAAGTCATTCGTTTGATTACCTTATCAAGTTATTCATTCACGGTCACAGTTTTTTTTTTAATTTTTACAATTTTAAATTCAAATCAGTCACGCCAAAAGCGGGCAAAAGTGTGTTTCTAATTAAGCAAAATTTTCTGCAGATTATTTTATTTCTAGTGCATATTAATTTGTGATTCAGTGACTGCAAGTCTGTTCTAAATTTATTAGATTTTACAGATACTTTGGTATTAAAAATTTTAAAATGTCGGCTGGCTTTCAAACTGTGGAAGTTGAAAAAAATGTGTTATACGGAGGGGGTGAGATGGTTGATTATACATCTGTGAAATCTCTGGGGCACTTTTTAATCGATTTACTGAAGAAACAGGAAGATAAAGTTGGATATGTAAGCAAATGATTGATCATTTATAGTTGCAGATTAAAAATGTTACTTGATATTTTAGATAGATGCTATCACCGATAAGCGTATCACATTCAGGCAGATGTTAAATGACAGCATTGAAATTGCAAAATGTTTTCGGGCGGCCGGATTAAAAGCAGGTGATACAATAGGAATTGTTAGTGAAAACCGTTTAGAGTTTGCGGTACCTTTATTTGCGGCTTTTTTTATTGGCGTGACTGTAGCACCAATGAATGCAACATATACAGAGCGTAAGTGTATCTAGAAATAGTATTTTATTGACATAACACTGCTGCACTTTTATATGTGATATATATTACATTCCAGTTCTGGTAATTTTCTCTAACTAACATGAGCCATGATAAAGCATTTTTGGTATGTTTTATCTCTTAACGAAAAGTATCTGTGACTTGTAAATACTTGCAAATTTTATAATAATTACAGTATGTATAAAGATTGTATTATTTATTTACTGATAACACGCTCTTATGAAATTATGAAATGTCACTTTAAAAATTATAAAATTGTTGTACATACATGTGTACTTTGACCCAGAAAACAGTTCAAAAAATTTAAGTAAAGTAAATTTCATTGAGAAAACAAATTTAATCGGCAGTACCACTATGTGTCAGGGTGGCTCCTAACTTTAGGGTAAATTTTCAAATATTTTTTTGGTAACACTTTAGCCAAACAAATAACATAAAAAAAAAACTTTACGAAATATGTCATAATAAAAAACGTCATACATATACGAGTACGTTATTGTGTTATCTCTAGTAATAATTAAAAAAAGATTATTAGGTTTGCTGGTGGTGGTTCAAGTTATCAAGTTATAAACTTGTTCACTTCTAAAAACAAAAAAATTCCTTCAATCACTTTAAAAATTCTTTAGAGAAACGAATTAAGCAAATTTCTTACAAATTTAATTTGGAACATTTTGTACTTAATTTTGCACACAATGCAGCAGCCACTTTCAAAATTCAAATTCACTGGAATCTCCCAATTTATTAAAAATAAAGTAAAAAATTGAGCTTTCACTTCGATCTGTGAATCGAAATACACTATCTGCCCTAAAAAATATCCTGCGTTCATTAGCCATTTGTCTCTCCCCCCCCCCCCAAACACCATTTCGTATTACATCTGGAGTTGGTGTTTGATCGGACCTACTTTAATATATTTTATTTATCTTTTCAATTCTTCATCCAATTATAATCTTATGGGCAGAAGTAAAACACATGTTCTGCATTCTCTCGCCATGGTAAGTATACTGTGTAGATTTATATCATTTGTTGATTTAATTCTTTACGCAAATTTGCTCAACTCTTGATGGGACTAATGTTACTAGAGCACTCACTAGTTTAAAATGCACGGCTATGATTACACCACCGCCCGATTTTTAAGAGCTTAGTACAGGTTAAGTAGCGCCCTTTCATTTAGCAAATCATCTTCAATGGGCGCGAAATATTTAAATGAATCCATGTGTCTCGATATTGTAACAATTGCATGTGATAAACTACTAAATAGTTCATTCGGATGTTCTTTGTACATATAACATTTATTGACGTTAGTCCTTGTGCCTCGTGAATCGTTAAGAATTTGAAAGTTAGATAATATGTATTATCTAGAATTGGTAGTGTTGAGATATTTGGTGGTAATTTGAAGAATTCCATTGATAAATCAATAACGAATTTTTTAGTGCTGACATCTGGATAAAATTCTTTTAGTGCTAAAGTAACATCAATAGGACATCTGTATGTAACCTTTAATTGCTCCGAATTCGTTATAAATTTGCGTATTAACATGATGTAATCTGTCAATATATGGAATTTGATTTTTATCTGTAGTCTAATATAACCGACATATATCATCATATATATTCATCAATAAATACCGTATCATAATTTCGGGTTCTATCGGTTATAGTTTAATACAATTTTATTAAAATCAGTCTTCTCAGTTTGGAGATCCATCATAACTTCAGTGCCCGCCGAGCAGAAAACATATCTTTATGTCAGAAAAGAATTTGTGGATTTACATGATTTGACTAGGTATTCACCGTCAAATCCAACCTGATGATTAATAGTAGTCTCCTCAGGGTATTTATTGTTCTGGTTGATATACATAAATGAAGATGTGTGCCGATAGTAAAGAAGAAGCTGCGAAGGGCATCATATAGCGGCACGTTATTTCCATAACAAAGAGTTCTTGCAGTAGGAATCAGCAGATGTATCAACATAAAATAACCTGGTTTTAAAAGGAGAATCGTTCATAATGGTAGACTTCAAAAATTTGGGGACTCACCATTAATCGTTGTTATGTATATTAAACGGTAGATGTAAAACCCATTTCATATTGGGGCAAGAGCAGTTTGTAACGTAATCCAAAGTTAACTTCGGCTTCTCTACATCGCAATTACTATCAAGATTGAGTATAAATGATTCACTTTTCTGTTGCTACAAATATGTCTTCAAAGTGTCCAACACATAAATTAAATCTGTACAGTTTGTTTTATCTTGTTAAGTTTGAGAAGAAATCCGCCAGATAAAGTCATACTTTGTAAAATTCTTATTGTAAACATTTTTGCAACCTTTGTCTGCCAGTTTGAGATGAATCCATTTTCTCCTCGGTCTGAGTTTCAGCATGATTTGTTTCATTATTGGTATTCGCTGTTTGCATCGTTTGATATTCTTTCCTTCATAAGAAATGCATTAAGCCCCCATTCCCATCGCACAACACATCTTTGTATTTAACTCAAACTCCTTGATGAATATGCGGCCAAAAGCTTCTTCATCAACACTGATGTCACATGACTTTCTAATTTTCTTATTAAAATGTCTATCACCAAGGCATTCCAGTGTTTTGTCTGGATGCCTATCATTGGATATAGGTTTTCGTTGCAATGTACAGTCTTGTTGAATAAACTGTAGAATTACCGCCATATTATTATTAAATGGGAGAAAAGGAACAAGAAATATCCTTTGCCACAATATATAGTACGTGTAAAACCGGCTCAATTTTAAAATTTCTGTTGTTTTGCGAAATGTCATATTAAAATAAAGCTCGCAGTTAAATGTTCGAAGTGGACGTGTTTTGTAATTGTTTTGTGTAAACACTCAATTGTTCACATCTGAATACTTGTTACTCCCGATTGTTTATGCATTTCATTTTTGCCTAAAAAATGTCAACGAAAAAAAGATTTGTTGAACGCGGTGTGAGCAAGCTAATTCATTGTATTTTATCATTTTACTGTTTCAGGTGAATTGCAGCATGCTTTTGGATTATCAAGACCCACATTAATTTTTACATCGCCAATTACATCTAACAATGTCACCAGGGCTGCATCACAAACAAACCATATAAAAGAAATTATTCAATTTGGAGACATATTAGTTGCCGAAGGTACAATACTGTTTCGTGATTTTATTAAAAAATACAAGGTAAGCATTTCAGATGATACTGTCTTGAGAACGATGAAAATCACGCTACGAAATCTGCTCTTCGCCTACACCCACATCGAATTTATGTAATTTTTAAGTTGCAAATATTATCAAAATAAATAAAAGTAAAAACTTTTTGTCTGCCGAATGCAATTCAAAAATCACATAACTTCATGTTAAGCGATGAAATGATGTATTCTAATCTAAAACCTGTGTATTATGTTATAGGAACCGTATCCATCGGAATTTATCCCGGCTGTGGTAAACATTTTTGAACATAATGCCTTAATTCTTTGTTCATCCGGGACAACGGGCCTGCCTAAAGGCGTACAATTAACGCATTATAATTTATTAACAACATTAGATCAATTCAAGTAAGTTAATTAAAAAAAAAAGTCTAGTAACTTTTAGTAAAAATTTAGTAACTTCTCTTAATTTTCTAGAGACCTACTTACTGAAAGAGCCGAAACTACAAGTGCAGCTAAAATTATGGGCATAATACCATTTTTTCATGCATTTGGGTGTTTAACATTGTTGGGAGTAAGCATTGCTGGTACAGAATTAATCGTTGTACCTAAATTTGAGGAGAAATTATTTCTTGCTTGCATAGAGGTATGCGACACAAAAGTATGTATAATAAATAAAAACTAACACATCCTAAATATTTTCAGAAATATAAACTCACGATGCTGTTCACTGTGCCGCCATTGATGGTATTTTTGGCGAAACATCCCTTAGTCGATAATTATGATTTATCGAGTGTTGAAATAATCTTTTGTGGTGCCGCACCTTTAAGTGGAGACACTGTAAATGCTGTTGAAACACGATTAAAAAATAAAGTAAATATTCGCCAAGGCTATGGTTTGAGCGAAGTAACATTAAGTGTTCTTGGGCAAAAAGATGATATTCGTAAACCGGGTAGCGTTGGAGTATTAACCCGATACACCTATTGTAAAGTGGTTGATCCTGATACGGGTAAAATTTTGGGCAAAAATCAGGCTGGTGAATTGTATTTCAAAGGGCCTCAAGTTATGAAAGGTTATATTGGTAATGATGAGGCAACCCGCAATTCAATAGATAAAGATGGTTGGTTACATACGGGGGATGTAGGTTATTTTGATGAAGATTATCATTTCTTTATTGTTGATCGTTTAAAAGAACTTATCAAATACAAAGCGTATCAAGTACCTCCCGCCGAAATCGAATCCGTTTTATTAACAAATCCAAAAATTAAGGATGCTGCTGTTATTGGTTTGCCTGATGAGGCGAGTGGTGAATTGCCTATGGCGTTTGTTACTTGTCAGCCGAATGTTAAATTAACCGAAATCGAAGTAATAAAATATGTTGAAGGTAAATATTTTATAAATGAAAAATGGATCAACAAATTTAATATAAACAAATATAAATTTTAATTTTTAGAACGTGTCTCATCGGCCAAACGGTTACGTGGCGGTGTTCGATTTATTGATGAAATACCAAAGAATCCCAGTGGAAAAATATTACGCAGGGAATTAAGAGCTTTACTCGCTAAGCCAAAATTGTAATTTATACTAAGTTACATTGTAGAAATGTGTGTGAAAATATTTTAATTTTAAATATTAATTTACCAAATTTATAAAATAAAATACAGTATTGTAAATTGGTTTTTAACTCGAAAATAACACCAAGCTTTAGCAACCCGAAGCCTAAGGGTAATTCATTCCATAACGATTTGTATATGAGCAAAACTCGATGTTTCGTTATATTGAAAATGTCGTTGTTCGTTTCAAATAGATTTCACTGTATGTATATTTGATTTATATGTAAAAAAAGGGAACCGTTCATAATGCCGCGTTTTAAAATGTCGCGTTTTAAAATACCGCGTTTCAAAATGCCGCGTGGTACAAAATGTCGCGTTTTAAAATGTCGCGTTCCAAAATGCAGCGAGGTAAATGTCGCGTGGTACAAAATGTCGCGTTTTAAAATGTCGCGTTTCAAAATGCCGCGTGGTTCAAAACACGCGTGGTACAAAATGACGCGTTTTAAAATGACGCGTTTTGAAAAATCCCTTATAAATCAATACAATATGATGTGAAATAATAAATAATTTAATAAAAATTATTTGAAACAAGCAAATTGTGTTTAAACATATAGTAAAATTTTCCTTCACTGAATGGAAATTATTTATAAATGTAATTTTATGTAATTATAAAGTGGGTCTAAGAAAAAGAACGCAAATGTTGAAATTTATTAGAATATTCCTTCACTAAAATGTTAAAGTTAAGTCCTTATATATTTTCGACGATTTTTTATCGACATTTTAAATCGCGACATTTTGTAACACGCGACATTTTGTACGTCGCGGCATTGTGAAACGCGACATTTTAAAACGCGTCTTTTTGTATCACGCGAAATTTTGTACCACGCGGCATTTTGAAACGCGACATTTTAAGACGCGACATTTTGTACCACGCGACATTTTGTACCTCGCGACATTTTAAAACGCGACATTTTAAAACGCGGCATTTTGACCCGGACCCGTAAAAAAAATGTTCAACAAGTTGTTCTCTCTCTCTCTCTCTCTCTCTCTCTCTCTTTCGAAGGTTGGTGTGCGGTTTTATAGCGGACTGTATAATTCTTTATGTTTTAGTTGTAAGAAAAAAACTCAATCATCAATACGGTTTGTAACTTTTTTTATTATATTTCTAAATTCACAATATGCTTCTGTATAGATAGGCGGACGAACAAGGACTAACCTTTGTTCTTTTCTTTTTTATATAGTTTTTGTTTTTTACACACTGAACTATAATAGTCCATATTATTATTTTGAGCTACTTGTTATTTGACATTCAACTTGATAATTGAATTCGACATTCAACTGTTTTGATTGAACATACCGGCCACCTTGAAATCATTGATTTCAAAGCAACGACAATCCAAACTAGGTGAGTATACACCAACAAGGTGGGTATTGTTAAGTTTATAATACTAACAGAATTAATGACTTAAATATTATACAATACAAATTAAAATATACTAATTACTATAATTCATAACAATATTTTGGTTGGTTAATTCGAGTCAAATATAATAAACTGCATGACAAAAAAAAACAAAATAAAAAAATTAGAAATATCTTTCTTCAGACTCAATTAGATTTTACACGTTTAGGCCACGGATAAATAAATAAATAACAAATATGTACAGCCTGTGTTGGACTAGTTCATTCGAAACCCCTGAACCCACTCGTTTCATCGATGCTCTCATCATTATCGGATAAACTTGTTTCTATAGGTAACACGCAGATTTTAGTAATGGCCCTTTTAAATTCTCCCGTCGCCGTTCTTACTGTTACTACTCGTACGTAATTGTCAGGACCGGGATGGGTTTCTACAACTCGCCCCATTATTCATTTCATCGGTGGGACGTTATCTTCTTTTAACAGTATCAATTGACCGACTTCGACATTAGCACTCGGATTAACCCATTTGTACCTTTGTTGTAACTCTGCGAGGTATTCAGAAGACCATCGCTTCCAAAACTGTTCCAAACAATATTGAATTCGCTGATATTTAGATAAACGATTAAATTTTAAATTACATAGAGACGGTTCCGGTATTGCATTTATTGGACCGCCAATAAGAAAATGTCCCGGGGTTAGTACTAACATATCAAATGGATCACTAGACATTGGGGAAAGTGGTCTCGAATTGAGACACGCCTCAACCTGTGTAACTAAGGTTGTTAAATCCTCGAATGTGCAGTTTATATCCTTTATTGAACGTTTTAAGTGATATTTGGCGCTTTTTACGGCCGCTTCCCACAAGCCACCGAAATGTGGAGACCGTGGCGGTATAGTTCGCCAGTTTATACCTTCTTCATGACAATATTTGACTATTTCATGCTTGTGGTTTTCAGAATCGAAGATTCGTTTCAGTTCCGTCAACTCTCTTTGTGTCCCTATAAAGTTGGTGGCATTGTCACTGAACAGATTTGCACACCGCCCTCTCCGGGAAACAAAACGTCGGAGCGCTGACAGAAATCCTTGTGTCGTCAAGTCATGAACTACCTCTAAATGAGCGGCTTTCATCGTAAAACAAGTAAAAACTGCAATAAAAGCTTGAGTAGTCACATTTGACCGAAACGATGGACGGAGATTAAATGGGCCGCAATAATCTATTCAGACGTTTTCGAACGCACGGGAAGGTTTGACTCGCTCACTGGGCAGTTGACCCATGATCTGCGTAACTGACTTTGGTTTGGTCCTGAAACATAATATGCAAATATGAACAATTTTTCTGCATAGCTGCCTACCACCAATAATCCAGAATCTTTGTCTCAAGAAAGAAAGTAATGCCTGTGGACCTGCATGGAAATTTCGGTAATGTTCCTTACGGGCCAACATAGTTGTGAAAATGTGATTTGATGGAAGCAGCATTGGATGCTTCTGATCAAACGGGAGAAGAGAATTCTCCAATCGGCCACCTACGCGCAATACACCACAATCGTCAAGAAAGGGGTTCAATTTAAAAATTGAACTTTGTTTTTTGATCAAATCAGTTGATTTGAGTTGTTTGATCTCGACATTGAAAACTTCTGATTGAACGGCCTTTACTAATCCTTTAAGTGCATTATCAATCTCTTTAGATGACAACTCATTGACTAATCGATCCTCAACAATGGATTTAGCATTGTGATAATATCGTAAACAAAGTGCAGAAATTCGAATTAATTTATTGAAATCCGAATATCTCTCAATGAGATCGTTATTCTTCCTTGGTACGGCCAACAAGACATGAGATTTTTTGTATTCGTTATCGTGAGTTGAATGAAGTTCAATCCTTGGAATCTTCCAAGATTCGTCCGTTTCTAATAAAAATGCAGGACCCCTCCACCATAGGCTACAATCACGCAAATCAACCGGCATCACTCCACGTGACACTAAATCCGCAGGATTTAGCTCGGACGGAATATACGACCACAACTCAGGTGGAGCAATATCCTGAATTTGTGACACTCGGTTCGCAACGAACATAGCATACTTTGCTGGAGACGACTGAATCCTGAAAAGCGTTATCTCAGAATCTGTCCATAACGTGATTTTATCAAATTTGATTTGAATTGACTGTTTCACCTTGTCATACAGTTGTGACAACAATAGAGCCGCACACAATTCAAGTCGTGGTATAGTTTGCGTCTTGAGTGGCGCAACTCGCGACTTAGAACACAATAATTGACAATGAAAGTATCCTTTAGCTTTCAGTGTCCTAATAAATATGCAACATCCATATCCCGACTCAGATGCATCTCCGAATTCATGCAATTCGATTCGAGTATATTTACTCGAATGCACGATACTTCTTGGTACACTGATATTTGATAACAAATGAAATTAATTTGAATAATAAATCCATTCAGAATGATATGGTTCAGGTAATTTATCATCCCAAGTTAAATTTGGGATTGCCCACAATTTTTGTAAAAATAATTTAGCAATGAAAACTGAGGGAGCACACAGGCCTAAAGGATCAAAAATTTGTGAAATTTGTGATAAAACAATCCTTTTATTTAAATTTTCAGCTGGTTGGGAAAGTTGGTGATGTTTCCCTATCGAAAGTTTGAGTGTGTCCTGTTGAGTGTTCTACACAATTCCAAAAGTGGTAACCACATTGTTAAGAGGTTGATCCTGATTAGACACAACCCTTTTATTATTCGAAGACTACTTTGTTAACTCAAAGCCACCCTTTGCAAGCAAAGCTGTTAAATCTGACTTTAGACTGTTGGCTTCGGCAACACTATCTGCTCCTCCTAAGAAATCATCAACATAAAAATCTTCTACGAGACTCTGTGGCGCCCTCATAAAATTTTGATGTTCGTCAGTGGCAAGTTGCTTTAGTGTCCTAATTGCCAAAAAGGGAGCACTAGTGGTACCATATGTTACTGTATTTAACTGATACATAGCCAGCGGATCTTCTGGGGTTTTCCGCCACCATATTTGTTGGAACTTGTGATACCTTTGTTGAATATTTATTTGTCGGTACATTTTGGTAATGTCCGCACTCAGAGCAATCTTGAATTTTCGGAATCGAATGAGAATTGAAAACAATTCTGGTTGAATGGTTGGCCCTGTAATCAATGTATCGTTTAGGGACAGGCCAGATGATGATTTTGACGAGCCATTAAATACAACTCGCAGTTTTGTTGTAATTGAGTTTTCCTTGAACACCGCGTGATGTGGTAGGAAATATGTACCGTCGGCGTCAGGTTGCTTTGCTAATTGCATGTGGTTTAATGAAAGATATTCATCCATGAACTTACAATATAAATGTCTCAGTTCTGAATTTGCAGTCAATTTTTTCTCTAAATGATAAAATTGTTTCAAAGAATTGGATTTGTTGTCACTTAGGTTTGAACAGTTTGTTTTAAAAGGCAACGCTATACTGTATCTCCCATGATGATCTCGTTCTACATTTTTGACATAATTTGTCTCCCACGCTTTTTCTTCAATGGAAAAATTGTTTTTGGTTTTGACGTCTTCGATTTGATAAAACCTTTGAATCTCCTTTCGTAATAAGTCAACATCACAGCAAAACAGCGATACCTATGGTGTGGGAATTGTACTAGATACCTTTCCGCCAATAACATATCCAAACACTGATTGTTGGAACGGCGGAAGTTCTTTACAAATTTGAACCCTTCCTCCAGTAAAAATATCATAATAGGTTTCAGCACCGATTAACACATCAATCCGTTCAGGGATATAAAACTTCGGATCAGCCAACTCAATATCGTGTGGCAATTTAGTGAGGTCGAATTGAACTGGGTGTAAAGGTAGTTTACCGGTAATTTTGGGAGGAACTAGAAAATCCAAACTACACTTAAACTCTTGATTTGGAGATTCAATCGAAAAATTGACTTTATTTTTAATTTCCGTAACATTAGCATTAATTCCCGTTACTGGAATGTAAACCGACTGTCCGTGAGTACCTAATTTATGACAAACATTCGACGTAATAAAATTGGATTGGGAACCAGAATCCAATAAAGCGCGACATAAGATGCGCACACCCTTCGTATTCTGTACCCATAGTAAAACGGTTGACAATAAAATCTGAGTCTCAACTGAATGAAGACATATACTGTGATCAGTCTCATTAACACTGGTTGTTGCCATATGAATACTCGATGACGTGTTTATACTTGAACTGGTACTTTTAGACTCGTTATTTACACAACTATTGGCATTTGGCGATAAATGACTTACAATCGGAGATGTTGTTCCACTATTATCAACAGACACAGCCGCCGATTCTGAAATTGCAACGTTATCAAGTTGGTCATGAGTAAAATTTGAATATGGCCTGTGTAATAAAGAATGGTGTCTTTTCTTACATGTGTAGCATGAAAACTTTGATTTGCAATTGGAAATGTGATGGCTTCCAAAACAATTATGACACAGTTTCTGATCTTTTACACACTGCATTTTATCTTTCCATTGTAAGGCTTTAAATGTTTGACATTTATAAATAAAGTGGTCAGACTTACAATATAGACAAGATCTGGCAGTTTTTGAATCTGTCACGACCATGGAATATTTTAACCTATGAGGTTTCTTGATAATAGATTCTACGTTTTGAAGTTTATGTTCATTGGGAGCTAACGCTTTTAACACTCGAGCACGTTGGGTAAGAATATCCATGACTTCTTGTATCGTTGGGTCCCTATCAATTGGTTTCTTTACTTCAATCTGATGACGCGATGTTGCATCTACCAGTTGGGAAACATGGTACACTAAATATAGATCCCATTGATCTATTGGTACTTTCAGTGATTTCAATGCATTGTATTGTTTCCAGAATGAATCTATGAATATTTGTAACTCCATTGCACTATTTTCCTTTTGTTGTAATTTATACAATGATTGCATATGCAGTACTTTAATTCTAGGTTCATTCTCATAATACTTATATAGAGAATTCCAAACTTGTTCATAGTTTATATCTGAATTTGGAATTGATTCTATGAAATGATAAGCCGAACCCCCTTTTAAACAATTTTCTAAATAGGAACATTTAATATTTTTATCGATTCGAATTTCGTTATGTACCCGTTGTACAAATGTTTGTCGAAAGCTAACCCATGATAAAAACGAACCGTCAAATTTGGCTAACGGAACCTGTGGCAATGGCAACGAGCAAACTCTCATACCCGCAGAATTTACCGACCCGTCCAAATGATTATGAATACGGGATTCGAGTAATCTGCATATTGTCTCAAATTCATCGCGCTCCTTACAATCTACTTCATCTGGTTCCAACTCTTCGAAGGACTAACCTTTGTTCTTTTCTTTTTTACATAGTTTTTGTTTTTTACACACTGAACTATAATAGTCCATATTATTATTTTGAGCTACTTGTTATTTGACATTCAACTTGATAATTGAATTCGATATTCAACTGTTTTGATTGAACAGTTGGTTTGAGAGCTTTTTTATTGAGTAATATGATTAACGAAACATTCTTGTCCCATTTTTCCAGGCTTCCAATGAGGCTGTTCCGCAATAAGCATATGTAGTCATTTGCAGTCATCTTTCCAACCTCATACAGCCCCACAATATTACGTTGCTCTGCCAAATTTCACGGTTAAATTCACCATAAGCGGCTAACTTACCTTTCGCCAAGTCCATCTTCTGCGGTCTGATCCCAAACGATTAATTTTGGTCTCTTCAGAGAAAACCACACCAGCCCACAATTTTAATAAGTTTTGGCGAAAGCCAATCGTGACTTTTTGTGCCGGTCTCTTAACAGCGGTTTTTTTTAAATTTAGCATGCCCTTTCATGCCGACATTTCTGACAGTTCAGAAATTTCAAATATGGCATTTTACTATAAATTACTTCTATTCGTTATATTCTATTGAAAATACACATCTTTCATTTTAAAAAGCTAAACGGTACTCACTTTAGAAGAATTTTAATATAAATTTTTCAAACTCACAAATTCAATCAAATACGGTATTTCATAATTTTCAAATCGTAAATTGCTTCTCCACTTGATAGACACTTGTAGCGATTCACTCATTTAATCGCTCACTCATTCGTACGTTTTTGAAACTACTAGCGATCTACTAGTGCCATCTACATTACAACTTACCGGATATATTTTGGTTTAAATCCTCACTACTAAGCTAATAATTCAAATGTCTTGGCTACAATTTAGTACAACATATCATACTGCAATACCGACTATGCATCTTGAATGGCAGTATCAAAGTTTCTCATGGTAAGGTGGTAACAATCAAGGTCGGTGTTGATGGGAGAAATTGTGTCATTACGCTGGATACGGAAGCAACTCAGACGATTGTCAAGAGAGATCTGATCGGAGGAGCTGTACAGCTGGCTGATAAACTACAATTACGAATGGCCGAGAGAGAGAGAGAGATAGTGCAGTGAAAGTGTCTTTTTAATTAAAAAAAGTTTATTTTTATTTACCAGGTGAGCAGAAATTTAAAATTTTTTTTTTTTTTTTTCATCAAAAATCGCAAAAAAATTTTGTCATTTTAACAGGCGAACAGAAATTACAAGAAGGTAGAATTGTCCGGAATATGACTTTATTTTGTATGTTCAAGTGTCACATAACTTGAAGTGACACGCTTTGATACAAAATAATGTCACGCTGCTGACGATACTCTTCGATACTCTTTTATGCCATTTGAATTCTTTCCCGGTTTTACCTAATTTAATTTTTTTATCGGAAATTTGGATTTCTAATCACGAACTTTCCCTTTATGGGATTGATGGTTATACATTATATGCGAACTGCAACAATAGATTTCGCGCAGGTGGTGTTGCAGTTTTTGTTGCCGCTTGCATAAATGGTGTTACCAATACTGATTATTCATTAAAAAGTGCTGATATATTGTTGGTTGATTGTAATTTTGGTGGCTTAAAATTTTCCATTTTATGTGTGTATAGGTTCCATTTTGTTAGTATAACTGAGATTTTAGTTGAATTTAATGCCTTACTGTGTGTTGTGAAATCGAAAAATTTATTAATTCTTGGAGATTTTAATATTGACATACTAACTACTCGTAGTTCTAATTTAATTGATGAATATAATATCATGATGGCAAGTCATGGGCTCGAATCTATTATTAATTGCCCTACTAGAATTTTTGGTAATTCGGAATCTTGTATTGATCATATGTTTTGTAGGCTGACTAATCCTGTATTATCCGATGCTTGGGTTGAAGATTTACATGTTTCTGATCATTGTGCCACTTTTGCTAAATTTAAGTTACAGCAGGAAGTTTCAGGAATTAATTGCCCCTCTACGGATAAAGTGATTTCGAAAATTGATTACTTAAGGCTTAATGATATTTTACAGTCTGAGACATGGGTGAATATTACTTCAATTCCTGACCCTAATGTGGCATTTTCGGTATTTCTTTCCAGATTATCTAACATTATTTCCGATTGTACTAGCTCTTTCAACATGACTAGCAATTGTGTTAACATTAAACCATGGATTAATTCTTCTCTGGTTCGCCGGATTAATAAAAAAAATAAGCTGGGTAGAAGAGTTCATAACCTACCTCTGAATGCTAGCTTACGGAAATATTACAATAAATATTCTAAGGATGTTACACGGGATATTAAACAAGCTAAGGCCAAGTACTACTTGACTAAATTTCATCATCAGTCTGGCAATATTAAACAGCAATGGGCAGTTGTAAATGAGATATTGAATTCTAATACTAAGGCTGAATATTTTTATGAAGTATTGGATGATTTTAATGGTAAATTTACTTCATCGTTTGATATTGCTAATAGTTTTAATTCCTATTTTACTAATACTGTTAGCCTTGCTAACTCGCATTTATTACCGGGGAATGTTGATTTACTAGTTCAAGAAAGGTCAGTTGATTCTAGTTTCTTTTTTCGCCCTTTTCTATCCAGTGAAATTTTTTCGATTATTAATTCCCTACCTACAAAGTGTTCCATTGATGAATTTGGTCTTAGCAACATTGTTTTAAAAAATATTAATCATAATATTGTTGACATTTTATGTTTTCTATTTAATGCAAGTATCACTTGTGGCATATTTCCCGATTGTTTAAAGTCAGCTATTATTATTCCGTTGCATAAAAAGGATTCTCGGTTGTTTGTCGGAAATTACAGACCAATTTCCCTATTGCCGGTAATTTCTAAAGTTTTTGAGAAAGCTGTTAAACATCGTATGGTGGAATATTTGGACAGTAAACATTTTTTTAGTGATGCTCAATTCGGTTTCCGTGCTGGTCTGGGTACTGAGGATGCTTTATTAGCATGTCTCAACCCTCTTCATATTGGCCTTAACAAAAATCAATCGGTTGGTGCTTTATTTGTTGACATTATGAAAGCATTCGATATGGTCAATCACCAATTGCTTTGTGTTAAACTTATGAATGCTGGATTTAGAGGTTTCATTTTAACTTGGTTTAAATCGTATCTTGAGAATCGTTCGCAATGCGTTCGTATAAATGGTGTTTTAAGCAATCGCTCTGTTCTACCAGCTGGTGTTCCTCAAGGATCAGTGCTCGGTCCAATTTTATTCCTCATTTATATTAATTCCATTTTTTCCCAAAAATTCAAAAGCACGGTGGTGGCGTTTGCTGATGACATGGCGTTCGCTTACAAGTCCAATAATTATGCTAACATTATTTCTAATATTAATCATGATCTATTGATTCTTAGCCAATGGTTTAATTTTCACACCTTTGTTTTGAGCCCTAAATCTAAAGCTATGTTTTTTAATTTAACTAGCTACCCATGCGTAAATAGTGACATCGTTTATCATGATAATCGTTGTACTAGGATGGGTTGCTCCCAGTATTGTGTCCCAATTGAATGTGTTCAAAGTATTAAATACCTTGGGATTACGATTGATTGCTGTTTAAATTGGAAATTACACGTTAAAGCATTAGTCTCGCACCTTACATTCTCTATTAGAAAAATGTATCGTTTAAGAGATCATTGTCCACCTGCAGTTAGAGGTATCAACCATCGTAATCAGACCATTTTAGATTTTTGCCGCCCAAAAACTTGTGGGCTATAGCACAGTTGATTTTCAATAAAATTGAATTTTCTAAGAAATGTTTAGAAATAATCGAGCAATCAAAATAAAAATTGTCACAGCAATTACAGGTCCCGAAACCTATTGATAGAGGTATCAACCATCGTAATCGGACCATTTTACATTTTTGCCGCCCAAAAACTTGTGGGCTATAGCACAGTTGATTTTCAATAAAATTGAATTTTCTAATAAATGTTTAGAAATAATCGAGCAATCAAAATGAAAATTGTCACAGCAATTACAGGTTCCGAAACCTATTGATAGAGGTATCAACCATCGTAATCGGACCATTTTAGATTTTAGCCGCCCAAAAACTTGTGGGCTATAGCACAGTTGATTTTCAATAATATTGAATTTTCTAAGAAATGTTTAGAAATAATCGAGCAATCAAAATGAAAATTGTCACAGCAATTACAGGTCCCGAAACCTATTGATAGAGGTATCAACCATCGTAATCAGACCATTTTAGATTTTTGTCGCCCAAAAACTTGTGGGCTATAGCACAGTTGATTTTCAATAAAATTTAATTTTCTAATAAATGTTTAGAAATAATCGAGCAATCAAAATGAAAATTGTCACAGCAATTACAGGTTCCGAAACCTATTGATAGAGGTATCAACCATCGTAATCAGACCATTTTACATTTTAGCCGCCCAAAAACTTGTGGGCTATAGCACAGTTGATTTTCAATAATATTGAATTTTCTAAGAAATGTTTAGAAATAATCGAGCAATCAAAATGAAAATTGTCGCAGCAATTACAGGTCCCGAAACCTATTGATAGAGGTATCAACCATCGTAATCAGACCATTTTAGATTTTTACCGCCCAAAAACTTGTGGGCAGCACAGTTGATTTTCAATAAAATTGAATTTTCTAATAAATGTTTAGAAATAATCGAGCAATCAAAATGAAAATTGTCGCAGCAATTACAGGTTCCGAAACCTATTGATAGAGGTATCAACCATCGTAATCAGACCATTATACATTTTAGCCGCCCAAATCTTGTGGGCTATAGCACAGTTGATTTTCAATAATATTGAATTTTCTAAGAAATGTTTAGAAATAATCGAGCAATCAAAATGCAAATTGTCACAGCAATTACAGGTCCCGAAACCTATTGATAGAGGTATCAACCATCGTAATCAGACCATTTTAGATTTTTGCCGCCAAAAACTTGTGGGCTATAGCACAGTTGATTTTCAATAAAATTGAATTATCTAATAAATGTTTAGAAATAATCGAGCAATCAAAATAAAAATTGTCACAGCAATTACAGGTCCCGAAACCTATTGATAGAGGTATCAACCATCGTAATCGGACCATTTTACATTTTAGCCGCCCAAAAATTTGTGGGCTATAGCACAGTTGATTTTCAATAAAATTTATTTTTCTAAGAAATGTTTAGAAATAATCGAGCAATCAAAATGAAAATTGTCACAGCAATTACAGGTTCCGAAACCTATTGATAGAGGTATCAACCATCGTAATCAGACCATTTTAAATTTTTGCCGCCCAAAAACTTGTGGGCTATAGCACAGTTGATTTTCAATAAAATTGAATTTTCTAAGAAATGTTTAGAAATAATCGAGCAATCAAAATAAAAATTGTCACAGCAATTACAGGTCCCGAAACCTATTGATAGAGGTATCAACCATCGTAATCGGACCATTTTACATTTTTGCCGCCCAAAAACTTGTGGGCTATAGCACAGTTGATTTTCAATAAAATTGAATTTTCTAATAAATGTTTAGAAATAATCGAGCAATCAAAATGAAAATTGTCACAGCAATTACAGGTCCCGAAACCTATTGATAGAGGTATCAACCATCGTAATCGGACCATTTTACATTTTTGCCGCCCAAAAACTTGTGGGCTATAGCACAGTTGATTATCAATAAAATTTAATTTTCTAAGAAATGTTTAAAAATAATCGAGCAATCAAAATGAAAATTGTCACAGCAATTACAGGTTCCGAAACCTATTGATAGAGGTATCAACCATCGTATTGGGACAATTTTAGATTTTTGCCGCCCAAAAACTTGTGGGCTATAGCACAGTTGATTTTCAATAAAATTGAATTTTCTAAGAAATGTTTAGAAATAATCGAGCAATCAAAATAAAAATTGTCACAGCAATTACAGGTCCCGAAACCTATTGATAGAGGTATCAACCATCGTAATCGGACCATTTTACATTTTAGCCGCCCAAAAACTTGTGGGCTATAGCACAGTTGATTTTCAATAAAATTGAATTTTCTAATAAATGTTTAGAAATAATCGAGTAATCAAAATGAAAATTGTCACAGCAATTACAGGTCCCGAAACCTATTGATAGAGGTATCAACCATCGTAATCAGACCATTTTAGATTTTTGCCGCCCAAAAACTTGTGGGCTATAGCACAGTTGATTTTCAATAAAATTGAATTTTCTAAGAAATGTTTAGAAATAATCGAGCAATCAAAATGAAAATTGTCACAGCAATTACAGGTCCCGAAACCTATTGATAGAGGTATCAACCATCGTAATCAGACCATTTTAGATTTTTGCCGCCCAAAAACTTGTGGGCAGCACAGTTGATTTTCAATAAAATTGAATTTTGTAATAAATGTTTAGAAATAATCGAGCAATCAAAATGAAAATTGTCACAGCAATTACAGGTTCCGAAACCTATTGATAGAGGTATCAACTATAGTAATCGGACCATTTTAGATTTTTGCCGCCCAAAAACTTGTGGGCTATAGCACAGTTGATTTTCAATAAAATTGAATTTTCTAATAAATGTTTAGAAATAATCGAGCAATCAAAATGAAAATTGTCACAGCAATTACAGGTCCCGAAACCTATTGATAGAGGTATCAACCATCGTAATCAGACCATTTTAGATTTTTGCCGCCCAAAAACTTGTGGGCAGCACAGTTGATTTTCAATAAAATTGAATTTTCTAATAAATGTTTAGAAATGATCGAGCAATCAAAATGAAAATTGTCACAGCAATTACAGGTTCCGAAACCTATTGATAGAGGTATCAACCATCGTAATCGGACCATTTTAGATTTTTGCCGCCCAAAAACTTGAGGGCAGCACAGTTGATTTTCAATAAAATTGAATTTTCTAATAAATGTTTAGAAATAATCGAGCAATCAAAATGAAAATTGTCACAGCAATTACAGGTCCCGAAACCTATTGATAGAGGTATCAACCATCGTATTCAGACAATTTTAGATTTTTGCCGCCCAAAAACTTGTGGGCTATAGCACAGTTGATTTTCAATAATATTGAATTTTCTAAGAAATGTTTAGAAATAATCGAGCAATCAAAATGAAAATTGTCACAGCAATTACAGGTCCCGAAACCTATTGATAGAGGTATCAACCATCGTAATCAGACCATTTTAGATTTTGGCCGCCCAAAAACTTGTGGGCAGCACAGTTGATTTTCAATAAAATTGAATTTTGTAATAAATGTTTATAAATAATCGAGCAATCAAAATGAAAATTGTCACAGCAATTACAGGTTCCGAAACCTATTGATAGAGGTATCAACCATCGTAATCAGACCATTTTAGATTTTGGCCGCCCAAAAACTTGTGGGCTATAGCACAGTTGATTTTCAATAAAATTGAATTTTCTAATAAATGTTTAGAAATAATCTAACAATCAAAATGAAAATTGTCACAGCAATTACAGGTTCCGAAACCTATTGATAGAGGTATCAACCATCGTAATCAGACCATTTTAGATTTTTGCCGCCCAAAAACTTGTGGGCTATAGCACAGTTGATTTTCAATAAAATTGAATTTTCTAATAAATGTTTAGAAATAATCGAGCAATCAAAATGAAAATTGTCACAGCAATTACAGGTCCCGAAACCTATTGATAGAGGTATCAACCATCGTAATCGGACCATTTTAGATTTTTGCCGCCCAAAAACTTGAGGGCAGCACAGTTGATTTTCAATAATATTGAATTTTCTAAGAAATGTTTAGAAATAATCGAGCAATCAAAATGAAAATTGTCACAGCAATTACAGGTCCCGAAACCTATTGATAGAGGTATCAACCATCGTAATCAGACCATTTTAGATTTTGGCCGCCCAAAAACTTGTGGGCAGCACAGTTGATTTTCAATAAAATTGAATTTTGTAATAAATGTTTATAAATAATCGAGCAATCAAAATGAAAATTGTCACAGCAATTACAGGTTCCGAAACCTATTGATAGAGGTATCAACCATCGTAATCAGACCATTTTAGATTTTGGCCGCCCAAAAACTTGTGGGCTATAGCACAGTTGATTTTCAATAAAATTGAATTTTCTAATAAATGTTTAGAAATAATCAAACAATCAAAATGAAAATTGTCACAGCAATTACAGGTTCCGAAACCTATTGATAGAGGTATCAACCATCGTAATCAGACCATTTTAGATTTTTGCCGCCCAAAAACTTGTGGGCTATAGCACAGTTGATTTTCAATAAAATTGAATTTTCTAAGAAATGTTTAGAAATAATCGAGCAATCAAAATGAAAATTGTCACAGCAATTACAGGTCCTGAAACCTATTGATAGAGGTATCAACCATCGTAATCAGACCATTTTAGATTTTTGCCGCCCAAAAACTTGTGGGCAGCACAGTTGATTTTCAATAAAATTGAATTTTCTAATAAATGTTTAGAAATAATCGAGCAATCAAAATGAAAATTGTCGCAGCAATTACAGGTTCCGAAACCTATTGATAGAGGTATCAACTATAGTAATCGGACCATTTTAGATTTTTGCCGCCCAAAAACTTGTGGGCTATAGCACAGTTGATTTTCAATAAAATTGAATTTTCTAATAAATGTTTAGAAATAATCGAGCAATCAAAATAAAAATTGTCACAGCAATTACAGGTTCCGAAACCTATTGATAGAGGTATCAACCATCGTAATCAGACCATTTTAGATTTTGGCCGCCCAAAAACTTGTGGGCAGCACAGTTGATTTTCAATAAAATTGAATTTTCTAAGAAATGTTTAGAAATAATCGAGCAATCAAAATGAAAATTGTCACAGCAATTACAGGTTCCGAAACCTATTGATAGAGGTATCAACCATCGTAATCAGACCATTTTAGATTTTTGCCGCCCAAAAACTTGTGGGCTATAGCACAGTTGATTTTCAATAAAATTGAATTTTCTAATAAATGTTTAGAAATAATCGAGCAACCAAAATGAAAATTGTCACAACAATTACAGGTCCCGAAACCTATTGATAGAGGTATCAACCATCGTAATCGGACCATTTTAGATTTTTGCCGCCCAAAAACTTGTGGGCTATAGCACAGTTGATTTTCAATAAAGTTGAATTTTCTAATAAATGTTTAGAAATAATCAAGCAATCAAAATGAAAATTGTCGCAGCAATTACAGGTCCCGAAACCTATTGATAGAGGTATCAACCATCGTAATCGGACCATTTTACATTTTTGCCGCCCAAAAACTTGTGGGCTCTAGCACAGTTGATTTCAATAAAGTTGAATTTTCTAAGAAATGATTAGAAATAATCAAGCAATCAAAATGCAAATTGTCACAGCAATTACAGATCCTGAAACCTATTGATAGTGGTATCAACCATCGTAATCGGACCATTTTAGATTTTTGCCGCCCAAAAACTTGTGGGCTATACCACAGTTGATTTTCAATAAAATTGAATTTTCTAATAAATGTTTAGAAATAATCGAGCAATCAAAATAAAAATTGTCACAGCAATTACAGGTCCCGAAACCTATTGATAGAGGTATCAACCATCGTAATCGGACCATTTTACATTTTTGCCGCCCAAAAACTTGTGGGCTATAGCACAGTTGATTTTCAATAAAGTTGAATTTTCTAATAAATGTTTAGAAATAATCGAGCAATCAAAGTGAAAATTGTCACAGCAATTACAGGTCCCGAAACCTATTGATAGAGGTATCAACCATCGTAATCGGACCATTTTACATTTTTGCCGCCCAAAAACTTGTGGGCTATAGCACAGTTGATTTTCAATAAAGTTGAATTTTCTAATAAATGTTTAGAAATAATCAAGCAATCAAAATGAAAATTGTCGCAGCAATTACAGGTCCCGAAACCTATTGATAGAGGTATCATCCATCGTAATCGGACCATTTTACATTTTTGCCGCCCAAAAACTTGTGGGCTATAGCACAGTTGATTTTCATTAAAATTGAATTTTCTAATAAATGTTTAGAAATAATCAAACAATCAAAATGAAAATTGTCACAGCAATTACAGGTCCCGAAACCTATTGATAGAGGTATCAACCATCGTAATCAGACCATTTTAGATTTTTGCCGCCCAAAAACTTGTGGGCTAAAGCACAGTTGATTTTCAATAAAATTGAATTTTCTAAGAAATGTTTAGAAATAATCGAGCAATCAAAATAAAAATTGTCACAGCAATTACAGGTCCCGAAACCTATTGATAGAGGTATCAACCATCGTAATCGGACCATTTTACATTTTTGCCGCCCAAAAACTTGTGGGCTATAGCACAGTTGATTTTCAATAAAATTGAATTTTCTAAGAAATGTTTAGAAATAATCGAGCAATCAAAATGAAAATTGTCACAGCAATTACAGGTCCCGAAACCTATTGATAGAGGTATCAACCATCGTAATCAGACCATTTTAGATTTTTGCCGCCCAAAAACTTGTGGGCTATAGCACAGTTGATTTTCAATAAAATTGAATTTTCTAAGAAATGTTTAGAAATAATCGAGCAATCAAAATGAAAATTGTCACAGCAATTACAGGTCCTGAAACCTATTGATAGAGGTATCAACCATCGTAATCAGACCATTTTAGATTTTTGCCGCCCAAAAACTTGTGGGCAGCACAGTTGATTTTCAATAAAATTGAATTTTCTAATAAATGTTTAGAAATAATCGAGCAATCAAAATGAAAATTGTCGCAGCAATTACAGGTTCCGAAACCTATTGATAGAGGTATCAACTATAGTAATCGGACCATTTTAGATTTTTGCCGCCCAAAAACTTGTGGGCTATAGCACAGTTGATTTTCAATAAAATTGAATTTTCTAATAAATGTTTAGAAATAATCGAGCAATCAAAATAAAAATTGTCACAGCAATTACAGGTTCCGAAACCTATTGATAGAGGTATCAACCATCGTAATCAGACCATTTTAGATTTTGGCCGCCCAAAAACTTGTGGGCAGCACAGTTGATTTTCAATAAAATTGAATTTTCTAAGAAATGTTTAGAAATAATCGAGCAATCAAAATGAAAATTGTCACAGCAATTACAGGTTCCGAAACCTATTGATAGAGGTATCAACCATCGTAATCAGACCATTTTAGATTTTTGCCGCCCAAAAACTTGTGGGCTATAGCACAGTTGATTTTCAATAAAATTGAATTTTCTAATAAATGTTTAGAAATAATCGAGCAATCAAAATGAAAATTGTCACAGCAATTACAGGTCCCGAAACCTATTGATAGAGGTATCAACCATCGTAATCGGACCATTTTAGATTTTTGCCGCCCAAAAACTTGTGGGCTATAGCACAGTTGATTTTCAATAAAGTTGAATTTTCTAATAAATGTTTAGAAATAATCAAGCAATCAAAATGAAAATTGTCGCAGCAATTACAGGTCCCGAAACCTATTGATAGAGGTATCAACCATCGTAATCGGACCATTTTACATTTTTGCCGCCCAAAAACTTGTGGGCTCTAGCACAGTTGATTTCAATAAAGTTGAATTTTCTAAGAAATGATTAGAAATAATCAAGCAATCAAAATGCAAATTGTCACAGCAATTACAGATCCTGAAACCTATTGATAGTGGTATCAACCATCGTAATCGGACCATTTTAGATTTTTGCCACCCAAAAACTTGTGGGCTATACCACAGTTGATTTTCAATAAAATTTAATTTTCTAAGAAATGTTTAGAAATAATCGAGCAATCAAAATAAAAATTGTCACAGCAATTACAGGTCCCGAAACCTATTGATAGAGGTATCAACCATCGTAATCGGACCATTTTACATTTTTGCCGCCCAAAAACTTGTGGGCTATAGCACAGTTGATTTTCAATAAAGTTGAATTTTCTAAGAAATGTTTAGAAATAATCGAGCAATCAAAATGCAAATTGTCACAGCAATTACAGGTCCCGAAACCTATTGATAGAGGTATCAACCATCGTAATCAGACCATTTTAGATTTTTGCCGCCCAAAAACTTGTGGGCTATAGCACAGTTGATTTTCAATAAAATTGAATTTTCTAATAAATGTTTAGAAATAATCGAGCAATCAAAGTGAAAATTGTCACAGCAATTACAGGTCCCGAAACCTATTGATAGAGGTATCAACCATCGTAATCAGACCATTTTAGATTTTTGCCGCCCAAAAACTTGTGGGCTATAGCACAGTTGATTTTCAATAAAATTGAATTTTCTAATAAATGTTTAGAAATAATCGAGCAATCAAAATGAAAATTGTCACAGCAATTACAGGTTCCGAAACCTATTGATAGAGATATCAACTATAGTAATCGGACCATTTTAGATTTTTGCCGCCCAAAAACTTGTGGGCTATAGCACAGTTGATCTTCAATAAAATTGAATTTTCTAATAAATGTTTAGAAATAATCAAACTCAAAATGAAAATTGTCACAGCAATTACAGGTCCCGAAACCTATTGATAGAGGTATCAACCATCGTAATCAGACCATTTTAGATAGCACAGTTGATTTTCAATAAAATTGAATTTTCTAATAAATGTTTAGAAATAATCGAGCAATCAAAATGAAAATTGTCACAGCAATTACAGGTCCCGAAACCTATTGATAGAGGTATCAACCATCGTAATCAGACCATTTTAGATTTTTGCCGCCCAAAAACTTGTGGGCAGCACAGTTGATTTTCAATAAAATTGAATTTTCTAAGAAATGTTTAGAAATAATCGAGCAATCAAAATGCAAATTGTCGCAGCAATTACAGGTTCCGAAACCTATTGATAGAGGTATCAACTATAGTAATCGGACCATTTTAGATTTTTGCCGCCCAAAAACTTGTGGGCTATAGCACAGTTGATTTTCAATAAAATTGAATTTTCTAATAAATGTTTAGAAATAATCAAACTCAAAATGAAAATTGTCACAGCAATTACAGGTCCCGAAACCTATTGATAGAGGTATCAACCATCGTAATCGGACCATTTTACATTTTTGCCGCCCAAAAACTTGTGGGCTATAGCACAGTTGATTTTCAATAAAATTGAATTTTCTAATAAATGTTTAGAAATAATCGAGCAATCAAAATGAAAATTGTCACAGCAATTACAGGTCCCGAAACCTATTGATAGAGGTATCAACCATCGTAATCGGACCATTTTAGATTTTTGCCGCCCAAAAACTTGTGGGCTATAGCACAGTTGATTTTCAATAAAATTGAATTTTCTAATAAATGTTTAGAAATAATCGAGCAATCAAAATGAAAATTGTCGCAGCAATTACAGGTTCCGAAACCTATTGATAGAGGTATCAACTATAGTAATCGGACCATTTTAGATTTTTGCCGCCCAAAAACTTGTGGGCTATAGCACAGTTGATTTTCAATAAAATTGAATTTTCTAATAAATGTTTAGAAATAATCGAGCAATCAAAATGAAAATTGTCACAGCAATTACAGGTTCCGAAACCTATTGATAGAGGTATCAACCATCGTAATCAGACCATTTTACATTTTAGCCGCCCAAAAACTTGTGGGCTATAGCACAGTTGATTTTCAATAATATTGAATTTTCTAAGAAATGTTTAGAAATAATCGAGCAATCAAAATGAAAATTGTCACAGCAATTACAGGTCCCGATACCTATTGATAGAGGTATCAACCATCGTAATCAGACCATTTTAGATTTTGGCCGCCCAAAAACTTGTGGGCAGCACAGTTGATTTTCAATAAAATTGAATTTTCTAATAAATGTTTAGAAATAATCGAGCAATCAAAATGAAATTTGTCACAGCAATTACAGGTTCCGAAACCTATTGATAGAGGTATCAACCATCGTAATCAGACCATTTTAGATTTTTGCCGCCAAAAACTTGTGGGCTATAGCACAGTTGATTTTCAATAAAATTGAATTTTCTAATAAATGTTTAGAAATAATCGAGCAATCAAAATGAAAATTGTCACAGCAATTACAGGTCCCGAAACCTATTGATAGAGGTATCAACCATCGTAATCGGACCATTTTACATTTTTGCCGCCCAAAAACTTGTGGGCTATAGCCAAGGCTGGGTAAATTACATTACACTGAGTAATTAAAATACTTTTCCGAATTACAGCAAACTCAGTAATTAAAATACAAATTACAATTACTTTCGAGCGGAGTAATTAAAATACAAGTTACAATTGCTTTGAATTGTAATTTGTAATTAAAATACAAATTACAATTACTTTACATTTGTAAATTGACAAATTTTATTTGACAAAATTCGTTTAGTGAAAAAACATATCATTAGAACAACGATTATTAAGATTAGGTTTTATACTGATGGCTCTGAAACCAGATTTTATTAAGCCTTGTAAAAATTTAAATAAGAAATTTTAAAAACTGAGGTAATTAAAATACAAATTACAATTACTTAGAATTTAAGTAATTAAAATACAAAATACTGTTACTTGGAGAATGAGTAATTAAAATACAAATTACAAATTGTAATTTGTATTTTAATTACGTAATTCAAATACATGTAATTCGTTACTGCCCAGCCTTGGCTATAGCACAGTTGATTTTCAATAAAATTGAATTTTCTAATAAATGTTTAGAAATAATCAAACAATGAAAATGAAAATTGTCACAGCAATTACAGGTCCCGAAACCTATTGATAGAGGTATCAACCATCGTAATCAGACCATTTTAGATTTTTGCCGCCCAAAAACTTGTGGGCTATAGCACAGTTGATTTTCAATAAAATTGAATTTTCTAAGAAATGTTTAGAAATAATCGAGCAATCAAAATAAAAATTGTCACAGCAATTACAGGTCCCGAAACCTATTGATAGAGGTATCAACCATCGTAATCGGACCATTTTACATTTTTGCCGCCCAAAAACTTGTGGGCTATAGCACAGTTGATTTTCAATAAAATTGAATTTTCTAATAAATGTTTAGAAATAATCAAACAATCAAAATGAAAATTGTCACAGCAATTACAGGTCCCGAAACCTATTGATAGAGGTATCAACCATCGTAATCAGACCATTTTAGATTTTTGCCGCCCAAAAACTTGTGGGCTATAGCACAGTTGATTTTCAATAAAATTGAATTTTCTAATAAATGTTTAGAAATAATCAAACAATCAAAATGAAAATTGTCACAGCAATTACAGGTCCCGAAACCTATTGATAGAGGTATCAACCATCGTAATCGGACCATTTTAGATTTTTGCCGCCCAAAAACTTGTGGGCTATAGCACAGTTGATTTTCAATAAAATTGAATTTTCTAAGAAATGTTTAGAAATAATCGAGCAATCAAAATAAAAATTGTCACAGCAATTACAGGTCCCGAAACCTATTGATAGAGGTATCAACCATCGTAATCGGACCATTTTACATTTTTGCCGCCCAAAAACTTGTGGGCTATAGCACAGTTGATTTTCAATAAAATTGAATTTTCTAATAAATGTTTAGAAATAATCGAGCAATCAAAATGAAAATTGTCACAGCAATTACAGGTCCCGAAACCTATTGATAGAGGTATCAACCATCGTAATCAGACCATTTTAGATTTTTGCCGCCCAAAAACTTGTGGGCAGCACAGTTGATTTTCAATAAAATTGAATTTTCTAATAAATGTTTAGAAATAATCGAGCAATCAAAATGAAAATTGTCGCAGCAATTACAGGTTCCGAAACCTATTGATAGAGGTATCAACTATAGTAATCGGACCATTTTAGATTTTTGCCGCCCAAAAACTTGTGGGCTATAGCACAGTTGATTTTCAATAAAATTGAATTTTCTAAGAAATGTTTAGAAATAATCGAGCAATCAAAATGAAAATTGTCACAGCAATTACAGGTTCCGAAACCTATTGATAGAGGTATCAACCATCGTAATCAGACCATTTTAGATTTTGGCCGCCCAAAAACTTGTGGGCAGCACAGTTGATTTTCAATAAAATTGAATTTTCTAAGAAATGTTTAGAAATAATCGAGCAATCAAAATGAAAATTGTCACAGCAATTACAGGTTCCGAAACCTATTGATAGAGGTATCAACCATCGTAATCAGACCATTTTAGATTTTTGCCGCCCAAAAACTTGTGGGCTATAGCACAGTTGATTTTCAATAAAATTGAATTTTCTAATAAATGTTTAGAAATAATCGAGCAATCAAAATGAAAATTGTCACAGCAATTACAGGTCCCGAAACCTATTGATAGAGGTATCAACCATCGTAATCGGACCATTTTAGATTTTTGCCGCCCAAAAACTTGTGGGCTATAGCACAGTTGATTTTCAATAAAGTTGAATTTTCTAATAAATGTTTAGAAATAATCAAGCAATCAAAATGAAAATTGTCGCAGCAATTACAGGTCCCGAAACCTATTGATAGAGGTATCAACCATCGTAATCGGACCATTTTACATTTTTGCCGCCCAAAAACTTGTGGGCTCTAGCACAGTTGATTTCAATAAAGTTGAATTTTCTAAGAAATGATTAGAAATAATCAAGCAATCAAAATGCAAATTGTCACAGCAATTACAGGTCCTGAAACCTATTGATAGTGGTATCAACCATCGTAATCGGACCATTTTAGATTTTTGCCGCCCAAAAACTTGTGGGCTATAGCACAGTTGATTTTCAATAAAATTGAATTTTCTAAGAAATGTTTAGAAATAATCGAGCAATCAAAATAAAAATTGTCACAGCAATTACAGGTCCCGAAACCTATTGATAGAGGTATCAACCATCGTAATCGGACCATTTTACATTTTTGCCGCCCAAAAACTTGTGGGTTATAGCACAGTTGATTTTCAATAAAGTTGAATTTTCTAAGAAATGTTTAGAAATAATCGAGCAATCAAAATGAAAATTGTCACAGCAATTACAGGTCCCGAAACCTATTGATAGAGGTATCAACCATCGTAATCAGACCATTTTAGATTTTTGCCGCCCAAAAACTTGTGGGCTATAGCACAGTTGATTTTCAATAAAATTGAATTTTCTAATAAATGTTTAGAAATAATCGAGCAATCAAAGTGAAAATTGTCACAGCAATTACAGGTCCCGAAACCTATTGATAGAGGTATCAACCATCGTAATCAGACCATTTTACATTTTTGCCGCCCAAAAACTTGTGGGCTACAGCACAGTTGATTTTCAATAAAATTGAATTTTCTAAGAAATGTTTAGAAATAATCGCGCAATCAAAATGAAAATTGTCACAGCAATTACAGGTCCCGAAACCTATTGATAGAGGTATCAACCATCGTAATCGGACCATTTTACATTTTTGCCGCCCAAAAACTTGTGGGCTATAGCACAGTTGATTTTCAATAAAATTGAATTTTCTAAGAAATGTTTAGAAATAATCGAGCAATCAAAATGAATATTGTCACAGCAATTACAGTTCCCGAAACCTATTGATAGAGGTATCAACCATCGTAATCAGACCATTTTAGATTTTTGCCGCCCAAAAACTTGTGGGCTATAGCACAGTTGATTTTCAATAAAATTGAATTTTCTAAGAAATGTTTAGAAATAATCGAGCAATCAAAATGAAAATTGTCACAGCAATTACAGGTCCCGAAACCTATTGATAGAGGTATCAACCATCGTAATCGGACCATTTTACATTTTTGCCGCCCAAAAACTTGTGGGCTATAGCACAGTTGATTTTCAATAAAATTGAATTTTCTAAGAAATGTTTAGAAATAATCGAGCAATCAAAATGAAAATTGTCACAGCAATTACAGGTCCCGAAACCTATTGATAGAGGTATCAACCATCGTAATCGGACCATTTTACATTTTTGCCGCCCAAAAACTTGTGGGCTATAGCACAGTTGATTTTCAATAAAATTGAATTTTCTAAGAAATGTTTAGAAATAATCGAGCAATCATAGTGAAAATTGTCACAGCAATTACAGGTCCCGAAACCTATTGATAGAGGTATCAACCATCGTAATCAGACCATTTTAGATTTTTGCCGCCCAAAAACTTGTGGGCTATAGCACAGTTGATTTTCAATAAAGTTGAATTTTCTAATAAATGTTTAGAAATAATCGAGCAATCAAAATGAATATTGTCACAGCAATTACAGGTCCCGAAACCTATTGATAGAGGTATCAACCATCGTAATCGGACCATTTTACATTTTTGCCGCCCAAAAACTTGTGGGCTATAGCACAGTTGATTTTCAATAAAGTTGAATTTTCTAAGAAATATTTAGAAATAATCGAGCAATCAAAATGAAAATTGTCACAGCAATTACAGGTCCCGAAACCTATTGATAGAGGTATCATCCTTCGTAATCGGACCATTTTACATTTTTGCCGCCCAAAAACTTGTGGGCTATAACACAGTTGATTTTCAATAAAATTGAATTTTCTAATAAATGTTTAGAAATAATCGAGCAATCAAAGTGAAAATTGTCACAGCAATTACAGGTCCCGAAACCTATTGATAGAGGTATCAACCATCGTAATCAGACCATTTTACATTTTAGCCGCCCAAAAACTTGTGGGCACAGTTGATTTTCAATTAAATTGAATTTTCTAAGAAATGTTTAGAAATAATCGAGCAATCAAAATGAAAATAGTCACAGCAATTACAGGTCCCGAAACCTATTGATAGAGGTATCATCCATCGTAATCGGACCATTTTACATTTTTGCCGCCAAAAAACTTGTGGGCTATAGCACAGTTGATTTTCAATAAATTTGAATTTTCTAAGAAATGTTTAGAAATAATCGATTAATCAAAATGAAAATTGTCACAGCAATTACAGGTCCCGAAACCTATTGATAGAGGTATCAACCATCGTAATCAGACCATTTTAGATTTTTCCCGCCAAAAACTTGTGGGCTATAGCACAGTTGATTTTCAATAAAGTTGAATTTTCTAATAAATGTTTAGAAATAATCGAGCAATCAAAATGAATATTGTCACAGCAATTACAGGTCCTGAAACCTATTGATAGTGGTATCAACCATCGTAATCAGACCATTTTACATTTTAGCCGCCCAAAAACTTGTGGGCACAGTTGATTTTCAATTAAATTGAATTTTCTAAGAAATGTTTAGAAATAATCGAGCAATCAAAATGAAAATAGTCACAGCAATTACAGGTCCCGAAACCTATTGATAGAGGTATCATCCATCGTAATCGGACCATTTTACATTTTTGCCGCCAAAAAACTTGTGGGCTATAGCACAGTTGTTTTTCAATAAAGTTGAATTTTCTAAGAAATGTTTAGAAATAATCGAGCAATCAAAATGAAAATTGTCACAGCAATTACAGGTCCCGAAACCTATTGATAGAGGTATCAACCATCGTAATCAGACCATTTTAGATTTTTGCCGCCCAAAAACTTGTGGGCTATAGCACAGTTGATTTTCAATAAAATTGAATTTTCTAATAAATGTTTAGAAATAATCGAGCAATCAAAGTGAAAATTGTCACAGCAATTACAGGTCCCGAAACCTATTGATAGAGGTATCAACCATCGTAATCAGACCATTTTACATTTTTGCCGCCCAAAAACTTGTGGGCTATAGCACAGTTGATTTTCAATAAAATTGAATTTTCTAAGAAATGTTTAGAAATAATCGCGCAATCAAAATGAAAATTGTCACAGCAATTACAGGTCCCGAAACCTATTGATAGTGGTATCAACCATCGTAATCGGACCATTTTACATTTTTGCCGCCCAAAAACTTGTGGGCTATGGCACAGTTGATTTTCAATAAAATTGAATTTTCTAAGAAATGTTTAGAAATAATCGAGCAATCAAAATGAATATTGTCACAGCAATTACAGTTCCCGAAACCTATTGATAGAGGTATCAACCATCGTAATCAGACCATTTTAGATTTTTGCCGCCCAAAAACTTGTGGGCTATAGCACAGTTGATTTTCAATAAAATTGAATTTTCTAAGAAATGTTTAGAAATAATCGAGCAATCAAAATGAAAATTGTCACAGCAATTACAGGTCCCGAAACCTATTGATAGAGGTATCAACCATCGTAATCGGACCATTTTACATTTTTGCCGCCAAAAAACTTGTGGGCTATAGCACAGTTGATTTTCAATAAAATTGAATTTTCTAAGAAATGTTTAGAAATAATCGAGCAATCAAAATGAAAATTGTCACAGCAATTACAGGTCCCGAAACCTATTGATAGAGGTATCAACCATCGTAATCGGACCATTTTACATTTTTGCCGCCCAAAAACTTGTGGGCTATAGCACAGTTGATTTTCAATAAAATTGAATTTTCTAAGAAATGTTTAGAAATAATCGAGCAATCAAAATGAAAATTGTTACAGCAATTACAGGTCCCGAAACCTATTGATAGAGGTATCAACCATCGTAATCGGACCATTTTACATTTTTGCCGCCCAAAAACTTGTGGGCTATAGCACAGTTGATTTTCAATAAAATTGAATTTTCTAAGAAATGTTTAGAAATAATCGAGCAATCATAGTGAAAATTGTCACAGCAATTACAGGTCCCGAAACCTATTGATAGAGGTATCAACCATCGTAATCAGACCATTTTAGATTTTTCCCGCCAAAAACTTGTGGGCTATAGCACAGTTGATTTTCAATAAAATTGAATTTTCTAAGAAATGTTTAGAAATAATCGAGCAATCAAAATGAAAATTGTCACAGCAATTACAGGTCCCGAAACCTATTGATAGAGGTATCAACCATCGTAATCGGACCATTTTACATTTTTGCCGCCCAAAAACTTGTGGGCTATAGCACAGTTGATTTTCAATAAAATTGAATTTTCTAAGAAATGTTTAGAAATAATCGAGCAATCATAGTGAAAATTGTCACAGCAATTACAGGTCCCGAAACCTATTAATAGAGGTATCAACCATCGTAATCAGACCATTTTAGATTTTTCCCGCCAAAAACTTGTGGGCTATAGCACAGTTGATTTTCAATAAAGATTGAATGATGTGTGATTGATGTAAAATATTTTTTTTTTAAGAAAAAAGTTAGGCTAGTTTTGAATTTGGTTAAAGAAACAGTCTAGCTTTTGATTGAGGTTTAGTTTTTTTGAGTTTTGTCAAAGAAGTTGATGAAAAAGTATTGCGGAATAATAATTTATCGTATATTAAACGAATCTCAATAATAAAGTATAGAAACAAATAGTATTATATTATATTATTGCTTAATGGTGTAGAAATATAAAGTAAAAACAATTGTAAAGTGCAAATTAATTTGAACTAAAATTTAAACATAACCTTGTGAATAAAATAATACGCATTATAGACTGTATCGATAATAGCATTTATTTATTTTGTTTTGATAAATTAATAAGCATTTTGTTGTGAAATAAAAAAAAAAAAAATAATAATAATAAATATACAATAATTAATAAAAAAAAAAAATCTTGTTCTAAAAGTTTAATGGTTTTATTTCCCATGAGTAAAGTGTCAATCAGCCTTGGGTTCCAGACTTTTTATTCGGAGCTAAAACAACAAAAAAAAAATATTTATAAACTGTAACAAAATTAGTGAATTCAGTTCTGTGCTTAATAAAATCTATATCAAGCAAATTTTTTTTAATCAAATAAATAAGGAAAGAAATAAAAACCATAAGAGTAATACGACGAACTTATTTGTATTTACTCGAGGAGAGTTGGTTTTATGTGTATATTGCTTGCGTCTTTAAAGAGTGATTAAATTGAGCTGTCTTTGAGTTCGGCTTGTTGTGCCGTTGAGTTTGCCGTTTTGCTGTGGCATTGAGATAATATTCCCGCCAGTGGGGCAGTGCGGCAATTTTTGAGGGGGATCCTGCGTCGGCGCTGTTTGCGGGTTGGTCGGACGGGCCAAGGTGGGTAAGAAATAAAAAGGTACGCTATTAAGGGAAAACAACTTGTAAATTTTAAACTGTAACAGTTGTTTTTCCTCCTCTTGTTTTCTATATATTGTATATTTATTTTGCGGTCAAACCTGCGATTCGTGGTGGTGCACCGATTGGGTGGGGACCCCACACAGAGCGATTATCACGCGATTTTTTTTCCTTTCTCCGTTGTTTGAGTGACTGCGTTTGGAGTTTTCGAAATTTTTCTTTGTGCTTCGCTTCGGTTCGGTTGTCCGCTTTGGGTGTGGTTCGGCCACATAGCGGTCCACTTTTCCGTTTCAGGTACTTTAGTGGTAGTTTTTTTTTCTTTTGAATCTTGCACAGTGATTAGTGAAAGTGAAATTTTAACATAACGTAGAATCAGTTTTAACGTAATTTAACTTGCCTAATTTTCAATTTTTTTTCCACTTTTACCGTAACAAATTTTTTTTCTTTCAATTTTTTTTACTGTCGTGTGTTAAGCCGCACCATGTGCGTGTAAATAAATAATTGATCGGATGATGTGAGGTGGGGTCATGCGAAGGGTCGGCCTTTTTCCACCCTTTTCCGTGCGTGCCGTTCGTTCCTCCAGGACAGGCTGTGCTGGAGGGCGGCACGCCACATGAGTTGATCGCGTCGGGGTGACGGTCTCGTTCCGGGGGATTGTCGCTGGGATTGTCATGCGGGCGTCCCTCCTTCATAAATGGCATCGGGAGCCGTCGCGACTGGGAAACAGCATCCCAGTAGGCGGGCCGATGAGGGGAGGCCCGTGTGGCAGTCACGGCGGTAGTCGCCTGGGATTGAGACGGTCACTCCGAAACGATCACTCCCAGCTTATCATTTTCTTTTTGCCGCTGAGGCCGTGGCAACTTAATTTTTAATTTCCATTTGTCCCTCCAATTTTATTTTCATGCGGTTATTCAAGCATGAGTGTATGTCTGAGAATCCCCACGCCGCACCGTGAGCTCTAGCCAGCTACTATACCGCATCAGACCACTACTCTCATGTCTGTTAACGTAATCCCTTGGGGATTGCGTTACAGTGGCGCCCAACCTTTCGGCTAAAATAAATTAAATTTTCGTCTTTTAGTTTTTCAGATTTTTTTAAACTTGTTGTGAGCATCACGTACAAAGTCCAACGCTTGCGTTGTTTGATCTGTACGGATGCTCACATCAATGTTTCCCATGTCCGGTTGACACCGCATCTGTATTGTAACCAGCGTAAGCTGTTTGATTACATACAGTTGTGAGTGTCAATCCCTATTCTCAGCTCATCGGTTGATTGGGTCTACCATTTCCGCCATGTGGCGTTAGATTGTGGTTAGACTCATTCTTCCTTTGTTCTGAGTTTAGCTTTTTCAAATTTTTATTTTCTATTTGCAGATCTACGTACCCTTAAGTAATTAACTTCAAATTTTTTTTTCAATTAAATTTATTTTGGTCCAACTACCTTCATGGGGAGCGATCCAAGAAGTCAGTGAAGTTAGCCCGAGCCCGAACTTTTGGTTCATTTCTCGGATAAAATGTAGCCATCCCGAAAAAGTGTAAATTTTGTAAAAAGTGTTGGCTCATCCCGAAAAAAATATTATAATTAAAATAAATCTAACACGAATAAAACCAAGTTTAAACCAAATGAATACTAATAAATTTCTTAAAAAATATGTGTCACAAAAAATATAAATTCCTTTAAGAGTAAAGCCTTTCAACATATTCTACAAATTCATATATAAAATTATGTTCTGCTGGTAGAGTACTCATTTACTATGAAGAAACCTTAAATTATATACAGCCAATACTAGAGACATAGCTTAATGGGTTTTTATAAGGAGGAATAGGCCATGATACTAGCTAACAGCCGGCCAGTACCCCAGCTCCATATCATGGGGATAAACATATGTTATTGAAAAATTTGAATTTTTAGTGTAGCGTGTGTGATATGGGGAAACCTTAAATTATATACAGCCAATACTAGAGATATATCTTAATGGTTTTTTATATGGACAGATAGGCCATGATACTAGCTAACAGCCGGCCAGTACGCCAGCTCTATATCATGGGGATAAACATATGTTTTTGAAAAATTTGTATTTTTAGTGTAGCGTGTGTAATATGGCGAAACCTTAAATTATATACAGCAATACTAGAGATATATCTTAATGGTTTTTCTCTGGACGGATAGGCCATGATACTAGCTAACAGCCGGCCAGTACGCCAGCTCCATATCATGGGGATAAACATATGTTTTTGAAAAATTTGTATTTTTAGTGTAGCGTGTGTAATATGGGGAAACCTTAAATTATATACAGCCAATACTAGAGATATATCTTAATGGTTTTTTATATGGGCAGATAGGCCATAATACTAGCTGACAGCCGGCCAGTACCCCAGCTCCATATCATGGGGATAAACATATGTTTTTGAAAAATTTGTATTTTTAGTGTAGCGTGTGTGATATGGGGAAACCTTAAATTATATACAGCCAATACTAGAGATATATCTTAATGGTTTTTTATATGGACAGATAGGCCATGATAATAGCTAACAGCCGGCCAGTACTTCAGCTCCATATCATGGGGATAAACATATGTTTTTGAAAAATTTGAATTTTTAGTGTAGCGTGTGTGATATGGGGAATCCTTAAATTATATACAGCCAATACTAGAGATATATCTTAATGGTTTTTTATATGGACAGATAGGCCATGATACTAGCTAACAGCCGGCCAGTACCCCAGCTCCATATCATGGGGATAAACATATGTTTTTGAAAAATTTGTATTTTTAGTGTAGCGTGTGTGATATGGGGAAACCTTAAATTATATACAGCCAATACTAGAGATATATCTTAATGGTTTTTTATCTGGACGGATAGGCCATGATACTAGCTAACAGCCGGCCAGTACGCGAGCTCCATATCATGGGGATAAACATATGTTTTTGAAAAAAATTTATTTTTAGTGTAGCGTGTGTAATATGGCGAAACCTTAAATTATATACAGCCAATACTAGAGATATATCTTAATGGTTTTTTCTCTGGACGGATAGGCCATGATACTAGCTAACAGCCGGCCAGTACGCCAGCTCCATATCATGGGGATAAACATATGTTTTTGAAAAATTTGTATTTTTAGTGTAGCGTGTGTAATATGGGGAAACCTTAAATTATATACAGACAATACTAGAGATATATCTTAATGGTTTTTTATATGGGCAGATAGGCCATAATACTAGCTAACAGCCGGCCAGTACCCCAGCTCCATATCATGGGGATCAACATATGTTTTTGAAAAATTTGTATTTTTAGTGTAGCGTGTGTGATATGGGGAAACCTTAAATTATATACAGCCAATACTAGAGATATATCTTAATGGTTTTTTCTCTGGACGGATAGGCCATGATACTAGCTAACAGCCGGCTAGTACGCGAGCTCCATATCATGGGGATAAACATATGTTTTTGAAAAATTTGTATTTTTAGTGTAGCGTGTGTAATATGGGGAAACCTTAAATTATATACAGCCAATACTAGAGATATATGTTAATGGTTTTTTATATGGGCAGATAGGCCATAATACTAGCTAACAGCCGGCCAGTACCCCAGCTCCATATCATGGGGATAAACATATGTTTTTGAAAAATTTGTATTTTTAGTGTAGCGTGTGTGATATGGGGAAACCTTAAATTATATACAGCCAATACTAGAGATATATCTTAATGGTTTTTTATATGGACAGATAGGCCATGATAATAGCTAACAGCCGGCCAGTACTTTAGCTCCATATCATGGGGATAAACATATGTTTTTGAAAAATTTGAATTTTTAGTGTAGCGTGTGTGATATGGGGAAACCTTAAATTATATACAGCCAATACTAGAGATATATCTTAATGGTTTTTTATCTGGACGGATAGGCCATGATACTAGCTAACAGCCGGCTAGTACGCGAGCTCCATATCATGGGGATAAACATATGTTTTTTAAAAATTTGTATTTTTAGTGTAGCGTGTGTAATATGGGGAAACCTTAAATTATATACAGCCAATACTAGAGATATATGTTAATGGTTTTTTATATGGGCAGATAGGCCATAATACTAGCTAACAGCCGGCCAGTACGCCAGCTCCATATCATGGGGATAAACATATGTTTTTGAAAAATTTGTATTTTTAGTGTAGCGTGTGTGATATGGGGAAACCTTAAATTATATACAGCCAATACTAGAGATATATGTTAATGGTTTTTTATATGGACAGATAGGCCATGATAATAGCTAACAGCCGGCCAGTACTTCAGCTCCATATCATGGGGATAAACATATGTTTTTGAAAAATTTGTATTTTTAGTGTAGCGTGTGTAATATGGGGAAACCTTAAATTATATACAGCCAATACTAGAGATATATCTTAATGGTTTTTTATATGGACAGATAGGCCCTGATACTAGCTAACAGCCGGCCAGTCCCTTAGCTCTATATCATAGGGATAAACATATGTTTTTGAAAAATATGTATTTTTAGTGTAGCGTGTGTAATAGGGAAAAACCCTTAATTATATACAGACAATACTAGAGACATATCTTAATGGTTTTTTATATGGACAGATAGGCCATGATACTAGCTAACAGCCGGCTAGTTTTCCAGCTCCATATCATGGGGATAAACATATGTTATTTTGAAAATTTTGAATTTTTAGTGTAGCGTGTGTGATGTATAATTTAAGGTATCCCCATATTACACACGCTACACTAAAAATTCAAATTTTTCAAAACATATGTTTATCCCCATGATATGGAGCTGAAGTATTGGCCGGCTGTTAGCTAGTATCATGGCCTATCCGTCCAGATAAAAAACCATTAACATATATCTCTAGTATTGGCTGTATATAATTTAAGGTTTCCCCATATCACACACGCTACACTAAAAATTCAAATTTTTCAAAAACATATGTTTATCCCCATGATATGGAGCTGGGGTACTGGCCGGCTGTTAGCTCGTATCATGGCCTATCCGTCCAAATAAAAAACCATTAACCTATATCTCTAGTATTGGCTGCATATAATTTATGGTATCCCCATATCACACACGCTACACTAAAAATTCAAATTTTTCAAAACATATGTTTATCCCCATGATATAGAGCTGGCGTAATAGCCGGCTGTTAGCTAGTATGATGGCCTATCCGTCCAGATAAAAAACCATTAACATATATCTCTAGTATTGGCTGTATATAATTAAGGGTTTCTCCATATTACACACGCTACACTAAAAATACAAATTTTTCAAGAAAATATGTTTATCCCCATGATATGGAGCTGGCGTACTAGTCGGCTGTTAGCTAGTATCATGGCCTATCCGTCCAGATAAAAAACCATTAAGATATATCTCTAGTATTGGCTGTATATAATTTAAGGTTTCCCCATATCACACACGCTACACTAAAAATTCAAATTTTTCAAAAACATATGTTTATCCCCATGATATGGAGCTGGCGTACTGGCCGGCTGTTAGCTACTATTATGGCCTATTCCTCCTTATAAAAACCCATGAAGCTATGTCCTAGTATTGGCTGTATATAATTTAAGGTTTCTTCATAGTAAATGAGTACTCTACCAGCAGAACATAATTTTATATATGAATTTGTAGAATATGTTGAAAGGCTTTACTCTTAAAGGAATTTATATTTTTTGTGACACATATTTTTTAAGAAATTTATTAGTATTCATTTGGTTTAAACTTGGTTTTATTCGTGTTAGATTTATTTTAATTATAATATTTTTTTCGGGATGAGCCAACACTTTTATCAAAATTTACACTTTTTCGGGATGGCTACATTTTATCCGAGAAATGAACCAAAAGTTCGGGCTCGGGCTAACTTCACTGACTTGATCCAAGCGGGTTCTGACTTCGAGTCATTCGACCTCGCTGGATCGTTTGTCATGTTGGTTCCGTGTGCCATGAGCATTGAGATCGCGAACTTGTTGTTTCCACCAATGTGGTGTTGATTGGACAGTTCGTGGTCTCATTGGTCAATGGCACATCCTTAGTTCATTCTTTTGTTAATTTTCTTATTTTTGTTATCTTCTTTAATTAAAATTATTGGACCTCAGCGGTATTATTATTTTATTTAACAGTACCCCGCGTCTCATGGTGGAGCTCTAAGAGTGCGACTGTGAGGCCAACGGGGGAGGATACCATTTTATTTTTATTATTACTTATTATTATTTTACCACCGGCCCAACGCATGGCCGCACCAAACATCATTCGATCAACTCCTCTTGTACTTTTCTTGATTTCACTTTCACTCTGCGTTGTTTGCGAGAACTTCATTTTATTACTTCGTTATTTTTCTTTTCTTTATTTCTTATTGATTCCTTTAAAATTAATTAGTCTGACGCTCGTTAATGGATTAAGCCAATTTATTTTTTTATTTTAATCGAATTTTTGTTTATATATACATTTTTTGTTACGAAATTATTTCAAAATTAAATGAACGCCATTGAATCATCGTGTGATAATTCCCCAAGTGCGGTTGTTTGATCAGCGTTTGAGTGAGCGGCAGTCAAACCTTGACGCGAGTGAGTCTGTATGACAGTAATAATATTCTCGTAGCTCCTCACGCTTCCCGACTTGTGGATGTCCACGTTATTAGTGTAGTTCTAATTTAATTTTTCGGATTTATTTAAATAAATTTAATTTTTTTTGTTCATTAATAAGAGTTAATTTGGTTTCATTGGTTGACGTTGGATTTTGGCTAAGTGGTTTTAATTTTGTGAATCAATTCATTTAAATTTTTTTGCTAAATTGAGGTAATTGATAAATTTTTGTTTTAGAAAAAGTTATTTTTGATTAAGAATATTTATAGTGCATCTACGATACTAACACTATTTTTTGAGCTTTGTTAATAAATATAAATGATTAAACAAAAAAATAAATATCTCTAGTGTTTGTAGCATAATTTATTTTGGCTTGGGTAAATGTTATTTTATATTTTTCCAGATACTTCAGTTACAATCGCAAATTTTTGGGTTGTTGGGGAAAATTTTTTGGGTTAATTTTTTTAACTTTCTAAATTCACCTTTAGTTTCTACAGGATACCTACACACATTTAATTTTTTTAGTTACCAGCTTTCGTTGAGTTCAACAGTTTGATTTCTTTTAATTTTTTTGCTAGCCTATAGTATTTTCGGGTTTTGTTTGTTAAATAGATTTATTTAGTTAATACATATATTAGTATTTCTTGGTTAAGGGGTTATTCATTATTTCCCATATTCTTTAGTTAGTAATTTCTTATTTACCTTATTATTTCATTGGTTGTGGGTCTTACGTTAATTCTAAAAATAAGTTGAATTTTTTTTTCCTATACGAGAATACTTAGTTGTCACCGTATATAACCTTACATATATTTTTCTTATATATCAATTTCGGCGCGGTCGATACAGTGTAAACTTGTCCTTACCTTTATAAATTAATTTTGAGTAATTTTGAGTAAAAAAAAAAAAAAAATGGATATTTTACACCTAAACGGTAGTGAACTTGAGGTGGAATGCGAGGTGCGAGGACTTTCCTCTCAGGATTCACAGGCCCTGGAAAAGTTGCAATCGTTACTAAAGTCTGAACGCGAAGGTCAAACACTAGCACCTGCCCGGATGCATACGAGAGCCTGCCAAAACCCGCAACGAGAAATTGTTCATTGCCATGATCGATTGATGCAGTTCAAGGAGGATATCGCCACGCTACCAAACTTCAACGTTGAAAAGCAACCTATAGCTGCCAGGAAAATCTGTTCCAAACTTTGGCATGTGAGAGGACGGTTGGAGCGTGCGATATCGTCACCAACTTATGGCGGGGAGGCCCAAAAACAATTAAATGCTTGTGTCCCTTTGATGACCGCGTTGGAGTCGTATTTGGAAGATGAAAATCTACTGAATACTTCGCTTGAGACCGCCAAAACTATAGTAATTGAGAAAGCTCCTGAAGAAAATCTCGTTCAAGTTTCGGAACCCACCAGAAATCCAGCAGGTGGCTTGGCCGTTTCATTTTCACCTGATCATGCCGTTCACCAATCACAAAATATACCGGATTCGTCGGCCCATGTCGCTGCTTTGCAGCATCAAATCACTATGTTATCCGATCAGCTGCGGACTATAACTAGTGCCACTCCGTCCGGTGGACTCGCTCCACCCGGTAGGCCAGAGGATCCTTTACCTCGATCATCACCCGTACCTACTTTTGGGGGTAGTCATGTTCCGAAAGGGCGTTCATCTCTGGAGCATGCTATCCCCACTGATGGCGCTTTCATTTCCAACCAGCCAGATACCTTACATAATAGTACGTTTCATGGTCAGCGCTCTGATTTTTTCCCTCGTCCGTATGGTGCAGCGAGCACTTTAACCCCTCCTACCCAAGGGTTTTCTGGTTACCGTTCCTTAGGGCGAAGCGGTATTTCTTTTTCTGGGTTATCGGCTGGTATCACTGTGGACATGTTTTTGTTCCAATTGGAAGTTATTGCCACTTCGATGTGCCTGCGCCCCGAAACCTTGTTAGTAGAAGTCAGCACAGTGTTGAAGGACGTTGCCCTACAGTGGTACTGGCTGTACCGTCGTCACAATCCCTGTGCTACCTGGACAGACTTAAAACGAGATCTGGTAGAAAGATTCAAGGATCGTCGTACCGCTTTTGAAGTTCGTCGTGCTATCGAGAGCAGAAAACAACAACCAAATGAAAACTTTCTTGATTTTTACCATTGCATGTGGGGTTTATCCCTACAATGTCAAACTCCGTATTCGGACGAAGAATTCATTCAGTTGTTGTTATCTAACATGAAGCCGGTTTTGCAGTTCCATCTCACCGATCGACAATTCTCGACTATAGGGGATCTAATTAAAAGCTGTACTGCTTGGGAAGATACTTTAAAGCGTTGTCCGGTCCGACCGGAATCCGCGACCTTCCCCAGACGTGTGGTCCACGAATTATCCGTGGATTCAACTGATGAAAGTGGGCTGCCGGGATTTTATCCAGACGTAGCGCCAACTGATGTCTCCACCGGGTATACGTTGGCTGCACTTCAGGGTCCGTCAGCGGGTCCGGTCGTCAGACCAAATAATCCAGTCAGAATACCAATAGTTAACAAGCCACCAGCGGTATCTCATGCAGCGACCGGAAATCCTCCTCTCGTCTGTTTTAACTGTCTTGATATTGGGCACACCTTTAAATATTGTCCTAAACCTATGGTTCGATATTTCTGTTTCCTTTGTGGATTACCTGATACTATTTCCCCGAATTGTCCTAGATGTGCGGGAAACCGATCGAGTGGCCAGTGGAGATCGGGCAACCGTGGGTCACAGAATACCGGAGCCCCAAGGAATGCGTTGGAGGATGCGGCCAGCAACACGGATCCGGAACTTCATCAGAGGCCTGCACTCTCTTGGAGAAGACCAGCGGAACAGCGAAAGTCTTCGTAGAGCCCGTTTGCTCCGAAAACAAATCTGGACCTGTTCCGTCTGGTTCCAACCAGGTGAGTGTGGGTTCTGCGGGACTCCCATCCGTGCCAAAATGTCGAGCTGTCCCAGCAGTTAATGTTAGGAACTCCATTTCACTAAATCCGTTCTTCCAACCTATTGCTTCTATGCCTTATACGTCACCTTATAATTCTACACCTAATTCGTCTTTACCTGCTATGTCATCTTTTTTCTCGTCAGTACCGGATATTTCGATTTCGGATATAACTTCCTCAGATTCAAGACCTTCCGTCAAACCTGTTTTTCCAACTCTACCAATCACAAAATCATTTAGTTCTCATCTAGTAAAATTCCCCGTTTCTAGCTTGTTCTCTGCTTCTCAGGTGCAAGCCCGATCTCGCCATTCTAGCCGTTTGCTGCGCTCCAAACGTTATTGGGAAAGGCGGAAGGGTATGCGATCTTTCGTCATATCTTCCATGCTCGGTGCTGAAACCAATGATCTACGGCCGTATGCCGAAGTCTTGGTTAATGATGTTCCATACCGAGGTCTTTTAGATAGCGGAGCTAGCGTAAGCGTGTTGGGTTGTGGATCGGAAAAACTGTTATCAAATCCGTTTGTAAAAATTCATTATTTTCCAACTAAGATCAAAACCGCCAGCGGACAAGCACAGCCAGTGCTTGGGTATTTAAATGCTATAGTCCGATTCAATAACCTCGCTCATAACCTTACCTTATATTTAGTGCCTTCATTAGAACAGCCGTTATACCTTGGAATTGACTTTTGGAATCGCTTTGGGATTGTTCCAAAAGTCTCTTCCTTGAGTATTTCTTCTTTAAGTGATGTCAACGATCTTGCTGATTCCTCTCCTGAGTCTAAATTCCACCTTCTGTCCGGTGAGGATCAGCATACGTTAAATGGCATCAAAGAACTCTTTCCTTCGAGCGCTAAATTGGGCCTAGGTCAAACTTCTTTGTTATTTCACTCGATTGATGTTGGATCCGCGAAACCAGTGAAACAGCGATTTTATTCGGTGTCTCCTGCCGTCCAGAAGCTCATGTATGACGAGTTGGATCGGATGTTGTCCTTGGGGGTCATCGAGGAATCACAAAGTTCCTGGTGCTCTCCAGTTACGCTCGTGCGTAAGGCTAATGGTAAAGTTCGTCTGTGCTTAGATGCTAGAGAACTGAACAAGGCCACCGTTAAGGATGCGTATCCGTTGCCTCTTATCAACGGATTGTTGGGTCGTTTGGATCAAACCAGATTTATATCTGCAATTGATTTAAAAGATGCCTTTTGGCAGATACCTCTCGACCCACAATCCCGCGATAAGACAGCGTTTACGGTACCTGGGCGGCCTTTGTATCAGTTCACCGTAATGCCCTTTGGGTTATGCAACGCTCCACAGACTCTTTGCCGCCTCATGCACCGAGTAATTCCTCACCGATTGCACGATAAGGTCTTTGTGTACCTGGATGACCTCTTAGTCACATCCGCCACTCTGGATGAGCATTACCTCCTTTTAAAAGAAGTCGCTGGTTTACTAAAATTCGCTGGGTTAACCATCAATCTGGATAAGAGCCAATTTGTCCTTAAAGAAGTTAATTATTTGGGTTATGTGGTTGGACACGGTTGCCTCCGCACAAACCCAGAAAAGTGTAAAGCGATTGCAGAGTTTCCCGTTCCAAAAACCACCAAACAAATACGACGCTTTCTGGGAATGTGTGGATGGTACCGTCGGTTCATACCGAACTTTGCTACCTTGGCTGCCCCATTGACTGATCTTACAGGCAAATCGGGTAAATGTCCATGGTCCTCTGCTGCGGAATCCTCCTTTGTTGCTTTGAAAACCGCCTTGACCTCTGCTCCCGTGTTAGCTAACCCCGATTACAGTAAGCCCTTCTACATACAGTGCGATGCCAGTGCCGTCGGCGTAGGTAGCGTCTTGTTTCAAACAGATCCTGATGGGGCAGAGCATCCCATTGAGTTTATCTCGCATAAACTTAATGGGGCTCAGCGAAACTATTCAGTGACCGAGTTGGAGTGCTACGCCGCGGTACTCAGTGTGCAGAAGTTCCGGCCTTATGTAGAGGGGTATCCTTTTGTGATTTACACAGACCACGCTAGTCTACGCTGGCTGATGTCACAAAAGGATCTGTCGGGGCGCTTAGCCCGGTGGAGCCTCAAATTGCAAGCTTTCGACTTTCAAATTGGGTATAGAAAAGGGTCGGTAAATATAGTACCGGACACTTTATCCCGAGCTTTTCCTGAAGAAACTTCTCCTGAGGAAGACGTTCGCATAAATAAAAACCTTGCGTCCCTTAATGCTCAATTTGAAAATGGTCGGTTTCATCCTGTCTCTTCCATAGAATTTGCGGACATCAATAGTTTACCAAAGTCTAAGTCTGTTCCTGTCTTGCATCTTGATTTGAATTCTCCTGCTTTTAACGATCCTGCTTATGTGGCACACATAGACCAAGTTCGTAAATTAAAAGACGGCGAACACAATTTCAAAATTCAAGACAACAAACTGTTAATTGATCCTTCGTATAGTGCGCGATATTTGGACACGGATCTTCCCGTTTATCGTCTGGTAGTACCATCTCCTCTTGTTGAAAATCTGATTGAGCAAGCTCATATTCCGCCCACATCTGCACATCTTGGTGGTAGTAAAACCCTCGAGCGGTTGCAAAGGCAATTTTTCTGGCCTCAAATGTCTCGTCAGGTTAAAGATTACGTGGCGAAATGCCAAGAATGCAAAAAGAATAAGGGCGTTAACTTTTCCACCCGTCCACCTATGGGAGCTGCGGTAGTGTCCACACGTCCTTTTCAAAAATTATACGTAGACTTTTTAGGACCTTATCCGAGATCGAAGCGTGGCAATACATGTATATTGATTGTTGTGGATCATTTCTCCAAGTATGTATTTATCAAGCCTCTGCGAGAAGCTTCCGCTGCTTTGATGTGTACGTATTTGGAAAATGAGGTTTTCCTGACATTCTCTGTTCCTGAAGTTATTACCTCAGATAATGGCAAACAGTTTATTTCACAGCTCTTTAAAAATTTGCTAGCTAAATATGGAGTTTCGCACATCCGCACACCTGTTTACTCTCCGCAGAGCAACGCTTCGGAGCGGGTGAATCGCACACTATTAGCTGCCATTAGGTCATATGTTGATGATCACGAACATAATGAGTGGGACAAGCATTTGCAAGAGATCGCAGCCGCCTTGCGCAACTCGATTCATGATACGCTGCATTACTCCCCTCATTATTTAGTTTTTGGTCAGCATATGTCGCTTCATGGTTCAGATTATGAATTACGGGCATTGCTCTGCGGAAAGGATTCCAGTGACGTCCACGGATGGTCCAAACCTGATCGGATGAACTTAGTACGAGATCCAATTCTTCATTACTTAAAAGTGGCGCATGATAAGGGAGCTCGACACTATAACCTGCGAAGCTCAAACCGTACTTTTCATGTAGGACAACCTGTATTCATACGATCCTTCGCTTTGAGTGACGCAGTTAACAAATTCGCCGCCAAATTGTCAGCAAAATTCAAACCAGCAGTAATTAGTTCGAAAGCTGGTTCGGTATCTTATAATGTGGAAGACTTAGCGGGTAAACCATTGGGGTTGTACCATGTCAAAGATATCCGAGCTTAATTTTATGTCTTTAATCTTGTGCCTGGCTTGAGACCTTTTCTCGGGTGTGGGTCGTCCCCACGTTTGTTACGACTGGCATACGTCTCCACTTGGAACAGTGACGATTTTTTTTTTTGAAAATTCCAAACGCTCAATAATTTGAAATTTTTCTTTAATTATAAAATGCCATGACCATCATAGTGTTGTGTATACATATGCTCTCATTCATGCTTCCCCAAAAATTCAAATTTGATATTCTCACCGATTGCTATGTAAAGAAATTTTATTTTCCCCTGCATTTACTTGTTTTTATATTGTCATGTACAGGCATACATTTTTTTTGTGCGAGTTGGTGTGTGTACATGTATTAGGTAGTGTGAGATGGAATGTTTATGATGCTAAAATGTTCAATCTCGAATATTCCATTTTTATATCATTGGCTTAAGTTAACGCGTGATATTTGCTCTGGGTGGGGATGAAAGCCGATCGGTGTATCAGACATGGAGCCGAGGCAGCCGTGCAACTAAATATGTACAGATGTTCGTCGTCGTTGTTGGTTTCATTCGCTGTATGTGTGTACATAAACAAAAAAAAAAAAAACATAAACATGAATAAAGAGTTTACAATAATAAAAGATAAAAAAAAAAAAATAAAATAATGAACATGCGCACAGATACAGCGAATGGGACGAACAGCGACGCGAAGAAGAATAAGAGGGGGAAAAATTTATTGATTTTTGGGTGATTGATGTAAAATATTTTTTTTTTAAGAAAAAAGTTAGGCTAGTTTTGAATTTGGTTAAAGAAACAGTCTAGCTTTTGATTGAGGTTTAGTTTTTTTGAGTTTTGTCAAAGAAGTTGATGAAAAAGTATTGCAAAATAATAATTTATCGTATATTAAACGAATCTCAATAATAAAGTATAGAAACAAATAGTATTATATTATATTATTGCTTAATGGTGTACAAATATAAAGTAAAAACAATTGTAAAGTGCAAATTAATTTGAACTAAAATTTAAACATAACCTTGTGAATAAAATAATACGCATTATAGACTGTATCGATAATAGCATTTATTTATTTTGTTTTGATAAATTAATAAGCATTTTGTTGTGAAATAAAAAAAAAAAAAAATAATAATAATAAATATACAATAATTAATAAAAAAAAAAAATCTTGTTCTAAAAGTTTAATGGTTTTATTTCCCATGAGTAAAGTGTCAATCAGCCTTGGGTTCCAGACTTTTTATTCGGAGCTAAAACAACAAAAAAAAAATATTTATAAACTGTAACAAAATTAGTGAATTCAGTTCTGTGCTTAATAAAATCTATATCAAGCAAATTTTTTTTAATCAAATAAATAAGGAAAGAAATAAAAACCATAAGAGTAATACGACGAACTTATTTGTATTTACTCGAGGAGAGTTGGTTTTATGTGTATATTGCTTGCGTCTTTAAAGAGTGATTAAATTGAGCTGTCTTTGAGTTCGGCTTGTTGTGCCGTTGAGTTTGCCGTTTTGCTGTGGCATTGAGATAATATTCCCGCCAGTGGGGCAGTGCGGCAATTTTTGAGGGGGATCCTGCGTCGGCGCTGTTTGCGGGTTGGTCGGACGGGCCAAGGTGGGTAAGAAATAAAAAGGTACGCTATTAAGGGAAAACAACTTGTAAATTTTAAACTGTAACAGTTGTTTTTCCTCCTCTTGTTTTCTATATATTGTATATTTATTTTGCGGTCAAACCTGCGATTCGTGGTGGTGCACCGATTGGGTGGGGACCCCACACAGAGCGATTATCACGCGATTTTTTTTCCTTTCTCCGTTGTTTGAGTGACTGCGTTTGGAGTTTTCGAAATTTTTCTTTGTGCTTCGCTTCGGTTCGGTTGTCCGCTTTGGGTGTGGTTCGGCCACATAGCGGTCCACTTTTCCGTTTCAGGTACTTTAGTGGTAGTTTTTTTTTCTTTTGAATCTTGCACAGTGATTAGTGAAAGTGAAATTTTAACATAACGTAGAATCAGTTTTAACGTAATTTAACTTGCCTAATTTTCAATTTTTTTTCCACTTTTACCGTAACAAATTTTTTTTCTTTCAATTTTTTTTACTGTCGTGTGTTAAGCCGCACCATGTGCGTGTAAATAAATAATTGATCGGATGATGTGAGGTGGGGTCATGCGAAGGGTCGGCCTTTTTCCACCCTTTTCCGTGCGTGCCGTTCGTTCCTCCAGGACAGGCTGTGCTGGAGGGCGGCACGCCACATGAGTTGATCGCGTCGGGGTGACGGTCTCGTTCCGGGGGATTGTCGCTGGGATTGTCATGCGGGCGTCCCTCCTTCATAAATGGCATCGGGAGCCGTCGCGACTGGGAAACAGCATCCCAGTAGGCGGGCCGATGAGGGGAGGCCCGTGTGGCAGTCACGGCGGTAGTCGCCTGGGATTGAGACGGTCACTCCGAAACGATCACTCCCAGCTTATCATTTTCTTTTTGCCGCTGAGGCCGTGGCAACTTAATTTTTAATTTCCATTTGTCCCTCCAATTTTATTTTCATGCGGTTATTCAAGCATGAGTGTATGTCTGAGAATCCCCACGCCGCACCGTGAGCTCTAGCCAGCTACTATACCGCATCAGACCACTACTCTCATGTCTGTTAACGTAATCCCTTGGGGATTGCGTTACACATTTTACATTTTTGCCGCCCAAAAACTTGTGGGCTATAGCACAGTTGATTTTCAATAAAATTGAATTTTCTAAGAAATGTTTAGAAATAATCGAGCAATCAAAATGAAAATTGTCGCAGCAATTACAGGTCCCGAAACCTATTGATAGAGGTATCAACCATCGTAATCGGACCATTTTACATTTTTGCCGCCCAAAAGCTTGTGGGCTATAGCACAGTTGATTTTCAATAAAATTGAATTTTCTAAGAAATGTTTAGAAATAATCAAGCAATCATAGTGAAAATTGTCACAGCAATTACAGGTCCCGAAACCTATTGATAGAGGTATCAACCATCGTAATCAGACCATTTTACATTTTTGCCGCCCAAAAACTTGTGGGCTATAGCACAGTTGATTTTCAATAAAATTGAATTTTCTAAGAAATGTTTAAAAATAATCGAGCAATCAAAATGAAAATTGTCACAGCAATTACAGGTCCCGAAACCTATTGATAGAGGTATCAACCATCGTAATCGGACCATTTTACATTTTTGCCGCCCAAAAACTTGTGCGCTATAGCACAGTTGATTTTCAATAAAATTGAATTTTCTAATAAATGTTTAGAAATAATCGAGCAATCAAAATGAAAATTGTCACAGCATTTACAGGTCCCGAAACCTATTGATAGAGGTATCAACCATCGTAATCAGACCATTTTAGATTTTTGCCGCCCAAAAACTTGTGGGCTATAGCACAGCTGATTTTCAATAAAATTGAATTTTCTAAGAAATGTTTAGAAATAATCGAGCAATCAAAATGAAAATTGTCACAGCAATTACAGGTCCCGAAACCTATTCATAGAGGTATCAATCATCGTAATCGGACCATTTTACATTTTTGCCGCCCAAAAACTTGTGGGCTATAGCACAGTTGGTTTTCAATAAAGTTGAATTTTCTAAGAAATGTTTAGAAATAATCCAGCAATCAAAATGAAAATTGTCGCAGCAATTACAGGTCCCGAAACCTATTGATAGAGGTATCAACCATCGTAATCGGACCATTTTACATTTTTGCCGCCCAAAAACTTGTGGGCTATAGCACAGTTGATTTCAATAAAGTTGAATTTTCTAAGAAATGATTAGAAATAATCAAGCAATCAAAATGAAAATTGTCACAGCAATTACAGATCCTGAAACCTATTGATAGTGGTATCAACCATCGTAATCGGACCATTTTAGATTTTTGCCGCCCAAAAACTTGTGGGCTATAGCACAGTTGATTTTCAATAAAATTGAATTTTCTAATAAATGTTACGAAATAATCGAGCAATCAAAATGAAAATTGTCACAGCAATTACAGGTTCCGAAACCTATTGATAGAGGTATCAACCATCGTAATCAGACCATTTTAGATTTTTGCCGCCCAAAAACTTGTGGGCTATAGCACAGTTGGTTTTCAATAAAGTTGAATTTTCTAAGAAATGTTTAGAAATAATCCAGCAATCAAAATGAAAATTGTCGCAGCAATTACAGGTCCCGAAACCTATTGATAGAGGTATCAACCATCGTAATCGGACCATTTTACATTTTTGCCGCCCAAAAACTTGTGGGCTATAGCACAGTTGATTTCAATAAAGTTGAATTTTCTAAGAAATGATTAGAAATAATCAAGCAATCAAAATGAAAATTGTCACAGCAATTACAGATCCTGAAACCTATTGATAGTGGTATCAACCATCGTAATCGGACCATTTTAGATTTTTGCCGCCCAAAAACTTGTGGGCTATAGCACAGTTGATTTTCAATAAAATTGAATTTTCTAATAAATGTTACGAAATAATCGAGCAATCAAAATGAAAATTGTCACAGCAATTACAGGTTCCGAAACCTATTGATAGAGGTATCAACCATCGTAATCAGACCATTTTAGATTTTTGCCGCCCAAAAACTTGTGGGCTATAGCACAGTTGGTTTTCAATAAAGTTGAATTTTCTAAGAAATGTTTAGAAATAATCCAGCAATCAAAATGAAAATTGTCGCAGCAATTACAGGTCCCGAAACCTATTGATAGAGGTATCAACCATCGTAATCGGACCATTTTAGATTTTTGCCGCCCAAAAACTTGTGGGCTATAGCACAGTTGATTTTCAATAAAATTGAATTTTCTAATAAATGTTTAGAAATAATCGAGCAATCAAAATGAAAATTGTCACAGCATTTACAGGTCCCGAAACCTATTGATAGAGGTATCAACCATCGTAATCAGACCATTTTAGATTTTTGCCGCCCAAAAACTTGTGGGCTATAGCACAGCTGATTTTCAATAAAATTGAATTTTCTAATAAATGTTTAGAAATAATCGAGCAATCAAAATGAAAATTGTCACAGCAATTACAGGTCCCGAAACCTATTGATAGAGGTATCAATCATCGTAATCGGATCATTTTACATTTTTGCCGCCAAAAAACTTGTGGGCTATAGCACAGTTGATTTTCAATAAAATTGAATTTTCTAAGAAATGTTTAGAAATAATCGAGCAATCAAAGTGAAAATTGTCACAGCAATTACAGGTCCCGAAACCTATTGATAGAGGTATCAACCATCGTAATCAGACCATTTTAGATTTTTGCCGCCCAAAAACTTGTGGGCTATAGCACAGTTGATTTTCAATAAAATTGAATTTTCTAATAAATGTTTAGAAATAATCGAGCAATCAAAATGAAAATTGTCACAGCAATTACAGGTTCCGAAACCTATTGATAGAGGTATCAACCATCGTAATCAGACCATTTTAGATTTTTGCCGCCCAAAAACTTGTGGGCTATAGCACAGTTGATTTTCAATAAAATTGAATTTTCTAAGAAATGTTTAGAAATAATCGAGCAATCAAAATGCAAATTGTCACAGCAATTACAGATCCCGAAACCTATTGATAGAGGTATCAACCATCGTAATCGGACCATTTTACATTTTTGCCGCCCAAAAACTTGTGGGCTATAGCACAGTTGATTTTCAATAAAATTGAATTTTCTAATAAATGTTTAGAAATAATCGAGCAATCAAAATGAAAATTGTCACAGCAATTACAGGTTCCGAAACCTATTGATAGAGGTATCAACCATCGTAATCAGACCATTTTAGATTTTTGCCACCCAAAAACTTGTGGGCACAGTTGATTTTCAATAAAGTTGAATTTTCTAAGAAATGTTTAGAAATAATCGAGCAATCAAAATGAAAATTGTCACAGCAATTACAGGTCCCGAAACCTATTGATAGAGATATCAACCATCGTAATCGGACCATTTTACATTTTTGCCGCCAAAAAACTTGTGGGCTATAGCACAGTTGATTTTCAATAAATTTGAATTTTCTAAGAAATGTTTAGAAATAATCGAGCAATCAAAATGAAAATTGTCACAGCAATTAAAGGTCCCGAAACCTATTGATAGAGGTATCAACCATCGTAATCAGACCATTTTACATTTTTGCCGCCCAAAAACTTGTGGGCTATAGCACAGTTGATTTTCAATAAAGTTGAATTTTCTAAGAAATGTTTAGAAATAATCGAGCAATCAAAATGAAAATTGTCACAGCAATTACAGGTCCCGAAACCTATTGATAGATGTATCAACCATCGTAATCGGACCATTTTACATTTTTGCCGCCAAAAAACTTGTGGGCTATAGCACAGTTGATTTTCAATAAAGTTGAATTTTCTAAGAAATGTTTAGAAATAATCAAGCAATCAAAATGAAAATTGTCACAGCAATTACAGATCCTGAAACCTATTGATAGTGGTATCAACCATCGTAATCGGACCATTTTAGATTTTTGCCGCCCAAAAACTTGTGGGCTATAGCACAGTTGATTTTCAATAAAATTGAATTTTCTAATAAATGTTTAGAAATAATCGAGCAATCAAAATGAAAATTGTTACAGCAATTACAGGTCCCGAAACCTATTGATAGAGGTATCAACCATCGTAATCGGACCATTTTACATTTTTGCCGCCAAAAAACTTGTGGGCTATAGCACAGTTGATTTTCAATAAATTTGAATTTTCTAAGAAATGTTTAGAAATAATCGAGCAATCAAAATGAAAATTGTCACAGCAATTAAAGGTCCCGAAACCTATTGATAGAGGTATCAACCATCGTAATCAGACCATTTTACATTTTTGCCGCCCAAAAACTTGTGGGCTATAGCACAGTTGATTTTCAATAAAGTTGAATTTTCTAAGAAATGTTTAGAAATAATCGAGCAATCAAAATGCAAATTGTCACAGCAATTACAGATCCTGAAACCTATTGATAGTGGTATCAACCATCGTAATCGGACCATTTTAGATTTTTGCCGCCAAAAAACTTGTGGGCTATAGCACAGTTGATTTTCAATAAAATTGAATTTTCTAATAAATGTTTAGAAATAATCGAGCAATCAAAATGAAAATTGTCACAGCAATTACAGGTCCCGAAACCTATTGATAGATGTATCAACCATCGTAATCGGACCATTTTACATTTTTGCCGCCCAAAAACTTGTGGGCTATAGCACAGTTGATTTTCAATAAAGTTGAATTTTCTAAGAAATGTTTAGAAATAATCAAGCAATCAAAATGAAAATTCTCACAGCAATTACAGATCCTGAAACCTATTGATAGTGGTATCAACCATCGTAATCGGACCATTTTAGATTTTTGCCGCCCAAAAACTTGTGGGCTATAGCACAGTTGATTTTCAATAAAATTGAATTTTCTAAGAAATGTTTAGAAATAATCGAGCAATCAAAATGAAAATTGTCACAGCAATTACAGGTCCCGAAACCTGTTGATAGAGGTATCAACCATCGTAATCGGACCATTTTACAGTTTTGCCGGCAAAAAACTTGTGGGCTATAGCACAGTTGAATTTCAATAAAGTTGAATTTTCTACGAAATGTTTAGAAATAATCAAGCAATCAAAATGAAAATTGTCACAGCAATTACAGGTCCCGAAACCTATTGATAGAGGTATCAACCATCGTAATCGGACCATTTTACATTTTTGCCGCCCAAAATCTTGTGGGCTATAGCACAGTTGATTTTCAATAAAGTTGAATTTTCTAAGAAATGTTTAGAAATAATCGAGCAATCAAAATGCAAATTGTCACAGCAATTACAGATCCTGAAACCTATTGATAGTGGTATCAACCATCGTAATCGGACCATTTTAGATTTTTGCCGCCCAAAAACTTGTGGGCTATAGCACAGTTGATTTTCAATAAAATTGAATTTTCTAATAAATGTTTAGAAATAATCGAGCAATCAAAATGAAAATTGTCACAGCAATTACAGGTCCCGAAACCTATTGATAGAGGTATCAACCATCGTAATCGGACCATTTTACATTTTTGCCGCCAAAAAACTTGTGGGCTATAGCACAGTTGATTTTCAATAAAGTTGAATTTTCTAAGAAATGTTTAGAAATAATCGAGCAATCAAAATGAAAATTGTCGCAGCAATTACAGGTCCCGAAACCTATTGATAGAGGTATCAACCATCGTAATCAGACCATTTTAGATTTTTCAATAAAATTGAATTTTCTAAGAAATGTTTAGAAATAATCGAGCAATCAAAATGAAAATTGTCACAGCAATTACAGATCCCGAAACCTATTGATAGAGGTATCAACCATCGTAATCGGACCATTTTACATTTTTGCCGCCCAAAAACTTGTGGGCTATAGCACAGTTGATTTTCAATAAAATTGAATTTTCTAAGAAATGTTTAGAAATAATCGAACAATCAAAATGAAAATTGTCACAGCAATTACAGGTTCCGAAACCTATTGATAGAGGTATCAACCATCGTAATCAGACCATTTTAGATTTTTGCCGCCCAAAAACTTGTGGGCTATATCACAGTTGATTTTCAATAAAATTGAATTTTCTAAGAAATGTTTAGAAATAATCGAGCAATCAAAATGAAAATTGTCGCAGCAATTACAGGTCCTGAAACCTATTGATAGAGGTATCAACCATCGTAATCGGACCATTTTACATTTTTGCCGCCCAAAAACTTGTGGGCTATAGCACAGTTGATTTTCAATAAAATTGAATTTTCTAATAAATGTTTAGAAATAATCGAGCAATCAAAATGAAAATTGTCACAGCAATTACAGGTCCCGAAACCTATTGATAGAGGTATCAACCATCGTAATCGGACCATTTTAGATTTTTGCCGCCCAAAAACTTGTGGGCTATAGCACAGTTGATTTTCAATAAAATTGAATTTTCTAAGAAATGTTTACAAATATTCAAGCAATCAAAATGCAAATTGTCACAGCAATTACAGATCCTGAAACCTATTGATAGTGGTATCAACCATCGTAATCGAACCAAGCAATTACAGGTTTCGAAACCTATTGATAGAGGTATCAACCATCGCAATCAGACCATTTTAGATTTTTGCCGCCCAAAAACTTGTGGGCTATAGCACAGTTGATTTTCAATAAAATTCAATTTTCTAATAAATGTTTAGAAATAATCGAGCAATCAAAATGAAAATTGTCACAGCAATTACAGGTCCCGAAACCTATTGATAGAGGTATCAATCATCGTAATCGGACCATTTTACATTTTTGCCGCCCAAAAACTTGTGGACTATAGCACAGTTGATTTTCAATAAAATTGAATTTTCTGAGAAATGTTTAGAAATAATCGAGCAATCAAAATGAAAATTGTCACAGCAATTACAGGTCCCGAAACCTATTGATAGAGGTATCAACCATCGTAATCGGACCATTTTAGATTTTTGCCGCCCAAAAACTTGTGGGCTATAGCACAGTTGATTTTCAATAAAATTGAATTTTCTAAGAAATGTTTACAAATATTTAAGCAATCAAAATGCAAATTGTCACAGCAATTACAGATCCTGAAACCTATTGATAGTGGTATCAACCATCGTAATCGAACCAAGCAATTACAGGTTTCGAAACCTATTGATAGAGGTATCAACCATCGCAATCAGACCATTTTAGATTTTTGCCGCCCAAAAACTTGTGGGCTATAGCACAGTTGATTTTCAATAAAATTCAATTTTCTAATAAATGTTTAGAAATAATCGAGCAATCAAAATGAAAATTGTCACAGCAATTACAGGTCCCGAAACCTATTGATAGAGGTATCAATCATCGTAATCGGACCATTTTACATTTTTGCCGCCCAAAAACTTGTGGACTATAGCACAGTTGATTTTCAATAAAATTGAATTTTCTGAGAAATGTTTAGAAATAATCGAGCAATCAAAATGAAAATTGTCACAGCAATTACAGGTCCCGAAACCTATTGATAGAGGTATCAACCATCGTAATCGGACCATTTTACATTTTTGCCGCCCAAAAACTTGTGGGCTATAGCACAGTTGATTTTCAATAAAGTTGAATTTTCTAAGAAATGTTAGAAATAATCGAGCAATCAAAATGAAAATTGTCACAGCAATTACAGGTCCCGAAACCTATTGATAGAGGTACCAACCATCGTAATCGGACCATTTTACATTTTTGCCGCCCAAAAACTTGTGGGCTATAACACAGTTGATTTTCAATAAAATTGAATTTTCTAAGAAATGTTTAGAAATAATCGAGCAATCAAAATGAAAATTGTCACAGCAATTACAGGTCCCGAAACCTATTGATAGAGGTACCAACCATCGTAATCAGACCATTTTACATTTTTGCCGCCCAAAAACTTGTGGGCTATAACACAGTTGATTTTCAATAAAATTGAATTTTCTAATAAATGTTAAGAAATAATCGAGCAATCAAAATGAAAAATTTCACAGCAATTACAGGTTCCGAAACCTATTGGTAGTGGTATCAACTATCGTAATCGGACCATTTTAGATTTTTGCCGCCCAAAAACTTGTGGGCTATAGCACAGTTGATTTTCAATAAAATTGAATTTTCTAAGAAATGTTTAGAAATAATCAAGCAATCAAAATGAAAATTGTCACAGCAATTACAGATCCTGAAACCTATTGATAGAGGTATCAACTATCGTAATCGGCCCATTTTAGATTTTTGCCGCCCAAAAACTTGTGGGCTATAGCACAGTTGATTTTCAATAAAATTGAATTTTCTAAGAAATGTTTAGAAGTAATCGAGCAATCAAAATGAAAATTGTCACAGCAATTACAGGTCCCGAAACCTATTGATAGAGGTATCAACCATCGTAATCAGACCATTTTAGATTTTTGCCGTCCAAAAACTTGTGGGCTATAACAAAGTTGATTTTCAATAAAATTGAATTTTCTAATAAATGTTTAGAAATAATCGAACAATCAAAATGAAAATTGTCACAGCAATTACAAGTTCCGAAACCTATTGATAGAGGTATCAACCATCGTAATCAGACTATTTTAGAATTTTGCCGCCCAAAAACTTGTGGGCTATAGCACAGTTGATTTTCAATAAAATTGAATTTTCTAATAAATGTTTAGAAATAATCGAGCAATCAAAATGAAAATTGTCACAGCAATTACAGGTCCCGAAACCTATTGATAGAGGTATCAACCATCGTAATCGGACCATTTTACATTTTTGCCGCCCAAAAACTTGTGGGCTATAGCACAGTTGATTTTCAATAAAATTGAATTTTCTAATAAATGATTAGAAATAATCGAGCAATCAAAATGAAAATTGTCACAGCAATTACAGGTTCCGAAACCTATTGATAGAGGTATCAACCATCGTAATCAGACCATTTTAGATTTTTGCCGCCCAAAAACTTGTGGGCTATAGCACAGTTGATTTTCAATAAAATTGAATTTTCTAATAAATGTTTAGAAATAATCGAGCAATCAAAATGAAAATTGTCACAGCAATTACAGTTCCCGAAACCTATTGATAGAGGTATCAACCATCGTAATCAGACCATTTTAGATTTTTGCCGCCCAAAAACTTGTGGGCTATAGCACAGTTGATTTTCAATAAAATTGAATTTTCTAAGAAATGTTTAGAAATAATCGAGCAATCAAAATGAAAATTGTCACAGCAATTACAGGTCCCGAAACCTATTGATAGAGGTATCAACCATCGTAATCAGACCATTTTACATTTTTGCCGCCCAAAAACTTGTGGGCTATAGCACAGTTGATTTTCAATAAAATTGAATTTTCTAATAAATGTTTAGAAATAATCGAGCAATCAAAATGAAAATTGTCACAGCAATTACAGGTCCCGAAACCTATTGATGGAGGTATCAACCATCGTAATCGGACCATTTTACATTTTTGCCGCCCAAAAACTTGTGGGCTATAGCACAGTTGATTTTCAATAAAATTGAATTTTCTAAGAAATGTTTAGAAATAATCGAGCAATCAAAATGAAAATTTTCACAGCAATTACAGGTCCCGAAACCTATTGATAGAGGTATCAACTATCGTAATCGGACCATTTTAGATTTTTGCCGCCCAAAAACTTGTGGGCTATAGCACAGTTGATTTTCAATAAAATTGAACTTTCTAAGAAATGATTAGAAATAATCGAGCAATCAAAATGAAAATTATCACAGCAATTACAGGTCCCGAAACCTATTGATAGACGTATCAACCATCGTAATCGGACCATTCTAGATTTTTGCCGCCCAAAAACTTGTGGGCTATAGCACAGTTGATTTTCAATAAAGTTGAATTTTCTAAGAAATGTTTAGAAATAATCGAGCAATCAAAATGAAAATTTTCACAGCAATTACAGCTCCCGAAACCTATTGATAGAGGTATCAACTATCGTAATCGGACCATTTTAGATTTTTGCCGCCCAAAAACTTGTGGGCTATAGCACAGTTGATTTTCAATAAAATTGAACTTTCTAAGAAATGATTAGAAATAATCGAGCAATCAAAATGAAAATTGTCACAGCAATTACAGGTCCCGAAACCTATTGATAGACGTATCAACCATCGTAATCGGACCATTCTAGATTTTTGCTGCCCAAAAACTTGTGGGCTATAGCACAGTTGATTTTCAATAAAATTGAATTTTCTAAGAAATGTTTAGAAATAATCGAGCAATCAAAATGAACATTTTCATAGCAATTACAGCTCCCGAAACCTATTGATAGAGGTATCAACTATCGTAATCGGACCATATTAGATTTTTGCCGCCCAAAAACTTGTGGGCTATAGCACAGTTGATTTTCAATAAAATTGAACTTTCTAAGAAATGATTAGAAATAATCGAGCAATCAAAATGAAAATTGTCACAGCAATTACAGGTCCCGAAACCTATTGATAAACGTATCAACCATCGTAATCGGACCATTTTAGATTTTTGCCGCCCAAAAACTTGTGGGCTATAACACAGTTGATTTTCAATAAAATTGAATTTTCTAAGAAATGTTTAGAAATAATCGAGCAATCAAAATGAAAATTGTCAAAGCAATTACAGGTCCCGAAACCTATTGATAGAGGTATCAACCATCGTAATCGGACCATTTTACATTTTTGCCGCCCAAAAACTTGTGGGCTATAGCACAGTTGATTTTCAATAAAATTGAATTTTCTAAGAAATGTTTAGAAATAATCGAGCAATCAAAATGAAAATTGTCACAGCAATTACAGGTTCCGAAACCTATTGATAGAGGTATCAACCATCGTAATCAGACCATTTTAGATTTTTGCCGCCCAAAAACTTGTGGGCTATAGCACAGTTGATTTTCAATAAAATTGAATTTTCTAAGAAATGTTTAGAAATAATCGAGCAATCAAAATGAAAATTGTCACAGCATTTACAGGTCCCGAAACCTATTGATAGAGGTATCAACCATCGTAATCGGACCATTTTACATTTTTGCCGCCCAAAAACTTGTGGGCTATAGCACAGTTGATTTTCAATAAAGTTGAATTTTCTGAGAAATATTTAGAAATAATCGAGCAATCAAAATGAAAATTGTCGCAGCAATTACAGGTCCCGGAACCTAATGATAGAGGTATCAACCATCGTAATCAGACCATTTTAGATTTTTGCCGCCCAAAAACTTGTGGGCTATAGCACAGTTGATTTTCAATAAAATTGAATTTTCTAATAAATGTTTAGAAATAATCGAGCAATCAAAATGAAAATTGTCACAGCATTTACAGGTCCCGAAACCTATTGATAGAGGTATCAACCATCGTAATCGGACCATTTTACATTTTTGCCGCCCAAAAACTTGTGGGCTATAGCACAGTTGATTTTCAATAAAATTGAATTTTCTAATAAATGTTTAGAAATAATCGAGCAATCAAAATAAAAATTGTCACAGCAATTACAGGTCCCGAAACCTATTGATGGAGGTATCAACCATCGTAATCGGACCATTTTACAATTTTGCCGCCCAAAAACTTGTGGGCTATAGCACAGTTGATTTTCAATAAAATTGAATTTTCTAAGAAATGTTTAGAAATAATCGAGCAATGAAAATGAAAATTTTCACAGCAATTACAGGTCCCGAAACCTATTGATAGAGGTATCAACTATCGTAATCGGACCATTTTAGATTTTTGCCGCCCAAAAACTTGTGGGCTATAGCACAGTTGATTTTCAATAAAATTGAACTTTCTAAGAAATGATTAGAAATAATCGAGCAATCAAAATGAAAATTGTCACAGCAATTACAGGTCCCGAAACCTATTGATAGACGTATCAACCATCGTAATCGGACCATTCTAGATTTTTGCTGCCCAAAAACTTGTGGGCTATAGCACAGTTGATTTTCAATAAAATTGAATTTTCTAAGAAATGTTTAGAAATAATCGAGCAATCAAAATGAAAATTTTCACAGCAATTACAGGTCCCGAAACCTATTGATAGAGGTATCAACTATCGTAATCGGACCATTTTAGATTTTTGCCGCCCAAAAACTTGTGGGCTATAGCACAGTTGATTTTCAATAAAATTGAACTTTCTAAGAAATGATTAGAAATAATCGAGCAATCAAAATGAAAATTGTCACAGCAATTACAGGTCCCGAAACCTATTGATAGACGTATCAACCATCGTAATCGGACCATTTTAGATTTTTGCCGCCCAAAAACTTGTGGGCTATAACACAGTTGATTTTCAATAAAATTGAATTTTCTAAGAAATGTTTAGAAATAATCGAGCAATCAAAATGAAAATTGTCAAAGCAATTACAGGTCCCGAAACCTATTGATAGAGGTATCAACCATCGTAATCGGACCATTTTACATTTTTGCCGCCCAAAAACTTGTGGGCTATAGCACAGTTGATTTTCAATAAAATTGAATTTTCTAAGAAATGTTTAGAAATAATCGAGCAATCAAAATGAAAATTGTCACAGCAATTACAGGTTCCGAAACCTATTGATAGAGGTATCAACCATCGTAATCAGACCATTTTAGATTTTTGCCGCCCAAAAACTTGTGGGCTATAGCACAGTTGATTTTCAATAAAATTGAATTTTCTAAGAAATGTTTAGAAATAATCGAGCAATCAAAATGAAAATTGTCACAGCATTTACAGGTTCCGAAACCTATTGATAGAGGTATCAACCATCGTAATCGGACCATTTTACATTTTTGCCGCCCAAAAACTTGTGGGCTATAGCACAGTTGATTTTCAATAAAGTTGAATTTTCTAAGAAATATTTAGAAATAATCGAGCAATCAAAATGAAAATTGTCGCAGCAATTACAGGTCCCGAAACCTATTGATAGAGGTATGAACCATCGTAATCGGACCATTTTAGATTTTTGCCGCCCAAAAACTTGTGGGCTATAGCACAGATAATTTTCAATAAAATTGAATTTTCTAATAAATGTTTAAAAATAATCGAGCAATCAAAATGAAAATTGTCACAGCAATTACAGATCCTGAAACCTATTGATAGTGGTATCAACCATCGTAATCGGACCATATTAGATTTTTGCCGCCCAAAAACTTGTGGGCTATAGCACAGTTGATTTTCAATAAAATTGAATTTTCTAATAAATGTTTAGAAATAATCAAGCAATCAAAATGAAAATTGTCACAGCAATTACAGGTCCCGGAACCTATTGATAGAGGTATCAACTATCGTAATCGGACCATTTTAGATTTTTGCCGCCCAAAAACTTGTGGGCTATAGCACAGTTGATTTTCAATAAAATTGAATTTTCTAAGAAATGTTTAGAAATAATCGAGCAATCAAAATGAAAATTGTCACAGCAATTACAGATCCTGAAACCTATTGATAGAGGTATCAACTATCGTAATCAGACCATTTTAGATTTTTGCCGCCCAAAAACTTGTGGGCTATAGCACAGTTGATTTTCAATAAAATTGAATTTTCTAAGAAATGTTTAGAAATAATCGAGCAATCAAAATGAAAATTGTCACAGCATTTACAGGTCCCGAAACCTATTGATAGAGGTATCAACCATCGTAATCGGACCATTTTACATTTTTGCCGCCCAAAAACTTGTGGGCTATAGCACAGTTGATTTTCAATAAAGTTGAATTTTCTAAGAAATATTTAGAAATAATCGAGCAATCAAAATGAAAATTGTCGCAGCAATTACAGGTCCCGAAACCTATTGATAGAGGTATCAACCATCGTAATCGGACCATTTTAGATTTTTGCCGCCCAAAAACTTGTGGGCTATAGCACAGTTGATTTTCAATAAAATTGAATTTTCTAAGAAATGTTTAGAAGTAATCGAGCAATCAAAATGAAAATTGTCACAGCAATTACAGGTCCCGAAACCTATTGATAGACGTATCAACCATCGTAATCAGACCATTTTAGATTTTTGCCGTCCAAAAACTTGTGGGCTATAACACAGTTGATTTTCAATAAAATTGAATTTTCTAATAAATGTTTAGAAATATTCGAGCAATCAAAATGAAAATTGTCACAGCAATTACAGGTTCCGAAACCTATTGATAGAGGTATCAACCATCGTAATCAGACCATTTTACATTTTTGCCGCCCAAAAACTTGTGGGCTATTGATAGAGGTATCAACCATCGTAATCAGACCATTTTAGATTTTTGCCGCCCAAAAACTTGTGGGCTATAGCACAGTTGATTTTCAATAAAATTGAATTTTCTAATAAATGTTTAGAAATAATCGAGCAATCAAAATGAAAATTGTCACAGCAATTACAGGTCCCGAAACCTATTGATAGAGGTATCAACTATCGTAATCGGACCATTTTAGATTTTTGCCGCCCAAACACTTGTGGGCTATAGCACAGTTGATTTTCAATAAAATTGAACTTTCTAAGAAATGATTAGAAATAATCGAGCAATCAAAATGAAAATTGTCACAGCAATTACAGGTCCCGAAACCTATTGATAGACGTATCAACCATCGTAATCGGACCATTTTAGATTTTTGCCGCCAAAAAACTTGTGGGCTATAGCACAGTTGATTTTCAATAAAATTGAATTTTCTAAGAAATGTTTAGAAATAATCGAGCAATCAAAATGAAAATTGTCAAAGCAATTACAGGTCCCGAAACCTATTGATAGAGGTATCAACCATCGTAATCAGACCATTTTAGATTTTTGCCGCCCAAAAACTTGTGGGCTATAGCACAGTTGATTTTCAATAAAATTGAATTTTCTAAGAAATGTTTAGAAATAATCGAGCAATCAAAATGAAAATTGTCACAGCATTTACAGGTTCCGAAACCTATTGATAGAGGTATCAACCATCGTAATCGGACCATTTTACATTTTTGCCGCCCAAAAACTTGTGGGCTATAGCACAGTTGATTTTCAATAAAGTTGAATTTTCTAAGAAATATTTAGAAATAATCGAGCAATCAAAATGAAAATTGTCGCAGCAATTACAGGTCCCGAAACCTATTGATAGAGGTATCAACCATCGTAATCGGACCATTTTAGATTTTTGCCGCCCAAAAACTTGTGGGCTATAGCACAGTTGATTTTCAATTAAATTGAATTTTCTAAGAAATGTTTAGAAATAATCGAGCAATCAAAATGAAAATTGTCACAGCAATTATAGGTCCCGAAACCTATTGATAGAGGTATCAACCATCGTAATCGGACCATTTTAGATTTTTGCCGCCCAAAAACTTGTGGGCTATAGCACAGTTGATTTTCAATAAAGTTGAATTTTCTAAGAAATGTTTAGAAATAATCGAGCAATCAAAATGAAAATTGTCACAGCAATTACAGGTCTCGAAACCTATTGGTAGAGGTATCAACTATCGCCATCGGACCATTTTACATTTTTGCCGCCCAAAAACTTGTGGGCTATAGTACAGTTGATTTTCAATAAAATTGAATTTTCTAAGAAATGTTTAGAAATAATCAAGCAATGAAAATGAAAATTGTCACAGCAATTACAGATCCTGAAACCTATTGATAGAGGTATCAACTATCGTAATCGGACCATTTTAGATTTTTGCCGCCCAAAAACTTGTGGGCTATAGCACAGTTGATTTCAATAAAATTGAATTTTCTAAGAAATGTTTAGAAATAATCGAGCAATCAAAATGAAAATTGTCACAGCATTTACAGGTCCCGAAACCTATTGATAGAGGTATCAACCATCGTAATCGGACCATTTTACATTTTTGCCGCCCAAAAACTTGTGGGCTATAGCACAGTTGATTTTCAATAAAGTTGTATTTTCTAAGAAATATTTAGAAATAATCGAGCAATCAAAATGAAAATTGTCGCAGCAATTACAGGTCCCGAAACCTATTGATAGAGGTATCAACCATCGTAATCGGACCATTTTACATTTTTGCCGCCCAAAAACTTGTGGGCTATAACACAGATGATTTTCAATAAAATTGAATTTTCTAAGAAATGTTTAGAAATAATCAAGCAATCAAAATGAAAATTGTCACAGCAATTACAGATCGTGAAACCTATTGATAGTGGTATCAACCATCGTAATCGGACCATTTTACATTTTTGCCGCCCAAAAACTTGTGGGCTATAACACAGTTGATTTTCAATAAAATTGAATTTTCTAATAAATGTTTAGAAATAATCGAGCAATCAAAATGAAAATTGTCACAGCAATTATAGGTCCCGAAACCTATTGATAGAGGTATCAACCATCGTAATCGGACCATTTTAGATTTTTGCCGCCCAAAAACTTGTGGGCTATAGCACAGTTGATTTTCAATAAAGTTGAATTTTCTAAGAAATGTTTAGAAATAATCGAGCAATCAAAATGAAAATTGTCACAGCAATTACAGGTCCCGAAACCTATTGGTAGAGGTATCAACTATCGTAATCGGACCATTTTACATTTTTGCCGCCCAAAAACTTGTGGGCTATAGTACAGTTGATTTTCAATAAAATTGAATTTTCTAAGAAATGTTTAGAAATAATCAAGCAATGAAAATGAAAATTGTCACAGCAATTACAGATCCTGAAACCTATTGATAGAGGTATCAACTATCGTAATCGGACCATTTTAGATTTTTGCCGCCCAAAAACTTGTGGGCTATAGCACAGTTGATTTCAATAAAATTGAATTTTCTAAGAAATGTTTAGAAATAATCGAGCAATCAAAATGAAAATTGTCACAGCATTTACAGGTCCCGAAACCTATTGATAGAGGTATCAACCATCGTAATCGGACCATTTTACATTTTTGCCGCCCAAAAACTTGTGGGCTATAGCACAGTTGATTTTCAATAAAGTTGTATTTTCTAAGAAATATTTAGAAATAATCGAGCAATCAAAATGAAAATTGTCGCAGCAATTACAGGTCCCGAAACCTATTGATAGAGGTATCAACCATCGTAATCGGACCATTTTAGATTTTTGCCGCCCAAAAACTTGTGGGCTATAGCACAGATGATTTTCAATAAAATTGAATTTTCTAAGAAATGTTTAGAAATAATCAAGCAATCAAAATGAAAATTGTCACAGCAATTACAGATCGTGAAACCTATTGATAGTGGTATCAACCATCGTAATCGGACCATTTTACATTTTTGCCGCCCAAAAACTTGTGGGCTATAACACAGTTGATTTTCAATAAAATTGAATTTTCTAATAAATGTTTAGAAATAATCGAGCAACCAAAATGAAAAATTTCATAGCAATTACAGGTCCCGAAACCTATTGGTAGAGGTATCAACTATCGTAATCGGACCATTTTAGATTTTTGCCGCCCAAAAACTTGTGGGCTATAGCACAGTTGATTTTCAATAAAATTGAATTTTCTAAGAAATGTTTAGAAATAATCGAGCAATCAAAATGAAAATTGTCACAGCAATTACAGATCCTGAAACCTATTGATAGAGGTATCAACTATCGCAATCAGACCATTTTACATTTTTGCCGCCCAAAAACTTGTGGGCTATAGCACAGTTGATTTTCAATAAAATTGAATTTTCTAAGAAATGTTTAGAAATAATCGAGCAATCAAAATGAAAATTGTCACAGCATTTACAGGTCCCGAAACCTATTGATAGAGGTATCAACCATCGTAATCGGACCATTTTACATTTTTGCCGCCCAAAAACTTGTGGGCTATAGCACAGTTGATTTTCAATAAAGTTGTATTTTCTAAGAAATATTTAGAAATAATCGAGCAATCAAAATGAAAATTGTCGCAGCAATTACAGGTCCCGAAACCTATTGATAGAGGTATCAACCATCGTAATCGGACCATTTTACATTTTTGCCGCCCAAAAACTTGTGGGCTATAGCACAGATGATTTTCAATAAAATTGAATTTTCTAAGAAATGTTTAGAAATAATCGAGCAATCAAAATGAAAATTGTCACAGCAATTATAGGTCCCGAAACCTATTGATAGAGGTATCAACCATCGTAATCGGACCATTTTAGATTTTTGCCGCCCAAAAACTTGTGGGCTATAGCACAGTTGATTTTCAATAAAGTTGTATTTTCTAAGAAATATTTAGAAATAATCGAGCAATCAAAATGAAAATTGTCGCAGCAATTACAGGTCCCGAAACCTATTGATAGAGGTATCAACCATCGTAATCGGACCATTTTACATTTTTGCCGCCCAAAAACTTGTGGGCTATAGCACAGATGATTTTCAATAAAATTGAATTTTCTAAGAAATGTTTAGAAATAATCAAGCAATCAAAATGAAAATTGTCACAGCAATTACAGATCGTGAAACCTATTGATAGTGGTATCAACCATCGTAATCGGACCATTTTACATTTTTGCCGCCCAAAAACTTGTGGGCTGTAGTACAGTTGATTTTCAATAAAATTGAATTTTCTAAGAAATGTTTAGAAATAATCAAGCAATGAAAATGAAAATTGTCACAGCAATTACAGATCCTGAAACCTATTGATAGAGGTATCAACTATCGTAATCGGACCATTTTAGATTTTTGCCGCCCAAAAACTTGTGGGCTATAGCACAGTTGATTTTCAATAAAGTTGAATTTTCTAAGAAATGTTTAGAAATAATCGAGCAATCAAAATGAAAATTGTCACAGCAATTACAGGTCCCGAAACCTATTGGTAGAGGTATCAACTATCGTAATCGGACCATTTTACATTTTTGCCGCCCAAAAACTTGTGGGCTATAGTACAGTTGATTTTCAATAAAATTGAATTTTCTAAGAAATGTTTAGAAATAATCAAGCAATGAAAATGAAAATTGTCACAGCAATTACAGATCCTGAAACCTATTGATAGAGGTATCAACTATCGTAATCGGACCATTTTAGATTTTTGCCGCCCAAAAACTTGTGGGCTATAGCACAGTTGATTTCAATAAAATTGAATTTTCTAAGAAATGTTTAGAAATAATCGAGCAATCAAAATGAAAATTGTCACAGCATTTACAGGTCCCGAAACCTATTGATAGAGGTATCAACCATCGTAATCGGACCATTTTAGATTTTTGCCGCCCAAAAACTTGTGGGCTATAGCACAGTTGATTTTCAATAAAGTTGAATTTTCTAAGAAATGTTTAGAAATAATCGAGCAATCAAAATGAAAATTGTCACAGCAATTACAGGTCCCGAAACCTATTGGTAGAGGTATCAACTATCGTAATCGGACCATTTTACATTTTTGCCGCCCAAAAACTTGTGGGCTATAGTACAGTTGATTTTCAATAAAATTGAATTTTCTAAGAAATGTTTAGAAATAATCAAGCAATGAAAATGAAAATTGTCACAGCAATTACAGATCCTGAAACCTATTGATAGAGGTATCAACTATCGTAATCGGACCATTTTAGATTTTTGCCGCCCAAAAACTTGTGGGCTATAGCACAGTTGATTTCAATAAAATTGAATTTTCTAAGAAATGTTTAGAAATAATCGAGCAATCAAAATGAAAATTGTCACAGCATTTACAGGTCCCGAAACCTATTGATAGAGGTATCAACCACCGTAATCGGACCATTTTACATTTTTGCCGCCCAAAAACTTGTGGGCTATAGCACAGTTGATTTTCAATAAAGTTGTATTTTCTAAGAAATATTTAGAAATAATCGAGCAATCAAAATGAAAATTGTCGCAGCAATTACAGGTCCCGAAACCTATTGATAGAGGTATCAACCATCGTAATCGGACCATTTTACATTTTTGCCGCCCAAAAACTTGTGGGCTATAGCACAGATGATTTTCAATAAAATTGAATTTTCTAAGAAATGTTTAGAAATAATCAAGCAATCAAAATGAAAATTGTCACAGCAATTACAGATCCTGAAACCTATTGATAGTGGTATCAACCATCGTAATCGGACCATTTTACATTTTTGCCGCCCAAAAACTTGTGGGCTATAACACAGTTGATTTTCAATAAAATTGAATTTTCTAATAAATGTTTAGAAATAATCGAGCAACCAAAATGAAAAATTTCATAGCAATTACAGGTCCCGAAACCTATTGGTAGAGGTATCAACTATCGTAATCGGACCATTTTAGATTTTTGCCGCCCAAAAACTTGTGGGCTATAGCACAGTTGATTTTCAATAAAATTGAATTTTCTAAGAAATGTTTAGAAATAATCGAGCAATCAAAATGAAAATTGTCACAGCAATTACAGATCCTGAAACCTATTGATAGAGGTATCAACTATCGCAATCAGACCATTTTACATTTTTGCCGCCCAAAAACTTGTGGGCTATAGCACAGTTGATTTTCAATAAAATTGAATTTTCTAAGAAATGTTTAGAAATAATCGAGCAATCAAAATGAAAATTGTCACAGCATTTACAGGTCCCGAAACCTATTGATAGAGGTATCAACCATCGTAATCGGACCATTTTACATTTTTGCCGCCCAAAAACTTGTGGGCTATAGCACAGTTGATTTTCAATAAAGTTGTATTTTCTAAGAAATATTTAGAAATAATCGAGCAATCAAAATGAAAATTGTCGCAGCAATTACAGGTCCCGAAACCTATTGATAGAGGTATCAACCATCGTAATCGGACCATTTTACATTTTTGCCGCCCAAAAACTTGTGGGCTATAGCACAGATGATTTTCAATAAAATTGAATTTTCTAAGAAATGTTTAGAAATAATCGAGCAATCAAAATGAAAATTGTCACAGCAATTATAGGTCCCGAAACCTATTGATAGAGGTATCAACCATCGTAATCGGACCATTTTAGATTTTTGCCGCCCAAAAACTTGTGGGCTATAGCACAGTTGATTTTCTATAAAGTTGAATTTTCTAAGAAATGTTTAGAAATAATCGAGCAATCAAAATGAAAATTGTCACAGCAATTACAGGTCCCGAAACCTATTGGTAGAGGTATCAACTATCGCAATCGGACCATTTTACATTTTTGCCGCCCAAAAACTTGTGGGCTATAGTACAGTTGATTTTCAATAAAATTGAATTTTCTAATAAATGTTTAGAAATAATCAAGCAATGAAAATGAAAATTGTCACAGCAATTACAGATCCTGAAACCTATTGATAGAGGTATCAACCATCGTAATCGGACCATTTTAGATTTTTGCCGCCCAAAAACTTGTGGGCTATAGCACAGTTGATTTTCAATAAAGTTGAATTTTCTAAGAAATGTTTAGAAATAATCGAGCAATCAAAATGAAAATTGTCACAGCAATTACAGGTCCCGAAACCTATTGGTAGAGGTATCAACTATCGCAATCGGACCATTTTACATTTTTGCCGCCCAAAAACTTGTGGGCTATAGTACAGTTGATTTTCAATAAAATTGAATTTTCTAATAAATGTTTAGAAATAATCAAGCAATGAAAATGAAAATTGTCACAGCAATTACAGATCCTGAAACCTATTGATAGAGGTATCAACCATCGTAATCGGACCATTTTAGATTTTTGCCGCCCAAAAACTTGTGGGCTATAGCACAGTTGATTTCAATAAAATTGAATTTTCTAAGAAATGTTTAGAAATAATCGAGCAATCAAAATGAAAATTGTCACAGCATTTACAGGTCCCGAAACCTATTGATAGAGGTATCAACCATCGTAATCGGACCATTTTACATTTTTGCCGCCCAAAAACTTGTGGGCTATAGCACAGTTGATTTTCAATAAAGTTGTATTTTCTAAGAAATATTTAGAAATAATCGAGCAATCAAAATGAAAATTGTCGCAGCAATTACAGGTCCCGAAACCTATTGATAGAGGTATCAACCATCGTAATCGGACCATTTTACATTTTTGCCGCCCAAAAACTTGTGGGCTATAGCACAGATGATTTTCAATAAAATTGAATTTTCTAAGAAATGTTTAGAAATAATCGAGCAACCAAAATGAAAAATTTCACAGCAATTACAGGTCCCGAAACCTATTGGTAGAGGTATCAACTATCGTAATCGGACCATTTTAGATTTTTGCCGCCCAAAAACTTGTGGGCTATAGCACAGTTGATTTTCAATAAAATTGAATTTTCTAAGAAATGTTTAGAAATAATCGAGCAATCAAAATGAAAATTGTCACAGCAATTACAGATCCTGAAACCTATTGATAGAGGTATCAACTATCGTAATCAGACCATTTTAGATTTTTGCCGCCCAAAAACTTGTGGGCTATAACACAGTTGATTTTCAATAAAATTGAATTTTCTAAGAAATGTTTAGAAATAATCAAGCAATCAAAATGAAAATTGTCACAGCAATTACAGATCGTGAAACCTATTGATAGTGGTATCAACCATCGTAATCGGACCATTTTACATTTTTGCCGCCCAAAAACTTGTGGGCTATAACACAGTTGATTTTCAATAAAATTCAATTTTCTAATAAATGTTTAGAAATAATCGAGCAATCAAAATGAAAATTGTCACAGCAATTATAGGTCCCGAAACCTATTGATAGAGGTATCAACCATCGTAATCGGACCATTTTAGATTTTTGCCGCCCAAAAACTTGTGGGCTATAGCACAGTTGATTTTCAATAAAGTTGAATTTTCTAAGAAATGTTTAGAAATAATCGAGCAATCAAAATGAAAATTGTCACAGCAATTACAGGTCCCGAAACCTATTGGTAGAGGTATCAACTATCGCAATCGGACCATTTTACATTTTTGCCGCCCAAAAACTTGTGGGCTATAGTACAGTTGATTTTCAATAAAATTGAATTTTCTAATAAATGTTTAGAAATAATCAAGCAATGAAAATGAAAATTGTCACAGCAATTACAGATCCTGAAACCTATTGATAGAGGTATCAACCATCGTAATCGGACCATTTTAGATTTTTGCCGCCCAAAAACTTGTGGGCTATAGCACAGTTGATTTCAATAAAATTGAATTTTCTAAGAAATGTTTAGAAATAATCGAGCAATCAAAATGAAAATTGTCACAGCATTTACAGGTCCCGAAACCTATTGATAGAGGTATCAACCATCGTAATCGGACCATTTTACATTTTTGCCGCCCAAAAACTTGTGGGCTATAGCACAGTTGATTTTCAATAAAGTTGTATTTTCTAAGAAATATTTAGAAATAATCGAGCAATCAAAATGAAAATTGTCGCAGCAATTACAGGTCCCGAAACCTATTGATAGAGGTATCAACCATCGTAATCGGACCATTTTACATTTTTGCCGCCCAAAAACTTGTGGGCTATAGCACAGATGATTTTCAATAAAATTGAATTTTCTAAGAAATGTTTAGAAATAATCAAGCAATCAAAATGAAAATTGTCACAGCAATTACAGATTGTGAAACCTATTGATAGTGGTATCAACCATCGTAATCGGACCATTTTACATTTTTGCCGCCCAAAAACTTGTGGGCTATAACACAGTTGATTTTCAATAAAATTGAATTTTCTAATAAATGTTTAGAAATAATCGAGCAACCAAAATGAAAAATTTCACAGCAATTACAGGTCCCGAAACCTATTGGTAGAGGTATCAACTATCGTAATCGGACCATTTTAGATTTTTGCCGCCCAAAAACTTGTGGGCTATAGCACAGTTGATTTTCAATAAAATTGAATTTTCTAAGAAATGTTTAGAAATAATCGAGCAATCAAAATGAAAATTGTCACAGCAATTACAGATCCTGAAACCTATTGATAGAGGTATCAACTATCGTAATCAGACCATTTTAGATTTTTGCCGCCCAAAAACTTGTGGGCTATAACACAGTTGATTTTCAATAAAATTGAATTTTCTAAGAAATGTTTAGAAATAATCGAGCAATCAAAATGAAAATTGTCGCAGCAATTACAGGTCCCGAAACCTATTGATAGAGGTATCAACCATCGTAATCGGACCATTTTAGATTTTTGCCGCCCAATAACTTGTGGGCTATAGCACAGTTGATTTTCAATAAAATTGAATTTTCTAAGAAATGTTTAGAAGTAATCGAGCAATCAAAATGAAAATTGTCACAGCAATTACAGGTCCCGAAACCTATTGATAGAGGTATCAACCATCGTAATCAGACCATTTTAGATTTTTGCCGTCCAAAAACTTGTGGGCTACACAGATGATTTTCAATAAAATTTAATTTTCTAATAAATGTTTAGAAATAATCGAGCAATCAAAATGCAAATTGTCACAGCAATTACAGGTTCCGAAACCTATTGATAGAGGTATCAACCATCGTAATCAGACCATTTTACATTTTTGCCGCCCAAAAACTTGTGGGCTATAGCACAGTTGATTTTCAATAAAATTGAATTTTCTAATAAATGTTTAGAAATAATCGAGCAATCAAAATGAAAATTGTCACAGCAATTACAGGTCCCGAAACCTATTGATAGTGGTATCAACCATCGTTCTAGTCGGTCTCAAATGATTTTCTTACCGGGACGTTGTCGCTATTTTTAATTTTTCTGCGTATCAGTAGGCTTTTTTACTTAAAAGAAAACAAATTTGAATACTTTTTATTTTTTTCAATCATTTTCTTTTATTTTAGTTTGTTGACAGAACATATTTTTTTTTTGACAATTAAAAATGAATTAATTTGTGCCAAGAAAAGGTATAATTCTTATATAAAAATCGCAAATAAAAATTTGGTTGTGATAAAGAATTATGAATCAAAGCAGAAATAGAATTTTGTTTTATTCGAGCAAGTTGAGATCGCAATAGAACAAGCGAGAAAAAAAATGAAAAAGTGAGTATAATTTTATTCTTGGTAGGGACCCGCCGGGAGGTGGGAGCGAGATAACATGCACAACCAGTGCCGTCTTAGTGGTTAAAGCTGTGGTGGATCGGGATTGGGTTTGGAGCTGCGTAGCTGATAACACCGAGGGAAAAAATATTAAGAGGAATTATCAACAAATAATTTAGAGGATTATATGTATACCTATATCTCTTCGATTGGAGCTGCGAAACCGATTGCTGAGCCGCATGTTGGTATGTTGTTTTATATAGAGGTTGTATATTATTATCGGTTGGAAAATTCAGATTGACTCTAAAATTATGAGGATGTTTTTTAAATTTTTTTATTGTGATCTGTCTCGTGCAAGACGAGGGCAGGTAGAAAGAAGATGAAGTACTGTCTCTTCCTTCTCTTCGTCCTCGCAACTACGACAATAGTCATGTGAGAAGAAACCAAGTCTACTCGCATGCCTGCCTATGAGACAGTGCCCCGTAACAACTACGCTGATCTGACTCCACTGAAGTGAGATCAGCTTAGTCGAACTTTGGCCAGACCTGCCGAGTTATTACGCATGAGGTGCTACTTGACCATCTGTCATTTGTCAACTTACTAGCTTCTTACTGAAGCAGTAGTTTGCATACCGCAAGAGGCATTTCAATACGCTTTCTGTTTTCTGAAAAGTGGTTCGTTGTACCACGTTGAGCCAGTTCATCGGCTTTTATAATCTCTGTACTTATGAAATGTCCTGGCACCCATATAATATGAATGTTGAACTGATCTGTCATCCCGTTAAGAGATGAGAGACAGTTCTGGACTACTTTCGACGTGAGAAGGTGTGATTGAACCGCTTTAATGGCAGCCTGGCTGTCCATATATATGCGAATATCACGAGCCGATATTACATTATATCTCAACCAGTCTATGACTTCCTTTAAGGCAGTTACTTCAGCTTGAGAAATGCTACAGCAGCTGGGGAGACGGAAGGAAAGATTTAACGAAAGTTCCTCACAGAACACTCCAGCCTCGACTTTCCGTCCCGTTTCGAACCATCAGTGAAGAAGTTTTTAACTTCTGGTTCCAAAACTGCACCCATCATCCAGTGCCCCCTGGATGGGAACCTAGGCCAGGACTTTATGTCGAAAGATAGTGACGGGACAGTACAGTCGGTGGTGTTGAGGATTTGTTTGTTACACAATATAGATGAGTGGCCAGTATTGTTGCAGGTCCCAAGGGAGGTTTTCCCAAGATATCTGTAGGAGTCAAAAATAGCAGAGGCTCCAGTGCCTGAGTGGATGTGCTCCTCAGTGCACCACTGATCCACAGAGAGACGGTTCTCAACAGCTTTTGGTTGACAGTTTTGTCCAAATCGAGTTTGCAAATTGCTGATACATAACTGAGAATGGACAGAAACCACTAGAAATTAGCTTTTAGAAAATGCTTTGTGAAAAGTCCAGCTATCTCCCAGAATATTGTAATTATTGCAAGCAAAAGCCGTTAAATTAAAATATTATGTAAAAGTATTATTAGTATACTCTTTATTAGAATAGCGGAGTACAGGAGTAGGCACTAGGCGAAAGTAGTACAAATATTCCAATCATGCTCGCTTCGAAAGAACTGCACACAACGTGTTATCCGGTACTACAGTACAATGTCACAGGGTAACATCATTTTGTTTTGATTAACTTAATTCATTGGCCCAGATTAGGATCTACAAATGTACAGAAGCGAATTGCGAATGTATATAAATTTCTAGAGGCTTAATCCATATTTCAGGCAAATTTTGTTAATTATACTTTAAATACAAACCAACGAAGTTCAAGGCTAGCCTTAGAGTTCAAGTTCACTGCAGTTACCAATGTGCGAGTGAGAAAACTAATCAAAAGAGAAATTATTATGTTTAGGAAGAGAACAGTCATTCGTTCGTTGGATTATCTTATCAAGTCATTTATTCATGGTCACAGTTTTTTTTTGTTTTTACAATTTTTAACAAATTTAAATTCAAATCAGTCATGCCGAAAGCGAGCAAAAGTGTTTTACGTAAAATTCTAGTGCATTTTAATTTGTGATTCAGTGATTTATTTTTACTAAAATTTAATTAAATTTTACAGATACTTTGTTATTAAAAATTGTAAAATGTCAGTTGTCTTTGAAACGGTGGAAGTTGAAAAAAATGTGTTGTTCGGAGGAGGTGAGGTGGTTGATTTTACATCTGTGAAATCTCTAGGGCACTTTTTAATCGATTTACTGAAGGAACAGCAAGATAAAGTTGGATATGTAAGCAAATGATTGATCGTTTATAGTTGCAGATTAATAATGTTACGTGATATTTAGATAGATGCTATCACCGATAAGCGTGTCACATTCAGGCAGATGTTAAATGATAGCATTGAAACTGCAAAATGTTTTCGGGCGGCTGGATTAAAAGCAGGTGATACAATTGGAATTGTTAGTGAAAACCGTCTAGAGTTTGCGGTACCTTTACTTGCGGCTTTTTTTATTGGCGTGACTGCAGCACCAATGAATGCAACATATACAGAGCGTAAGTGCACCTAGAAATTATATTTTATTGACATAATACAATTGCACATTTTATATGTGATATTTATTACTTTCCAGTTCTGGTAAATTACTCTAACTGACATAGGGTATGATAAAGCATTTTTGTATGTTTTATCTCTTAACGAAAAATATTTGTGATTTGTAAACACTTGCGAATTTACGAGTAATAATAATTACAATATAAAGATTGTATTATTTATATCTTCGCGCTTATTTACTGATAACACACTCTTATGAAATTATAAAATTGTTGACATATGTACTTTAACCCAGAAAACAGTTCATATACATATTAACAAATTTAAGTAAAATAAATTTCATTGAGAAAACAAATTTAATCAGTTAAATAATAGCAGTAGCACTTTGTACCAGGGCAGCTCATAACTGTAGGGTAAATTTTCAAATTTTTTTTGTGTAACACGTTAGCCAAACAAATAACATAATAAAACACGTCATATACGAGTACGTCAAAGTCAAGAGCTGATGGATTGTAGCTCAGATTAAGCAGAACACCCTTTCAAATTTGCTAAAACAGAATATTTCTAGGAAATTTTTAAAAAAAGGCGGTGACCTAGTTTTTAGAGCAAGAAGAAATCGGTCCTGTTGCTATTAAATATTTTCTTAAGACACGCCCAACAATTTCTTCTCTATTTCGTAATCTGACTTCATAGAAATAAAAATGGCTTTAAGTTCTGACAGATTTAAAAGAAAATTTGCTATTGTAATATACGTTTTGCACTCATAATTTACCTCTTTTGCACTTCAAATTCAATTTTTTACAAATCAAATTTTGATTAGAAAAGGTTGCATTTAAACGGTAAATCAAAACTTAATTTACCAGTTAAACCTGGTAAAACCGGTTTATTTGGAAAAAATATTTTAGATAAGGAACTTGAAAATTCTCTTGTATCGGATTTCATCTTTTGATCACTTTTTTTAAATTTTTCGAGATTATTGGAGTATAGCATGGAAATGAGATGCATGGTGTTTGAGACTTAATTGGAAACAGTTAGGTTATTCGATATTTTTGATTATTCGAGTATGTTTGAGATTGTCATTTGATAATTCGATGTTACTCGAGAGTCTTTGTTCCATTATTATTGCATATCCTTTTGTTGAGCTTAGCCTTAACTTGCTTAGCAGCGTTGTGCTTAATAGTATTAGTAACATTAAGTTACTTCGCAATTAATTCGATATCTACACGAATTTTTGAATTTTTTGTGGGGTTTCTAGATTTTTACAGACTATCCGAAATTATCCATTAATATCCAGATTTTCCGGTATTATTGAAATTGTTCAAGATCAATCGAGATTCACATAATATAGAGATTAATCGAATTTTTTCACATTTTTCACATAATATAGAGATTAATAGAGTTTTTCGACATACTTACTACGTACATACATATGATTATTCGAGATTTTGAAAGATTTTCGAATTTTGTATGGCAATGTTTTGCGCTTAGCTTTGAGTTGTGGGAACTTGCAGAGTTACACATGTAAATCTGAATCATGATATTTAGTTAATTTGTGCTATATTTATTTGTAAACTTCATTTTTGTACAATAATAGGTCGTGGTGGACATAGTTCTCAAGAAAATAAGCACTATTCCACTCTAGAATATTTTAGCCGGAAAACCAAACATCTTTTATCATTGAATTTGATCTATATCAACATAAATCGGATCATAAATAAGCTTAATCAACAACAACAAATTGATATCGTAATTTTAACAGAAACCTTCTTATATGGTTTGGAAACGAAATTTTATAACCTTTCACAGTATAATTCATTTCATAATACCAGGAATGAAAGAGATGGTGGAGGAATTTCCGTTTTTTTCCATTCAACTACTGAATTCCAACTTCTCCATAAAGAAACAACTTTAGAGAACAAATTTGACGTTATCTATTCGAAGCAATTAAATCTAAACTTGATTTGCATTTACAGACCATCCCACACATATATTAAAGATTTCTTGTCTAGATATAAAACTTCCATTATGGTTGGGGACTTGGGAACATAAATCTATTAAATGAACCAGATCCTATCAATTATAACTCTATATTACAGATGAATGGCTTGAGTGTGATTAATAAGTTATCAAAAACCTTTGCAACCTGCATCCAAGGTGATTGCAATACATGTTCTTTATGGTGATACCGACCATAAATACCTTTTTATAAAGTTCGTGATCTCAAAAATATCTAAAAATTTTACATACACCAAAATAATTATTGATAATTGAAAGAAAGTACTACTGTCAAAATTAAAACTAGTTCTTACCGTAAACCTTGGTTCAACAACGAGCTAAAGAAGTTGGCTAACTCCAGAGATAAATTTTACAAACTATATCACAAATATCCGAATAACAATTTTTTTGGCTGCTTTCCAATCACGTATTATCTATTACAAACAAATTATACTACACCCGGCAATTTGAACAAAACTTATCATAGCCAAAAGTTATGTGGAGAATTATTAATCAGATTTTGAATAACAATGCTTTCCAAAAAGCAAGCTCAATAGAGTTAAAACATAATGGTGTTATAACTTGTGATCCATTGATTGTAGCTAATTGCTTTGTCGAGTTTTTCAGTAACATATCATCATATAACATTCATATCAAGAGCCAATCCTCGTAATTCCAACAACTTTACAATCATTACGCTATACTAATGAAGAAGAAATTGGAAGCATAATTAGTAAGATAGAATTAAATACATCGTCTGGGTATGAGTGTGAAGTTTATGCTAAAAAAAAAATAACAAAAAATTACACTGTTAAATTAACTATTTTCCAATTGGAATTTAAATTATATGAAAATTTAAATTTTTTGTAATTTTGGATTTTTAGTACATACCACCAAACAGATTCTTTTCATCAGAAAACAGGTTCTTTTCATCTTTTTCAGATAGCTGGACCATCTGTATATATCGTTAACCAAAAGCATCCAATTGTGTTGAACATTACTATATTTCAGATAATTTAAAAGTTGACTGAATTTTGATGGTTTAAATAATTATTTAGCGCCGATCCTAAAAATGTCAAGAAGGCCCCGCACATTTCTTAGAATAACTAAGCCATATAGCGGTCAATGTCACCAAGCCGATCCAATTATGATGAACTATAATATATTTCACAGTTTTTGGAATTTCAAATAATTTTTTCATTTAAAGTTTTATATCGCCGACCGCAGAGATGTCCACAAGGTCTTGTCTATATTTTTGAATAACTTGACCATATGCCAGTCTACGTGGTTAATATTATTCAATTGTAATGAGCTATACTATACAGAATTTAGAATTTTTAATAATTTTATTAGTTTTATAAATTTTTGTATCTCTGATCACAGAGATGTCCACAAGGTCTGGCCTATATTTTTAAATAACTTGACCATATACCAGTCTACGTGGTCAATCTTATTCAATTGTGATGAACTATACTATACTTCACAGAATTTCGAATTTTTAATAATTTTATTAGTTTTATAAATTTTTGTATCTCTGATCACAGAGATGTCCACAAGGTCTGGCCTATATTTTTGGATAATTTGACCATATGCCAGTCTACGTGGTCAATCTTATTCAATTGTGATGAACTATACTATACTTCACAGAATTTAGAATTTTTAATAATTTTATTAGTTTTATAAATTTTTGTACCTCTGATCACAGAGATGTCCACAAGGTCTGGCCTATATTTTTAAATAACTTGACCATATACCAGTCTACGTGGTCAATCTTATTCAATTGTGATGAACTATACTATACTTCACAGAATTTCGAATTTTTAATAATTTTATTAGTTTTATAAATTTTTGTATCTCTGATCACAGAGATGTCCACAAGGTCTGGCCTATATTTTTGGATAATTTGACCATATGCCAGTCTACGTGGTCAATCTTATTCAATTGTGATGAACTATACAATACTTCACAGAATTTAGAATTTTTAATAATTTTATTAGTTTTATAAATTTTTGTACCTCTGATCACAGAGATGTCCACAAGGTCTGGCCTATATTTTTAAATAACTTGACCATATACCAGTCTACGTGGTCAATCTTATTCAATTGTGATGAACTATACTATACTTCACAGAATTTCGAATTTTTAATAATTTTATTAGTTTTATAAATTTTTGTATCTCTGATCACAGAGATGTCCACAAGGTCTGGCCTATATTTTTATATAACTTGACCATATACCAGTCTACGTGGTCAATCTTATTCAATTGTGATGAACTATACTATACTTCACAGAATTTCGAATTTTTAATAATTTTATTAGTTTTATAAATTTTTGTATCTCTGATCACAGAGATGTCCACAAGGTCTGGCCTATATTTTTGGATAACTTGACCATATACCAGTCTACGTGGTCAATCTTTTTCAATTGTGATGAACTATACTATACTTCACAGAATTTCGAATTTTTAATAATTTTATTAGTTTTATAAATTTTTGTATCTCTGATCACAGAGATGTCCACAAGGTCTGGCCTATATTTTTGGATAATTTGACCATATGCCAGTCTACGTGATCAATCTTATTCAATTGTGATGAACTATACTATACTTCACAGAATTTAGAATTTTTAATAATTTTATTAGTTGTATAAATTTTTGTATCTCTGATCACAGAGATGTCCACAAGGGGTGGCCTATATTTTTATATAACTTGACCATATACCAGTCTACGTGGTCAATCTTATTCAATTGTAATGAACTATACTATACTTCACAGAATTTCGAATTTTTAATAATTTTATTAGTTTTATAAATTTTTGTATCTCTGATCACAGAGATGTCCACAAGGTCTGGCCTATATTTTTATATAACTTGACCATATACCAGTCTACGTGGTCAATCTTATTCAATTGTGATGAACTATACTATACTTCACAGAATTTAGAATTTTTAATAATTTTATTAGTTTTATAAATTTTTGTATCTCTGATCACAGAGATGTCCACAAGGTCTGGCCTATATTTTTGGATAACTTGACCATATACCAGTCTACGTGGTCAATCTTATTCAATTGTGATGAACTATACTATACTTCACAAAATTTCGAATTTTTAATAATTTTATTAGTTTTATAAATTTTTGTATCTCTGATCACAGAGATGTCCACAAGGTCTGGCCTATATTTTTGGATAATTTGACCATATGCCAGTCTACTTGGTCAATCTTATTCAATTGTGATGAACTATACTATACTTCACAGAATTTAGAATATTTAATAATTTTATTAGTTTTATAAATTTTTGTATCTCTGATCACAGAGATGTCCACAAGGTCTGGCCTATATTTTTGGATAACTTGACCATATACCAGTCTACGTGGTCAATCTTATTCAATTGTGATGAACTATACTATACTTCACAGAATTTCGAATTTTTAATAATTTTATTAGTTTTATAAATTTTTGTATCTCTGATCACAGAGATGTCCACAAGGTCTGACCTATATTTTTATATAACTTGACCATATACCAGTCTACGTGGTCAATCTTATTCAATTGTGATGAACTATACTATACTTCACAGAATTTCGAATTTTTAATAATTTGTGGACAACTGTGTGATCGTAGATACAACAATTTTTAAAACTAATAAAATTATTAAAAATTCGAAATTCTGTGAAGTATAGTATAGTTCATCACAATTGAATAATATTGACCACGTAGACTGGCATATGGCCAAGTTATCCGAAAATATAGGCCAGACCTTGTGGACATCTCTGTGATCAGAGATACAAAAATTTATAAAACTAATAAAATTATTAAAAATTCCAAATTCTGTGAAGTATAGTATAGTTAATCACAATTGAATAAGATTGACCAAGTAGACTGGCATATGGTCAAGTTATCCAAAAATATAGGCCAGACCTTGTGGACATCTCTGTGATCAGAGATACAACAGTTTATAAAACTAATAAAATTATTAAAAATTCGAAATTCTGTGAAGTATAGTATAGTTCATCACAATTGAATAAGATTGACCAAGTAGACTAGCATATGGTCAAGTTATTCAAAAATATAGGCCAGACCTTGTGGACATCTCTGTGATCGGAGATACAACAATTTATAAAACTAATAAAATTATTAAAAATTCGAAATTCTGTGAAGTATAGTATAGTTCATCACAATTGGATAAGATTGACCACGTAGACTGGCATATGGCCAAGTTATCCGAAAATACAGGCAAGACCTTGTGGACATCTCTGTGATCGGAGATACAATAATTTATAAAACTAATAAAATTATTAAAAATTCTAAATTCTGTGAAGTATAGTATAGTTCATCACAATTGAATAAGATTGATTAAGTAGACTGGCATATGGTCAAGTTATCCGAAAATACAGGCAAGACCTTGTGGACATCTCTGTGATCGGAAATACAATAATTTATAAAACCAATAAAATTATTAAAAATTCTAAATTCTGTGAAGTATAGTATAGTTCATCACAATTGGATAAGATTGACCAAGTAGACTGGCATATGGCCAAGTTATCCGAAAATACAGGCAAGACCTTGTGGACATTTCTGTGATCGGAGATACAATAATTTATATAACTAATAAAATTATTAAAAATTCTAAATTCTGTGAAGTATAGTATAGTTCATCACAATTGAATAAGATTGACCAAGTAGACTAACATATGGTCAAGTTATCCAAAAATATAGGCCAGACCTTGTGGACATCTCTGTGATCAGAGATACAACAATTTATAAAACTAATAAAATTATTAAAAATTATAAATTCTGTGAAGTATAGTATAGTTCATCACAATTGAATTAGATTGACCAAGTAGACTGGCATATGGTCAAGTTATCCAAAAATATAGGCCAGACCTTGTGGACATCTCTGTGATCAGAGATACAACAATTTATAAAACTAATAAAATTATTAAAAATTCTAAATTCTGTGAAGTATAGTATAGTTCATCACAATTGAATAAGATTGATTAACTAGACTGGCATATGGCCAAGTTAACCGAAAATACAGGCAAGACCTTGTGGACATCTCTGTGATCGGAAATACAATAATTTATAAAACCAATAAAATTTTAAAAATTCGAAATTCTGTGAAGTATAGTATAGTTCATCACAATTGAATAAGATTGACCACGTAGACTGGCATATGGTCAAGTTATCAAAAAATATAGGCCAGACCTTTTCGACATCTCTGTGATCAGAGATACAAAAATTTATAAAACTAATAAAATTATTAAAAATTCTAAATTCTGTGAAGTATAGTATAGTTCATCACAATTGAATAAGATTGACCAAGTAGACTGGCATATGGCCAAGTTATCCGAAAATACAGGCAAGACCTTGTGGACATCTCTGTGATCAGAGATACAATAATTTATAAAACCAATAAAATTATTAAAAATTCTAAATTCTGTGAAGTATAGTATAGTTCATCACAATTGAATAAGATTGACCACGTAGACTAACATATGGTCAAATTATCCAAAAATATAGGCCAGACCTTGTGGACATCTCTGTGATCAGAGATACAAAAATTTATAAAACTAATAAAATTATTAAAAATTCTAAATTCTGTGAAGTATAGTATAGTTCATCACAATTGAATAAGATTGACCACGTAAACTGGCATATGGTCAAGTTATTCAAAAATATAGGCCAGACCTTGTGGACATCTCTGTGATCGGAGAAACAAAAATTTATATATCTAATAAAATTATTAAAAATTCGAAATTCTGTGAAGTATAGTATAGTTCATCACAATTGGATAAGGTTGACCACATAGACTGGCACATAGCCAAGTTATCCGAAAATATGGGCAAAACCTTGTGGACATCTCTGCGGTCTGCGATATAAAACTTTTAAAATTATGAAAAATTTTTAAAAATTCCAAAAACTGTGAAATATATTATAGTTCATCATAATTGGATCGGCTTGGTGACATTGGCCGCTATATGGCTTAGCTGTCCTAAGAAATATGCGGGTCCTTCGGGATATTTCCAGGATCGGTGCTAAATAATTATTTAAACCATCAAAATTCAGTTACATAACTTTTAAATTATCTGAAATATAACTAGTAATGTTCTACACAATTGGATGCTTTTGGTTAACGAGATAAACAGATGGTCCAGCTATCTAAAAACGATGAAAAGAACCTATTTCCTGATGAAAAGAATCTATTTGGTGGTACGAAATTCCAAAATTACAAAAAATTTAAATTTTCATATAATTTAAATTCCAATTGGAAAATAGCTAATTTAACAGTGTAATTTTTTGTTATTTTTTTTAGCATAAACTTCACACTCATGTCTGGGTATGATCAAATCAGTGCTACACACGTAAAAAAATTAAGTAACCATTATTAACCAAAATTATTAACAAATGGATTGACAAAAAAACATTTTCCAGCCTCAATGAAAATTGCTAGAGTAACACCAATATTCAAGGGAGGTGACAAGTGTTTGGTAGGAAATTATCGACCAATCTCTCTCCTTCCAATATTTAAAAAAATATATGAACGTGTTCTATTAACAAGAATAGTAGATCTTTTTTAATTTCCGAAGATTGTAAGAGAATTCAATCCAGTTTCGAACTGATGAGCTTATGCTTATGAAAAAAAGTAAAGTAAAATTAGCGTACACAGAAATAGAGCTGTGTGAATGTCGTGAAGAAGAAAAAATTGTAAGAGAATTTATCTGTATTAGTCCACAATTCCAAATTGCTTAAGCATGTCTTTGTATTCTGCACTCTGGAATTGCGAGCCATTGTCGGAATGAATGAATTGTGGAACTCCATATACATAAAACACATCGCTTTTTAAAAATTCGACTATCTTTACCGATGTCGCCTTATTAAGTGGTTTGAGCAAAACGAACTTTGTCAAATGGTCCAACACAATTAAAATCACTGTTTTCCCCTGGGTCGATCGTGGATATGGGCCAAGCAAATCTATATAAATCCGCTGCCATGGTCTTTCGATTGGGTAAGCCATACCCATTGGTGCGGTCTTGATTGAATATTCATGGGTTTCGTAGTTTTGCAGACTAAACATTTGCGAATATATTCACTGACTTGCTTTGTCATTCCTGGCCAGAAGTAATACCTTCGTAGTCTCTCTAGCGTTTTGCTGATCCCGCCGTGTGATGAAAGAGGGTCGTCATGATTCTCGACGATCAACTTTTCTCTAAGACCCATTGGTATCCAAAATTTCCAGACGGATAGGTCTGAGAGCTTGCTGTTTTGTTTTGGCTCCAATCTGAGAAACACAAAACCTTCGTGTACCTTAAACGCAATGTTTTTTTCTGGGTTCAAAATTATATTCTGCTTAAGTGTTATGTAATCGGTGTCCTGAAAATCTTCTAGGTTGAATTTATTCTTTTCGTCCAGTTTAGTTAAACAATCCTGAAATTCTTTAATTTCGTCGCAGTATATGCGCGATAACATATCCGCCACAACATTATCCTTTCCTTTTATGTGTTCGATGTTATAGCGAAAACCTTGAACCTTAAGGCTCCATCGTGCTAACCTGCCTGTTAAATCGCGTTGATTCATCAGCCACTTTAAGCTCGCATGATCCGTTATGAGCGTGAAATCATGTCCCTCAACATAAGCTCGAAATTTTTTTATTGCAAGAATTGCTGCAAGGCACTCTAATTCGCTGACTGAATAATTTCGTTGTGTCTCTGACAGTTTTTGTGACATAAAGCTGATTGCTCTTTCATTTTCGTCATTGTCCCTTTGAAAGAGCACAGCACCGACTCCTGCGGTGCTGGCATCACATCGAATGTAAAATTTCTTGTCGTAATTTGGACTAACCAATATTGGAGCTGAAGTGAGTAGAACTTTTAATTGCTCAAATGCTTGTTGAGCTTCTGCTGTCCAATTAAATTTTCCCTTTTTCAGGCATTCTGTTATTGGTGCAATCACACTTGCAAAATTTAGAATAAAGCGACGATACCATCCAGCCATCCCCAACAGTCGTCTCGTTTGCTTAATTGTAACGGGTGGATATAAGTTTACAATCGCCTCGATTTTTGATGGATCGGGCCTCAATCCTTGGTCACCAACTAAATACCCCAGGTACCGAATTTCCTTCATTACGAAATTACTTTTGTCTAAGTTGATAGTGAGTCCAGCTGTACGAAGTAAGTCTGCTACCAACTGTAACAACTCAAGATGATCCCTCAATGTGCCGCTCATGACTAAAAGATCATTCAAATAGACGAAGACCCTATCGTGTAGTTCATGAGGTATGACCTTATGCATGAGACGACACATTGATTGGGCTGCATTGCACAACCCAAAAGGCATCACCCTGAATTGATAGAGTGGTCTACCTGGTAATGTAAATGCCGTCTTGTCTTTGGCAGATTCCGCAAGCGGTATCTGCCAAAACGCGTCTTTAAGGTCCAGTGCTGTGATGAATTTTGTTTCTGAAAGGCGTGCTAATAGTCCGTCAATTATAGGAAGAGGGTAGGCGTCTGTGGGCATCCAAGCAAAGTCTTGTCTTTCCGTTTGCTTTTTTGACGATGTTGACTGGAGAGCTCCACGAACTTTTGCTCACCTCAATCACACCCAGCTCCAGCATCCGATCTAATTCTTTATAAAGATCTTTCTGAACCGCAGGTGAAACTGGATAGTACCGCTGCTTAATTGGTTTGGATCCTTTCACAATGTTAATCTCATGCTCATGTAAATTGGTGCTGCCTAGTCTATTCTTGTTAAACGACGGAAAGAAACAGTTCGACTATTCTATCTAATTCCATTTTTTCTTTACTTGATAAAGTATGAGAATTTGTATTTCTAGTTTCTCCACAAATTTCATTAATCGCAACAGTCGGAGTAATATCGAATTTAATCCAGAAATCCATTCCTAAATATAAAAATGAACTGAGTGTAGGTACAATACAAAATTTTACCATTTCTGTTCTCTCACCAAACGTGACCGGCAACCAAACATATCCCTCAATTCTATTATTAGTCCCATCGGCTGTTGTAACATGAGAAATGAGTTTATGAAATTTTATGTTTTGGCTGTTTAGAAAATCTAGGGACCCTTTACCTAATATACTGATTGTAGCGCCACTGTCAAGAAGACCAGTAACTTCTTTTAATCCAATTTTAATATCGACGTGTGGGCGTGGGTCACTAATTGATTTGGTTTTAATTAAACATGAAATACAATTTTTAAGAAGAGTACGTTTCGCTCTAAAATAGCTTACGATTCGTAAAATTTTCTTAAATCTAGGTTTAAAATTCAATGTTCTATTTAGTAATTCAGTATTCTTATAATTATTATTATTTACAATGTGGTTTAAATTGATGAAGGATTTTGATTGCTGGATTCTTTGGATTCCAACTGTTGGTTGTTCCCTCCGAGGCGCGATCCCTTCATTTGACCCACACTCGGAAACTTGTTTTCCGATTAGAATTTTTGACAATTAGGACAATTCGGCTTGCGGACATTGTTAGCACCGCAACCAAAACAAAATATATCTAAGAAAGGTTTTGAGCAATCTTCATACCTATGCCCTAAATCTTTACAATTCCAACATACTGCGAAATTCTTGTTTGGTTTATTGGAATTTTTAAAATTTACGAGGGTCGTAACCAGTCTGCTCCCATAATTTCTCATATTCCTGACAAAGAACGCGAAGCTCTTCGATGGATCTGATAGAGTTGTGGTACGGCAAAGTTACATTTTTGAACGCGGGATACATATTCTGACAAAGCCTGTAAATTAATTGCTGTTCCGACAAACGATTTTGAAGTCGTGCGTTCATTTTCTGAATGCTGAGTGAAAAATCCGAAAATGATTCTCTGCTACTTTGAACTCTTTTCAAAATATTTTCTTTTATCTCCTCTTCATAATTAGAGCTACTAAAGTAGGAAAAAATCGCAGACTTCATTTGTGCCCAAGTTACGACAGGATTATTGGATTTGTATACCCAGTACCAATCCTCAGCTTTTTTCGAAAGGAAAAGTAGAGAACTTTCGTTAGATACTCTAGAGGAAGATTATCATCACTTGCCATTTGCTCTAGTCTATATACATATAAAGTCATGAACATTTAGACTACCACTACCATCGAATGATAAATTCCACCTTTGCCGAATTTTTTTTGGGCTGTAAGGAGAACACAGACAGACACCACTTCAAAATCCAATTTTTGATAAACCTCCAAAATCTAAAGGTCGACAATTTTCATCATTAATAAATTTTATGGAAGACCAGGGGGTCAATTCTCGTTCCGTGAAAAGTAAAATGAAAAGTATTTTCAGTGAGAAATACACATTTCCGATTCACGTTCCTTGAGAAGGAAAAAAATGACGTCAAAATCTTTTCATATGAATAAAACTTTCTCACCGACCATTTTGGCGGTGAGAACATCATAAATATGGAAATAAAATTCTATAAAAACTAAATTTGTATTTTTACCATTAAATGTGCATTGAAACTATAATATGATTCACTTTAAACTTAACTAATATGTAAATCTATTAAAAACTATTCCGTATATTTAAGAAAAGCCTCCAAATAATTAATTTCGTTAAGTTTTAAAAATAATTTGGTCAATTTTATAATTTACTTTATATTTTGACAGCCAATGACAAAAACTGATTAACTAAATCTACTTTATCATTTATTTAGCTAATATTTAAACCAATTGTTGTATCAGCTAGCGGAAATATACATGAAACTCGAAAAAATATGTGTTTACAGTGTAGCTTACTATGGAAATAACTTATTCAGCGTTTTTCTCACGATTCTTTTTCATTTGGACATCGAGAATCGCTTATTGTCGTTGTGTGAAATGTTATAAATGAAAAAGACTTGATGAAATCAAAATGAAAACTTTTTTTTCATTAGGTTTTTTCATAGAACGAGAATTGACCCCCAGGGGGTCAATTCTCGTTCCGTGAAAAGCATAATGAAAAGTATTTTCAGTGAGAAATACGCTTTTCCGATTCATGTTCCTTGAGAAGTAAAAAAATGACGTCAACATCTTTTCATTTGAATAAAACTTTCTCACCGACCATTTTGACGGTGAGAACATCATAAATATGGAAATAAAATTCTACAAAAACTAAATTGGTATTTTTAGCATTAAATGCATTGAAACTATAATATGATTCACTTTAAACTTAACCAATAAATAAATCTATTAAAAACTATTCCATTTATTTAAGAAAAGCCTCCAAATAATTAATTTAGTTGAGTTTTAAAAATAATTTGGTCATTTTTAAAATTTATTTTATATTTTGACAGACAATGACGAAAATTGATTAACTAAATCTACTTTATCATTTATTTAGCTAATATTTAAACCAATTGTTGTATCATCTAGCGGAAATCTATATGAAACTCGATAAAATGTCTTTTTACAGTGTAGCTTACTATGAAAACAACTTATTGAGCGATTTTTCATGATTCTTTTTCATTTGGACAAGAAACGAAGAATCGCTTATTGTGGTTATGTGAAATGTTATGAAAAAGGCTTGATGGAAACAAAATGGAAAATTTTTTTCATTAGGTTTTTTCATAGAACGAGAATTGACCCCCAGGCCAGACAACTTTGTTCTTAAGAATTTTAATTTTAAAATGTTTTAAATTTCTGAATTCTACGATAATATCTATCCAAATGCTGTCCAATGAATAAACTTTTTAATAAGATGAGATTTTCAATTCTAAAGTTCCTCTTTCAATGGATTTAATATCCTTTGAAGGAAAAGTAACGTACCTACTTTAGAAGCACAACACCTTAGTAGTGACAAATTTCTACAAACTAACACCAGGAATCGGACAAATATTTATTTGTTATAGACTTTTATAGGTGGCTATCTACTCTCTTTGCCAACTCTGACCGTGGATAGAATAGCGTTTTTGTCGGAGAAAATTTGAAAACCAAATCTTGATCAGCAATATCTAGAATACTTATTTCGATCTGTGATGCAGAATGGTTTTTCAATATTTTTTTCGGATTTATATTAATACGAGGGTGGATTGATAAGTCTTTAGAATAACGCCATCTATGCGTCATTAATAACAACTTCTTTTGATTGTTGTGAAGTATGTTCTTTTAAACGAAAGCAGTCAAATTTTTGCTAAAGTCTGATCCAGCGCCATGTCACTTTTTCCTATTTCCAAACATGAAGAAATAGCTTCGTGGAAAGAGATTTGGGTTAAATGATGAAGTAATAGCTGAAACGAACGCTTATTTTGAGTAGTTTGATAAATAATATTTTAAAGAAAGTTTAATGAAATTGAAAAAACTTTGGATTAAGTGTATCGAGCTAAAAGGAGATTATGTTGAAAAATAAAGTGAATTTTACTTAAAATTGTTGGTTACTGTTTCCTTTTAAGGACTTATCATTCAACCCTCGTATCCCACCCTCTTCCGGTTTAGTAATGGAAAATACCGTCTTGTAAGTTAGCTCCTGCTGCTATACGGAGGGCTACCATTCGTTTACTAAAATGTTCGATGACATTCTGGCATAATTGCGGCTCATTTTCATGATTACCACATATTTTGGGCATCCATACCTTCCAATTCGTCATACGTTCAAAAAAATATTGTCCGATTACTCCACCAGTCCAAAAACCACAACAGAAAATCACTTTCTGTGTATGTATTGGTTTTTTCACTATTCTCAAGGACTTTCTTCAAGCCAGATTCGACAATTTTTCAAGTTTTTTGTTGAATGGCGCAATTAGCAAATTGATGACGTAATCCAAAATCTGATGGTTTTTTTTTTTTTGAGTTACTCGAACCTTGCTGTATGCTGTCAAATGAAGATCTTTGTGGAAAATTCTGAATAAACCTATTATGGTTATGTGTTTCCCCAATTTCACTGCTGCCTCTCAAACCCCAATGTGGTACTGAACATGGTATAAAATGCCATGTGTAATAGCTTGTGTGATGTCCTTTTCCAATATCGATAGAAGCGATCTCTTAAGTGTATTGCTTTGGTTAAAAACCTTACAAACCCTGATATATGTTCTTTGTAGGATTCCGTACCTCTACCCTTCCACAAGAGGCTTGAAGCGATAACATTTTACGCATTTCCTAGCGCACACTTTGTTTGCCATTTGCAAGGGTTAGTTCGGTTCCTCTATGAAATGTTCGTTGATGTTCGTCTGCAATTAGTAACTGCGTTATATGATGTTTGGGAGGAGTAAAATCGGATGTTTGATATCGAAATCTAACTAGCTGTTTGTTATGCGACAAGATTTTGCCATTTTGGAATTCTTGATGTTGAATTTCTGCATATTACTTCGAAAATAGCGATTATATTGTCGTTGAACGAAGTCTGTTGTGGCCAGTCGACTATAAACTGTGTTACTTCAATTCGGTTGAATGAACTCCTCTAGACGTACAATCAGCATCATTCTCTTTAGAATTTATGTGTTGCCACTGTGCTGAACTTGATTTCCCTTCGATTTTTGGAATTTTATTTGTGACGAAGGTTTTGTACTTGTGAGGAAGCTCACGAATCCATTCGGTCCAGAAGTTCACCTCTAATTTTGGTACCTGTACTGATTGATCCCTTGAGAGTCTGGGTCGAAAGGTTTTCCACTATCCGAAAGTGGGCTCTGTTTCGCAGCCCATTTACGTAGGTTGTATCCGCCATATTTGAGTAATGCTATGAGCTGTTTTTGAGCAAATGTGGCTTCCTCTAGTGGTTGTTTCCAGATATCAGGTCGTCTACAAAGAAATTGCCAGCTAGGTATGTTGCTGCGGCTGTGTCGTAAGTCACAGTGGTAAGTTTGTAATGCTTTATTTGTTGTTCGGATGATATTCCTGGCCATCTTCATGCACTGTGATTTGGCGAAATATTTTTTTTATGTCAGCGTACTTATGTTTTCACATCGAAGTATTATGCTTAGAAGGTCTCTTTGTAGCATGGAATCAATTAGCAAGACATTATTTAATGAAGTCCTTGTGGATGTCTTTGCTGATACATCAAAGACGAATTTTAGTTTGCTGTGGTAAATAATAATGCTCAGCTTCCAAATTTATTGCATCCGATCTTTTCATGTGACCTAAGAGTTCATATTTATCCACAAACTGTTGGAAACGCCAGTTCTACATTTTTGGCAAGACGTATTTCTTCTTGCAGCAGTCGAGCAACAGCTGTTTTCTTTGAATAATAGTTTTATAACCCATTTCTTTGACATTCCAGAATTTTTTTAGCTGTCACCTGTCAGTCGATCCCTGCTGTCATGATCATGTTTATGTTGGCATTTGTGTTACTTGTGATGATCCTAATTTGGTTTGTTGCGCAATTGCCTCATTTGGTGCACGTTTTAGCAGATTCGCCATTAATATTTGGCTGTAGTAATCAGTGCCTTAAAGTATATCGATTGGACCAGGTTCATGAAAGGTCGAATCTGCCCAACAAGTTTCAACAAGCTTCTAGCTTTTCTTAGTCCCATGCCGACAAGGTTTATTTGCCATTTCTTCGGTGATGAAAGAAGCTTGGGGCCTGGATCAATCAGAATCCGAGCTAAATTTTCTCCAATGTCGGTATTTATCTTGACCATAACGGTTACCAATAAGATACTACCTTGTTCAGTCTTCAGTACTGGCTCCTTTTGAATGTCGTGGAATAAACTACGATGAGCTCCATGACATTTTTCAGATTTCTTGCAGTAATAGGGCCCGTTGTACTCCCGGGGACATTTTCTGCATAATGCTTTTATCTTCACAGTTGCAGTCCTGACAAAGGTTGACATTGTTTGCAGCTGCTAATTTCATGATCACCACTATATTGACCACAGCTTGGAGATGGATCAGTCATTTTACAATATGTGTTGTCCTTTTAGGGTTGGTTTGTGGTGGATCCTTTTTCTTGTTGACCTTTTTCTACTGATTGTAGGCAGAGATTGTACCCTTTTTTTACAAAAAGACAAAAAAATTTTCCATTGATTGGACTTCTTTTGGATTTTGGATTTTTGATTCGTACATGCAATGAGTCTCACTATCTAATTTCCTTTTTGAAATGTCTGTCACCAAGGTGATAGCACTTCAGTATTTTGTCTGGATGCCTAAATCAATGAGTGGGTTTAGGCATTCTAGGGTGTTTTTATGCATTGTTTTCAGGTAGGTTTAAAAATCGACAAAACAATCGGCATGGTTACATACAACGAGTTTGTCGATCTGCCGTTAAACCAACCTCATCGAACAATTCATACAAGCAACAACAAAGCAAAATGAAGTCGAAATTTGGTGTAAATCAAATATTGCCGCAGGTTGATTTGAAGAAGACAACCACAGTCATAATAAACAATCAGCCTTGTGATTTTAAAATCGATTCAGGGTCCAACTATACTATTATGTCATCTCAGACTTATAAGTATAACAATATTTGGCCAGCCTCAAAACCAGATATTGCCAAGTGTGAATTACAGCTGGTCGATTTCCAACGAAATCATATACCAGTCGTAGGCGTAATTGACGTCGACGTATCATACAACGACATCGAAATGTGTTAGCTTCCCATCGTAATCGTAGATGGAATCCGCACAAATGTTTTGGGGTGCAATTGGTTTTCGCCACTGGGAATAAGTTTACAAGACGTCAACCTAAATGAAAACGGAGCATCGCCTATCCAAACCGTAACATCCAAATTTTCTTATTTGTTTTCTAAGGAATTGGGTTGTCACACAGGTCAGCCCGTTTCACTACAAATTGATGAAAAAATTCAACCAATATAACGAATATCGCCACGCCGTATACCATTGGCGACAAAGGGTTTAGACGAAGCTGAATTGAATCGTTTAATCGAGCAGGGCGTTTTGGCCCCTGTGGAATATTCTGACTGGGCCACTCCAATTGTCCCGGTTCAAAAAAAAGATGGCAGCATAAGGATTTGCGGGGATTATAAATCCACCTTGAGCAAAGCTTTAAAGCCGCATTGTTTCCAAATTCCAGCTATCACAACACTATTGGCTTCGATTGTCGGAGGCCAAACCCTTGCTAAGCTAGATTTAGCACAGGCATATCAGCAATTGTCAGTCGACGAGAACTCATCATTACTTCAGACAATTGTTACTCACAAAGGTGCATTTAGAGTAACCCGTCTTCAATTTGGTATTTCGTCAGCACCTGGAATATTTCAGTCTTTTATCGAAAATCTTCTGTGAAATATCCCAGGGGTATTATCATACTTCGATGACATTGTGGTTACAGGACATACTCAAATGGAACTTGCTGATAGTTTAAGTGCAATTTTTTCGCGTTTTGACAAATCTGGGCTACGTCTACGTCGTGATAAGTGCAAATTTGGAGTTCCATCAATCAATTTTCTTGGATTTAAAATTGATGCTTTGGGGATCAGGCCTACATCCGATAAAATCCAAGCTATTCAAAATGCACCGCAACCAACCGATAAAAAGCAACTCCAATCATTTTTAGAATTGCTCAATTTTTATCATTCTTTTTTGCCACAGAAAGCGATAATTGCAGAACCTCTTCATCGTTTATTGGATAAAAATCAAAAATGGTTTTGGACGGAAAATCACAAAACATCGTTCAACAACCTAAAACAACTATTATCATCGGATCGAATATTAATTCACTTTAATCAAGATTTGCCACTTCTTCTTATTTGTGACGCTTCGCCATATGGTCTTGGCGCTGTGTTATGCCATCTAATGGAAGATGGCAGTGAAAAACCTATTTCATTTTATTCAAGAACACTGTCGAGAAGTGAACGGAATTATTCGCAAATTGACCGGGAAGTATCTACGGAAGACATTTTAAAATTATCACTGACCATCGACCGTTATTGGGATTGTTCAATCCACATAAGCAAATTCCAACTGTCATGTCATCTCAAATGCTTAGAAGAAGAATTTCCCTGATGTCATACGATTATGAGATAATTCATCGCGCTGGAAATAAAATGAGTAATGCAGATTTTTTAAGCCGTTTTCCATTGTCTGACTCATCAACAACGCATATCCATGAATAAATTCTTATGATAGAAAACTTAGCAAGACCAGCTTTATCAGCTGATAATATAGCTAAAATGACATCGAATAACCCAGTTTTCGCTAAAGTTTTTAGCTGGGCGTCAAGAGGATGGCCAGACAAACTATCTGCAAGTGGCAAAGCACTAAAATCATTTTATGTACGGCGTACGGAGATCACCACACTTAAAGGATGTGTGCTTTGAGGTAATCGAACAATAATTCCACTGGCAGGGCAACAAAAAATCCTTGCAGGAAACACTCTGGGCATCCAGGAATTGTCCGCATGAAGGCTCTTGCACGAAGTTACGTGTGGTGGCCCAACATCGATGCTGACTGTGAACACGTCGTCAAAACTTGTACGCCATTCAACCAAAACTCCTTGGTCACGGATTCATATTGATTTCGCTGGTCCATTCCAGAATAAAATATTTTTGATCATCGTTGATTCTTATTCCAAATGGTTGGAAGTAAGCCACGTTAAATCAATGTCTACAAATTGTGCAATAGAATCATTACGAGTGCTCTTCGCAACACATGGGCTTCCGGACACCATTGTTTCTGACAATGGAACCGCTTTCACCTCAGAAGCTTTCCGACTGTTTTGTGAAGATAACCAAATAGGACATATTCGCTGTGCACCTTTTCATCCTTCTTCAAATGGACAGGCCGAAAGAATGGTCCAAACCACCAAAAGTTATCTGAAGAAACTTCCGGATAGCTCAGATATTAAACTACATATTGCAAGGTTTTTGATGAGCCAACACGTAACTCCTTCCTCGTCCATGGGACGATCGCCATCTGATTTACTGTATAATCGTCAAATTCAAACATATTTCGATAAGATTCATCCGAACTGCATTGCCGTGACCAAAACAAAGTGGCCTGAAATCAAATCAACTAGGGAATTTTTGGAAAACGATTTAGTATGGGCCCGCAATTATTCATATGGACCAAAATGGATAAATGGAGTGGTAATAGAATGCACGGGATCCGTTTCATATAAAGTTCGAATCGAATCGGGTCAAACTATAAAAAGACATGTAGATCAATTACGAAGACATTTGCAGCATCAATTGGATTGGGATACAAGTATCAGAGAAAATAGCGAACCAAGTCACCCTGCAGAACCAGTTGCTACGTCTATAGAAGAGTTCACACTGCCTTCAACCTCATCATATACTTTCGAATCGTCATTTTCATCAGCAACTATCGTAGAAACACCTGAACCTCTAAGAAGATCATCGCGTGAAAAAACAACACCGCAGTTTTTCACAGCTGGGCGTTAAGGGGTGTTGCGTACGAAAGTACTAATAATCAATAATGATATAACGCCGTTATGTACAATACACTCTTATACATTTTTGCGCTGTATCGATGTATCGAATGATGAATAATCCATGATAAAACATTAACGTAACAGCCCATTCTTTTTGCGTCTGTTCATCGAGCAACAAATAGTTTAACATTATTGTACAGAATAATAAATCATATATTTATAATAAATAATAAAATGTTCAAATCTTTTATTTTCGTGAAGAATATTAAAGTTAGTGAGTTAGAGTCATTCCTCACAGTATTTATGCGTTTTTCTGTGGCCTCCATCTTTCTTGATATTGGTTTTGATTTGGTTGATTAACTTTCCAGTAGCCGTTTGTTCACGTAGAATTTTTGTCGTATCTATGATATATGATGCGAATTTGTTTTTTTCCTTATAGGCTCTGCTCATTGGGACATATCCGTCCTAAACCTCCAAAGGACTGGTTGCTTTTGTAGCTCGAAGGACCCAAGTTTCTCTTGCTTTTGCAGCCAGAGATTAATGTTTGGTGTCTTTTAAACGTACATACTTTCTGCTTATCGTTGGTTGGGATTATGGACCTCTCGGTTGCGGGTCTTGTATTTGGTAACTGTTAAACCCACAATTTTTGTTTACCTCTCCTTAAAACATATCTGACTCCAGATTGTGATATGTGCTGCTTGTGTGTTGCCTCTGGGTGTAGAACCAGGGTACCCTTATCCTGCCGTACAAGGCCACTCGGCGTGGAGCACTTGCGGTGGTGTTGGCCCCACGTATCGTTGATACACTGAGTTTTGAGGAATCTGCTTGATTAACAACACAATTTCTATTTTTGGTTTACTGTTTCTTTTTATTTCCTTTTAAGGACATGTATTTTTTATTATAACGGTTTTGTACTTGTAGATAACAATGTAGGATATCTTTTTTAGAGGGACTATATTTTTCATCTATTGCAAACAAAAAACTTACATTTTTTATTTTTCCAAAATTACGTGATTACATTTTTTAATTTTGTTACCGCTTTTTACCCAATGACGTGTGTGTGTGTGCGTGTCATTGAGTAAATCGCCACAATAGTCCCCCGCCAGTGAAGGCGCAGCCTAAACGAAATAGCTACTCCCGGAAGCGCAAAGGCGTTTTAATATTACGCCCACTACTGGACTGTGGAAACAGTGGTTCTAAATTCGGCGGACATGCGAATGTGACACATTTTCTGTTTGCCGTATGTTTACTGTGCGTACTTCCTTGTGATGATTTCGGTGCTAAGTTTGAATCGCGCGAGGTTTCAACTTGTTCGTCTATGTTAGCTAGCGCAAAACACGGTTTCAATCGATCTATTGATACATTTACTTGTTTGTTGTTAACGATTATTGTATAGTTTTTCTCGCTACGTTTGATTACTTGATTTGGTCCGGTATAAGGTGGTTATAGTGCTTTCCGAAGTGGTCTGTACGTAAGAACACATGAGAGCATGTTCCCAATTCTTTACTCTGACGAATGTTTTTTGGGTACAGTGTCGCGATGCTGGTGTCGGCCTTAGTTCCGTGAAATGGCTTTTCAATTGTTTGACGAACTCGCTCTGTGGGACTATGTTTGTATTTTCTAAAAATTGACCGGGTATTCGAATAGCCGCGCCGTATACCAACTCAGCACAAGACGCTTGCAATTCTTCGCTGAAAGAGGACCGTAACCCTAACATGATTGTTGGCAGGATTTCATGCCAGTCGGTGCGTTCGTGGCACATTATAGCAGCCTTTAATGTACAGTGCCATCTTTCTACCATGCCATTACATTTCGGGTTATACGCCGTGGTCCACAAGCTGGCAACCAAGAAACTTTGTCAGCTCCCCGAACAGTTCAGATTCAAACTGAGTGCCTCGGTCTGTAAGGATGGGCACTGTAACGCCAAAACGGAATATCCGTGGTGAAAACACTGCGAACGCGACAGTGACAGCAGTGATGGCCAACGTGTGTAACGATCGATGAGCGTGACGCAATAACGGTGATTACCAGAAAGCGGTAAAGGACCAATGATGTCGAGGTGGATTTCTGCAAAACGTTGCGAAGCTAGAGTGAAACTTGCGAGAGGTGATTTAGAATGCCTTGAAACTTTCGACTTTTGGCATTGTACACATTGTTGAGTAAGTTTTTACGAATCCTTCTTGAGAGAGGGCCAAATAACGTTTTTCGTTAAAATGTTTGTAGTAGCTTGAATTCCAGGGTGTGAAAGATTGTGAAATGATTCGAAAACCTGTTTCCGGAAGTTCAACGGAATAAAGGGTCTGGGTGTACCAGTCGAAATGTCACAATAAATTTGTTTATCGGAATTAAACATTATTGGAATTTGCTTGAGTTTAATTGACATGTTGTCATCATTCAAAAGTTCTCGTAGTTCTGCATCATTGGTTTGTTCATCCGCGATTTGTGCATAGTCAATGTTTTCAGTAAGCGAAATTTTATCTATACGTGAAAGGGTATCTGCAACGACGTTGTCAACGCCGGAGACGTGTTGAATGTCGGTTGTGAATTGACCGATAAAATCGAGACGTCGAAATTGAAGCGGTGATGCTTTATCTGTGTTCTGGTAAAACGCGTAGACTAAGGGTTTGTGGTCGGTGAACAGTGTGAACTCACGACCTTCCAGGGAATGTCGAAAATGTTTGATTCCGTGGTACGCTGCAAACAGCTCCCTGTCGTAAGCGCTGTAGCGCTGTTGCATCTTGTTTAACCGTTTTGAGAAAAACCCTAGTGGCTGCCAGGTATCCGAGACAAACTGCTGCACCACTGCCCTGATAGCATGGTCAGATGCGTCCACCATGATTGCCAATCGAGCCGCGGGAATTGGTGTGCAACTAGCGTCGCGTGACATAGCTTCTCCTTGCAATTATTGAAGGCGTCTGTAGATGCCACAGTCCAGTTAATTGGTGTTTTGCTTTTCTTCTTGTAGCCTTTCAAGAAGTCATTTAACAAAGCTTGGTTAGCGGCAGCGCCTGGGATAAAACGTCCGTAAAAATTGATCATGCCCAACAAACGCTTGAGTTAATCAACAGTTACAGGCCGTTCGAAATTTTTAATGGAATTGACTTTGTCCGGAAGAGGAAGAATGCCTTGTTCTTTGATAAGATGACCTAGAAATTGGACTTCGGGTAATGCGAAGATGCATTTGTCCGAATTGATGATCAAACCATACTCGGATAATTTTTGAAAGATAATCTTGAGATGCACAAGATGTTCCTCGAAGGTCTTGGATGCAACGAGAATGTCATCCAAGTAGACAAAACAGAAATTGAGGCCGGATAATACAGAATGCATCAGTCTTTGAAAAGTCTGTGCTGCATTCCTTAGCCCGAATGTCATTTTTGTGAATTCAAAAAGACCGAAGGGTGTGGAGATGGCTGTCTTGGGGACATCTGATGGTTCGATCGGGATTTGGTGGTATGCTTGAACAAGGTCGATAGTGGAAAATATTGTACAACTTGCGAGTTCATGCGAAAAGTCTTGTATATTCGGTATTGAGTATCTGTCAGGGATCGTGACTCGATTTAGTGAGCGATAATCACCGCATGGTCTCCAGTCTCCATTCTTTTTTAACACCAAGTGAAGGGGGCTCGCCCACGGATTATTACTCGGTCGACAAATGCCCTGTGCCATCATGTGTTCAAACTCTGTTCTCGCTATTTTGAACTTCTCAGGCGCCAAACGATGCGCTTTTGCGTAAATTGGCTGACCTGTTGTTTGCAAACGGTGTGTAACGTTGTGTTTGCTTGTAGTGTTACTTAATGAACGGTTTGTGATCTCCGGAAACCTTCTGATTAACTCTTGGATTTGTTTCGGTATTGTAATGTTGTTGATAAATGACAGACTTGATGTCTGCATATGTGTTGGTATGCCATTAACCGATAGTGAAGTCACAGGATCGACGATATTGCGTCCCCGCATGTCCACGATGAGGCCCGTGAATTTCAAAAAATCAGCGCCCAAAATTGGGGTCGTGACGTCCGCGATGACGAATTCCCAACGGAATTCGCGACGTAATCCGACATCCAACTTTAGTAGTTTGGTGCCATATGCGGGGACCGGTGTGCCATTAGCTGCGTAAATTTTTACTATAGAATTGGGTTTGGCTGGCTTAAATAATTTTAGAGGGACTATCGACAAGTCCGCGCCCGTGTCAACAAGGAATTTTAGGCGACTCATGTAGTCAAAAATTATCAGGCGACTTGAAATCACGTCATCGTTAACGGTCGCCAGCGTTGGATGACTGCTTAAAAATTTGTTTTTTGTTGGGACGAGCTGCCTATGTCTGCGCTTGAGTCTTGTGAGGCAATGCTCGCTTTACTTTGCCAGAATTTGCAACCAATCACGCATCTGCGTGCGTTGTCCCCGAATCTCTCGTGATAGTAACATGCATCCGAACCTGGTTTTAATTTGTTATGCTGGGATCCTGAACGACTGAAATGTCTCCGATTTCTCGAATTATCTCGCGAAAGAGATCGCGACCCATGCGCCTGGCTACCTCCGGCTGTGATCAATTGCTTCACTTCGTTTACCAAACTTATGCGAAACCCAGCCAATATTTCCTCGAAATGTATTGGGCTGTTGGCTGCGCTTGTGGGTTTGACTTGTGCCGGAATACTCCCGATGGCATTTAATCGCGTCTGCGAGATCGTTTCCATAAGGGCGTCTGCTCGTTCGTCTAATGCCTTAAGGTCCAGATCATTCTCAAACGGCGTTAAAACCATTTGTACCTGTTGCGGTAAACGCGACATCCACAACTGTTGTAATGTTTTCTCGCTAAACTCACTGTTGACGTTTAATTTAAATTCGCTCAAGAGCTGGGAGGGTTTTTTGTCCCCTAGTGACAATCCGTGTAGGACGTTATTCATTTTTGTCTTCTTTGACTCGCCTAGCACGCGCACTATCTCTTCGCGGAACGTCCTATATGGGGTATCTCCCTTGTTTCGCAAGATAAGATCCGCAAACGAATTATGCAAGCGCGAATCTAGCGCGCTAACTGCGTGGGCGTATTACGTGCACTCTGTGGTAATTCCAGCAACATTAAATATAGTTGGTCCAAAATACAGAACCACACTGCTGCACTATATAAGATTCGGCTTGATTATCACTTTTGGGAACCCTATTATTACTACTTGTGTCCCTGTTGTCCGTATTTGGTCTTTCTGTATGTGTGACTTTCGCATTTGCAAACAACTCGCGTAACTTACGTAATTCGCGTAACTGCTCCGCTACTAATTGCGGCCCCGAGCCACTTGCTCCGTCCATCTGCTCCTCCACCGATGTTTAACACACCACACACGAAATATTTAAATGAAAAACACGCGGTAATTGCTTGTAATTGTAAAAATAAATAACGCGGTAGTGACAATCAAAAAATGTATTTACGTTTACAGTTTCTTTTATTTTAATTTTTTGTTGAACGTTGATGCTGTGTTCTCCGTCTCTGATGTTCCTTTTGAAGTTTGTGTTCTGTTGTCGGGGTTACCACTTTTATGGACCTCTCGGTTGTGGGTCTTGTATTTGGTAACTGTTAAACCCACAATTTTTGTTCACCTCTCCTTAAAGCATATCTGACTCCAGATTGTGATATGTGCTGCTTGTGTGTTGCCTCTGGGTGTAGAACTAGGGTACCCTTATCCTACCGTACAAGGCCACTCGGCGTGGAGCACTTGCGGTGGTGTTGGCCCCACGTATCGTTGATACACTGAGTTTTGAGGAATTCGCTTGATTAACAACACAATTTCTATTTTTGGTTTACTGTTTCTTTTTATTTCCTTTTAAGGACATGTATTTTTTATTATAACGGTTTTGTACTTGTAGATATCAATGTAGGATATCTTTTTTAGAGGGACAATATTTTTCATCTCTTGCAAACAAAAAACTTACGACATTTTTTATTTTTCCAAAATTACGTGATTACATTTTTTAATTTTGGTCCCGCTTTTTACCCAATGAGCAATTTCTACGGATTACGACGTGTGTGTGTGTGTGTGTGTGTGTGTGTGTGTGTGTGTGTGTCATTGAGTAAATCGCCACAGGACTAATCGAAAGAAGTCGTTTGACAGTAGATGACAGTCAAATGACAAGGTCGTGAAATTTTTACCAAAAAATCTTAGAATTGATTTCATAATTCGATCTAGATTTTTTTATTCAATGTTGAAGTGATTTTTTTTTGGGTATTTTTTACATATAATCGTATTACCGTATTATTATTTAATGGGGGAAAAAGTACTAGCATTTTATATGTAAAATTCACATCTTCTACAGGAAATATCCTTTCACACAATATACTGTATGCGTAAAACCGGCTTAGTTTTAAAAATTTCTGTTGTTTTTCGTAATGTCATATTCAAAAAAGTTCGTAGTGAAATGTTTCGAAGTGCACAAGTTTTTTAATTGTTTTGTGTAAATATTCAATTGTTCGCATCCGCATACCTGTTACTACCGATTGTTTACGCATATTAGAACAATATAATTATGGAGAATACAATATTTTTAATTTTTTGCTTAAAAAATGTCACCGAAAAAACATTTGTTGGACAAGCAAAATCGAAGAAGATGAAAACCACAACTATACTTGCAAATACAACTAAATAATTCTTTCTATGAAAAATATAAGATCCCAGTGAATTTTGGCGCAAATCAGCCATTGAATTATTAAAAGAATTATAGAGTGCAACTAGTCTATATGTCTTAAATATGGCATATTATGTTGTACTGTTTTTTTTTTTTTTTTTTGATAAAGTTCTGGCCAACTGGCTTGGATCTATGGTAATTCTTGGAGTATAGCCAACTAAACCGAAACCTGGCTATTCCAAAAACGATTACAATAAAATTTGATATGTTGAAATAGAACAACTTGGATTTCTTAACATACGTATATTAATAAAATTCGAGATGTTCCTAATAGGTGTGCGGATCTAAAATAATTTGTTGGTAAAGTTCTGGAATTTGTCAAGTTAGTATGGACCTTGAATATTTTTTAACGAGTTTACATAAAATTCGATATTGTCGATGGAATTAGGATTGTAAAAGTATTTTTTAATAAAGTTCTTTAGTGAGGGTAAACTTAAACGGAAATGAGCTGGTGAAATCCTGAACTAGTTTTATTCAAAGGTCAACATGTAGATATTTGTTGTTGTTGTTATATGTAAGGTAAACATTGTTGTGCTATGTGGAATTGGCATATACCATGTCCACCGAAATCTACCAAAATAAATATTTCTATGATAAATTATAATTACGGAATATTATGTCCTCATTGGTTAAAGGTAAAAAAAGTCATGGATTCGCCACGCGACTCATTTGCCTTTGTATATATTTTCAAATCTTAAAACTATAACGTATTTTCAAAAAATAAGCTCATTTATTATATTTTATCATTTTACTGTTTCAGGTGAATTGCAGCATGCTTTTGGATTATCAAGACCCACATTAATTTTCACATCGCCATTTACGTCTAACAATGTCGTCAGTGTTGCATCACAAACAAACCATGTAAAAAAAATTATTCAATTTGGAGACATATTAGTTGCCGAAGGTACAATACTGTTTCGTGACTTTATTAAAAAATACAAGGTAAGCATTTTTCAGATGCTATTAACTTGACAAAATCTGCTCTTCGCCTACACCCTTAACATCGAATTTATGTAATTTTTAAGCTGCAAATATTGTCAAAATAAAAAAAAAGTAAAAACTTTTTGTCTGCCGAATGCAATTCAAAAATTACATAACTTCACGTTAAGCGAAGAAATGATGTATTCTAATGTAAAGCCCGTGTATTATCTTATAGGAACCGCATCCATCGGAATTTATCCCGGCTGTGGTAAACATTATTGAACATAATGCATTAATTCTTTGTTCCTCCGGGACAACGGGCTTGCCTAAAGGCGTACAATTAACTCATTTTAATTTAATAACAACATTAGGTCAATACAAGTAAGTTAATTAAAAAAAAAAATCTAGTAACTTTTAGCAAAAATTTAGAAACTTTTCTTACTTTTTGTAGCAGCTCCAGAGAACTAGTTTCTGAAAAAGGCCAAACTACAAGAGAAGTTAAAGTTATGGGCATATTACCATTTTTTCATGCACTTGGTTGCGTAACACTGTTGGGAGTAAGCACTGTTGGTGCAGAATTAATCGTTGTACCTAAATTTGAGGAGAAATTATTTCTTGCTTGCATAGAGGTATGCGATACAAGTATCTATAATAAATAAAAATTAACACCTCCTAAATATTTTCAGAAATATAAAATCACGGTGCTGTTTACTGTGCCGCCATTGCTGGTATTTTTGGCGAAACATCCCTTAGTCGATAAGTATGATTTATCGAGTGTTGAAATAATTTTTTGTGGTGCGGCACCTTTAAGTGGAGAGACTGTAAATGCCGTTGAAACACGATTAAAAAATAACGTAAATATTCGCCAAGGCTATGGTTTGAGCGAAGTAACTTTAGGTGTTCTTGGGCAAAAACCTTATAATCGTAAACCGGGTAGCGTTGGAATATTAACCCAAGGCACCTATTGTAAAGTAGTTGATCCTGATACGGGTAAAATTTTGGGCAAAAATCAGGCTGGTGAATTGTATTTCAAAGGACCTCAAGTTATGAAAGGTTATATTGGTGATGATGAAGCAACCCGCAATGCAATAGACAAAGATGGTTGGTTACATACGGGGGATGTAGGTTATTTTGATGAAGATTATCAGTTCTTTATTGTTGATCGTTTAAAAGAACTTATCAAATACAAAGCGTATCAAGTACCTCCCGCTGAAATCGAATCCGTTTTATTAACAAATCCAAAAATTAAGGATGCTGCTGTTATTGGTTTGCCTGATGAGGCGAGTGGTGAATTGCCTATAGCGTTTGTTGCTTGTCAGCCGAATGTTAAATTAACCGAAACCGAAGTAATAAAATATGTTGAAGGTAAATATTTTATAAATGAAAATTGGATCAACAAATTTAATATAAACAAATACAAATTTTAATTTTTAGAACGTGTCTCATCGGCCAAACGGTTACGTGGCGGTGTTCGATTTATTGATGAAATACCAAAGAATCCCAGTGGAAAAATATTACGCAGGGAATTGAGAGCTTTACTCGCTAAGCCAAAATTGTAATTTATTTAGCATTGTAGAAATGTGTGTGAGAATATTTTACCAAATTTTTAAAATAAAATACAGTATTGTAAATTTGTGTTTAATTCGATAATAGCACCAAGCTTTAGCAACCCGAAGCCTAAGTGTTGAAAAATGTAGCGAGTTGTTTTATTACTCTTCCTAAAACGATTTTGCAACATCTGGCGACCGTGACAGAGCAAGTTTAGTGTTGTTGCGAAAAAAATTTCAGTTAGTGTGGAGCTGTATCAATTCGTGAAAAACAATGGACGATATCAAGAAAGTTCGGAAAGTGCAGAGACACATTTAATCCAATCGATGTGTGAGGAATCAAGAGCGAGCGACGTTGTGAACAGTTACCCGCCGACGGCGGCAAACTACACGAAAGCAGTTGAAAGTTTGAAAAATAGATTCGGACGGGACGATCTTCTAGTAGAAATTTACGTCCGGGAATTATTGAAACTCGTGCTCAGCAAGTCGAAAGGTAATTTAACACAGATTTACGATAAATTGGAAACGGATTTGAGAGCTCTTGAATCATTAGGCGTCACCACGGAAATGTGCACCGCAATGTTATTTTCTCTCGTCGAATCCTCTCTACCCGAAGAAATTTTGCGTGCCTGGCAACGCCAAAATACTAGAGTTGATAATGCCCAAGATCGATTGAAAGTTTTGATGAAATTCTTGGAATCAGAAGTGCAAAACGAAGAGAGAATTTCATTAGCGATAAACGGATTCGACGAGCAAAAACCAAGTCACAACAACAACAACAAAAGTACGAATAAAAACAGAAGTGTGACAGAAACTTCAATAGCAACCACGGCTTCCGAGTAAGTGTATTTTTTGCGGGGAGAGTCACGACAGCGATTCGTTGAAAAAGCAAAAAAAATTAGTTTGAGCGAGACAAGATATTGTGAAAGACAAAAAAGCGAGTTTTGCGTGTTTGAAATTGAACCATAGCTACAATAAGTGTCGTTCTAGAATAAAGTGTGCCTGGTGTGGTAAAAAACATGCTTTGTTGATATGTCGGGAAGTGACCAAAAATGATAGCGATCAAACCTTGGGTGAAATCCAGACAATGACAAAAAATCTCGCTCTCGCCAACGTAACCTTCCAAGATCCCCAAGTTTATTTGCAGACGCTCCGCGTCAAGTTGAAAGGGCCAACGAGAGAACGAGTTGTTCGCGCGGTCATTGACACCGGGTCGCATAAATCGTACGTGTTAGCCAGTTTTGCCGAAAAATTAGGTTTCGAAAATATCGGTGAAAAGAAGATGGTGCACTTATTGTTTGGTGGGGGATGCCAGAACCCCGACAACATCAAGTTTCACGCATCACACTAAGTAAACTTGATGGTACTTTCAATTGTATTTTTTCGGCATTTCACGAGGAGATCATTTGTCAAAATATTGCGGCATATGAAAACAGCACACGTTTGAACGAGCTGAAAAGTAAAGGAATCTACTTATCCGACATTGGCAACGACACCGAACCTATAGCTGTGTTGATAGGCGCGGATGTGGTCGGGCGACTGTACACAGGTAAAATTGTACAAATTCCCATTGGTAAGACCGCGGTGGAAACTCTCCTTGGCTGGACTATAATGGGGAAAAATTCCATAAATTTTTCGGAACGCCAAGATGCTGCTCTCACAGTTATTTCGATGTTTGCTAGAGAAGCAGATATTACGGATTTATGGATACTTGATGCGCTGGGAATTACAGATCCAGCTGAGAGAGTTTCAAAGGAAAATTATCTCGCTCAAGCAAAGGCAAATTTTGTATTCACCACTCGGGTCACTCAATAAGGGCTCTACGAAGTGGCGCTTCCCTGGAAGGAGAAGCATCCTCCACTCGCAAATAATCGTTTTATAGTCGAAAAGAGATTGATTAATCTGACCAATTAAATTGAAAATTGAACACTTGTCTGAGAAGTACGACGATTTATTGACACTTTGGGAAAAAGACGGCATTATCGAAGAAGTGCCCAGTGATCAGTTATCAGAGCATGATTATTATTTGTCACATCGTCATGTTCTAAAAATTAGTAGCACCACACCGGTCCGACCAGTATTCGATGCTTCCGCGAAAACAAAAGACGGAGTTTTACTCAACAAATGCCTTGAAACTGGTCCAAACCTAATAGAAATGATCCCTAATATTTTGTTGAGATTCAGGAATCATGAAATTGGATTAGTTGCTGACATTGCAAAAGCATTTTTACAAATAAACATTGCGCCTTCGGGTAGACAATTTTTGAAATTTTTTTGGTGGAGCAAGACAGAACCAAGAAAAATTATTACATTTCAACAACGTCGCGTTGTTTCCGGGTTGACCTGTAGCCCATATCTGCTAGGAGCAACAATCGATTGTCATTTGGAAAAAATGGTTCAAAAATCCACGAACATTGAAGAATCAGAGTTGATAGAGAAAGGTTAGGTTAGGTTAGAGCGGCTGCCAAAACGCACACTTAGACCGATGACGATCCGTTGTGATACCGAGGGATCCTACTCCCCTTCCACCTTCACTGCAACCAATTTGAGCTATTTACGTAGCGTATACGATATCTCGCACATTGCAGTTCATGAGATCCATAAGGCCGTCCAAACTATACTTGCCCAGATATTTGTGCCTCCTGTAAGCTAGCGCCGGGCAGTGGCTCAGAGTCTCTTCCTCCTCCTCATCCATGCAGCTTCTACAGAAGTCATTTGTCATTGACCCAAGCCTCCTCGCATGCTCCCCAATGAGGCAGTGTCCTGTGAGTACCCCTACGACTATACCTAAGTCAGGTCTGCGTAGGGATAGTAGCGTCTTGGAGCGCTCCAAGTCCAGTTTCGGCCAGACTTGCCGCGCTGCATTGCATGTTATGGTGTTAATCCACCTCTTCTGTGCCGAGACTATCGCCTCATTACCAAGCGCCCTAAAAATCGCCGCTATGGGCCTCCCCAGATTTGCCCTTTCCGGTTTCAATTGGAGAGTTGTACCTTGCCTTGCCAGTTCGTCCGCCCTGCAGTTCCCCCGTATGTCCGAGTGACCGGGGACCCAGACTATCTGGATATTGACCTGCTCACTCATCTCGTTAAGAGATGAGCGGCACCTCAATGCCACCACGGATGTCAGAGAAACTGATTCCAGCGACTTGATTGCCGCCTGACTGTCCACATATATTGTTATATCCCTTGTGGATATGACATTATGCCTCAACCAAGTCAGCATTTCCTCAATCGCTACCACCTCTGCCTGGTACACACTGCAGTGATCAGGAAGACGAACGGATAAATTCACATTTAATTTGTCACAAAAGACTCCTGCTCCGACTTTGCCGTCTAGCTTGGAGCCGTCAGTGTAAAATTGAATACAACCAGTTTCTGCTATTGACCTGTTCCCCCATGATTCCCTTGAGGGGAGAAGAGTCCGGAAACCCATTTCAAAGCAAACAACCGGTGTTGTGTAGTGACTATTTACCATATCTGCCTTTAGCGACCTGCCAATCGTCGAGTGGCCCGTCTGAAGACATTTCCACTCACCCACGGCAGAGAGTCGTGCAGCCGTAGTTGCCGCTCTCTGCTTACCAAAGATGTCGACAGGAAGAAGGTAGAACATAGCCTCCAGAGCACGTGTAGGGGTTGTCCTCAGTGCCCCGCTTATAAGCAAGCAGGCCGTTCTCTGCACCTTCTCTATCCTATTCTTATAAGTTTTCTTGTCTAGTGCTGGCCACCACACACTCACCCCGTACATCAGAATCGGTCTGACTACAGCGGTGAAAAGCCAGTGTACCAGCTCTGGTTTTAGACCCCATTTCTTTCCGACGGCGTTCCTACACGAGTACAGAGCCATGGTAGACTTCTTTACCCTCTCTAACATATTGGGCATCCAATTTAGCCTACTGTCCAAGATTATGCCCAGAAATCTTGCCTTATCAGTAAAGGCCAGTGGCGTGCCATTTAAGGTAGGAGGGGCGACTACCGGAATTTTATATTTACTGGTGAAGAGGACCAGCTCTGTTTTGGATGGATTTATATCCAGCCCACATTTGCTGGCCCACTTTAAAATGATTACGAGCGCGTGTTGCATGACCTCCCTAATCGTGCCTCCCTAATCCACACTACCTGGGAAATGGGTATCCAGCAGAAGCGCCAGTGATTCCCCAGTAGACGTTGTCCACAGCCCATCAGGTTTGATTAAGTAACTAGGGCTCGTTGGACTCTTAGACAAGATTTTTCTGAGGCGCGAAGTCTCCGAAACACCTTCCATTTTTTCACAGAATTGCCTCCAAGACCTCCTCCGCGCCCTCCTTAATTCCTTTTTATACTTTTTAAGGTGCTCCTTATAGGAGTCCCAATCCTGAGCTTCCCTAGAGCCCTTTGCTCTATTGAATGCTTTCCTACACCCTGAACGTAGGATTCCCAGCTCCCTGGACCACCATACCGGTTTCTGCTTCCCTTTAGGTATTCTCCTGGGGCACGCAGTTGTTGTGAAGTAAATTCACCAAAACCCCAAAATATCATTACGATCAACCTAAACACTAAATTATTACCCAGTTAAAATCCGAAAAGTTAATCATTCACAGAGAAGAATGACCTTAAACGTAAACATAAACAGAAAAATTCCAAACATGAATACACAACACAAGAAATAATTAGCAATGACCTAGAAATATACACATAACAAAATTATACATAAAATACATTTTATCGAAATTAGAAACCTCAAAACAATAAGATAATAACTTTATGAAATAAAATTATGTACATTTGAATGACATTTAGTCAATGATAAAGCTTTCTCAATTATATAAATTCAAGCAAATAATTTACATATAATTAGCATGACATTTAGGCGTTAAGAAAACTCCATATGAAAATATTAATGGTATAATTCACATAACTGTAGGAGTTAGAAAACAAATTTATCGAGAAACACAAAATGCTTAGTAATGATAAAAAGTAGTTTAACACAATGTATCAAATAACTTTAAACAACGGAAATTTGCAAATTTATGAAAAGTGCAAACTTCGAAAATTATAATAAGCATGCTGAAATAAGAGTAAATGACTTGAAAAGTGCAAACTTCGGTAATTGTAATAAGCACATTGAAATAAGAATTATAATGACTTTTGTAGTATTACAACAAAAGTTATATGTAGCAATATTGTTGTTAGTGTAAAACATTACACACCTTTTTAGTATATAAGTTAATGGAATTTTAACAAAAAAGTATGAATTGTATTTTCTTACCTCGTCAAGCAAACACTGTGTATTTTAAGTGATTTGTATTTTTAAGCTCGTGAAACAACTTATCAAAAAACATTAAAATTGTAGTCTTCAACTTGTAACTTAAATAATAAAGAAAATAGAATAATAAACTAAAATCAAAAAAAGTAAAACCCAGCGTTTCCACAGTATAAATCCAGGGAAGAATCCATCATCAAGATCCAGTCAAATTGTAAGTATTCCAGCTACTAACCATTACGCCCAGGCCTTGATTCAAAGCCGACAAAAGAACATATAAGTGCTACGCACACGTTTCATTTGTTGGTTATTGTCCAAGGTATCCGATTCGCTCTATTAACAACGTGCCTTATAGGCATTCTCCATCGAAACTAAAAGATTTATAATTCCGGTAATAGCCCCCACCAGTGGTAAGCTCGGGATTGTTGAATCGATTAGTGATTATTCAGTTCAATTCTGCAACTTAATGCAGACAATTCCAAGTTTGAATGATATATTAGGGAAATATTAGGTTAAGAGATATAAATTATAGCACTTACGTGTTTATAAGATATATAACACAGTGTCCAAGGACAAGTTACAGGCGCTTGTGATTTCCTCCACCAGTAAATCCAGCTCCTTCTCTGTGGCTGGTTGCCTCGGCGCATCGGTCGGTAAGAGTCCTACTAACACTTCCCCGTATTTGTTCCAGTTAGTCCTTCTAGGATTCCTGAAGGATTTCCGGGTAATAGGGTGAATGTCAATATTAAACGTCACGTACCGATGGTCCGAGAAGGAGTGCTCCTTCGCAACCCGCCATTTTTTGACCATATGTATAACGAAGTCCGAAGCGAAGGTAACGTCCAGTACCTCCTGCCTGTTACTAATAATAAAAGTGGGCTCTTGCCCCAGATTACACACTGCAAGGTTAGTAGCCAATAAGTAATCAAATAAGTACTCACCCCTTTCATTGATGTCGGTGCTACCCCAGATTGTATGATGCGCATTTGCATCACAACCCAGTAATACTCCGATCTTTTCCCGTTCCGCTTCGCGTATCAGTTCCCCAAGGTTATCCGGCGGAACCTCCTTCTCTCGGTCCATGTAGGCTGAAACCAGCCATAGTAAGCAGCCTCCCGTCTCCAGGCCGACTGACGGTTGGAAATGGAGGCCCAGTATTTCCAAGACAAAACTACACGGATCATGAAAGAAGCCTGTTTTGACCTCCGAGGGTGGGAAATGACGCACGATAATGCCCAATCTGACAACAGTGCCGTACTCGGAGTGATTTGGAACAAGGACAAAGATACATTGGGACTTAATATAACAATAACGGAAAAACGACCAGAAAAAATTACGAAACGTTTTGTTCTATCCGCGGGGCATAATGTTTTCGACCCACTCGGTTGGGCCACGCTCACTTTGCTACCTCCGAAAATATTGCTCAAAAATTTATGGGGAATCAAAGAATTAAATTGGGACGATGAGATCCCAGATGACTACCAAAAACAGTTTCAAGCCTGGTACGATCAGATTCCTGAACTTCGAGATCTAAGTGTTCCACGGTGGATTTTCGGAGACACACGTGACAAAGTAACGTTCCACATATTTGTCGACGCAAGCAAAACCGCATATGTGGCTGCACTTTTTTTTCGAGTGGAAGGAGAAAATGGTACGTCCGTTCAGCTGGTACAAGCGAAATCACGAGTGAAGCCACAATGCTTGGAGCACGCTTGATAAAAACCACAATCGATTCGTTAAAATTATAGAAGGTAGAGGTAATTTTTTGGACGGATTCGTCAACTGTTTTGTCCTGGATTCGTCGTAATGGTCAATGGGCAGTTTTTGTGTGGAATAGAATAACAGAAATACGAGCGACCACTGATATCAAAACTTGGCGTCACGTACCAGGCAATAAAAATCCGGCCGATCTGCCATCATGAGGGTGTACAACCAGACAGCTCATAAACTCCAGATGGTGGGAGGGACCAGGCTGGCTAAAAGATTCTCCTGATCATTGGCCAGCTGATCGTTTTGAGATTAACGAGGATGAAGTTAACGCAGAGTTGAAGAAAAACGCAGAGAAAACTACGCCCGAAAGTTTCATTCATGAGGCTACGGTACTCAGTTGTGCTAATTTGATTATCAGAGAATCTGATCCACCGTGGTATTTGCTCAGAATGTCAAGTTATTTAAAAACCGTCCGAATGATTGCTTGGATTTTTCGATTTGCGCGAAATTGCAAAGTAAATCCAGAATGCCGCCAAAAGGGTGAAATCAGCGCAGCGCGAGAGAATTTATTGATGCAGAATCGCGAATTTTGAAAATCACCCAAGACGAGGCCTTTGAAGGAATAAACGATTCAAGATTAAAGACCCTCGAAGTCTATAAAGAAGAAAGCACCGGATTAATCAGAACGAAATCACTGGTTTCAAATCGCGATGATAGTTTTGGCTTCAGATTTCCGATAGTTTTAAGCCATAACCATGAATTGGTAAAAATATTTTTATTGGCAATTGCCACTTGTAATCCGGAACGCATGTTGTCTTTTAGAATCTCCAGAATGTACGAATCGGGAATAGATACTTTGGATTGCAAAGCCATCTTAACGTGCTTCAATCTACCATTTCATGTTTGATTTGAGTGCAAGCCAATTGTCTTTGATTCGTTGTCGATTCTCGCTCGTTAAGATTATCTCGTGGATAAGATAGGTTAACAGAAATGAAGCAATTAGGATCGATAAATAATTTATATCGCCCTTACTTTGAACAAAAGATACCCGTCGTATCCTCCCTGACCTGAAGTCGTATTAGATGCAGCAGAGAATAACTGATCCCCGTGCCAATCATGCAATTCGTTCTGAAGTTACTCGCATCTTTTCAGCAGCTGTATAACTTTTGTGAGGGAAGAATGTATTTAGCATCTTTAACAAATTTGGACATAATGTTGTTTTATAAAAGCACCACAATTGAACCGAGAAGGTCACAACCCTATGTTATTTAGCCTAGACTGGAAGAATACAATGGTGGTAAGAATAAATTGCCTTTAATTTAACTACTCGTCGCCATATGCTAAGGTAGCGTATGATGCCATCGGTAGAACCAACAATTTTTAGATGAAAGACAACATTTTAGGAGTCAAACCAGCCAAGTTTTATCAAAGGATCGTTTACATTATCAAAAGATGGCAGTGGCCTTTTGACTACATCCAAAAATGTTGGGTCGCCCTATGTTAAATATTACCAATAGTGTATTAAAGGACAATATCAACATTTCATTTGATAGTAAATATGGAAAATAATCTTATCAAGTCGTTCGTTCATTCGTAATATGGTCACAATTTTTTTGTTTTTTAAAGATTTGTGTATGTACTCACAAATTAAAATTAGTCACGTCAAAAGTCAGTAGAAGAGCGAGTGTTTCTACACGCTGTTTAATTTATTTTGTATTTTTAATTTGTGGCTGAAATTCAGTGATTTATTACATTTTAAAATGGCGAATAATTTTGAAACCGTTGAAGTTGAAAAAAATGTATTGTTCGGCGGTGGGGGTGAAATTGTTGATATTACCTCTGTAAAATCGCTAGGGTACTTTTTAATCGATTCATTAAAGAAACATGAAGATAAAGTTGGTTTTGTGAGTTAAATGTGTAAATAAACGGTGATCATTTTTTGTTTAGTTTCTAATTAAAAATGTTAACCTATATGTTTAGATAGATGCTATCACCGATAAACGTGTCACATTCAGACAGATGTTAAATGATAGTATTGAAACTGCGAAATGTTTAAGAGCGGCTGGATTAAAAGTTGGTGATACAATAGGAATTGTAAGTGAAAACCGTCTAGAGTTTGTGGTAACTTTGTTAGCGGGCTTATTTATTGGTGTGACCGTAGCGCCAATGAATGTAACATATACAGAGCGTAAGTGTTAATATTTGTCGTTGAAATTATTGTAATTTAGTGTAAGAGCCCCAAGTTTCTTAGTTGAAATAAAGTATTTATATAATATTATAATTACTGTAAAGTTTGTACATATTATCATATTATTTACATCTTCACGTTTAGTTACTGATAAGCTTTTTATGAGCTATTGTACATTTGTACTTTAAACCTAGAAAACAGTTCACAAAATTTAATAAGTAAAGTAAATCTCATTTATTTTCTTAGTAAATAATGTATTATGATTTTTTTGGGTTGTCAGAACAAACTATATGGTAAGGCAATGGATCGCCGAAACACTAGTTTTAATAAATAAGAAACAAATAACACAACAAAAATGTTTTCCTACGAAATGTGCGTGTACAAAAACCACATTTATATGGCTATATACATACATATACGTTATCAAATTATTATTTTGAATATAAAATTGTGTGTTATCAATAGGAATAATATATGACGTTAGAATTTTAGGTGGTGTTTAAGTTACCCGGTTCACTTCCCAAAAACATTTCCCTAGTCAAAGTTAAGAGCATTATGGCATTATGATGAGAATTATGAGAATTAATTATCACACCGCTATGGCCATATTCTGGTAATTACCGTGAATGTGAAATATTTTTTTTACAGCTGTTTCTCCAAACAATTTTTTTGAGTTTTGCATTCCCTATATGTAATGAAAGGCTTGGTGTTACGTTTTAGACTGGCTTTTATTCAATTCAGTTCAGTGTATCGACATTACTGTATAACAATATTAAGTATAACAATATTACTGTATAACAGTTGGAACACTAGTTCCAATGATAAGCACAAGATATCGCTTGTGACACTATAATTCCCAAAAGTGCCTTCTATCAATTGGGGAATAAGTATACAGAAAAAATATTATCTGTAAGGGAAACTCCTATCAGCCTGCTTTCTAGCCCCTTAGTTCAATAATATTATTTTTATAACTTTTACCCCCCAGACAGTCTCGAGGCTTTAGTGCAGTCACGCAATAGCGCAAAAGTTAAATTACATGAAAATATATGCAAATTGACAAAGTCGACGGATGGAGCACATTATACTAAGTACTAAAATTAAAATATTTTCAATATTGCTCGCAAGAACGGATTGAAGTGTCACTTTGTGATGTAAAAAAAATACAAAATGAAAGACATTCTTGGGAACTAAAGTTATACAAATTAAAGTGATGCCAATCGCATTAAAAGGTTTTGTATAGCTAAATTATTAGTTGTTAACTAGATTAGTAGATTTTATACTCCGACGGAAAATTTAAATTGGTCAAAAAAGAGGTTTACAAAATAGTATTTAGAGCCATCAAATTAATGGCTGTGAAGTTAGCCCGAAAATTATCCCAGAAAAGTGTGTTGGCAACACTAATATATAATGTTACAACAATATCACGATATTTTATCTGTCATCCCAGAAAAATATATCTATCCTGACATTATTTAGTGTCAGCCCGGAAAAAAACTATCATGCTATTTTTATGTCATCCCGAAAAAACTATCATGACAGTATTTATCCCGAAAAAATATTTTTACAAGATGTATGAGTTAATAACATGTAAAAATATTTTTTGGGATAAATTTATACGGATATTTTTTGTGCTTTCTAGCCAATAGCTGCACATTTTCAATACGAAAAGCGGAGCTATAGTTAAACGTAAGTTGTAATTCCAAGAATTGGTGCAAGAAACCATCACAAGCACAAGTATAAAAATTCTAGATCCAACTAGGATTCTTAAAAGTCATACAAAATATCAATTAACGAGCACGGCTTGGTATAGGTTTTGTAGGCCATGGATACAGCTTGCCTATGGGCACAGTAAAAAAAATGTATTAGCCGTTAGGTAGATATAGTCCATTGAAGTCAAATATGATATCAATTAACGAGCACGGCTTCGTAAAGGTTTTGTAGGCCATGGATACAGCTTGTTTATGGCCGCAGTAAAAAAAAATTGTATTAACCGTTAGGTAGATATAGTCTCTTGAAGTCACATAAAATATCAATTAACGAGCACGGCTTGGTATAGGTTTTGTAGGACTTAGACACAGCTTGCTTTTGGCCACAGTAAAATACAGCTTGCTTATGGTCTACCTAACGGCTAATACAATTTTTTTTACTGTGGTCATAAGCAAGCTGTATCCATGGCATACAAAACCTAAGCCGTGCTCGTTAATTGATATCTTATATGACTTCAAGGGACTATATCTACCTAACGGCTAATAAAATTTTTTTTACTGTGGCCATAAGCAAGCTCTATTCATGGCCTACAAAACCTATACGAAGCCGTGCTCGTTAATTGATATCTTATATGACTTCAAGGGACCAGTAGTTTATGGTTTGTGCAACTTCAAAATATTTTATCGAATAATTTGTATAAGTGAATATTGTAATGATAACTCAGTGTGAATTATTGTCTACCAATTTATTTATGAAATACCTAAAAAAGTGAATTTATTTATAATATATTTTACGTACCTAATAGTGTTTTTATTAAACACATACAAACAAGTATTTTATGGTTTTGTTTTACTTTGCATACTCAATTTCTACGACAGATTATGTAAATATATTTTGTTTCGTTATAGTTTTCATAATACGATAGTTATAATATATTAGTATTACCATATTTAACTATAATCGTTTTCTGGGATTTTTTTCCGGGCTAATTTCACATGGAAATCAAAAAGATTTAGTTCATGTTAGATAGTTTGAGATTATTTTAATGTGAAAAACGTGCGTCGAGATTGTCAGCAAAATTTTTATTTTTACAGTACAAAATTAATTTTTTTGTTATATGCATAATTCCGTCTCCGTTCCGTCGAGATTGTCTCTGCCTTTAATCTAAAATTTAACGTGTCAACATAAAAAATAAAATCTGTACTAAGACATAATAAAAAAAATGGGTCTATCCGACTTCTCGGACGACACTTTCAAGTAGCTACGACAAAACTACATAATTCTCGCCATTTACATTAAATATTTCGCCAGAACGTACTGACATAGCGAATTATATTCACTACATCAAAAACCCATGGAGAAACCTCATTTGTGTGTGTATTATACCCACACGAATATTTATTAAGAATTTAAATTGGCTGTCCTGTCTGTTAAGATGCTATTCCACTAGAAAAATTGACTGATAGTAAAAAAAAGAGGAAACGAGGAAACAGTTCGAAACTCTTAGACAAAGACAACGTTTTTTTAAAGCAAAATTTTCAGGAGATTTTTGACAACATACAAAAACAACCAATAATTATTAACAAAAAATAAATATTACTATTAATTCGGTTAATTTTACGTCCCAAAATTATCTAGAAAATTAAATATTTTTAATACTCATATCAGAATTATATTTTTTAGTATATTTTCCGTTCTTTCACTAAACTCCCTCTATCCTAGACTCAAGTGGAACTAAAATATGGTATAGACACAAAAATGGTCCGTAGCCATACCAGGATTTATTGTTTATCCTCCAACTCATTGATACTATTTTGAGCTGTAACCAAGCACTGGATACTCCTGATGTTTATCTTACTGAGGTCCGTAAAGACATTTAAAAGAGGTGCGCCTAGAAACTTTAGTCTGTTTCGAGCCAGACGAGGACAGGTACAAAGAAGATGAAGTACTGTCTCTTCCAGTGGTGTAACTACAAATTTTGGGTCCAGCCGCAACATTAGAACTTTAATTTGATCCTCGAATAACACGGTAACATTTATACAGAACTTCAACCTCGCACAAGAAAAACATACGGACAATATCATTAATCGCTTTATTCTGTGGTACAGATTCTGTGGTTGAACCTGATTCTACAATTTGACTGCTAAAAATCTAGGCCCCTAACCTGATGATTACAGATTTTTAGATATAGAAATAAAACACGTCTATTTACTGAAACGAGTAAACAGGAAGTATCGTGTTGCTTTTCTTTTATTACATTATACATTGTTGCCACTTATCCATTCATAAAGGTGCCAACTATATAAAACTAAATTCACAATATAATGCCAACAATTGTAAAACGCCTGACTGACGTTTATACGTTGATAATATTGTTACGGTGACACCTAGGGTGTAGTAGAATAAGTTAAATTAATAGCTCAAAGTTTTACTTTACTAAAATGGAATTTTTATTGATAAAACTGTTCTAAACATTTCTAGACTATTCTTACTGGAAAAATCATGAAATTTCTAGAAATTTGGTTTCTGTATATAAAAAGGCGAACGAAATCGAATTGGATTATTAGTATTTGGTAAGCGATAGTGTGAAGATTAAAAAGGAATTAAAAAGTCATTTAAAAAGTGTTTTAATGCGATAAATAAATTAAAAGCGATCGGTAAAATTGTACAAAAATTAAGAGATTTTATGAATTTTTGTTAATTTACTAACAAAAATTCACAAAATGGTTGTAGTAATTCTTGTGTGAAATAAATGAATTCGTTGGTGATAAAGTTATTTAGTTAAAATCGCGATAATTAAAAAATTGGAAATTAAAATCATGACACTTAATAGTATCCTAGTAGAAAAATTGATGGGGCGTGAGAATTTCAATGAATGGCAGTTTGCTATGAAATCTTATCTTCAGCATGAAGATTTGTGGTGTTGTATTGAAAGTATTGTATATTGTGAAATACAGGCCAAGTCGAAAATCATCATGTGCGTGCATTCATCTGTGTATGTTCACATTAGGAGTCTCGAATCTTCTAAAGAAGTATGGGAAAAATTGATCAAGGTCGTATTGAGTACATAAAATCGAAGTTGCTCAATAGTGAATACAGTGAGAGCAAAAATTTGGTAAATACAGCCATTGTATCCAAAGGTAATAAAAAGCCATTTAAATCACGATGTTAAAACTGTAACCAGATAGGCCATTTCGCAAACAAATGTAAGCTTCCGCCGAAGAAAAAGGATTCGGAAAATCAACAGGCAATTATGTCAGTTTTCCCAGTAAATGAAACAAAGATTCATGATGAATAGTATTGTGACGGTGACACCTAGTGTGTAATAGAATAAGTTAAAATTAATAGCTCAATGTTAAACTCTTCTAAATGGAATTTTTCCATGATAAAATTGTTCTACACTATTCTAACTAGAAAAATCATGAGCTTTCTAGAAGTTTGGTTTGTGTATATAAAAAGGCGAACGAAATCGAATTGGCGATAGTATAAAGATTAAAAAGTGATTTAAAAAGTGTTTTTGTGCGAAATAAAAAGTAAAAGTGATCAGTAAAATTTGAGAATAATTTATATAAAGTGTGTTGTAATAAATTTTGTAAAATAAATAAATTCGTTGGAGATAAATTAAATTGATTTTGTATTATTCACAACCTTGAGTGACAAGACAAAAACGTAACAGTATGTTGATTCCGGTGCGTCATCGCAGATGACAAGGTGTTGTTGAATTTGAGAGTTTTTGGACCGAAGGCAATGGTACACGTTCCAAAACAAAACCGGTGAAAACTCGATCCCACAGCGAAACAGTATATTATATGGTTGGTTATTGTAAAAACCAAAAAGGGTACCGTGGATATAATCCAATCAATGACGAAGTCTTTGCCGCCCGTGATTGTGTGTTTGATGAGTCATGCAAATATTCAAACAAAAGTGGTGCACCTGTTGACATTCAATTATTTCCAATATCAAGTAATGAATGTTCAGTGGTACCAGCTGAAGGATTAGTTACGGATTCCACTCCGATAATTTTCACTTCATAAGGGATTCACCCGGAACGTGATTTATTTCCGTTGCCGTGTGTAGTAGGAGATAGTGACAGCCCAAGCGATGAAGATGAGTATTTCAGTGATGAGACTGATAGGGATTATTGTCCAGACGTTACAGTAATTGATAATAGTGAAAGTCGTCGGTTGTTGTTATTCGTTAATTGAATTGCCAACGAATGATCCGCTTAGTGTTAAAAAAGCGTTGAATCGCAGTGACAGTAATTCGTGGCGACAACAACAAGCGATGAAACAAAACTACGAAGCGATAATGGCAAATGAAACATGGTCTTTATGTAACTTAAGAGGCGACAGAAAATCGCTCAAGTCACAATGGGTATTTAAAACTAAGACACAAATAAATGCTACGATACAATACAAAGCACGGCTCGTTATAAAAGGTTATTCCCAACGTGAAGGTCTAGATTATGAGCTCAATTCGTTACCTGTTGTCATTGGCTGTTCAAGAGGAATTGAAGGAGACACTAGATATGGTGCAACCAGAAGAATTCGCAGATGGAATAGCAAAAGTGTGGCAAACAGGCAGGACGTGCATGGAATCAAAAGTTGGTCAGAGTGTGGGTAGAGATCGGCATGATACGATTGGCATGATTTTTTGATCTTTAGTACCAACAAAACACAAAGCATGTGCCTAAAAAAGGAATTGACCAAACGTTTACACATGAAGGATATTGGAGAAGCCGAAAGCATGGGAGAAAAGGGAATTTGGTCGATGAATCAACAAAATTATATAACCAAAATTTTGGAGAAATCTAATATGTCTCAATTCAATCCTGTTGCGACACCGATCGATGTAAACGTCAAGTTAGACAAAAATATGTCAGCTACAAGCAAAGCCGAAATTGAAGAAATGCAGCAAATTCCATTTCAAGAAGCAGTAGGCCGCCTTTTGTATGCAGCCTTACGAAAACTGATTTTTACTATCCACGTATGAAACATATTGTGACGGTGACACCTAGTGTGTAATAGAATAAGTTAAATTAATAGCTCAATGTTTAACTGTACTAAAATTAAATTTTCCATGATAAAACTGTTCTAAATGTTTCTAGACTATTCTTACTGGATTAGTTATGAAATTTCTAGAAGTTTGGTTTGTATATATAAAAGGGCGAACGAATTTGAATTGGATTATTAGTATTTGGTAAGCGATAGTGTGAAGATTAAAAAGGAATTAAAAAGTGATGTATAAAGTGTTTTAGTGTGAAATAAAAAGTAAAAGTGATATTAAAATAAAGTGATTTTGTGAATTATCGTTAAAAAAATTGTGTTGTAATAATTCTTGTGTTAAATAAATAAATTCGTTGCTGATAACAAAAGGACTTCCTAAGTTCAAACATGAGCGACATCGAAACGAAATGAGGCTCAGACTAGAATAAATTCAAGTGGGAGTGTTGGCACCTTTGTGAATTGATAAGTGGTAACAATGTATAATGTAATAAAAGAAAAGTAACAAGAGCTTTATTTTAATACTTGTGTAATAATTCGTTCTAAGATTCTCGTCCTCAACTGCACGACATAGAAGAATATCTACTTTAACATAATAAGAAGATACAAGTTTTATTTCTACGACCAAAATCAAGCGTCTTTACTAAAACTTTGAGTGACGGTGTTACCTCCTTAAGAGGGTATGCTTGGGATTATTGACACTTTGTTTGTTGTTACAATGCATTACCTACCTACAATACAGTACCAAGTCCAGTTCATCTCATTTTTGAACATTTTAATGTTTCAGGTGAATTGCAGCATGCTTTTGGATTGTCAAGACCCAAAATAATTTTTACATCACCGTTTTCGTCCAAAAATGTTGTTAATGCTGCATCTCAAACAAATTTTGTAGAAAAAGTTATCCAATTTGGAGACATATTAGTTGCCGAAGGTACAATACTGTTTCGTGATTTTATTAAAAAATACAAGGTAAGCATTTCAGATAACCCTTTCATAATAATAACACCAATCAAAATGTTTTGTCTGCTGACTGTATTGCTATGCAGTTGAAATGGAGAAGTTACACGGCACTACACTTCCACTAATATAAAAACCATATGTTATGTTACAGGAACCACAGCCAACAGAATTTACACCGGCCGTGGTAAACATTATGGAACACAATGCCTTAGTTCTCTGTTCATCCGGGACAACGGGCATGCCAAAAGGAGTACAATTAACTCATTTTAATTTAATAGCAGTGTTCAATAATTTCAAGTAAGTTAATTACAACAAAACTAAGAATTTTTTAGTAACTCAACTTTCGTTTAAAGTGCGACTAGAGAATTAGTAGCTGAAAAGGCCAAAACTTCAAGCGAACTTAAAATTATGGGGATAATACCATTTTTTCATGGATTTGGTTGCTTAACGTTGCTTGGAATAAGCACTCTCGGTGCTGTAATAATCATTGTACCTAAATTTGAGGAGAAATTATTTCTTGCCTGCATAGAGGTGCGCGGGTACAAACGTTTCTGTAGGTGGATACAAAAAAACTAAAACTATGTAACTTTTTTTTTTTCAGAAATACAAAATCAGTGTGCTGTTTATTGTGCCGCCCTTATTGGTATTTTTGGCGAAACATCCCTTAGTCGATAAGTACAATCTATCAAGTATTGAAAACGTTTTTTGCGGTGCGGCACCTTTAAGTGGAGCCACTGTAAATGCTGTTGAAAAACGATTAAACAATAATGTAAATATTCGCCAAGGCTATGGTTTAACCGAATCAGGGTTAGGTGTTCTTAGCCAAAAAGCCGATATTCGTAAACCGGGCAGCGTTGGTTTTGTAACCGAAGGCACCTATTGTAAAGTGGTTGATCCTAATACGGGTAAAACTTTAGGCAAAAATCAGGCTGGTGAATTGTGTTTCAAAGGACCTCAAATTATGAAAGGTTATATTTGTGATGATGAAGCAACCCGCAACTCAATAGACAAAGATGGTTGGTTACATACGGGGGATGTAGGTTATTTTGATGATGACTATCATTTCTTTATTGTTGATCGTTTAAAAGAACTTATCAAATACAAAGCATATCAAGTACCACCCGCCGAAATCGAAGCCATTTTATTAACAAATCCAAAAATTAAAGATGCTGCTGTTGTTGGATTGCCTGATGAGGCGAGTGGTGAATTACCGATCGCATTTGTTGTTTGTCAGCCGAATGTTAAATTAACCGAAACCGAAGTAATAAAATTTGTAGAAGGTAAATGTTTAAGAATTTATAAAAGACAAAATATAAAAAAATTTAATTTTCAGAACGTGTCTCACCAGCCAAACGGTTACGTGGTGGTGCTCGGTTTATTGATGAAATACCAAAGAATGCTAGCGGAAAAATATTACGCAGGGAATTGAGAGCTTTACTCGCTAAGCCAAAATTGTAATTTATACTAAGTTATATGTTTACCTACGTATATGGAAATTTTCCAATCACCTCGGAACACCACGGCTTTAAGCCTCAAAAATAAAATTCTTTATTTCATTTTTGAATTATGTAAATTAGTTTCATTTGATTGATAACGTTTAATTTTAGGGGAATAAATTCAATTTGGTGTAAAATAATTTATTTTGAGTGACACGAAATTTTGTCCTTGGTCGTGGGCACTTATAGGTTGTCCGGTTAGGAAAGCCGTGCTGCGAAACTCTGGTTACGAGCGATTCATATAATGTTTGGACTATTGTATAGAGAGAACGACCCAAGATAATTAATCTCCACATAAATTTTAATTAAAATTACAAACTACAAAATAGTGATTTACAATGCTTAAGAGGACTGTAGCGTGAGGCAACGCTTCATCTAATCGAAGCAATTCTGTAGTGTCAAAATTTGCATAAAGAAATAGTGGCGGTTAATAAAGATTCTACTTTTACCTATTATTGGTTTTTAAAACTTCACCCAATTTTTTTAGGATTAGGAATTTCGTAAAATCAAGAGCTCATTCTCGAGAGCTAAAGTTGACGTTGAGAATCCAGTAAGAAGCATGGTGCTACCGAATTTGAAAGGAATAACAAGAGATCTAGTTTCTACAATTACCTGAAAATGCATATAAAATTGTTCTTTGGTCGATTAAAGATTCTGAATGAAGAGTAGAGATTAAATAAAATTTTGTTTGCTGGGCACCTTTAAATTCGATTGCAGATTAACCATCGGGTTTCCTAAGTTCAAGACACTCCTTAACCCTCGCATGTCGCAAACCTGGAATACTGCGCCAATAGGCGCCAATATTTGAGTATCCTCCCAGCAATGTCCCTTATCGACGCCGCAGAAGGGCTCTGGTCCAATAAATGGAGAGGCAGAGCATTCGCGGGCAAGCCCATCAGCTGCCTCATTTCTTTCGATTCCAATATGATCTGGCACGCTCCCGTGCCACTTCCGTGTATTCCTAGCCCCGCCCCATCTTCCATTTTTGATCCATTTGTAAACAATACCATGGATCCTCGCTCAAATAATGGTTCCCTGCACTCCACACGCCCCGTCAGGTAACCTAACACAAAATGGTTTGTGAAAGTCCAGTTTAGATGGCATACAGTCGAAAGGCATTCCTTTATGGTATGGTCCCTAAGGCACACATGTCGTCGGTATTCCTGTGTGTCTACATTAACCATGCCAACCCGTTTAAAAAGTTATTGGGGTTTACCTAGTTAATCCTAGATTATTCGAAAACGTGAAGAATTTTGTCTTCAGCATGTCTAAGAAAATCAATATCTTGAGATTTTCACCGATTGGCAAACATCTCACTATGATATTTCGGTAGGCCTATGTGTGTGCTATGATCATGCCAACCCGTTTGAAAAGTTATTTGGGACAACATTTTTGACGTTTTTTAATAATCTAGGATTAGGATTAACTAGGTAAACCCCAATAATTTTAGGCCACCGTACTACCGACGTGTAGGTGCCCATAGGCCTAATGATTGTAAGAAATGACTAGTAGATCATTTTTGGTTGTAGTTCCCAAGTACGCCCATAGAGTCTCTGACAGGCCCAGAGAGCCTTGGTGGCTTTACCTTGAACTTTCAATAAATGTTGCTGTTAGTTCAGTTTTTGATTTAGGATAACCCCTAGATAATTAACCTCTTTGGAAAAAGGAACAGTAGTACCAATTAAAGAGAGATCTCTAATCACGAGCTTTTTCCTCCTCGCAAAAGAAACAATGACAGTTTTGTTTGGATTGGCACTGAGTCCTTCCTGGCCTGACCGCACTGCCATGTTATATGAGTTCATTTTGCATGCGAACAGAGATGACTTCATCAAACTTGCCTCTGATTATGGTAGCCGCATCAACAGCATAGTCCTGGACATCAAACCCATGGCTACTCAGAAAGATCATTAGTCTGTCAATAAATAATGACCATAAAAGAGGGGACAGTACGCCTCCTTTAGGACATCCCCTCAAGGCCCTGATGGTTACTAACTCAATACGTAGCCTGGCTACTCCACCTAATTATAGAAAGCGGAACCCCCTTTTCTATTGCTGCCCTTTCTATCGATCTCAATGTCTACAAAGGCACAAAGGGCAATTTCATTACATGCTACCGCTTTTTCAATCCTCGTGACTAGAACGCTAAGGGCCATCATAGTAGATTTACCAGTTTGATAGGCAAACTGGTCCCGATGCAGCGGATTTTTGTCAGGGATCTCACTTCTTATTTGATAATCCAGGATTTTTTCCATCGTCTTCAATAGAAACGATATTCAGCTAATTGGCTGATATGACTTGGGCTGTGTGTCCGGACGACCCCCTCCCTTTGATATAAAGAGCACATTAACTTTCCTCCATAGTTTCGGAATATATTGGGTGTACAAATAAATTGCCGACCTTTTTAGATAGGTGTCGTTAGTATCACTTCTTGCATATTATTCAATCGGGCAATACATTTTTTTTGGAGGTTAGATATCAAGCTTGAATAATTACTAGTGACATTTGTTCAACGCGTAAATAACAATTATTTTCATGTAATTGAAAATGTCGAATTTTGTGCCAAAAAAACAACATTTGCGGGAAGTTTTACTTCATTAGTTTTGTTGAAGAAAAGTGCAGCGGAAACAAATCGTTTGCTTGTGGAAGTTTACGGTGAACATGCTCCATCGAAAACAACATGGAAAGAGTGGTTTGAACGATTCAAAGTTGGTGATTTTGACGTAAGAGACCAAGAATGTGAAGGCAGACCAAGAAAATTTGAAGATACAGAATTGGAAGAATTGCTTGATGTGGACCCTTGTCAGACTGAAAAACAATTGGCAGAAGAGTTGAATATTACCGAACAATGTGTTTCGCAACGTATACATGCAATGGGATTGGTTCAGAAGCTGGGAAATTGGGTGCCACACAAATTGAAAGAATGGGACATGGAACGTCGGAAAACCATGTGCGAATTGTTGCTTCAACGACAACAAAGGAAGGAGTTTCATTCAGCATCGGATCATCACTGGCGATGAAAAATGGATCCATTATGATAATCCAAAGCGCAAACCAGCGTGGGTCAAGCCAGGTGAACCAGGGCTGTCGACGCCAAAAGCAATCCATGGTTCGAAGGTGATGCTTTGTATTTGGTGAGATATGAAGGGTGTCGTCTATTATGAGCTGCTAAAAAAGCGTGAAACCATTACGGGACAAGTTTATCGACGACAACTGATGGCTTTAAAGCAAGCTCTAGCTGCAAAACGACCGGAATGGAACAAAAGGCACAATAAGATTATTTTGCAACATGACAACGCTAGGCCACATGTTGCTATACCTGTCAAAAATTACTTGGACAGGCAGAACTGGGAAATTCTACCCCACCCGCCGTATTCACCAGACATTGCTCCCTCTGATTACCACTTGTTCCGGTCCGGGTTTCATATGAAAACGTCAAAAAATTGGTCGATGACGGGATCGCCTTGAAACCACCAGACTTCTTCCTTCGGGGAATCCGTTTATTGCCTGAACGATGGGCCTTCATTTCATTTTCTACACAAACTAATGTCTTTTATTTCAGTAAAAAAGGTCGGAAATTTATTTGTACACCCAATAGTTAAAAGCAAACCTTGCCCGAAACATCTGGATCAAGCTAGGGAGTATTTTGGGAAAAGCTGGAAACATATCATCCCCTCCAGCGGATTTGAAAGGTTTGAAAGATCCAATAGGACATCTCACCTTGCTGGGTGTGAAAATTTCCCAAGAGAAACTCCAGATCCTGTAAGGTTTCCTTCCGGTTTTCAGTGAACCTTCCATTTTGCTGCTGAAAAAGTCCTAAACCATTTAAATGATCCCTGGAAAGGACCATCTTTGTGGACCCTCTTCGCTTAACCGGACAGCTGTTCTCATAAGCCAAGTGTATAGAATGTTGCAGCTGGTTTGAACATAATTTGAAACCCTCTGGAGACTCTATGTTCCTCACAACCGAGGTCATTTCTGATTCGAGTCATACTCTATAAGAGTCCCGCTGCATGGTCTCGGCCGCCAAATCGAATCTGATATGCTGAAGTGATCCGATAAAGAGGACACTTCAGACACATGCTAGTTTTTAACTAAGTCGCTGAAATGCGGACTAGCAAGTGTTAAATGTAGGACCTCTTGCCTAATCGCATTTATAAAAGTAGGTTTCCTTCCCCTATTGACAATGTCTTCATTCTTTGAGATCAGAAATTCCAAAAAGGTACCCACTCCTGTTATTGATGTCCGTGCTGCCCCACACCGTATGGTGTGCGATTGCATAGCATCCTATCTGGTAGGCCAGGCCATTACGTTTTCGAGAGGAGGTGTTAACTCTGAGTCTCCACGAAAGCAGGCAGAGGCCATTATAGCCTCGTATTGGCCTCTTTCCGACAGAACCTGGAGATGAGCACTACTGAAATGGAAATAAAATTAATTTGTGAGCTAGCCAAAAAGGCTGTTCTTGGACTCTCAGTTCCGTTATGATAAATCATAACGTCCGACGACGCCTTTGCATGATGCAGGTTTATCTGCAGGCAGGCGATATATGCCTTCATTTTTTCAAAAGCCTCTTTAGAAGGCCCGGATCAGCCCCCTTTTCCAAACCGCCATTGTTGTGTAGAAGAAGTGCATGTAAACACTAAGGTTTACATGTAACTAACTAAAGGACAAGTGGGCAACCCCAGTAATGTAAAAGGAGGAGTGAGCCATTTTGAATATAGCGAACATGACATGAGAAAAAACCATATCGAATATTGTAATGTTAATATTATTAATGCAGATACAAAATTAGAAATAAAGTGTATTTATTATAAAATAAATAGTGAACACAACAGCCACCACCCTTGAAGTAAGCTTGACCGGCAGATGGCCGACGAATGTCATCTACCTCCGTTCTCCTGGCTTCGATGTCTTAGAGCCTCCAGGCCTCACCAGAACGAAGTAACTGATAGAAATAGAATTAAGATAAGAAACAAAACTGGATAACCGGACGGGCAGTATAAAACGCCGATGCTCCAAAATCAATCATCTTTAAGAAATTACCATCACTATTTTCGCAAACTATTATTGAGTTTTCCAGAATGTGTACATTGAAAATTCGGGCAATAGGTAACTCAGACGACATAATTAATTCAGAGAAAAGTGGCGATACTGAAAATGGCTTTGCAATAACTCAGAGTAGTTATATAAATATTTGCGACTCTGGTACGCTTGTGTGGCGACAACAAATTTATGTTATTTTTGAGAACTTGTGACATTCATAAGAAAGAAGAACAAGCGACTAAAGTCCATATGAGTTTGGCTTTTGACTACCATCTTACATAAGTGATGTTTTGGTTCTTCTTTTGTTGCTTTTTAATTTCAATATTGCTTTTACAAACCACAATAGCCTGGCTCTGGGAGATTACTGAATTTTCGTGAAGATTTTCTCAAAGCGTAACGAATCAAATTCGCAGAATAAGTGAATTCTGTTTAGAATGTTCTGAAAATTTTAATTGTCAGTGCTGCTCCGCGGAATCTAGGTGAAGTAAAAATAAACACGAAAATGATCGGTTGGATGAGGGGTATCTGTATAATAATAATGTGAACGAATCTTAAGTTCTTATGTGACTTTTTTAAAATGAGCTACTGTAACAAATGTCATTGACAGTTCAGTGGAGCATCAACCATCATACAACTAACATGCACAAGTTATAGTTGAATAAAGAACATTATTATTAACGTTAAACTAGTTGTGTTGTATTATTTCTAACAGTACATTACATGGTGTCAGAAATAAAAAAAGCTAATTAAATAATTAAAAAAGTGAATTCAAGAAGAATTTTCAAAGCAAAAGTCAAAAAAGCAACGAACAATAAAATCGAACGGAGAATTTTGACATCGAAACATTGGATTGCAACGTGCTTGTGAGTCATCGGTACGAAATCAAACACATGTTCATCAGGAAATATCATCAATAAAATCGAATCATCGGGCAGCAGAAAGTAATCATCGGACTAATTTGAAGCCTAAACAACACGTTTATTCAGTCATATTTTTGAAAATTAAAGTCATGATCATTGGAAATTAAGCGAAATGGCCGGCACACGAAAACAATTGCGAGAGCTGGATTGCGCAGACTTGGCGACCGACTGGAAGAATTGGAAACGTGATTTTTTGGTTTACATGATCGCGAACGATAAAAATGGTCAGACATTTTCGCCAGATGTGTCGCAAGAAGAGCAAATCCAACGCCAGTGCATCGCAACCGAAATCAAATGGGAAACAACGTGTTGACAATCTCCATTGGGACGATGTATCATCATCAGGTAATTCAACGAATGAAAAGCGGAAATTGGAAACAATTCTTAGTGGCAAAAATTTTGTTTTTAGAATAAATTCATGCGGATCAAAAAGAAAACGATGGACCAAGGCATACCGAGTAGGAAATAAACTAGTTAAGTTCAAAGTCGATACTGGAGCAGACGTCAATTGTATACCGTTGAGAATCATTAAAAAATTAAAAATTAAATTAAAACATGAGCAAAATGACTTCCCTGTATTTGACTATAGTAACAATAAAATTAAAGTTTATGGTATTGCCGAGATTAAATTATGGGATTCTAAATTAAATATTGAACAAATAACAGAATTCATTATTGTTGACGTCACATTTGAACCGATACTTGTTCTTGAAATCTGCACAGACTTTGGATTGATTGAGCCAATCAATATTGATTCGATTATGCGCTCAAATGCAGGAGAAAGGTTTGTAGGTGAAAATATCGATGTTTTCTCTGGTCTTGGAAAGATTCCCGGAAAAATCACCATACATCTACAAGAAAATGCCAAACCAGTCGTGCATTATAGAAAGCGATTTCCGGATACAATCGTTAAGAAGCTTAAGCAAAAACTTGATGACATGGTAGAGTCGGGAATCATACGCCAGTGACTCATCCAACAGATTGGGTGAATAATTTGCAAGTGGTTGAGAAATCAAGCGGTGATTTGCGAGTTTGCTTGGATTCCAAACCTCTCAATAAGTGCCTCAGGCGTGAACATTATTTGATACCCACTGTGGATGAATTGACCTCAGAATTGGTTGATAAGAAAGTATTCACAGTACTAGACTGCTCAAATGGATTTTTGGCAATTGGAATTGGATGAAACGAGTTCAGAATTGACAACATTCATGACACCCTTTGGTCGGTATAAATTCAATAGACTTATGTTTTGCTTAAATATTTCCCCAATATTCACCCTCCCCATTTTGTGTATTTTGATGATATTGCAATAGTAGCCTGTAACGAAGAGGAACAAGACAGAATCTTGAAAATCGTTCTTGAGCGTGCTCGCTCGAACAACGTCAAGTTCAAATTCATGGGTCTTATTTAGTCGGATGGAAAAATTAGACCGGCCCAAAAACATATTGATGCCATTTTGAAAATGAAAAAGCCAACCGACAAACACGCCGGGTCACGTTTATTGGGTCTTTGTAAATATTTGGCAAAGTTCATTCCAAATCTGTCAAAGATAACAGCGGAACTGCATTTATTATCGAATGGAACGAAATCGAAAAACACGATATTGAATTTGACAATATAAAGAAAATAATCACATTCGACCCGGGGTTAAAACCATTTACCCGGAAAATCCAATCATCATTCAAACAGATGCATTAAAAGATAGACTTGTTTCGGGTTTGATTCAAAAAGAGCATCCGGTTGCATTTGCGTCTAGAACGCTTTGTAAAGCTGAAAAGAGATGGGCGCAAATTGAAAAAGAACTTTTGGCTGTGGTGTTTGCATGTAAACGTTTTCATAACTTTGTCTATGGACGTCGATTTATAGTTGAAAGTGATCATAAGCCACTTGAATCATTAAATTTGTGCGACATTGATGGTGTCACACCAAGATTGCAGCGCATGTTTATGAGGCTTTTGAAGTATCCGGGGTTGGAAATTGTTTATAAACCGGGCAAACATATGTTGTTGGCTGATTGTATCTCTCGTGCACAATTGGACACAATAATTGAAGAAGACACAGAATTGAACACAGTCATTCACAGCGTCACACGATTCGTTTTTGTGTCGAGGGGATAATTATGATTATTATAGACAGATAATAGCGTCGGATGAGGATCTTAAGCGCGTATGTGACTACGTAAGAAATGGTTGGCCCGACTATCGATCTCTGAATGATTTTGCCAGGGTATTTCACAAATTAAAATGGGAGCACCCCAAAATCTTGCATTACAAAATCTTGCAAGTACAAAATCTTGCATTTTTTAAAAATCATGCAAATCAAAATCTTGCCAAACCAAAATCTTGCAGTTATAAAATTTTGCAAGTACAAAATCTTGCTAGTACAAAATCTTGCATTTCAAAATTTTGCAGTTTTAGTATCTGTACCTGTCTTTAGTATCTACCATAATATTGCGTATTCATAAAAGTCAATTGAAAATCGAAATAAGTCAGTTTTGAGTTTATATTAAATTATAGCAATTTTATTCACAAAAAAAACAGAAGAAAAGGATAATATTAAAAAAGGATTAACAATTAAAAAAGGATAATATTATGCCCGATTCTTTTTAAAAAATCAGTTTTACTGAGTCTTTCCCTTTTTTTTAATGATACGTTTTATTTTTCTATTTTTGATTATTGCCTTTTTTTCCTTTGAAAGGCGTTCTCTGGATTTCACCTTATCAATTTGAGCTTTTGCCACAATTAGTTCCTTTGATAAATGTTCAATGATTCAGTATACTCCAGCATGCCGTTATCCAACCACAACTTTAAGGCGTCGGTGCCAAGCTTCGACACTGTTTTCGGTCCGTGGGAAGTTTTCTGATCTTATATCTGCATCGGCAATAGACCAGAATTGTGGCATATATCTTGGTGTATGATTGAGACCCCCAATACAATTTTTGTGGAACCACCGTCCAATTAATTTCGCTCCACTGTTCTCATCAAATTGTTCATATAAATGTTGATAATATCCAGGTATTTCGTTTGGTGGAACGAAAGCCAAACTTTTCAGCATCCGAATTTGGATTGAAAAATCCTCAGAACTGGCGTATCTAGCCACAAACCGTTGCTTTTGTATCCTTCGCCAAATTATTTGCCCGAAGTGGAAAAGGCAACCTTTAATCGTTACTTCGGGGAAAAATGTTGAAGCTGATGACACAATTGGCTTTTCGAAATCTGTTATGACTCTCCTTGAATTTCAATTAATATCCAGTTCCAAGCTGACTTTCTTTAAGTTAAAAAAAAATCTGTCATAAACCTTCAGAAATTTTTTGCTCATTAAGCAAAAAATTAAAGGTACAATTTGCCCCTAAACACACCCGTGAATTGAAAAGAGTTGCCGCATGATGGATGGAACTACGTCGATAATTCCATCCATGATCCAGCAACTCGATTCCGCTAGTAACGCTAACGATGATTGCAATAAAAAAAGGCAACTTTAATTTCATTTTATTATTGTTACTATATGATTGCAATTATCATTATATAGTAGAATTTTGTCAATGCGATTTGTTATCTTGCATAACAATTTCCCGTACATTTATAGAATCGCGCGCGCGATTCTATAAATGTACGGGAAATTGTTATGCAAGATTTTGTAATGCAAGATTTTGTAATGCAAGATTTTGTAATGCAAGATTTTGTAATGCAAGATTTTGTAATGCAAGATTTTGAAATGAAAGATTTTGTAATGCAAGATTATATGGCTAACCCATTAAAATCCGAACTGCATTTCGAAAATGGGTTGTTTTTCCGAAACCACCGACTCGTAATCCCAAGGAAATTGCAAAATAAAATGGCTACACGAACCACACTTGGGAATTAACAAAACACTTGCCAGGGCCAGAATGTTGTACTTTTGGCCGGAAATAAACACAAAATTCAAAGAAATGATTGTATCATGCAATATTTGTGAAAAGTTCAAACGAAACAATCAAAAGGAACCATTGCTTCAAGAAATAAATCCAAAGTATCCATACCACATCGTGTCGATATTCAGTAAAATTGGATATCCGTTGATAATTAAAAGTGATAATGTACCATTCAACTCGTCTGAATTCGAGAAGTTTTCAAAAGATTTCACCGTCCAATTCAAATACTCGAGCCCGAGATATCCGCAAAGCAATGGGTTGGCCGAAAAGGGTGTAACAATCGCGAAAAATATTTTAAAGCGTTGCTATGAAGCAAATGAAGTAAACCAATTCCAATACAGAATCATGGAGTACAGTACGACTCCGGTGGCAAGTATGAGTCTCACACCATCAGAGCTATTCTTTGGCAGGTTGATCAAAACAAGATTGCCAGTATCGGAACAACTTCTTGTCAGAAACAACATGAAAGAGGAAGATATTCAGAAAAGAATTCAAAATAAGAACGGCAAAAATATTACTATGATCGAAACGTGAGGTCATTACCATCGTTGAACTTGGGTGACTTGGTGATATTTAAGAAAAGTGGAAAAATGAAGTTAATGAACGTTCATACATTATTGAAGATGCATTTAACAATTATTTTAGACGTAACCGTAGATTTATAGCTAAAACAAAGATTCAGATTTTAGTGCTAGTGAATTGTTATTCGAAGATAATGTTAAATCGGGTCAAATAGTTAATTTGCCAGAAATCCAAATTGTAACACCGACACAAGAAACAGTCAATAACGATGAAAATCAGATGTTGAACACTCCCGCTGTAAATGTGAGTGCGGACGAATTAGATCTTTAAGTGAACATCAAAAATAACTCCGCATCGGAATATGATACAGCTGAAGGTGAAAATTCAGAAGCATGTTCGGGTAGTGATAGTGAGGTAGCTCCTCAAACTGCCATTCAAGCTCCAAATAATCAAGGAGAAGTTAGAATGCGCAGTGGTCGTAGTTCAAGACCGCCGGATAGGTATGACTGGTGAAAATTGTAACAGTCATAGGGGTTTGCCTGGTCCAGATCATGATTGTTAATAAGTTAAAATTAGAATTAAAAAGAAAAATGCGTGTAATAATAATGTGAACTACCGTAACAAATGTCATTGACAGTTCAGTGGAGCATCAACCACCATACAACCAACATGCACAAGTTATAGTTGAATAAAGAACATTATTATTAACGTTAAACTAGTTGTGTTGTATTATTTCTAACAGTACATTACAGTATCATCTTGCCGTGCAATAAAATACAGCCCACAGAGAAGTGTAAAACCGATTTGTTATAGTACGCAGCAATGAGCACAATTCGAATAGTTTTGACTAACGAATTACAGGATTGCACCATACATTCAGATTAGTTCAACTGCGGTGCTCGAAATATAGAGTGAACATATTCACGATCCACTTAATGTTCAATTTGTGTAACACAATGTAGCTATTTAATAAGACCGCGGAGATGTGTAATGTACATTGAGGGTCCACAGGCCATATTGCTGGCCGTTATTATTATTATTTTAACGCTGCGACACAATTGTCACCGTTTCGAATTGAAAAACGGTTGTCTCGTTTAAATATTGGTGATTTTAACTTAATCGAGTGTATGGTCTGAAGCATTCGAGACGTTGATAATAATCGACTTGCAATGTTACAAATTCCGTTTATAATTTCTGTTCAACCTGTTTAACCTTCGTCAATAATTTTTCTTCAATATATTTAGCGTCCCGTTTAATGTTTGAATATCTGCTTTTAACACGGTTTGTAATATTCCTGCTTGAAGCAAAAAAGTAGATAGGTAATTCGAGAAATTGTTTGTCCATTTCCTTGTATTGTCTCGATTTGTTAGTTAAATTCCCCCATCCACTGTTCCAATTTCTTGGTTCGATTGTTTACTTTCTCCCAGTTTTCGATCTGTTATTTGGTTTCATTGCTCTTTCTGGTGTTTCATTACCCCTCATGGCTGCTTCATCGCCTCGTTCAACTGTCGCTCCATCATTTAGTTCATAGCGATTACTAACTGCGACAAATCGAAACCTCCAGTTAAGAACATGTGTTGTTCATTTTCTTTCTTCTCTATAACTTTTAACTTGAAAAGACTTTTCTTCTTATTGATAAATCCACCAATATCATCAATTGTTACGTTTTCGGTTTGTGAACCAATGTTCACAAATCACTGGTCTGTGAACAACTACAATCAATTGTCACGCAACACAATTATTTCTCAATAACATGTCATGATAATAAATTTATAAATCTTCGCTCTAAACCCCAAAATGATCTCATTGCGAATATTCGAGAACTCCAATAATTCGCCTAAATGTTGTACAATTTTAGCAATGACACAGTTTTAGTACCTACAATGATAATTAGTAGCTACTCTGTTCTAACCTAGGTGTCACCGTAATTCATGCGTTCGCGATTTTTGTATTTCTGCTATTGAAAGCCAGTCAGCTTGAAGTCAGTTGAAAGAATCGAAAAATTTGCATCGGTTAAAGGTGAGACACAAGCTACATTGTGATGATCATTCATTTGCATTTGAGATAAAAATAAAAGCCAAAATTTTGAATCGCTTTCTTACATTTTTTGTTTATTTAAATCTTATTTTGTCATTATGTATAATGCTCAAATAAATTCCGAAATTTATATAATCTTAATACAAATAAATTATTAAGTAGAATATAAGTATAAGTAGTTATGTAATGTACTTGCTAAATTAAAACAAGCTTTACCTAAATATTAATAATTTCTTCTTTGTTCTTAAGTAGTAAATTGTCTCTTAACACAATTCTTAAATACAACATACATATACATATACATATATATATATATAAAAAATAAATTCTATAATGTTTGTTTGTCTTTCGCTTAACATCTTATAAATACTATCTTAAATATATTAAAATAGAAAATTTAGTAAATAAGTTTTAAGTACCAAGACGTTCGACAGGCACGCTTTTAAACTTTATTATCATTGCCGATCATCTTCTCCGCTTCCTCGACCGTGGCTAGATTAGGTTTTCTACTATATACTTGTTGTGCTTTTGGTTGGGTGCCCTTCTTTTTGCCTTTTTTATTTTTCTTTGGTTCAAAGAATGCCTGTATTTCTTCCAATTTTTTGCCAGCCGTCTCTGGCAAGAAGAACAACACAAATACAAATCCAATTATTGATACGGCGGCAAAGAAAAACTGTACTGCCCAGGCCCCACCCAAAAATATAACTAAATAACGATAACTTTGTACGGCGCAGAACATAAGAAAATTGCCCAATGAATATGAAATTGAATGACCAATTCCCCGAATTTCTTGGGGATATAATTCGGCGGTCATTGTCCATGGGATTGATAGTAAACCGATCATAGAGAAACAAACATAAATTAATATGCATCCGACCGGAATCCATGTATGAGTTGTTGTACCATCTTTGATCCAGTATGTAACTAAACCGGATACACTCATGCACACGGCCATTCCAATTGTTGAAATCATAATTAAAGGTCGACGTTTGAAACGTTTCAGGAGCCAAGCATTACCTAGTGACATCACAAAACGTGTCACACCAATGCAAATGGAAGCATAGAATGGATCAACTTTAGCACCAATATCCTGAATAAATGTGACCGCATAGAAAAGTGTAACATAAATTCCACTAAACTGTTGGATCAAGAACAACCAAAATAATATAATTACTGGTTTGTAACCAGTTGGTTTTCTAAAGTGTGCCATTTTTGATGAAGTGATCTTATTGTATTCTGAAATTTGTGTAAAATCGGATTTTGAAAAATTTTTGGTCATATGTTTTGATTCCTGATCGCGTTGAAGAGCTTGTAGATGCATATCGGCCAAAGTTTGTGTCTAAAATAGAATTAATACAAAATAGGAGATTAGATGGTTAATTTTTGTAAATAGCTATTACACTTACGGTATGTTCCGGTTGTGGATAGTATTTGTATAAATATTTTAATGATTTTGCTGCATCTTCAACGCGTCCCTTGGATACCAACCAAACAGGCGATTCGGTTGCCAAAAATTGTATTAATATTGCTGGTATTAGCGAGTATCCAATACCACACCAAGCAGCCATTCTCCAAGTCATAAAGGCACCTTTGGTATAGGCAATAACCATTCCCAATGAAGCAATAATTGGTGATGAGGTGAGTAAAGAACCTCGCAACTCAGGCCGTGACACTTCTGTGATATAAACATAAGCCGGACTTGTACCAATTGCACATGCCAGCCCTGTTAAAATACGCCCAACCAGTAGCATAATAAAATTATTGGCCGTCGCTATCAGCACCCATCCGATGACACATGGTATTACAGCTATTTTGATTGTATTCAAGCGGCCCATGTATTCCATGAGGAGGCCGGCAAAAAGGCAACCCACCGGGACTGCTATTACAATGACTGAGGCTGGATGAAAAAAAAAAAAAAAAAAAAAAATTATTATTTTGCAAAGATTAAGATTAATTAAGACATTCTAATAAAATAGATTGAGATTAATTGTTCTATGAAATATGAATGATGACATAAGCCAGTAATTACGATTCATTATCAATTAGAAATTGTTATCAATAAAACAACAAATTGATTGGATTTTGAAACAACAATTTATAGCAATGACACACGTTTCTCAAAACTCGTGAAACATGCTCATCAAGATAATTAATAAAATGTTAATTTTCTTAAAGTATTTTTTTTTTTTTTAAAGTATGAACATTCCTTTTCTATCAACATAATTTGATTTAGTTGTCAGCCCCCATACATTAAGAATCACAGTGGAATAATTGCCGTCTTACTTTGGTCACTGGAATAGTTATTGGTATAAAAATAAAAATGCAAATTATGCTCAAAATAAAAACCGAAAATAATTTTCTTTTTACTTTTATAAATTGACATTAAAAATTAAATAAAAAAACAAAAAAAAAATTTCAAAAATATTCCTAGAATAATTCTATACCAACAAAAACTAGTTTTGAAACTATTCATTCCGGAATGAAAATACATGGCATTGTTGTTGTAAAATGCTCAAAGTAAGACGGCAAATAAGCCGAGTTCAAATTATCCATAAGCTTGCTTGGTTGCTAAGTAAAGAGAAGTTGATAAAGTTTTAATTGAACTAGCTCCCAATGTAAAGTTATTTTCCAGTCGTATCATTAACAAACTGGTTAAAGTGTTTTACAACTTCTCCGTAAATTAGACAACACAAAATTCATTGCTAGTTGAATTGCTGTCAATGTCACAGCGAAAACATTTTGTAAACAAAAAAATAAAAACTTATCATTACTTACAGCCATGACGAGCGTGCTACAAATTTTAACTATTGCAAACAACTCATCACTCAATTACGTCATAAAAAAAAAATCATAATGTAAACAAATCAATATCTCGTCGGCAGAGTCGAACCGCACACATAACATATTTCAGTTTACACAATTTATTTTCCACTTTTCCATTAAACGAAGCCATCCAAAAGCATCAATGGTACATTATTAATTCGTACACGATCAAATGTCGAATATAGAGTAAAGCTAAGAAAATTTTTCTCAACCCTAAATTATGTGGGGCACGCGGATTCATGAAATATTCACGTGATACACGATAATATTTATATATTTTATGTTGTAAATTAAAATGTAATTAGTATTAAGTCACACAGTACTATGTGATGAGCTTACAAAACATAAATGTTAACAAAAATAAAAATATTTCAGCTCGTGGCATCGCGTAAATTATTAATCGTTGTACTTAATAAGTTTGTTGACTTTTAAATTTAGGGGATACTACAATACAAAGTGCTGATTATGATTTAAAATTGAAATTTGGCAGATATGATGTGTTGAATGAATAAGTAAATACATTTTCACACATTTTCATATCCCGCGAGAGACGTTTTGGTCTATTTATTGTGTTTTTAGTGTGATGAGTTGTTGTCTGTATAAATTAATAAACATGCAACTTGTTTTCTGTTTAATTAATAATGGTAGCAGCAACTGGTTTGGGAATAATGTTTCGATCAAGGTTGGTTTATTCGTTTTTGTTAATTTTTTTGGACTTCAGTATTGGCCGTGCGGGGCTGTTTTATCATCAAAACGAATGTTAAAACAAAAGTCAAACACAATTGTGTACCTCAATAGTCCGATAAAACAGTAAAAAACAATTCTATCTACTAAAAATTTTCAGAATTTCAAAATCTACAAGAATTTTTACAAAATCCAAATTCATATACTCGTAGTTCAAGATGTTCCGGAAATTCTGAAAATTCATAAGTAATTGTTTAAAAATGGCAGAAATTTTTAAAATTTTGAAACTTCTCATAATTATCGAAGAATAAACAAATTTCTCTAAATATATTGAAGGCACAGTGAAAATTCTATTGAAAAAAACTTCTAAATGTTTTCGAGATTTCCAAAAATCCTTAAAAAACCTAAGGAATGCAAATATTCTGAAGAACGCATATATGTTGTAAATTAACGTAGCGAACGCACCCTGTAAGTGCATTATGTATAGTCGCCATTTTGTATTAAATAAAACACTCTCTTTTGTTCTGTATTAACTTGAACCAACTACGTTTTTATTTTATCTACACACAAAACCTAATTTCTACAGGTTATGGGCCCAGAAAAAGTAATAAAATAGTAATAAACCATGGCGTTCTTTACCGCTTATAGAAAACTTAAAGGGACGCGAAAATTACGATTCTTGGAAGCTTGCTGTACAGTGTTATTTGGAGTACGATGATTTATGAGATTACGTGATAGGTAAAGAAAACGATGAAAAAAGGGATACGAAAGTTTTACTACTGGATCCGATAAATTATATGCACATGCAGGCGACAAAAACTTTTAAAGAGTGTTGGTTTGTTGCGCGTTTTGATAACTACAACGCTTGCAAAGTGCAGTTCAGTGGAAGAATATGTGAACGTGATAGTTACGACTACACATAAATTGGAGTCAATTGGAACGCAAGTGAGTGACGAGTGGGTTGGTGTTTTGTTGTGAACTGGCTTGCCCAAATCATCTGCGATGTTTATGTTATAATCTTGCACTGTATTTGTGTATCATACCTCGCATTGTATTTGCTAACATATTCTATTGTATAATTGTAGAGTAGTAGATGAATAACCTGTTTGATTGTACGGTAGTTACTGTTACTAAATGTTAATTTTGTATAATAATAAAGCGAGGAACGCTCTCTCTCTTATTCTGGTTGCTGAACGATCAACATCTTTGTCATTATAATTTATTTTGGCACACAATATTGGCGACGAGAATGGGATATAAACGTAACACCATATATTTGGAATATAAAAGGCTGAAATACATACTGTTGTAAGTAAAGGTGATAAACTTAATTTTTTTTTTGCGCATTCTTGGGACTGTGAGCAAGTGATAGTGTGGTACAATAAATTCGTAATAAAATGTCATTTATCGGTACTTTAGAATCGTTTGATGTCAGTAAATCTGATTTTGAGACATATTTAGAACGCTTCGAACAGTTAGTTAAAATCAATACTGTAGAAGATAAAAATAAGATGTCGTTGTTTATTACCTTGATGGGTGCAGAGACATATAATGTCTTGAAAAATCTATGCGTACTCGACTCGCCTTTAAATAAATCGTACGATTTTATTACCAAATTGTTAAAATCGCATTTTAATCCGGAAAAATTAGTTATATTTGAACGTTTCAAATTTAATAAGCGGGACCAATCGGCGAACGAAACCATATCTGAGTATATAATAGAGCTTAAACGGCTTACCAGAACGTGTTCGTTCGACGCATTTCTAAACAATGCGCTGAGAGACAGGCTTATTTGTGGGCTGAGAAGCGAATCTATTCAAAAGAAGCTTTTGTCTGAAGGAGGAGACCTTACCTTTGAAGATGCATGCAGGAAAGCTGTTAGTTTAGAATTAGCTACCATAGAATCCAAAACTATTAGTGATAGCTCAGTTTCAAAAATTTGGAGTTCAAAGCAGAACCATCTTAATCCTAGTGTAGCAACCAATTTTAATCAAAATGACAGAAGATTTAATAACAAACTGTGTGATAAATGTGGTAGGAATCATAGCGACAAATTTTGTCCGGCCAAAAATTGGAGGTGCTTTTTATGTAATAAAAGAGGACATGTAAAAGAACTCTGTAGGAATAAAAAGAAAATCAATAATTTGGAAGAGGAAGAAGTAGAAGATACTTTAGAGAATCTAAATTTAATTGGAATGGTTGCATCTCGGAAAGCTGAACCACAAAAAATACTATTAAAAATTAATGACGTTCAGATCAAGGTAGAAGTAGATACAGGAGCATGTGCAAGTGTCATGGAGGAAAGTTATTTCCATAAATATTTTCAAAATGCAAAATTAGAAAAAGAAGACCTGAAGTATGGTTCCGTAACTGGGGAGAAATTAGTAACACTAGGCAGATTCGAAGAGCTTGTCGAATATGAAGGTAAAAATTACTCATTGACATTGGTTGTAATAAGAGCAAAACAATTTTTTACAACGCTTATAGGTCGGAACTGTTTAGATAAACTAATTCCAGACTGGCGTAAGGCATTCGAAACACGTAAATTTATTACAGAAATCATTGGTAGATAGTAGCAGGCGTATAATGGTAGAAGCACTAAAAATAAAGTTTCCGGTAGTATTTGCGAGTCCCAGTGAGCCGATAAAAGATTTCGAGGCTGTCATAGTTTTGAAAGAAAATGCGAAACCTATATTTTGTAAACCGTACAGTGTGCCATATGATGTAAAGGCAAAAGTCGAAGAAGAGATTCATAAAATGGTAAAAGCCGGTGTTATTTTTCCAGTGAAATATAGTCAATGGTCTAGTCCTATTGTATAGTCGGGCCAAAAAAGGATAAAGGATTACGAATTTGTGTCGATTTTAAAGTCAGTGTTAATAAGTGGGTTGAATTTGAACACTACCCTTTGCCTTCTATAGAAGATATCTTCGCAAGTCTGGCAAATTGTAAAGTTTTTACGGTACTAGACCTAGCTGGAGCGTACCAACAGCTAAGAGTCGCAGAAAATTCCAGTTCCTTGTTCACTATTAACACTCATCTGGGGCTATTTAGATTCACGCGCTTAACATACGGAATATCAAGTGCACCGACCATTTTTCAAAGCGTGATGGATCAAATATTGAAAGGTATACCAAAAACCATGTGTTATTTGGATGATATTTTGATAGCGGGAAAGGATATATATGAATGCAAAACACTTGTATACAATGTATTAGCAAAGCTGTCAGAGTATAACGTTAGAGTTAACTTGAATAAATGCCTGTTTTTTCAAAGTCAAGTGCAATACCTGGGGCATATTATATCAAAAGAAGGAATTTTACCAAGTCCGGAGAAGGTTGCTGCTATCGAAAAGGCCCCAGTCCCCAGAAATGTAACAGAACTAAAGTCATTTTTAGGTTTAGCAAATTTCTATAGGAAATTTGTTCCTATGATGGCATCGGAGCTTTCGCCATTGTACAGGCTAACTCAAAAAGAAGTAAAGTTTAATTGGAACCGAGCATGTGAGCAAGCATTTCAGAGATGTAAGGAAATGTTGTCTAATGGTAATATTCTTTGTCACTACGATCCCGCAAAGGAGATTTACTTATCGTGCGATGCAAGTTTTAACGCACTTTATAAATGGGTTTGAAAAGCCAGTAATGTTTGCATCCGCAACATTAAATGAAGCAGAAAAGAACTATTCTCAGTTAGAAAAGGAAGCGCTGGCAATAATATTTGCTGTAAAGAAATTCCACAAGTTCCTGTTTGGTCGCACATTTTATATAATTACGGATCACCAACCCTTGGCGTCACTTTTGAATTAAAAAAAAAGAATACCTAACACGGCTGCAAGTCGAATACAACGATGGGCTATAATCCTTTCTGGGTTTAACTATACAATCAAGTATAAAAAAGGAAAGGATTTAGTAGTGCCGGATGCATTGTCAAGGATGCCGTTAGCAGACGAAGGAAGTGGTGATGTGCATTTTAACTTAATAAAATCGTTTTCTGATGATGATGTTATTCCCATGTCATATGAAGATGTTGCTCGGGAAACAAAGGTAGATGTGAATTTGGCAAAGGTATTTGCAAATATTCGAAATACGTGGCCACATAGCGTGGATGATGATTTGAAACCTTTTTTTATTCGACGTGATGAACTATCAGTCGAAAGTGGATGCATTATTTGGGGGAACAGAGTTGTTATACCTCTTAAATTACAAAATCACATTTTGAAGTTACTTCATAACGGACATCCAGGCATTTCACGTATGAAAATGTTAAGTAGATCGGTGTGTTTGTGGCCTGGCATAGATGTTGATGTGGAGCGTATAGTGAGGGGATGTAACATTTGTCAAAGTGGACAAAATATGAATGTGGACGACTTCAAGAATGAGGCGTTAGGATGGCCGAAACATAATCAAAATTGGTATAGGTTACATGCCGATTTTTTTCATTTATATGGAAGAACTTTTCTGATCATTATTGATTCGACGTCGAAATGGATTGATGTTTATTTAATGAGCTCAACAACAGCAAATGATGTCATACAGAAGCTGCGACAGACGTTTGCTATATTTGGACTGCCACAGGAGCTAGTAACAGATAATGGTCCACCTTTCGGTTCTATACAATTTACAAAATTTTGTCGAAGTAATGGAATTGCTCCATTGAAGAGTCCACCATACATACCACAATGTAATGGTATTGCTGAACGGGCAGTCCAAAGTATCAAAAGAAGTTTGCAGAAATATTTACCGGAAAATGGGCAATACTCGACAGCAGAACTACAACGGGTATTGGACAATATTTTGATAAATTATCGCACTACTCCGACAGCAGTACAGCGTGAATCACCAGCAAACTTGTTGTTAAAACATGATCCAAGAACCAGACTGTCACAACTAAAACCACCATTTGGAACTTCAATTAAAGGTAATCAATCAAATATTTATATTAATCATAAATCTTTCATTGAAGGCGATAAGGTATACGTTCGTTTAAACAAAGAAACGAAATGGGAACCGGCGACGGTAGTTAAACCTATTGGACTTCGGCAATATATAATAAAAAAAGGAGATCAGGTCAAAATTTTGCATCAATACCAATTAAGACAGCGAGATGCAATCAACGTTGAGGACATTCCAGTGACAGAGTCAACGGTACAAGAAGATACTCCGACAGTATCTAACACGAACGACGTTGCGGACCCAGATAAGTCCGATACTACGAACCAACTAGTAAGTCCAACAGAAGAAACAACGTTGAGGAGGTCTACCAGAATCAGGAAAGAACCTAATAGGTTGAATTTGTAATCATAGATATGTTAAATCTTATATTATATAATTGTTAATTAATCAATTAATTTTCTAATGTATGTATTATAATATCGCGTTATCAAAGTATTTTTCCATTTTTTAAGGAGAGGGAGATGTTATAATCTTGCACTGTATTTGTGTATCATACCTCGCATTGTATTTGCTAACATATTCTATTGTATAATTGTAGAGTAGTAGATGAATAACCTGTTTGATTGTACGGTAGTTACTGTTACAAAATGTTAATTTTGTATAATAATAAAGCGAGGAACGCTCTCTAATATTCTGGTTGCTGCACGATCAACATCGTTGTCATTATAATTTATTTTGGAACACAATAGTTTAGTCAAAATACTTTGCAGCATCAGACGGGTCAAAATCATCAAAATTCTAAAAACCAGAAGCATAGTGATAAGTGTTCTGTAGCGGACATTCTGAAAACTAATAAAAGATTGCGTTTGGTAACACTATTTTGAATTACGTTGAAAAGTTACTTTTGGTAACACTATGTTGAATTAAGTGGCAATCTTGATGGTGTGTTCTAAAATAGAGAGTATGTAGAACGAAGGAGAAGAAAAAGGTTGAAATTGTTATAAGCATCCTCCTAAGTTAAAAATAAATAAAAAATAAAAAAAAAACCAAGAAATTAACGAAAGATTTATTAATACAGTCCGCTTAAGTAGAAGAGTAAACATTTGGTCGAATCGAGCCGGATCATATTGATTATGTAAATAAAATACAGTGAAGTGTGTTAAAATAAAAGTGTGTTTGACATTGGTTGTACATGTACAAATTTTATTTGGTCCGTATTTAATTATTAAATTTAATGTTTTAATACATTTTTTGCTATAAACTGGTATAAGGGTGCTTAAAGTTGTGGAAACTTATAATTGCTAATTAATTAATCTATAAGTAAAGGTGGATTTATCTAAAATTTTAATTTTAATACTTATAACATAACATTACCTCAATTAACTATGGGCGAGAAATGTGCAATTTGTACTAAAAAAGAAGTTGAATTGTAATGGCTGTTTGAAGTGGTTCCATTCGGAATGTGTCGATGTCAAAACGGATGTGGAATTTGAACATTTTAAATCAAAAGCTAAATGGTTTTGTCCACATTGCATTGCGGACAGTAACCTCACTAGAGTTCTGGCTGGCTTGATCAAAGCTAAAGATGCTGAGGTTAAGAAGGATAAACTAGGGAATAAGGATGATATTGAGGATTGGGTATCAAAGCAATTGAATGCGATGTGGCCGAAAATTACTAGTTACTGTGATAATGCCATAACTGATGTGAAGGCGAGTTTGTCATCTGAAACATCGAAATTGGTGGAAAGGATTGTTTTTCTTGAGAAGCAATTTGAGCTTTATAAAAGGCGGGATGAGTGGAAAAATGAAAGGGTGTTGATGCTTTACGGTATTCCATATACGGTCAACATTTATGATCACCTATTTTTGACAAATATTGCTGTTGAGATGGGTGTACATAACTTTAATGCTGACGATATTAAGGATGTTTTTAGGATACATAGAAAGAATGGTGGAGGTCCGTCAGTTATAAAGGTTAGCTTCTTCAAGCAGTTGAAGAGGAATCATTTTATGGCTACTTATCTTAAGTACTTAAAGGATAAACCATTATGGATAACATGTATTGATGACAAATTTCCAAAATCGAGGATATACATCAATGAATATCTGTCTAAGGAAGCCAAGGACATTCTAGTTAAAGCGAAGTTGATGAAAACAGCGGGAATGGTATCAAATGTGGTTATAAGAAGAGGTATGGTAGCTATTATTGCGGTAGCTAATGATAGACCGAAAATTGTGCGATCTGTAGAAGAATTGGCTCAATTTAAAAAATAATGGTTTAGATGGTTGATTCAGTTGAACATTTAACATTTAGACATTTAGTTATTGGTTAATACATATCTTGTATAGTATGTGCATGATTAGTTTATATATTGTTCTTATAGCCTTATCTTTGAGTACATTTAGTGCATGATTAGTTGCATGATTAGCATAAATTTTGTTCTTAGCCTTATTCAGTTTAGTTATTAAGTATGTATTGTAAACTTTTGAATTTAGATATTAAGTTAAACTTAAATGTAGTAGTTGAAAGTTTTACAGTCTTCAGATTTTATAGTTTATCTTATATATTTTTTTCCTCTTTTCTTTGCCTATTGTTTTTTCATGCATTGTATCCTGGCTTGTCATTGTGGTTGTGATTATGAGCTTTTTTAATAGTTTACCTAGCATTTCCCCGTTAGCGATAAATTGCTTGAAAGTATCTCATATTAATGCGCGTAGTGTTTCGGCGGAATGGAATTTAAGCACATTCCCCATCACATTATTGGAGTGTCTGAATCAAATCTTAAATCATCGCATACTTTTAAAAGTGTTGAAATAAAGGGAAGAAGAGGTGGTGGAGTTGCGTTCTATGTACGTAGTGACTTTTTTAAATATTATCATGTGAAGATACATTCAAAGGGTTCTTCTGAGACTTTAGAGTATCTAACAATTGAATTTAGTATTAATTCGTTAAATATAGTTGTTTGTGTTGCTTATATGCATGTTCGGGACCTTCCTCTTAATGAATTGAGTGAGCTGTTGTCTAATTTAGTTGTGGATTTTGATATGGTTATTTTGGTGGGTGACCTTAATATTGATTTTTTAGACAGGGTTGAAAGCCGTGAATTAAGAAATATCTTTGATTCACTTAATTTGCATACAACGCAAACTCAACCAACAAGAGTTTGTGATACTACTGAAAGACTTCTGGATTACATTGTTTCTAACACCCAATTTGAAACATCTAATTTTCATCAGTCATCCTTCACTGATCATGATCTTATATCAATTGGCTTTAACATACCGGTTCAACTCAATGATGAGATTAAGTTTGTGCGCAACTATGATAATGTGGATGTTCCCAGCCTTCATTGTGATATATTTAATGTTGATTGGACTGAATTGAGTAGATTTGATACAATTGATGGGAAGTTTGAGTTTTTATATGATAAAATCTCGACATGGCTGCATCAGTATGCTCCCTTTAAATTGATTAGGAAAAAACTCAAGCCTATCCCATGGTTCAGCTATGCTATTAAAAATAAAAAACAACTTGTTGATATGTCAAAAAATGTATGGAAACGATCTCGTTGTGAGGAAGACAAACGAACCTACAAATGTTATGAAAAAGAACTTAATAAGATGGTGAGATCGGCTAAGAGTAAGTTTTTGCGTGATAAATTGGATCCCAAACTTGGCACTAAATTACTGTGGAGGAATTTGGACAAATATGGGTTTAAAACCAAGGATTCAGCTGAGGTTGTTTCTAAATTTTCTCCTTATGAGCTTAATGAGGAGTTTGTTAAAGTGCCAATAATGAATCTGGTGCAGCATTCGGAGACTGGGACCTCTTTTAATAACTCTAATTGCTTCAATTTTAATATTATGTCTGATGACGATGTTCTTAAAGCAATAGGCTCTCTAACGTCTAATGCAATGGGTGCTGACAATTTGCCGCTAAGATTTTTAAAAATTATAGCTCCTGTGATTGTACCTCATTTAACGTATTTGTTTAATAGTATTGTGGAACATAAATATTATCCTAAAGTGTGGAAAGTTAGTAGAGTTATTGGGCTACCTAAAGTTAAGGAGCCTGCATTAGTGTCCGATGTGAGACCTATTGCTCAACTCTCAGTTCTTTCAAAAGTGTTCGAAAGAATTATTTCCGACCAGATTAAACAATACCTTAATACAAGTAACTTATTATCTTCTCAGCAGTCAGGGTTTAGGGAAAGACATAGTACTGCAACGGTGTTAGTGGATTTGATGGAATTTGTTAGGAGCTGCTTGGACAGGGGCAATTATGTCCTGATATGTCTACTTGATTTCAGTAAAGCTTTTAACTGTATATCATTCGTTAAATTTTGTTATAAATTGAGAAACTGCTTCAGTTTTTCATCTAATGCGTCGGAATTAATGTTATTTTATTTAACTGATCGCTTTCAATTTGTTGAAGTTAATAGAGTTAAATCTAGTTATTTGCCTCTACCTACTGGTGTCCCCCAGGGATCTATTATGGGGCCCTTAATATTTGCAATGTATATAAACGATATTGGAAGTTCTATTCGACACTCTCACTATCATTTATTTGCGAATGATCTCCAAATTTTTAGTGAAATTGAGATTGATAATTGTGATAGAATGGTAGCTACTAATGAAGTAATTGCATATATGAACAGGGATATTAATAATATTATTGAGTGGTCGGCGGAGAATCAATTGTTATTAAATTCGAAAAAGTCCCAGGTGATTATGTTTTCCCAGAAGCGTAATCCTTTTACTTATGACTTGGACTTAACTTGTGTTAGAGTTGATAATGACAATATACCTTTTAGTGAATCAGTAAGGAATTTGTGTGTGACCTTGGATAAACACTTGGATTGGAATGTGCATGTGAATTCTATTATGCAGAAAATTTTCAATGGGCTGCGAATGCTTTGGCGTAACTACTCCAATCAAGGTCAGGATGCTGTTAGCTAGATCTTTAATTCTTAGTAATCTGTTTTATTGTGATGTGGTGTTTTCCGAATTGAGTTTTTGCTTATTTACCAAAATTAAAAGAGTGTATAATTCATGCCTAAGATACATTTTTGGATTGAAACGCAGGGATCGATTGACACCTTATTATAATAAGATTTTTGGATGCTCTTTGGAGAATTATTTTGATCTTAGAATTCTAGTTTTAATGTACAAAATTATTACAACTCGTCAACCTCAATATCTATATCATAAGCTTGTATTTGCTCAGTCATTACGGACACAAAACATAATATTGCCAAACACTCGCACCAATTATATGAAAGGGTCATTTATAAGGAGAGGTGCTATGCTATGGAATACTATTCCAACACATATTATATGTTTGACACGTTTGGACACGTTTAGGGTGGAATGCGTGAATTATCTTAATAATCTATAGCTGTATGTAATTATTGGTTTACAGTTACTTATAATTAGTTATAAATCTGAAGACTTAGTTTTAGTTTTAGTTTTTTATTTTTATCTTCATATTTTTTTATAATTTTTCTTCCTTTACTGATCTGTGGTACAAACTAATGTAGATTAAGTGGATTTGTTGCTGTTTATACAGCGTAATTACAGTGTAATTACGTAAAATGACCTAGTTGTCATGTTGTAATAAAAACGGAATAAAATAAATAAATAAATAAATAAAAGTTAGTGTAAAATCGGAAAAAAGCAGCAATGGCGTCACAAGAGGAATTGAAAAAACATGTAGTGAAGCGAAGTAGCGTAAAAAGACGACTAACGGCACTAACAAAATACATAAATGAATTTACTACAGATGTAGAGCCAAATAAAGCGTTATATTTAGGGATTAATTACGTATTTGCGTCATTATTAAATCAAGTTGAGAGTGTACGCCATTCCAGAAAACGTGTTTGAGGATGAATCTACACACATCTTTTTTTTATTATTTTATTTTATTTTTTTCTAACGGTGGCTTTCCCAAAGAAACCGTTACAAGTTAGTTAACTGAATTAGTCTGAACTCGCGACATTTTTTTTATACAATTAAATATGAAATATTCATTTATTTGCCCATATCCCAATTACCCATTATTAGTTATACATTTTTCCCATCTTTCTGGAGGCAAACCAGCTATCGAGCCATTTTCGTAGGAAGTGAAGTGCTGCCGCATCGATGCAAATTAGTGATAATCTGACGGAGCCAAGTCTAGCGAGTAAGCCGCATGTGAAAGTATTTCTCAATTAAATGTTTCCAACATTTCCTTGACCGGTTTGGCTTAGTGTGATGGTGCATTACCATGAAGCAAAATTACTTTGGGTTCCTTTCATCATATTCTCGTCGTTTTTCACGCAAACCTCGATTCAAATTGATCATTTATTGTTGGTAGCGTTCAGTATTTACGGTTCCACCGGGTTTTAGCAGCTCAAAATAAATGACACTCTTCTGACCCCATCAAATACAGAACATCCGCAAGTTGTTTTTGCGTTTGAGCGTCATCCTCATTTGTCATCCTTCCACGTTCTTCGTTTCTCACGTCCAAATCACCACTTTTGAATTTATTAAACCACTCATAGCATTGTGATTTACCAAGAGCATGCTTACCGTAAGCTTCGACAAGCATTCGATGTGATTCTGTAGCAATTTTCTTCAAATGATAACAAAAAATCAATGAAATCCGCAAATCGTAATTTGTAGGCATAAAACTTGACATTTTTAACACGTCAAATTCATGCGTTATGCATCATCGTTATTAAAACAATGACACCGATGACGTGGTTTGTCGAAAGGTACATTGACAGGTGGCGCCATTTATTGGTAACTTCCGGTTTCATATATACACACCTGTGGCCCTATTCTGGTAATTCCCGGGGAATAGAAATTTTAAATTTTGTTGCAGTATTATTCCCTTTTCCCCAAAGTGTATTCTAGTGTTCGGGAAAGATTTTTTATTGGGAAAAAATTATTCCCCATTATAGCAGTTTTGACGTTTGTTTTTCCACACCGATTTTATGAATGAATTGATGGGGAATAGATTTTTAACGAAAATGTTTGTTTATATGTAGTTGTTATAAATAATTAATAATATTAATACTGTTAATAATTTTAAAGATAGTATTATAATAAATAAGGGTTATTATAATAATTTTGATACAACTAAATTTATTTCCCCTGTATATTTATTCCCCAATTGACAGAATGCACTTTAAGAAAATGGGGAATAAAAAGTTGGAAATATGTATCTGGGAATATCTGCTGTAAAAAAAAAATTATTCCCCGTTCCCCGGGAATTACCAGAATAGGGCCACTGGTATTATGTAATACAAAAAATATAGCATAAATAATGTTGTACACTGTGGTTGGATGGTAGTGCAACGTCCTATGGCGTAGTCTCTCCAAAACATTTTTCAATTATGTTTCTCGCCCTAAAAATCCTCTCCTTATAGATTGTGGTATGGATCAAGCAATCAAAGTTCTAATGGAAACCCAGAATCACCTATAAGAAAATTGCTTTATATTGCAATTGTTGAAAAATTATCGACAAAATATTTCATCCAAATGGCCGTGTCATATACCGAACCAGGAATCCGAACATTTGCATAGTTGATTCACATATTCGAATCGCAACATACTAAAACATTCAGACTAACAAATTTCCACGATAATAATCATTATCCTCCGGTGGCGCAACAATGTCAACGTGGCATCCATCTATCGCAACAAAAACTGCTGGCATTCTAAATTTACTAGAAAATTCTTCTTTATAGTTTCGGCTTGACCGAGCGCATCCTGAGGAAATTTAATAACGTCCTCTGGTCCTTCGTTCGCGCTCTGTTAGACCGTGCAGCAAGATAATTCGACATTTATGACACTTTTCAACTTTTTGACACTTTTAACTATATTTGGATCAATAAAATTCCATAAAAGCACCTAATTTTTGACTTTTGTTTTACATCAAACCAGAATGCCAAAGTAGCAATTTGCATGTTATATAACGTAGTAACTGTTAGAAGTGTAAACTAGTCTTAATGACATTTATGTAGTGAGAGGTGGGCAGCACTGTTATATTACTGAAATAAAGTTAAGTTCAGTTCTGTTCTGTCATTAATCGAATACACATGTTTGTTTCAACTTATTCCGTTTTGCTGCTGCTGCGAAGTATTCTAGAGGTTATGGGCTATTGCATGTAAATTGGTGCGAAACAAACGTTTAGTTTGGGTCAATTTGAGCAATTTTTGATTGGAATTTGTTTGCGTATAAGTATCACTTTGGAGGAAAAGGCTGTCGAAAAATGGCTGGAAGCAGCGAAAATTGTACTCGGTACCGACGTCGAGAAAATCAACAAAGAAAGGAGGATCGCATGTGCAAGGTGCATATAACTCGACGTGTTGCGGATTCGACAAACTGATACGTGAATTAAAGGCGTGTGGCCGAAATGATCGAATGCTGGTTGTGTCAGTCATGATTACATTACCGAAACGATATGACATGGTTGTGACAGCATTGGAGACGATCGAACCATCTAAATCAACGGAAACTCAACGGGAATCAACGGAACTCTAATAATGGATCATCGAACAGCAATTCTAATGGGAAACCCAATCAGCAGCGTTATCAAAAGCTAAACGCGAATTGCGCGTTGAATACAGATGCGAATGGAATGGTATTTATGGCTAATGCTGGTGATTTTGCGCTACAGCGTGGAATGCAGACGCCAATACGTTTCTTTGTTGACTCGGGTGCTTCAGAGCACAAGGCGAATGATAAGTCAATGTTCAGCGAACTGAGGAATTTGACCGAGCCGGTCGTCATTGGTGTTGCGAAGAATGGTGCATCGATCACAGCAACAAAATTTGGTACAATTCTGGGAACTATCATCGTCAATGGCACAGAGCGTCAGTACACGCTCACGAATGTTTTGTTTATCGAAAATCTAAAATACAATTTGCTATCTGTAAGTCGTTTGGAGAGCGCTGGATGCCAAGTAATTTTCGACGATGGTTTGGTTCGTATTACAAAGAATAATTTGGATATGGCCATCGTCGGTTGTCACATTTGAACTACGCTGACGTTAAGCGTTTGTCGATTTTGGTCGATGGAATGGGTGCCATGAACAACGATGCTGAAGCGGTTTCCGAGCCGTCTTTTTTTTTGGGGAAAGCAATCTCGAAAACCATTTAACGGTTCAGGCGAAGCACGATCGAGTCGTGTGTTGGAGCTTGTGCACAGTGATGCGTGTGGGCCTGTTACGCCAGTCACGTGGGTTGATCAGCGTTTCTTGGTGACATTCATCGACGATTATACTTATTTAACCAATGGTATCAAATATATTTCCAATAAATTCAGTGCCATTTGTGATGAAGCCGGGATTCAGATTCAATACAGCGAACCGTACAAACCGCAACATAATGGCGTCGAAGAGCAAATTAACAAGACATTGCTTGAGAAGACACGTTCTATGATCGCTGATTCCAAAATGAGCAAGTATTTTTTTTTGGGGCGAGGCCGTGTATTGTGCGGCGTACATAGCGAATCGCAGTCCGTCACGTGTGATTGTTTTGGATGCGCCACCAGTTGATCTTTGGACAGGCAAGAAACCCAATCTGCCAAGGCTTCGTATTTTTGAATCGCCTGTTTCAAGATATAGTCATTCACGGACGGTGTTGAAGACGAGGCGAAGCTCAATGGATGGAAGCAGTTCATTGTGAAATGGATTCACTCAAGCGAAAGGAAACTTGGACTTTGGTCGAACGTTCGCTGAATCGATCAGTTTTTACCTGCAAGTGGGTGTTTTCCCGAAAGCGTGACATGGAAATACATCAAATGGATGTGAAGACCGCATTCCTCAACGGAAAACTTGAAGAGGACATTTATGAACAGCCGGATGGATTCGTGCAAGGTAATTTTGTTTGTAAATTGAATAAGTCACTTTACGCATGTGCGAAATGAACAATTTCATAGTTTCATCCTCGAAAACGGTTTTATTCGCTCAGAATAAGATCATTGCTTATATTCTCGTAACCATGGAGACGAAATGGTATACCTGCTGTTATACGTAGACGATCTGATTATATTGAGCGAAAATATCGAGGAAATCATCAAGATCAAACAGCTTGTGTCAAAAGAATTCGAAATGCGTGACATATCATCAACGCGGCTATTAGGGCATGTAAATACCCGGAAAATTTCAAGAACCGGTTTTCAGGTTTTTTTTTTTAATTGAAAACTCGTTAACCGGGTTTACTCGGTTTTTCATCGACTTTAAATAAACAATCAAAAAACCGAATTTTTTAACTATATCGGAAGCTGTTAACCTAGAAAAATAAACAAAATTATAAAAAAAAACGTTTGTTCTGCTTTAAAATTGTTATATTTGAGAAAAAACTCAAAAATAACGTATTAAAATTCATTATATGAAAAAATTGTAAAAAAAAAATCTTAAAAATCTGTTTTTTAAAAAAATAGTATTTTAGAAAAACTAATGCGTCCAGCAGGTCAAATTTCATAGATGAATGTAATGAGGTACAGAAATTACTGGTGATCGAAAGGACTCTTCTCTCTCACTGTCTGTTGATGTGGGTTGAATTGATGGCAGAGCATTAAACAACTTGTGACCTTTATTGATTTTTCCTTAGTAACCCCAAACATTTTCAACTCTTTTTGGAAGGATGGCTCGAAATTGCTACCATCGGCACACTACACTGAACCCTGCAAGACTCCAGAAATGGAATGCTGTAATTTATGTATTAAAGATAAGGATCCGGCTACTATTGGTTCGACTTCACCTTCGTCAATATCTTCATCAATTAATTTACCAACTGGTGGATCGCCGTATAATCTAGCAGCCAACGTCGTTGCAAAGGACAAAGTCGGCGTTTTAGGCGAGTATAATACTAATATAATTCTTTATTTCGTCTTTCAGAAATTCTTATTTTTCAAGGAATTATAAAATTTTTTCCCCAAAGCAGCAGTATTTTGTTTCATTTGAGTAAATAAAAATGTGAGTACTCCTTCCGCAGCAAGTAAGGTTGAAGTATTTTTGTCTAGTTCTTTTACTGCTAATTCTGTCGGCTTTAATATTGCAAATTAGATTTACCAAAACATTAAAATGGTTTTCGTTGTATAAATCAGCATGCTCCATTTCTTCCAATGAGCTTTTAATGCAAACTTTAAGTTGCACTAATCTCTCCATCATAGGTACAAGCCAGTTCCATCGTGTTTTGCAGTCCCAGTTTCTTTCTCTTCAACATATCGCTGCAATATGTCTTTTCTGACTGGCGATTTGCTGAAAAATCTAACAATCTTTTGAAAGCTTTGCAGTATTTCATTAATGTTTGCGTCTTCTAAATTATACCCAATATTATTAATATCACCATCTATATTTAAATTATGGTCGCCAATAAAATAATCAAATTGATTTTCGGCTTCCTCATCAGTATTTTCAGAATCCGAAACTTTCCCGTCTACAACAGCCAAATGAATTGCATGGTTCAGGCAAAATTGATTTTCTATTTCATTTAATTGAGCGTATTTCTTCATAACGCTGGTTCCATCTTGTGTTGATGCCAAAATATGTCGACATTTAATACCGTACGCCACCAATTTTGGTTCAACTAATGACTGAACCTGGTATGCATCACATGAACCTTGTATGTTAATAAAGCCTAACTTATAACTGTCCTCTTGAGAATGTAATGTTACATTTAAATATCTTTTGGCATTACAGCTAGTCCATTCATCTATTGTTGTTGAAAAACGCATACCAGATTCAGCCATTTTGATAAACTTATTTTGAAATTCTAATTTTTTCCCATTAGCAAAATCCACAGTTAATTTTTTTACTGTTTTCTCGCTTCTTGGCATTTCGTAGCCCCGTTTTGTTATAAATTCTTTTATATCACTTGGATGTGTCATAGCATGCATCGAAAACCCGTCATATGCCGCGCATTTGGCCAATAATTCTCCAATAGATTCCCTTTTAATATACGTATTTAGAGTTGTTTTTGCTCTTTTCTCTAGAGGTTCTTCATTTTTTTTTTAACATCGATATTATGTTTTGCTCGAAGATGACTTGCTAAGCTTGATGTGTTCCCACCTGCACATTTTAAAACTGAATTGCACATTGTGCATTTTCCCGTATTTTCCTTTTCTTTTTGGAATATTTTCCATACCCCTGATTTCTTGCTGGTAATTTTGGGACTAAACTAAAATATAATTAACGGTTGCACGAAGCTATTGATGTACGCATAAATAACTATAAAATATTTTTCAAAGTTCTTACTTAAAGTTCGTAAGTTATGCACATAAATTCTTTATATACCGTATATGTTCGATTCTAAGACGCACATTTTTTCACATTTAAGGATTTCTAAAAACCGGGTGCGTTTTAGAATCGAGGGCGTCTAACATTCGCAGTTTTTCGTAGAATTTGTATTTTATTATATTCATATTGGTACTCCTTTTTGTGTACTGTTGGAAAAACCCTAAAACAATCAAAATATACAAATACACAATAGCTTGCAATACATAATAGCGTTTATAAAAAAAACCTGACAACTATCTAAAATTCTTCATAGGGTGCAGACAGGTAGATCTTTTGGTAGACGTTTTAAACAACACATTAGCGAAATTACAAAAACCGATACCAACTCAATAACGCCTATCACATAAATGATAAAATTACACTAAAACAATTGAAATCTACGAAATAATATTACAAAGTAAACTTTTTTTTTAATTTATATTAGTAAATCTTACTAAAATTTTAAATTTTGATAATATTTAATACTATTTACAAAACCATAAAAAAAGGAATTTATTTACTGGAAGAAACAAGAAAATGATTTTCGGTTTTTCCCTAAAACCCGGTTTTTACAGGTTTCGTAAAAATGAACAAAAACCCGGTTAACCGGGTTCGGTTTTAACCGGTTTTCAAGCCATAGCGGCTATCTAGAGGACGTATTGCAACGTTTTGGAATGTCCGATTGTAAACCGAGTTCGATAGGTGGCAGCACTATTATATTATTGAAATAAATGATTGATTTCTGTCATTAATCGAATACATACATATGTTTGTTTTAACTTATTCCATTTTGCTGCTGCTGCGAAGTATTTTAGGTTGCCAGAGTACTGGTCAATATTAGATTACACAAAGCCAATTTTCGTAAAAATTTATTTTTCGGTTATTTTTTAGGTAACAAAATTAAAATGAGTCTGCGAGACTTAACCCATGCTGATTAGGGTTAATTAAATAAAATTTGGTATTACAGATATAGTGACTCCCGGAAGAAAAAATAGTCTTGCGGTCAACACTTTTGTGCGATTTTTTTTTTTACTTGCAATGATACAAAGCGATTAAACAAAAACCTGGTAGCTGCCACATTTTTTTGTTTAACGACGTATGAACAAGAATCGTTTCGTGCCTACGTTTTGCCCAATACTGTTTACTGTATATGCAAAGAGAATACACATCGATGTGTATTCTCTTTGGTATATGCCTACAGAATTTGACGACTGATTAAAACAGAAAAATAGTTTATTTCTCAAATTTTCCAAAAAAAACAAAAAAATCAAAAATTGGAAAATTTCACAATTTTAAAACTCTATCTTTAGAATAAGATCGTCATGTTTATATTTGCAAAATTAAAAAAAAAAAAAATCTTCTCTATTTTTATTATTTTGTTGACTAACAGTGTTGGGGTGACTGTATTTAGTAGAATGGTGTTTTGATCTAATACATATTAATCAGACAATACAAATTTATACAATCCACGAAACAAGTGTCTTTACTTAAAAGTTCAAGCATTCGTACACATACATTAAAGCCCTAGAATATATTACTGAAATTTAATTTAAGTGTGACGTTTAAATTTTGTGGCGTCCCGATTTTCCGGAATCCGCACCGTACAAATACTGCCACCATTCATTCAATCTCCATAAACACCGGATATTTCCAATTTCAATCAACTTTTAATGTTTATGATGATGAATAATAATTTACTCGTATATTCTTCTATGCCACTAAAAAAAAAAAAAATTTATTAGATTACAACAAACAAACAAACTATAAATACGATAAAATAAAACATAATGGAATTTGCTAAGAAACTACAAAACTTCAATTAAATAACAAACACACACACACACACACATCACCATAAATACATTTTATTTTTTTATTATTGCCTTTGGGCCGCGTGAAGTTCATTCATTTTACAAATTAGAAATGTTGTGTTACTTTAAAGTTATTGTTTCTATGCGATACTTACTCGTAATAATTGATTTCAAACGATTTCAAAGAGGTCAAAAATATAATTTTATTGTGTATGAATCTTCACGTCCAGTAGGTCAACAAGAATCTATAAACGTAATGAAATATTGCCAACAAAACAATCATCGTGTGTTTAGTATGCCGCGGACGCTATGTCTAGCAGACTTAATCTGTTTTTTATTTTTTTATTTTTAGTAGAACACACTCCGACTTTATTGTGTCTCGCTTCGGTTTATTTCACAATATATAAAAACTATTTATGTACATAGCTTTGTAGAAATTGTCACATCAATTAACCCTCACCATTTCTTTGTCATTTTTTTTTTGTTGTCACCACACATCGTAAGTAAACAAAAACATTAAGAAATACAATTCCTTTGTCTTAATCACATATTTATCGTATATCCGAGTATGTTATCCATAGTATGTATATGGTGCGGTGTGTGCGGTTACATAATTTTCCTTCTTATCATCATTGTGTCGTCGTCATGACGTCCCAACAAATTTAAATTGAGAGTTTTCTTTTTCTTAATTTAAGCCGTATGCATGCATGCACACATGCATAATTGAATATGATGTGCGATCGATCGATGCACATGCATTAAGAAAATTTTATTACAATTAATTCATTTCAATTTTATAATTCTTGCAAGAAAAACAATGTTGTAACAAAACATTACTTATGTACATCACAATAGATGCGGCGCGTACACAACAAAAGTTCAATGACAAATAGAGTTCTGGAAGTAATTGTGATTTACTCATGCTCGCTTATTAATTGATATGTGACAAGGCCACTTGAAATTGTGGTGAACTAAGTTCTGTTTTTAAAATTTTATTTAAATAAAGAAAACATTTTGTAAACTTCCACACTTTCATTGGAATGTGATTTAATTAAACAGACATTATATAAATTCATATTTATACCATTTACTTCCTGGATATATTATAATACGTAATTTTATTCGGTGTAGTCCAGAAAATTCTGGAATTCCTACGTTTAAAGGGACGATTTCTAGCAACACATTTGATATATAATTTCAAGTTTCTCCAGCTTCTCGAACAAATAAATTTGCAAAATGCTGTTTCGTATTATAATTTACAGTAAAGTGGGTATCAATTCAATATATATATATGTGTGGAGGAGTTTTTGCATGCAACCTAAATATTCTATAAATACCACATGTTGTTATTATTGTCATGAAATATCCCATTATGTATAAATAATTTCAATTTGAGCACACATTTGAATAATAGATTTTTACCATAGACAGAGATTTCCTCAGCCAGTTGGTCAAATTTAATTGGTATGGAAATTTAATTATATACATATCTTACAACAACGTATACGCAGTAATCTACAGAGAAATGAAAGTTTAGAAGATAATTTGCTATGATTATAGTGTATGATATAGCGCGCGTGCGAATCTGTGGATCGGTGCCACTACTTCATAACCATGTCAAAATGTAATTAATGTCGGTTACATAACCAAAATACATACCATTCAATACCAATTTAGTACGCTTTCAATTTAAATAATATTGTTTACCAAAAAAGCACCATAACAAAATTAACTAGTTTTAACCAGCTGATTTACAATTAACTATTAAATTTTAATGTTTTTGGTTTTAATACGAAAGTTAGGTCATTGTCATAACCATTTCGTTTCGTTTATCATCATCTGTTTACTACAATACGAATATGTACAAATTTCACAACCAGATTAATCAATTAAGATATAAAACATTAAACTTGTTTAATATTCTGAATAATAACCCTATTCTCATCCAAAAGTAATTACTTGCGAATACTTAGTTGAGTTTATAGTGTATGAATAAATTATTAAAATGATTCAAGTAGGATTATACGGATTTATTATGGAAATTTAATTAATTCAATCGATATATGTACATACCACACCATGATGATTCGGCTAGAGATAATTTTAAATCACTGTTGGGATCTTCAACTTGTGGTACTAATATGGCGGAAAATGCCAACGAAATTCCAATTACTATGTGAAATGATGCAGCTGATACGGCTGATAATATCTGCAAGTAAAAATAAATAAAAGTGGTTACATTATGGTCTAAATATTACGCCTAACTTAATATTAGCATAAGTCAGGCGATTTTGCCAATAAAATGTCTTTTAAATCAAACGAAAAGCCGATACGTGAGGAAGAGGAAATAGTCATTCGTTTATAGTTCAGGCAACGAAGACCAAAAAATACCAAATAGCGGAAATAATTCATGTAGAAGCCAAAATTGGTACAGTTGTAGGGGAAGGTGTCCTTAACAATATACTAAAAGTACTGAGAGGTGGGGGTGAAGCTAAGGGTGGAGGGGTCTCGAAAGGTCCTTTTTTTTTCAATTTTTCGTTAATAACTCAAAAACCACTGCTTCTTTCAAAAAAATGTCTATATACTAAATTAATCTAAATTCTCTCTATCTCTTACAATAAAGATTCTCTACACTTTTTTGATAGGATCAAAGTTTAAGGAAATATGGAGGGGGTAAATAGAAAATTTAAAAAAAAACAGTTTTTGCTCGTGCTCGTCCAGCAATCTAAAAAAAATGTGGTCTTGTCACTAGCCAGTATGAACAGCACCATTAAAATCAATGGTGATAAAGTTACAATAATTAACCCTCTGAAATTTTCCAAAGAATTGTCATATCAAAAAAGGACGATAAAGATGTAGAAGAGCTTTTGACATATGAATTAACTCCATACCCCCTGGCCCTGTTCAGCGAGGGCGGAATGCGAAAAGGGAAAAAATCATCACTCTACGATGTTTTGCCTGTAGAGGACAACGCAGCTGTCGATGTGGTAGACGGTGGTTTCCTACTCCATCGCATGAAATGGAAACAGTCTTCCAACATATTATCAATTTGCCATCAGTACATTGCCTACGTACAAAACATTACGTGATGAAACATTATGGTGATGACAACAGCACCAAACGAGCAGAGCAGAAGCGAAGAGCGCTCACAAAAACTTCTGTTGACATCAACTTTCATGAAAGTACGACTGTCACAGTTCAACAAGAGCATTTTCTTGCTAATGAAAGAAACAAAACAAAGCTGATTCATTAGCTCAGTGAGAAAATGGCAGCAGCCGGGATAGAAATAGCTGTTGCTACAGGCGATGCTGACATCACTATTGTGAGGTGTGGGTTGGATAAAGCTGCTGTACATCCAACTGTAGCAATAGTTGCGGAGTATGTAGACTTGATAGTTCTCCTCATGGGATTGGCACCACCATCTATCAATATGTACTCCATGAAGCCAGGCCGTGCGAATGTGGAGACCAAATTGTTCTCAGTGCGACAACTTCAACAGCTTCCAATTTCCAAAACGATTCGCCTTCTTCATAACTTCTCCGGATGCGACACCACCTCGGCGATACATGGAAAGAGTAAAGTAGGAATCGCTAAGCTTTTCACAGAAAACCCTGCCCTCACTCAAAACATTTCAGCAATATTCACAGATCCCTCATAATCTTCAAAAGAAAATAATTGTTTCAACTCTAAATTTGCGCAAAATTTGAAGGGGATTAGAAATATCACTTTAGAGAAAAAATCAGTAACTATAGCCTTTTTCAATACAAAATAAACATGCAAATTAAAAATGTTCGTTGGTTATTTCTCCACCAACTCTTTGAGTGAACCAAACCAACTGGTTAATTAGCCTCATTGTTCTCATCTCTTTCTTTTAGGAAACATACGTTTATCATTCGCATTTGTGTACATCACAGTACCCATAAGCAAACTGGGGGGGTGAGAGCGAACATTCAAAGAGGATAGACGTGTTTTGTCTTTCCTCTTCAAAATTTAATTTAATTTTTATTTTTTATTTATATGTTCCTATGTGGGGTTTGCTAGTTCCCCTATCAGGCGCCTCCCCAGGTCGCGGATAGGGGAAAGCTTGCCAGATATGGCAGGTACCGGGGAAATCAAATACTCGGGGCGGACCAAAAACTAGCACACCCAAGCTAAGGTGGCACTACATACGCCGATGGCTGCGTGGCTAAGAGGGTGCTTAGTCGTTAGTATGTGAACTCCGAATTTGGCGACATTCGGTTTAAACCCGTAGCCTTCCCATAATAATGCAGAGCTCTATCATGGGTGACCGTTACTTCTCGTGCTACTCGTGGGAATAAAAATGATAGGAAATAATAATAATAACCTAAGGAAATTAGAAAACGAGACGGATGTGTTTCTAACAGCATCAAATCAATCATCATCGTTGGATGCCGATACCATGGATTCTGAGGGAGACCAACTATTGCAAAATAAAGGCAACAACTTTCCTAAGAGCACGAAAATGTTAAGATCACCAAGTCTAAAGGTTCCAAATGTAAGTAGTTGTACACTACAACTAAAGATGGCTGCGACAGTCGCGACTGCGTCCCAAGTAACTAATAATAACCCTCAATCTGAGTAAGTAATCAAAGCTCTAGCCGAGTCTAGACAAGAAAATAAAGAATTAAATAAAGCAATTCAATGGATGCAGCACCATAAACAACTTCTTGAAGAAAAAGTTAAAAACCTTAAACATAATCTAAAGATGGACTACCAAACTGGTCATGAAGTTTCGGTTGAAGTAGAAGCCTTAAACCAGGAAAACAACAACAAAGAAACGGAATGTGCTAACTTAATTGAGTACCAAACCGACGAGGAAGATTTAGAAAGAGAGGCCAATTGGATAATGAAAAAGTCAAAAAGGGCTCTAAAAAAAGCAAAAAACACAGGAAGTAAATTCTTCCAGTAAAAGGAAAGCTGAGTCGTCCCCAGAACTGAACACTAGTGTGAACATAAGAAAAACCACCACCACCAATCAATATCACACATGTCGGTAAATTTAGCGTTATTCAAGCGCTAATGAAAGAAGTGACAGAAAAGGAGTATAAGCTTGTGTCACTAAACAACAACGTCTGGAGGGTAAATATGCCTGATCCAGACGGTTATAGAAAACTTTCAACTGTATTGAATGATAAAGGTCCTACCATGGTATACATATGAAGACAAAAATACCAGACCGATTAGAGTAGTTGCTAGGGGTTTACATCAAACATGCACACCAGATGAGATAATTGAAGACCTCAAAAGAAAAAAATTAACGACCTTAGATGCAGTTAATATGTGTAAAACTGAAAGGAAGTCTACCGGCAAAGGAGGGAGTATTGTTAATAAAATAAAGTTAACACTATTCACTCTGACCTTTGCAAACTCAGAGAAAATTGAGAACATATTCAACATTAGGAACATCTTGCGAATGGTTGTATGAATGGAGCCATTGAAAAAGGCAACAGGGATCATACCACAATGCAAAAAGTGTCAGGCAAACAACCACCCGCAAAAATACTGCAATCGTAGCTATAGAGGGTGTGAAGTAGCCAAAACACTGCAAAACATGCGAAATAGGATAAACAAAAACCAGCCAAAGAGAGCAACGAGAGAAAAAGAAATCCCTTCAAAAACTGTCACTACGTTCCATAGTGCTAAAGTGGCAGAGGGATTCTCATACTCACAAGCAGCAAGACAAGGACTACCTGGGCCTACAGATCAAAATGTAGGTTCAACAAGCTATGACAACAATGCAAAACACCTTGAATGCTATTGTCAATCGTCTTTCTAAAATAGACGAAAATAGAGAGTTTCTAAACAAGAGACAAGTTAATCTTGAATAACAAGTAGGACATCGAGAAAAAATTAAGGAGATTTCTAGAAAAAAGTTGCTTTATCTTCTGATCCTACACTCCAAAAAAAATGAACAAAACACTAAGAATATTAATCTGGAATGCTAATGGACTTCTACAGCATCTTCCAGAGCTAGAAATCTTTTTGAATACAGAAAAAATTGATATATGCTTAGAGCCATTTCACTAGAAAGTCTTATGCAAAAATAAAAGGTTACTCTTATTACCATTCTATACATCCAGCAGAAAGAGCTAGGGGTGGAGCAACACTATTCATCAGAGAAAACATCAAACACTTTGAAGATGTCAAACGTCAAATACAACACAACACAATTATTACTAAATATTATTTTATATTTTCAGAAAGATTCAATTTTTTGTTGTCAAACTGTCAAACGACTCTCTTTTAAGAATTTTTGGAGACTTTTCAAGAATATTCGAATCACAAACCAAATTAGCAAAGCCACAGATTCGATATTATACATGGGTATTAGGTATTAATAAAGATGATTCGTTTATTTCCTTTTTTTATGGTGAAGTTACGAAAAAATATTTTCTGTCGGCAAATAATAGTAGAGATTTAATAGAAGAATATACTGTAAATGCCAAGCTAATTCGAACAGCTAATGGGTTCTCAATTTTATAAAACTTCCGCGTCTTCTTTAAAGATAATCGAAAAGATGTCTAAAACTTGAGATATTTTCTTCTTTTACTAAACAGCAACATGAAAAAAAATACATGAGCAAATTAGGCCTTTGAATTTTGAAATTCTTGGGGTTTTAAGAATCATTTGCAGGCAAAACTGGTGTCATGACAAATCTGAATAAATAACAATGCTGTAAATGGTCCTCAATTCCGAATGAAATTTCTATTCGAAATTTTGTTATTCGTTACAAAACAATTTTTATAAATTTGTACCTTACCGATTCAGAGGCAAACATCATTCAGATTAAATAAACATTTAAATTGAATGTTCGGGAACATTTGCTCTAAAGTGCGAGAAAAATGGGTGACGTCTGACGAGAACTATTTTCAATAATAGTGATTCTATCGGTCTCTCTATGTGGGCCAGAGGCACCTAGTTTGTATTATATATTAAAATAATTCCATTTTATACCAACAATAGTAACATACGATGATATTCGAGAATATAATAATTGATATACATATGTATGTAATTTTAGAACCAAAGGTTTTTTTCTTCGAATTCGCACTAAAAATAAATGTAGGGTTCACCATCTTTCCAAAACATTCTAGAATGGAAATATTTATAAAAATTATACGACATACAATATGGATCAATCTTAAAATGTTAAGAAAAAGGTTCACAAAAATTTTGTTCTATTTATCGTTGTGTTTGTTTTCGAGTTTTCTTTCGTTTTTTTTGGATAAGTCATATTAGAGTAGAATGCAATGGAATCTCGTTCAATGTAAACAATTATAAAGGAAACCAAGAAAACTTGTTGGCGTTTTTTGCTTAATATGAAACTACGCAAAAAAATACTAATTTAACTAAATAAGTGTTTATGATTGCGTTAACAACATTCACAATGAAAAAACTTTTAACTTTTGGCTTACAGATTTTTATGAATTTCCAACATAACGAACTAAAATTTTTTCTTCACTAAGTTTTTTCATTCTGAATAGAGAAGAGCAAAAAAAAACTTTGGAAAGTAAAAACATTTGTAAGTAATCAGATTTCATCAGAAACACACTAATAATATTGTGCATTACTTTTAAACCTGGGCTGAGAAAAAAGCCCAATTCTTCTGTGTCTTAATTATCTTGTCTCTATGAAATTAAATCTTTTCGAAAACTTTAATTTCTACATACTACTGTGATCAAAAAGCAGGAAGACTTTTCGAATTAAATTGGGCGGCCTTACGAGTATCCAAGCAAGCAGTTTTTTTTTCTTAGGTTGGTGGCACTCTAACAGACGTCTGTGTCAAATCTCGTGACATATCTTTATTAGTTAATGAGATACGCTTGATTTTTAAAAAATTTCAGCAAAGAAATTGCTTCAAATTTTGATTCAAAAAATTGAGATGTGGCCAACACCCGACTTTCTTTTATGAACAGAGAATTTTGAGACATTTTATTTTTTTTTTATAACTTTTTTTTTTAATTTTTTTTTTAATTTTTAAATTTTTTAATTTTTTTTTTAATTTTTTTTTTTTAATTTTTTTTTTTAATTTTGATTTGTTTTTAATTTTTGGAAACATTTTGTATTGAGTAGTTTTTTGTAAATCTTATACTTTTTAAGATATTTGCAAAATAAATTTTCTGGACCAAGGGAGTGGCCACTTCCGGTTAACCGATTTGGAATAAAATTCACTGGGACCTCCCAATTTATCAAGAAAGCTTAAATATGAAGTTTCAGTTCGATTGGTTAAACCATCTGGGCTGTAGAGAGGACACAGACAGACTGACAGACTGACAGACGGACAGACTGACAGACTGACAGACAGACACCATTTCGAAACTCACTTTTTCGGACTCAGGGAACCTCAAAACTGATAAATCTCTAAAAATCTCAAGGTCCAAAATTTTCATGATTACTATACTTTATTTTACTAGAGTAAAAGAAAGTAAAATGTAATTTCGGCTTCCAAAACGATGGAAAGGGCTTTTGGTAACAATGTACTGTCCAGAGCGGGTGTTTTTCAAAGAAGGCAAAGAACGCGTGGAAGACGTTGAACGTCCTTGCCGTCCTTCGAAATCTACTGATAGCTCCGTTTGACTTCTGGCTATTCCTGAAACTGAAAACCCCGCTCCGGGGACATCGTTTAGACTCGATTGAACAGATTACAGGCCGATTCGAAGAAGGTCGAATTCAATCCGAACAACTGTTTCGAAGACTGAAAAAAAACGTTACCATATGTAAGTCTTATTACTTTTTGATCACAGTACATAGACGTTTTCGGAAATAGATCCTGAATTAACTTCAGGTCAAGTTTTAATTTTTCTTAGTTATCACATACAAAAAGTTAACAATACATTTTGATGAAAGCAAAATTTAGCTACAGCTAATTACAAAAAAAAACATCAAAATTAACTTAAAATTATCTCATTCATTCGTAAATAGATAGATAAATTTTATGGTCGAAACTTAGCCTGAAGTTATTCAGGATCTATTTCCGAAAATGCCTAGTGTTACATAACATTATTTGATATTTTACGAGTTCAAGGGTGGTATCACGTACAAGGGTGGTATCACGTACAATTAAATTGCGCAATATAATTAACGTTAATATATTGCACAATAACTCACTTTTTATTCAAAATTTCCAAAATTTGATTGCGCAATACTGACGTCACACAACTTTATTTCAATTTAATCATTTAAATTGTAAACATCGCACATATTACAAAACGTCAAATGAAAGAATATTCGTTTTATTCCTCCTTTCGAAGACAAAAAAAAAATACCCAAGTTCTAAAATATTCCGAATAAATAAAAGCGTGGACTAAAATTTCGCCGCTGAATTTCACTTTTACTACAAAGTAGTAAACGCTAGCAGAGTTAAAGCAAACTCAATTGTACACATTAGATCATAGATGTCTCTCTTTTTTTTTTTACATATTTTTCACTTTTGAGCTTCATGTTATGATAAACCTGCATTTCATCATTTGAGTTTCTTGTTCTTTTTGTCAATCGCCTACTGTATTCAATTTTAAATGTTTAAATATGAATTTGCAAATTCAAGTTAACTGATTTAAAGTTTTAGTAATTTCGAGAAATCAATTTTTTACGTCCGATTGTGAAACTTTACCGCTTTCGGAACGCCTTTATAATTTTTTGTGTGCTTCATATTGGAGATGAAACGCAAAACGTAACAAGTTTTTAACATCTGAAACTCGCAGTCATGCAAATAAAAGAGATAAAGAGGTCGCTAAATTATAGAAAATCACTAATTTCTAAACATGTACGGCTATCAAGATCTATTCAACAAGCTCTGGGAAACGTCCGTCATTTCTCCAGAGTTATCGCTAGGGTTCAAATAATTTACAGAGATGTACACTTTTGTTTCTGCAAATCTGTATCATCCAAAAATCAATAATATATCTGCGCATAACGATTATCTTGCACTGTAAAGCGATAGTTCCTTTCCAGTTGATCCATTCTTAGTACCCGTTAGGAGACCGCTAGTAGAAAAGTTTATGTCTTTGCTAAATTATCCATAAAAATTAAGCATTTCAAAAAACTAGCGGTTTGTCAACTGGAAAGCCACTAAATTTGAGTTCGTAAGGTTTTGATCATCTGAGACATTCGAAATTTTTCAGTATTTTGTTTTTCCATAAGCATCGAGTTCATTGAAGACTTTTGTAATTATTTGAAGCTTTAGAATTTTAGACGAAGGAAACGGTTTTGTCCAGTGTTTGACGGTTTTTCGCTCAAAATTCTTTCGAACAAAACCGATTGACCGATTGTGGAATTTGGACAGTAAGTAGGGAATGGCTCAAGGAACAAAAGTTATATAGTGCCGATGTGTACTTTTACGCTGGGAGTGGATGCCACCCCTTTTCGGCGGTGGGAATTACTCAAAATAACCACAGGAATCGACCGTGGGATAAATTCTTCTAAGCAAAAAATGTTCTATGAAGTTTTTCGATAAATCAATATCAATTTAGAGCAATTTTTCACGAATAAAACGAAAACCTTGCGTTTTATCAAAAAATCATAAGGAGCTGTAGATGCAACACGAACCGAGTTGTGGCTCGTTAAAGGTGACTATTTGTTTGCCCAAAACTGTATTCGAACTTTTCAACGTTAAATAACATAAAAACGACGAAATTTTGGAGGAAAACTTGTCGAACCTTTTTTAAAGTGCTAACTAAAATTATGTTAAAAAACTGCTTTTATACCCAATTTTTTGTGCCCACGTGATTTGTGAATCTTCTTTCCCATTTATTTTTTCTTAACATTTATATAAGAAAAAAAGAGGTGGTAAATCTGACTTCAAAACTTCAACCAGTTTGTCCCATCTAGAATTTTTTTTTGGGGAGGGAATCGTTACAACATACCAACTCAAGAGACAATTCAAATAACCAAGGAACTGTTACAGAAAAACGGAACCAAGAATGAAAAAAATTACGGAATTAGCACTCTAATCACAACAATCACAGAACCTAAGTAATTATGTACACGAGTACGTATTACATAATACATAATTATTATGGAAAAAAATCAGTAATTTTTGTTAGGCGTTTATTTGCTTCCAAGCTTCTTAAAACTGCTCTATCCCTCAAGTTTCGTAAAATTATTATGTATTTCATTTTAATTTACTGTGTAAAGCCTTATTAAAAATTTCAATTGCTTCCTTCGGTCAATTTTTTTCTTTCGGCTCAGGAATAATGCTCAGCATTTATTTTAGATTGCATATCTGCATTCCATGCGTTGGCTTCTGCAACAGAGCACATATCCTGCAGAGCACAAGCAATGCTGCATAAACCTATGGGTAAATGATACGAAGAATCTCAATGGTAAGCACTGTTGCTGAGGTAATTTCAGCATTCAACTTAATACACTAATACGATTATAAAGTGTTGATGTGCCATTTTGTCTGTCGTTTGATTTTAGTTCGTTTTCAGGTCAATGATATGGAGCATTATCCAAAAATAATAACGCTTTTGCTGGCATACCTTGGCATTGATAATAATTGGCTAAATTGGTAAAATGTTAATTTATAGGTCTAAAAGAATTTGTTACCTATAAAGCAACTGTCATCCATGCATTTTTTGAATGTTTACAGTCAACAGGGCAGTTACAATTTTTAATGATCACGGATTTTTCGTTTTTAAAATTACCAACGTTGTGTTTTATAAATTCCATTTGCATTAGTATTTGCTAAAAATGTAGTGCGCTGTTATTCACATTTTGTCGTATGGGTGTTCTTTTCTAATGACGAAACAAAAGTATTGTCTGGTAAATGTTTCTAGTACAAGCCTGTTTCGTCTGCATATAAGTTTAGTTTAAGACCGATCAATTTCAATTATTTTGTTTCTTACAAGCTCAAGGTGAGAGGACAACTTCTCTCTGGTAATTTTAAGGAACCGCACACCAAAACGAACTTTGAAACGATGTAGCCACCAATCGTTTACTTGCACAGCGCTCTCGTTTTCTTTTATTTTACTATGTTAAAGTTTAGTGTTTTCTTATTAAAGCTCTCAAATATGCATTTTTTAGATAAGAAATCAACATTTACAATTGCGAGTAACTCGAAAAATATTGATTTTATCGAAAAAACATTTTTTGCTTAGAATTCATCCCGCTTTCGACTTCTGTGTTTATTTTGAGTGTACCAATTTCCACCCCCGATAATTGGTGGCATCCCACCCCCACAGTAAAAACTATATAAGTTTTTTTCATTGAGCCATTCCCTACTTAATGTCCAAATTTCACGACAATCGGTTTTGTCCGAAAGAATTCTGAGGTGATAACCTAATTTTCCGTCAAACACTGGACTAGTTATCTAGAATTACTTGGCATTGATTTGCGGAGATGTCAATTGCTTGAAGATCATAGATTTATGAGAGATATTTGAGTTCTGAGTCGTGCAAACTACACGACACTTATGCTAAGGTTACACTTACTACACTTACTTATGCTAAGGTTAGAGTTAATTGGCGACAAGGAATTTTTCACATTTTTTCGAATTCTATTCGAAATTTTTCGACTTAAGGCTAGCATGTAGGGTTGGTCATATTTACTTATAGATTTTCAAGGTTTTCATCATTACTCCAAAAGTTGTGCCCATAAATTGTTTTTGGAGTATTAGTGACAAGAAATCAGTATAGTGGACTTCACAAATATGGAACCTTACTAAGAAAATCGACGACTACTTTAACTATTGTTTGGGTTTTGAAGGATATTTATGCCAAAATAGTTTCCTCGACCTTCAGGGAAAGGGTTCTCGATATTATAAAAGGAAGCTTAAACCGCGTATAGAAAATTTAGTGTTTAGTGCGAAATAAAGTATTTGTGGTACTCTTGTGTAATGAATTCTCGAGGTAAAAGCGTAAGATATAATTTAATGACTTTTTATAGTTTTACCTTCTAGACCCCGTATTTATCATTCATCGATGATTTAGCGACCTTAAAATTTTTGCAAATTTAGGCTTGAATGATTTCAATTCATATTCATTACAATAAACTTTAATTAGTATCTACAGGGTCCAGTCGGCAGGATGTTGCCACCTATAGTTTGAATTATAAAATTTACACTTTTCTGGGTAACAACCTAATAACATTTTAGAAATGAACTAAAACAGGTGAATATTTCATTCGTGAGTGAACATTTCGATGAGTCCCTCGGATTCGTGTTGTACAATTATTCTAATTTTGGAAATTGGAAAGATCCCTTTTTAACAGACCAGCGCTGATTCTCTAAAAAGTAAAATTTCAACCTTATTGTGATTGTCGCGACGATGTCGATATTACGCCAAATTTGTCTTCATCAGTTGCACTTATTCGAAATTAAATAGTAAATTGTGTACTTGAAAAATTACAAAAAATGTATAAATCATGATTACGCGATAGATAGACTAGGACTGTAAAAAGAAATTACTTAGTTCTCCACTTTCGACACGTACGTACGTACAAAAAAAAAAATTTTTAATTTATATTTTCATGACGAAAAAAATGTCTTAATCATTTAATTACTATTACACATTTTTTAATGATACACATGATGATATATTTACGTAGTACACACACACTTGCAATTAAGAAACATGTTTTCTCATTTTAATGCGGCTATATTATTAGTAGAGTTGATAGAATTATACAACATAAAACTAAAATCGGCAAGATACAACACGTCGTTCTTGATGTTCGTTCAACCGACGTTACAACCGCAATAAGGTAGGTGATTGTGTAAACGGAAAAATTCGCAAAAAAATCAAAGCTGACTTTAACGAGTTTAGACAGTTTAGGGATATTTTAGATGGAAAAATCGAAAAATTCGCAAAAGTAGGCTTTGCTTTTAACGCGTTTCCACGTTTACAGCATTATCATATTTTATAAATTTTTCGAGAATGTGGGTGCGGTTTCTGAATACGATACGAATCCGCTTATCAAACGAACAAAAATAATCCTTGAACGTATTTCTGAACATGAGCCTGTGTGTAAGTATGGATATATCTTAAGAGTAGGCTCCTAAGCCTATTTTAGGTTCTAAAAAACCAAAAATATGTACCTGGTGGGTGACTAGTATAACCTAATAAACAAAAAAAAAGAGTTTTGAACAAATTCAATTTTTAGTGACCATGTTTTCCACTAGCCTCTCGATTATAAAAGGCTGGAGAGGTAGTCCAAAAATAGTTTCATATTCAGACAATTAAAAAATTTGGACTTGTAAACGGTACCTACTTCAAAAGAACACCGTGACGGTTGAAACTAAAAGAGTCACGCTATTAAAATGAGGTAGAATGTATTTGGTATGTTTTTATACTTTAATGTATGTTAATGCCCATTTGATCCATTTAAATTTCTAAGAATTCATGGGCATGGACTATTTCATTTTTGAAAAGGTACATACATTATCGAATAAAATCAACAATCGCAAAATTTGTTTGTCTAGAAAAACTCCGGATCGTGCAGTAAACCGTTGAGATATTTTAATTTCATAATTGGTTTGTTCTTAATTTGTTGGTCTAAATTTAAAAAAAAAATTTGTTTTGGTTTAAATGTCTTTGCTCTATCAAATTTTAAGCTATCGATTAGCTAGTCGACGTATTTCTTAAAGGAAAAACATAAAATACGTACTAAAACATAAAACATAAAATAAGTGGAATTATGTAACATACAGGGCTCAGTCGCTTTTATTTGTTCTAAACCGAATAAATATCGAATAAATTTTTGGTTTGGATTTCCCAAACAAATATTTGTTTACCTAAGACTCCTCATAAGGATCAAAGTTCTTCCTGCCAATAAGGGCCAAAAATGTTGTTTGTCAAAACCACGGTTCTCGACGTTTTGAAACTCTCTGACAAAAAACAAAAAATGTTCATCCATCTATCTATACACATGGCATCTCGAGAACGGCCTATCCGATTTGGATTTTTTTTTTTTTTTTCGAAAATCTGTTTCTACGAGCAAGGTGGAGATTTGAAAAGCTTTTATCAAAAATACGTGGTGATATTACCACGTTGAAGAGTTTTTTATATATGCTGGTTTGAGGATTGAGTGGAGCGTTGAATTGGAATTGACTTGTGGTTGGATTAGGGTTTCGTAAGCATTTCACCAATTTTTTATATTAGCTTATTTTCTGGTTGAGTTTGTGGTTGAGTTTAGGGTCGTATGAGCAGTTCAGCTATAGGGATTTATTTGTGTCTTGAAATAAGGGTTGAAATGAGTTCATGTACTCGTTTAGATTTTTGTTAGTTTGGGTGTTTAATTTGGAGTTGATTTAAGGTCTGGGTGGGTTTTACAGGTCGAGTTGAGGTTGTGTTAGGGTTGGGCTAGTGTTGAATTTGGGTTGCGTTGAGGTTGAGTCAGCGGTTCGAAAGCTAGCTTGCGTAATTTTGGGTTTAGTTCATTTACGCAAGTAGTTTTCGAACCGCGTTGCTTTGAGGATTGAGTTGGACGTGTTAGGTTTTATTTTGATGGTTGAGTTGTGGTCGAGCTAGAGGTTGAGTTAGGACTGAGTTGAGTTCCGAGTTGATTTAAGGATTGAATTTTCGGTTGAGTTGAGGGTTGAGTTGGGAGTCGAATTGGAGTTGAGTTGAGGGGTTCAGTTAGGGACTTATTTGGGGAGAGTTAGGGGTTGTGCTGATCTGAGGATTGATTGGGGCGTTGAGTTAAGGGTTGCGTTGAGTTGTGGTCGACTAAGGTGTTGAGCTGGGGTTTAGCGAAGGGTTCAGTTGGGGATTTATTTGGGAGTTGAGTCGAGGGTCGAGATGGAGGGAAGCTTAAATTGGTTCATGTACGCATGCTGTTTTCGAGCTTTGCTTATTTCGGTATTGAGTTGAGGTTGAGGTTGAGGTGAAGTTTGGCATTGAGTTGAGATTGAGGTGTAGTTTGGCATTGAGTTGGTAGTCTTGGCGAATGTGGTGGGGGGGGGGACAAAGTCGAATGATTTTCATCGGCTCCGCAACCTATCACAGCACCCACTTTCTGTCCACCGTGCTGGTCATGTGTTAGGCGGAGGTAGGGGGTGGGTGGTCACGGATGGATGGATATTACATACCAGGAGTGACTCGCAAGTGCATGTACGACCTCCACGTGGTGACTACTGGTAACCAGGAATTCCTGGGCTAATGTACAGCGCTAAAGGAGTAAACCTTACACAAATCCCCAAGTCACGGTGGAACAGCATATGCCAAGCAATGAATGGTTAGTGGGTAAACTAATCTCTAATATGCGGACTCTGGATACCAGGCGACCTCCAGTTTTAATCAGCCTTACCGTCGTGGAGAAGTGGACGAAGTGGAGACTGGCGAGAGTAAGCGATGAGAATGCAGGGAGCCCAGGATGATGCTGGGACGCACGCAAGACTGTTTAGTGACGTCCTTAAGGAGCATCCAGGGATACTAGCCGTCATTGACAGAAGTCCAGAAGATGGAAGTATCACTCTTGATAAATGGAGGCTAGTGTATAACGCACTAAACTCCGTTTACCTAGCGGTCCTCGGAGAAAAATCCGGGGCCTCCTCCATCTTGTAGGCATGCAGGATGGCATCAGGGGCGCGTTAAGTTAACGGCGTGCGCGGATCAGAGATCGGCAGACCTCTATCGTCTGGCCGTAGCTAGAGTAGGAGAAGTGTGGCGAGGCGCGAAGCTGGCAGTGGTTGGCAGGGACGAGATCCCGAGCAGACCAAGGGCGCGCGTCTGGCTGCCAATCGAGCCATCCTGTCCGGATGAAATTATGCGTATAATTCGGGCAAGTAATGTGAATCTTCCGACGGATAATTGGAAGATCGTGAAACAAGAGGAGGCGAAGGGAGGATCTAGGTTGTCCATTTTAGTGGTGAACAAGGAGTCCCTAGCCCCTCTAGCTAAAACTAAGGGGGTAATCGACTTCGGTTTCGGGTCGATTACCCTTAAGGTGTTTAAAAAGGATGAGGCCGAAGCAATTGCGGAAGACCTACCAGGGAAAGAGCAGGGAGAGGGTGGTGGCACACAGGACGTTGGGAGCTCTGTGATGGAGCGATTAACGGCCATGGGTAGTCGCCTATCCCTGGACTCGAACGAGGAGGATCGGATCGAGGTGATGGAGGAGGAAGGTGGCAACAAGACCCAGCACCTAGCACCGGAAGGGAGCGTCAGGAGTGATGATGTTCCCCTGGGACCGGGAGATTAAACCCTGCCGCGACAGTGGAGGGAATATGATGGCAGGTAAGTTGATCGGTGCATGCTGAGCACGGTTCAGATTAATCTTCACCATTCTAAGGCTGCCTCGGCAGCCTTGATCCTCAGAGTGACCAAATTGGATGAGGACATAATCCTAGTTCAGGAACCCTGGATTAGTAAAAACAAGATCTGTGGCCTCGGTTTAAAAGGATATACAACTCTTCTAAGTCCGATAAGATCACATCTTGCATTCTAGCTAAAAATAACTTGAGTATTTTTCTTCTTCCACAATATAGTAGTGGAGACGTAACAGCAGCCGGCCTGGAGACGGGAGGCTGCTTACCATGGCTGGTTTCAGCTTACATGGACCGAGAGAAGGAGGTTCCGCCGGATAACCTTGGGGAACTGATACGCGAAGCGGAACGGGAAAAGATCGGAGTATTACTGGGTTGTGATGCAAATGCGCACCATACAATCTGGGGTAGCACCGACATCAATGAAAGGGGTGAGTACTTATTTGATTACTTATTGGCTACTAACCTTGCAGTGTGTAATCTGGGGCAAGAGCCCACTTTTATTATTAGTAACAGGCAGGAGGTACTGGACGTTACCTTCGCTTCGGCAGGTTGCGAAGGAGCACTCCTTCTCGGACCATCGGTACGTGACGTTTAATATTTGACGTTTGTGACGTTTTAATATTGACATTCACCCGAAAATCCTTCAGGAATCCTAGAAGGACTAACTGGAACAAATACGGGGAAGTGTTAGTAGGACTCTTACCGACCGATGCTCCGAGGCAACCAGCCACAGAGAAGGAGCTGGATTTACTGGTGGAGGAAATCACAAGCGCCTGTAACTTGTCCTTGGACACTGCGTGCCCCAGGAGAATACCTAAAGGGAAGCAGAAACCGGTATGGTGGTCCAGGGAGCTGGGAATCCTACGTTCAGGGTGTAGGAAAGCATTCAATAGAGCAAAGGGCTCTGGGGAAGCTCAGTACTGGGACTCCTATAAGGAGCACCTTAAAACGTATAAAAAGGAATTAAGGAGGGCGCGGAGGAGGTCTTGGAGACTATTCTGTGAAAAAATGGAAGGTGTTTCGGAGACTTCGCGCCTCAGGAAAATCTTATCTAAGAGTCCAACGAGCCCTAGTTACTTGATCAAGCCTGATGGACTGTGGACAACGTCTACTGGGGAATCACTGGCGCTTCTGTTGGATACCCATTTCCCAGGTAGTGTGGATGCGTCGACGGAGCTTGGCGGGGAGGGGGAAAGAGTATCGTCGGGGTGCCCGGAGGAAATTGTGTGCAAGAACCGGATCCTATGGGCACTAAACGGCTTTAAACCTTTTAAATCGGCTGGCCCGGACGGTATCATCCCAGCAGAGCTGCAAAAACATTCGTCGATCATTCTCCCATGGCTGGTGGTGATCTTCAGGGGGTGTCTAAAACTGAATTATATTCCTAGGAAATGGACGGAGGTTAGGGTGATTTTCATCCCGAAAACAGGAAAGAATTCACAGACCTACCCAAAGGACCTAAGACCGATAACTCTATCATCCTTTCTGTTGAAAACATTGGAAAGATTGATCGACGTGTACATACGTACAAAAATAAAACCCAGTAAGTGGGCGACTTCTCAACATGCGTACTGGAAAGGGAGATCTGTGGACATGACTCTGCATTCCCTGGTGCGAACAATTGAGAAATCAATCCACTCGAAAGAGTACTGTATGGTAACCTTCCTCGATATAGAGGGCACCTTTAACAACGTCAGGACGGCGGTAGTTCGGGAAAGACTGTCTTTCTTAGGTGTGGACGACCCCTTAGGGAGATTAATATATCAGATGCTAGAAGGCAGGATTATTAATGCGGATATGGGGGAAACCACCATTAGGAGGCGGGTAGTTAGAGGAACTCCGCAAGATGGTGTCCTATCACCTCTTCTCTGGAATATAGTTATCAATGGATTATTTTTGGAACTGGAGAGGGAGGGAATAGGAGTGATAGCGTAAGCAGATGATGTGGCGATCGCGATCTCGGGTAAGTACCTAGGCACGATTAAGGAGGTCATGCAACACGCGCTCGTAATCATTATAAAGTGGGCCAGCAAATGTGGGCTGGGTATAAATCCATCCAAAAAAGAGCTGGTACTCTTCACCAAGAAATATAAAATTCCGGTAGTCGCCCCTCCTACCTTAAATGGCACGGCACTGGCCTTTACTGATAAGGCAAGATTTCTGGGCATAATCTTGGACAATAGGCTAAATTGGATGCCCAATATTTTAGAGAGGGTAAAAAAGTCTACCATGGCTCTGTACTCATGTAGGAACGCCGTCGGAAGGAGATGGGGTCTAAACCCAGAGCTGGTACACTGGCTTTTCACCGCTGTAGTCAGACCGATTTTGATGTACGGGGTGAGTGTGTGGTGACCAGCACTAGACAAGAAAACTTATAAGAATAAGATAGAGAAGGTGCAGAGAACGGCCTGCTTGCTTATAAGCGGGGCACTGAGGACAACCCCTACACGTGCTCTGGAGGCTATGCTCTACCTTCTTCCTGTCGACATCTTTGGTAAGCAGAGAGCGGCAACTACGGCTGCAGACTCTCTGCCGTGGGTGAATGGAAATGTCTTCAGAAGGGCCACTCGACGATTGGCAGGTCGCTAAAGGCAGAGGTGGTGAATAGTGACTACACAACACCGGTTGTTTGCTTTGAAATGGGTTTCCGGACTCGTCTCCCCTCAAGGGAATCATGGGGGAACAGGTCAATAGCAGAAACTGGTTGTATACAATTTTACACTGACGGCTCCAAGCTAGACGGCAAAGTCGGAGCAGGAGTCTTTTGTGACAAATTAAATGTGAATTTATCCGTTCGTCTTCCTGATCACTGCAGTGTGTACCAGGCGGAGGTGGTAGCGATGAGGAAGCGCTGACATGGTTGAGGCATAATGTCATATCCACAAGGGATATAACAATATACATATGTGGACAGTCAGGCGGCAATCAAGTCGCTGGAATCAGTTTCTTTGACATCCGTGGTGGCATTGAGGTGCCGCTCATCTCTTAACGAGATGAGTGAGCAGTTCAATATCCAGATAGTCTGGGTCCCCGGTCACTCGGACGTGCGGGGGAACTGCAGGGCGGATGAACTGGCAAGGCAAGGTACAACTCTCCATTTGAAACCGGAAAGGGGAAATCTGGGGAGGCCCATAGCGGCGACTTTTAGGGCGCTTGGTAATGAGGCGATAGCCTCGGCACATAAGAGGTGGACTAACACCATAACATGCAATGTAGCGCGGCAAGTCTGGCCGAAACTGGACTTGGAGCGCTCCAGGACGCTACTATCCCTACGCAGACCTAACTTAGGTATAGTCGTATGGGTACTCACAGGACACTGCCTCATTGGGGAGCATGCGAGGAGGCTTGGGTCAATGACAAATGACTTCTGTAGAAGCTGCATGGATGAGAAGGAGGAAGAGACTCTGAGCCATTTCCTCTGCTCATGCCCGGCGCTAGCTTACAGGAGGCACAAATATCTGGGCAAGTATAGTTTGGATGGCCTTATGGATCGCAAGAACTGCAATGTGCGAGATATCTTACGCTACATAAGTAGCTCAAATTGTGAAGGTGTGAAGGTGGTGAAGGAGTGAAGGTGGAAGGAGTAGGATCCCTCGGTATCACAACGGACCGTCATCGGTCTAAGTGTGCGTTTTGGCAGCCGCTCTAACCTAACCTAACCTAACCTTGGCATTGAGTTGAGGGTTGAGTTTAGGGTAGGGTTGAGAGTTGAGTTGGGATTGAATGAGTTGGATTTGAGTGAGGGATTGTTGGGGATTAATTTAGAGTCAAGCGGAGGGTTTAATGGGGGTTAGGTTAAATTGAGTTTATACACGCATGTAATTTTCGAGTCTTTGAACTTGGGAGTTATGTAAAAGGTTGAGATTTGCTTCGAGCTGGGGTTGAGTTGGGGTTGAGTTAGCTTGGGTAAGGGTTGGTTAAAGGGTTCAATTGGAAAATTATTTGGAGGTTGACTCTTGGATTGTGTTAGGCATTGAGTTTGGGGTTAAGTTAAGGCTTGGTTTCAAAAGTTAGTTGGTTTGGTGATTGAGTTAAGGGTTGGGTTAGCGGTTGATTGTGGTTTGATTTGCAGGTTGACCTAAAGATTGAGTAAGAGTTTCAGTTAGAGATTAATTTGGAGGTTAGATTGAGTTGACTTGAAATGGATTTACGAATGCCCGTAATTTTCAGGGACGAAGTTCCGACCACCTCGTGAGGTTTCAGCCGTTTTTACTTTTCTATTTATATTTTGATAAAAGAAGAAAACATCTTTATGTGTGGAATGAATGCTAAAAGAAAATTATTCCATTTTCAGAACTTCTACAATCAAACAATTATATTATTAAACAAGTGTACACATTTTTGTAAACAGAATCACAGGTAAATCCTGTTAAAAGAAAATTCCTTTGTAAAATTTGCAGTACAGACATTTACATTGCAAATACTGCTTTAAAATAAATAAAGTATGTCAGTTTGTCTTCCTATCTTTCCAGTGTACAAGAAACAAAATATCTATTTAATCAAATAAGGTATTGACATAGACCACATAACCTCTCGTTAAAGCTTATCAAGAGCCAAGAAGCTTATCTGCAAACCCAAGAAGCGATCAAATTGCTTTGTTCTACGCTATCCGACAGTTATTCATCTCACTTTGTAAATGATCAAAAAGTTTACACCAAACAACTTCAAGCAGCAGCAGCTTCAAGGACTTTCAAGGGTGATGTTGATTTCGAATGCATCCAGATTTTCAGTACCTACAGTTCATCAGCATTGATCCAGTACTCTTCGATATTGATTCACTTTTGAGTATCAAAACGAAAGTAGTTTTTCGAACCGCGTTCCTTTGATGATTGAGTTGTTGTGGTCGAAGTATAGGTTGAGTTAGGACTCAGTTGAGTTCCGAGTTGATTTAAGGATTGAGTTTTGGGTTGAGTTGAGGATTGAGTTGGGAGTCGAATTGGGGTTAAGTAGAGGGGTTCAGTTAGGGACATATTTGGGGAGAGTTAGGGGTTGTTTTCGAACCATGTTTGCCTAAATTTGGGTTGAGTTTATTGTGCACGTAAACGGACCGAACTGATTTGAGGATTGAGTGGAGCGTTGAGTTGAGGGTTGTATTGAGGGTTGAGTTGTGGTCGACTAAGTTGTTGAGCTGGGGTTTAGCGAAGGGTTTAGTTGGGGATTTATTTGAGAGTTGAGTCGAGGGTCGAGCTGCTTATTTAAGTATTGAGTTGAGGTTGAGGTGAAGTTTGGAGTTGAGTTAGGGTCGAGTTTAGGGTTGGATTGAGAGTTGAGTTGGGATTGAATCGAGATTGAATGAGTTGGATTTGAGTGGGGGGTTGTTGGGGATTCAAGTGGAGGGTTTAGTGGAGGTTAGGTTAAATTGAGTTTATACACGCATGTAGTTTTCCAGTCTTTGGAGTTGGGAGTTGTGTAGAAGGTTGATAGTTGTTTCGAGCTGGGGTTGAGTTTGAGTTGAGTTAGCTTAGGTAGGGGTTGATTGAGGGGTTCAGTTGGGGAATTATTTGGTGGTTGACTCGTGCATTGTGTTAGGCATTGAGTTTGGGGTTAAGTTAAGGGTTGATTTGAAAATTGATTTAGTTAGTTTGATGATTGAGCTAAGGGTTGGATTAACCGGTTGATTGTGGTTTAATTTGTAGGTTGACCTAAAGATTGAGCAAGGGTCTCAGTGCAAAATATCCAGTCAATCAAATTAGAGACCGTTTTGGGTTGGAATTTTGAAGACAAATTATTGTTAAAACTTTCAGCCTTCCTCATTTTACGCTATCCAACAATTGTTCATCTCCATATTTACTTTGTAAATGATCAAAAAGTTTACACCAAACAATTTCAAGCAGCAGCAGCAGCTTCAAGGGCTTTGCAAACATGACTATTTTGCTGAGCTCATTCTTTACTGTGATGCTCGACGAAACCACGCTTTGAGTCCAAATGCATCCAGATTTTCAGTAACGTTCAGCATTGATCCAGTACTTATCGATATTGATTCACAATTTTGAGTATCAATATTGATTGGTTCGTCTTTAGGTAAGTATGTGAAACTTTCAGAGAGGCATTCCAATAAAACAGATAATAGACAATTGAACATATTATGATTTAAACTGAATCAGAGACCCATTGATCGAAGAACATACAAGAAATGATTTTCCAAACAACAAAGACAATTACAAGCTACATTTACAGCCATCCTATCCTATAAGTTAATTATCACTCTCATAGAAGCAGTACAAGTTAAAGGGCAAGACGCCTTTCTTCAGAAAGGCTTTGTGACTGCTGAAATTTTCTTTTTAATGTAGAATTTAAAATGTGCTAATTAAAAACTGCGGAGACTGGTGTTACCAATGAAACCACCAGATACGATGAAATCTCTGATTCTCATTCAGCATCGGACGGATAACGGTCGAGATGATATCGTCGGAAGGAATTGTACCGTTGTACTATAATTTTCACTTGGCATTTTATTACTTAATAAATATTATTTTCAGTTACAAATAATAGTAGAAATTTTCCTTTCCGTTTTTATTGCATTTTATGTAAAATTCAAAATAAAAATTCGAAATAAACAAATTTTGCAGGGTTTCGCACCCGCAAAATTTTTTGGTCGGGCACGAAAAAATTCCTAAAATCTTTGAAATGGACCAAAGCTAAGCACTGTAAGCGGATAGAAAATTAGCGCGTGTGGGACAGCTTATTTTCAGAAATTACATAAGAATGTCAGTATAACAAGATTTGTGTATGATTGCATTCCGCCGAAACTGAATTTTAAAATCGAACCACTACAACGAATTACCCACTGAAACTTTATTTTGTTATACGTTTAAAATGACAAAGCCAAAACGTAAAAGGAAAAGTTTCCCAACTCAAAACAACCAAATGTTTGTCAGTTTGATGAAGACTACACAGAAGTAATTCGCGATACTTAAATTTATAAATAATATTTCGGTGTCGATGTGTAGAGAGAACAATAAACTAATTAAGCAAAAGCAACAACGAAAACTACAAAAAATAAATAAAATTTTCATTATTTTTATTTATCAGAATTTATGCCAAAAATTTTCATTCGCCCAGTTGTCGTTGTTGTCGTTATAAAAAACAAACAAAACTAAAAATACATAATATGTACATAGCATATAGTAGGTTACATTTATAAACACAAACAAGAAAATTACGTTTTTATTTTTATTAATTGTATTGAATAGATAATTGCGTTAAACTATAAATTTACCATAATTGTCACAACAACAACAACATAAACCCTACACCATCATCATAATTCATAACTATAAAATGTTAGCGCGTCAATAATTCACAAACATACCACATCAAATACATAGTGTGGTGTAATTAGACATTTTGTGTAAGGTGTGTTCGCTAAACAAAAAAAAAAAAAAATGAAAATTGAATTATATCTTACCTGAGGTAATGCTGAACGAAATGTATGCGAATCATATTTACTTAAAGACCTACAACTTGCTATAATCTCACGAAACGCATCATCAGCCTTTTGTTCTTCATTTTCTCTAAACGAAACGAGAAAGAAAAAAAATTAAAAAATTTTCATTATCATTAATTAATAATATTATTGATTAAAAACTAAAGATTAAATGTCTACTAAAAATAAAAATAATTATAAACTTTAAAATCACGGTCACCATTAGAGATTATAAAACGTCTGACTTTAAATCAATTTTTTGTAAAACTAAATTTTCTAAGAATAAAATTTGCGAACATATACGGAAATTTTTTAGGCACACAACAAACTCTGGGTAACAAAAAAAAAAAAAAGGAATAATTGGCACAAGCTACCAATTTTTTGATTACCCCTCGTTATAATTATGTCACCTTCAGTGTATTAAGGAATTTTCAAGTTCACTCGTTACACCCGATGTTTTTTTTATTTTTTATTATTGAAAGCAACGATTTTTTTTTTAACATTTTACTGCACGCAAATCGATTTTCAAAACGAAAATGTAAGTTCTCATGCTTTGTATGGTTAATAAATTCACGGTTGGCCTAGAAATGAAATTGTATGATCAATAGATTTTATTATTATTTAATGCTTCGAATCACATTCAAAATACAATTTTATAAGTTTTATATATACACACACACACACACATTGATAAATCAGCAGATGTCATGGTTGTAAAAATAGACAAAGTATGATAAATGTTGACATTGTCCCGCAGAATGCTTATAATATATACATAAGTAAATGGTTCAAGGTTATTGAATTATAAATGATTATTTGTAAAACGCGATTTAAAATTTCGGTGACAAATTCAGATGATACCGGTACGTAAAAATGTATGGCTGTTAATTTGCATCCAAGACAACATTTGTTTTTATTTGAAGATTTTTGAAATTTGATAACCATTTTAATTATTTCCTCTGGAATTTTGCCATGAAACAAACCCTATGTAGTAAACAAATGATGAAATCTATAAAATTATTGCGAATAGTTAAAACTCATTTCAGCAGACTTCATTTTAATATTTGAACAAGATCAGTTCATTAGACAACTAATCTTAAGAGAAGAAACCTGACAGGCTGTTACGCCTCATACATTACGCCTGAATTTTATTTCCTGTCATTTCGAGAAAAATTTTAGAGAATTAGATAAAGTGAAGTCACCAAAATAATAAATAATAAACCAAAATTTTTTAAAACATATTCGAAATTTTAGGAGATACTCTGGCTGACTAAGAAGAAGTATAGAGCCCCCACAGAATCCTTGCATTTTCATGGTCATGCTTTTGCAGAATATTCCGAAAGTCGTTTTTTAATAAACACTGATCACTTTCTATAGTACTCTACAATTTCTGGCGAAAGGAATAAATATAATAAAGCCCGTCAACATGTTTTACTATTCAGATTTGCCTAGATACCACACACTTAAAAAAATATTGCTTATATAATGTAAATTACATTAAATATATGTAAGTCCAATGGAAGGCTGTATTACAAAGTAATACAAAGCTTGCATTAAAAACGATTTAATACAATTTCCATTAATTTGTAATACAGCAATTACATTAAATTTTAGTGCAACTTTCCATTAGAATGTAAAGCAAGTTGTAAAAGAATCGTCAATCAACTGCTTTAAAATGTATCAAAGACTGCATTAATACAAAGTATTAAATTTTAAGGCAAGTTGCATTAAAAGTTGCTTAAGTTTAGCCTTTTTTTCTGGGGTTTGGTCTTTGTTTTTGGTGCCTTGAGGGTCGAAATCTCAGGAAGCAGTTTAGTAGGCGGTCTACTTCACTTTATAGTCGTCTAAGGTAATAAATTATAAATTAAGAACTGAAAAGCTTACCTTTAACATAATAGACATTGTCGAATTCAGAAAAGCCAATTATTTTATTTGTCATTTAGTCAGTTTGATTTAGCGAATTTTCTATTAGTAAAGCAAAACACTAGTATGAATTTATTATTCATATGTACATTTAAGTCCGCTTAGAGCAGGTTGCTTTAAAATGTTTAATAGTTTTATAAAAAATATTTTTTAATGCAAATACTGCTTTAGAAATCTTCATAATTGCGTTAAAATTCATTTTAATGCAATCATTACTTTACAATTTAATAATAACTTGTATTACATGAGTCATAATGCAACGCTTGCATTCAAAATTAAAGTAATTACGTCGGCCTGATACTGACCCATAAAACAACCAAATCTTTTTTTGGGGAACTTAAACGGGAAAAAATGTCACAAATTGGGTTATTTATAGCGGTTTTGTAACACTCTGTAACCTGTGATTGTGTTAATTGAATGCCAAAATTATTTCTTTATACTTTCTGAAATAAATTTCATAATAAAAAACAAAATTATCGAATCGATCCGAGGAAATATAAAAAAGAAAATCGGAAAATTTTATTGAATGTAGGATAGTTTTGGAAAAAAAAATAACTCTTTCCTTGAGGTCATAATTTTGTTTGACATCTACCACTATTGAAGTACAGCTAACCCTCGTATAATGCGGAAGTTAGTTCCCAAAAAAAGTTCGTTTCCAGGAAAATTTTATATAAAAATTGGGGTTATGTTCTAATTTTATTTAAAAAAAAAAACATTTCATAACATTCATTCAGGTACAACAACATTATGTGAAACATTAAAAAACAAAAATAAAACAAATTTTTAATTTTCATCACTAAGAGTCAAAAATAATCCGACGTTGTTTTTTAATAGTAGGTCCAGGGATTTCATTGCTTGTGTCTTGGACATTTTCCATTTCTGTAAGCATTTCAACCGGTTTTAGGAAACGTGTTATGAGGCTCTGCTGAGCATTTTATTCCAAATGCGTTTCGAGCTCATAAGGCGATTGGCCTCTCGTAAAGATTTCAGCAGAACAAATTTCGAATATGGACCAGTGGTACAATTAATTTCCATTCTGGAATATCGGTTCCATCGTAGTGGGATCCATACCCTAATTGTATTAAGATTTTACCATCCTCAATATGATTATTGCACCTCGTATAGGCTGGTAAATTTTTTGTTGTTTTATTTTATTTTGGCGGGAGTTAGATTGCGATGGGCGGAGGGGGGTGGGGGAGGGGGTTTGGGGTGATTAATCAATGTTTTCGTTTAATTGCATTTTTTACTAGAGCAGTAATCTAGGTATTGTAAGGACACCACCATTGACCGACACCAAAGACTGAGCTTAGGCCGGAAAATGCTGCAGCAGATGGGGACTCCAGTACATTCTGTGGACGGACGATCGACCGCATGGTCCTTGTTTGGTCTCATTTAGATGTCGTATAATGTTGAAAGTGGTACTGTTGTAAACTTCTTGATCGTTAGATGCAAAATAATCCTTAACTTTTTTACCTGTCTAGAAAGCAACATTTTTATTTGTAGCACATTAGTTATCAAATTTACCGTTATAATGCTAGTAGCAGCCATCCATATTTCTTCCAAGAAGATATCGTAGAAACTTGGAAGAGGAGTCACTGAAAAGGCCTTGATATACAGCGAAAGAAACTTTTCTGATTATCGCTGTTTGTAAAAGGTCTCTTGAAGAATGCATCAATTTTACTTCTGACACTCCAAAATAGCTATCAAACTGGTGGTAGATAGTGATTTGGTCACATTTGGAAGCCGTTTTTACTTGAAAATAGTACTGTTGGAAACGTCTTAACCTAAGGACTTACGAAAATCCTAAACTTTTTTAAAACTCCTATAGAAATAAAGGACGATCAGGCCAAAATCAAATTTTTCAGTCGAATATAACCGTATTGCGTGTCGTTGCAAATGTTTAGAAAAATGGAAAATTTTAGTACTCTAGTTATGAAATCCACCCTTATGGCACTGTTGGTAAATATAATTGTTTTGCTACTTTCAGATATCGTAAAAACTTGAAATAGGTACTTAATGGAAAGGTCTTATTCTAGAGAAGCAATAAAATCGTAAAACATACCCTTGGTTTTCAATAATCCATTAGTTATTCCACTTTAATTATTCAAATCATTGTTATGTCGCTGTCTGCAAATTACTTCGGTCTAAAAAGACCAAAGTATTGAAATCCTGTCAAAAATGATCAAAAATTTAATTGATCCTAAACCACTTTTCTCAACGTTTTGAAAGTCCCTGGGACTAAAAAAGCAACAAAAAAAAATGTCCGTCCGTCTGTGTGGATGCCCCATGGTATCTCGCCGAGAACGGCTTGTTCGATTTAGAATTTTTTTTGCTACTCTATTCCTATGGTCAAGGCTGAGATTTGAAAAGCTTTCGGAACCTATGTATCAAAAGGGTCAGGTACCTGCCATAAGAATTGACCGAAAATACCTGGTCATATGCTGGTTTGAATATTGAGTTGGATATTGAATTTGGGGTTGAGTTGAAGATTAAGTTAGGGGTCAATTTGCGGGTTGAGCTCAAGTTGAGTTGGAGTTGAGTTGGGGTTGGGTTAAGATATAGTGAGCAGTTGACCAATTTTTTATATATGCTGAGGTGGGGACCGTTTGCGGGTTGAATTAGGGTTGAAATGGTGCTGGACCGGTGTTTAGTGAGCAGTTGAGGAATCTATAAAATAAAGTGAGTATTTGTATGTATGTACAGCATATGTATGTGTATGATATTTAAACAAATCCACACGACTTGACCAATTTGAACCAAACCTTACACAAACATTGTTTAAGACGTAAGAAAGGTCACTGTCAATATCTCAATCCGCAAATTGAACCTTTGACATTTCAAATTAAACCTTTAACAAATTAAATGAATGGTCAATTAGGATGGAACTTATCTGTTTCTTAACGCGATGGAACTGGGATTCTAAAACGAGTTTTGGAAATTCTGGAATATGGCCAAATAAGATGGGACTGGCCTATTCTCAAGCAATTATGATGAAATTTGACATGTGCGTTGAAAATGGGATTCTAAAATGAATTTTAGATAAAATTCTAGAATATGGATAAGTAGGATGGAACTTGGCTATTCCTTAACCGATTACGATGAAAAGATTAGATTCTAAAATGATTTATGGGTGAAGTTAATCAATAGTCAATTTATCAACCGATTATGATGAATTTTGACATGTGTGTTGTAAATGGGATTCTAAAATGGACGGAGAAATGGAATTCTAAAGTGTTTTTTGGATAAAGTTCTGGAATATGGCCAAGTAAGATGGAACTTGACTATTTCCTAAATTGTCTGACATGTCAAACTTTATTTATTTATTTTTATTTGCCATATTCCAGAATTTTATTCAAAAATCATTTAAGAATCTGTTTTCGATCATGTACAGTGCTGGGGAAAAAAAATTGGGCAAACATATTTTATTACAAATTGAAGTCTTTTTTTGCGAAAAATTACAAAACTTTTGAAAGCAATTGGCTTATTGTTTCATTTTAAATACATCTATGATCTAATTTTTTGAAAAAAAAAAATAAATTACCTGCAATTTAGGGGGAAAACCCGAAAAATGCCAAAATATTCAAAATACGTTGATTGGAGTAAAAGTAATGGAATAAATTAAACATTTATTATTTAATTTGTTTTTTGTTTTTTACTGATTTATAGAAATTATATCTTTAATATTAATATTTTGTAGGACGGCCATTTGCTTTTATTACAGATACACCTCTGATTCATTGAATTTGATAAATTTTTAGAGATTTTAAAATTTTTAATATTGCAATGTCGTCGGAACCGTTTTAAAACTTCATCGGACATAAGAGGGGATGTTGAGCGAGCAACGGGAAAACAAATTTCAGCCAGCTTAGTGAGAAAAAGGCTTGTTAAAGCTGGTTTGAAAGCACTTAAACCAGTCCAGAAGCCTGAGTTCACATTACGAGTGAAAAAAAAACGTTTGCTATGGGTCCAGGAGCACGTTTCTTGGACTCGAGAGATGTGTAATGATGTGATTTTCTCCAATGTATCATAATTCAAGCTGCATGTTGGATATGGAAGAATTCTCGTAAGGAGAATTGCCGTAACGAATGTCTTTTAAGATGATTTCCACCGAAAAATGAAAAAGTTATGGTCTGGGGATGCTTTTCTGGAAATGAAACCGGTCGATTGTGCTTCCTTAGTTCCAAAATTACAGCAGCTGTTTATGTCGCAGGTCCTACATTATAGGAGAGGTAGGTCCCACATTAGGGGAGGTAGGTCCTACATTATGTAGCAGGTCCTACATAACGAATTTGAGCCTTCTGTGTTAAATCTTTTTGGCGAGACTTGCAGATTTATTTTTCAACAGGACAACGCTCCGTGCCATACCGCCAAAGTTGTGAGTTATTAATTTTGAATTGTAGATGGAAAAATTGGCTTTCAGATAAATATAAATAATTTGTTAAAAAGTAGATCTTTTTTCTTATCTCGTCATTTAAAGTTAAAAAAGTACTTCGCAGAAAAAAATATCGATGTGTTGAGCAGCCCCCCCCCCCCCCCCGTTTGTTAATGACGATTTGGGAATCCATACCTTCTACAACTTTGAAAAATTTATCAAATTCCATGAATCAGAGGTGTATCGTTGTAATAAAAGCAAATGGCAAAGAATTTCTATAAATCAGTAAAAAACCAAAACAAAAATTAAATAATAAATGTTTAATTTATTCAACTATTTTAACTCCAATCAACATCAACGTATTTTGAATATTTTGGCTTTTTTCGGGTTTTCCCCCTAAATTGCAGGTAATTTTTTTTTTTTTTTTTTTTTTTTTTTTTTTTTTTTTTCATAAAATTAGATCATAGATGTATTTAAAATGAAACAATAAGCCAATTGCTTTCAAAAGTTTTGTAATTTTAGCAAAAAAAAGACTCCAATTTTTAATAAAATATGTTTGCCCAATTTTTGTTTCCCAGCACTGTATGTCAAATTTCACTATAACCGGCTAAGAAATAGGCAAGTTCCATCCTAATTGGCCATACATATAATTTGCTAAAGGTTCAATTTGAAGTGTAAAAGATTCAATTTGAAGTGTACTCGTAAAACCTGTATCATCGTAGAAATATCTATCCGTGTCCGCTCTAATAAAGTGTCAGCTTATCTGAGGGAGGTTTTCATTGAAAAACTTCAATTACATGGGACTTAAAAGTTTGTCCAAATATTGTTTAAGGCTTAAGAAAGGTCACTGTAAATATCTCAAACATTCATATCCTTCTTGAGAGATGATAAATCAGGTATAAAGTTACAACAGAGGAATTTCTAAAACTTCAAAAATTGAGTTTATTTTTGATAACGGTATGATGATATAATGATATGATGGTTTATATATGATGGTGATAGTATGATGGTATGAGTTGAGCAGAGGGTTGAGATTTGGTTCGAGCTAAGTTGAGTTGAAATTAAGTTAGGATTTAGTTAGCCTTAACTCCAATTTAAGGGAGTTGTTCGGTTGGGGATTATTTAAGAGTTAATTTGGGTTGATTTGAAAGTTTATTTGGGGTTGATTTGGTGATTGATTTGAGGGTTTGGTTGGCAGTTAATTTGGTGATTACGTTTAGAATTATGTTGCGATTGAGATGGAGGTTGATTTGTATATTGAGTTGGAGGTTGAGCTGAAGATTGACTTAAGAGATTCATTTCGGGGTTGATTTGGGAGTTGAATTAATCAAGACCGAAATTCTGACCACCTCATGAGGTTTCAGCCCTTTATATTTTAATGTTTGCTAACTTTAAGATCTCTGAGATACTTAGGATGAGTGACGTTAGAATATTAGTTGCCATGGCTATAAAAAATCACCACGACCAAAAGAAAATAATCTGAAAATGGATGGTGCTCATCTTGCTTCACAACGAAACCTTCTCCGAGGAATTGCTTGGCATATAATTAGTCGCAATCAAAATTACTAAAATTTTGGTAGAAAGCCTGATAACCACATCTCTCGGGTGTGCTTCAATTTTTTTGAAAAATGCAACAATTTTAGTTCTCAAAATGTGATGGCAAAACGGCTGGCTTACACTGCACTACTGTACAATGATTTAGTCTGTTAAATCTATAAAACGTCAATAAAACTATGAATTTAGTTTAGTTTTCGTGTATTGAGATGATTTCGATAAAATCAAAAGAATACACATTCAGGATTTCGTCTAGATTGCCTATACAATTTTATGAAAAATTTAATTATTTTAAATTTTGGAAAATAAAATTGAAGCTTGGTGATTACTCGTTATAAATTTGCAATAGTTAATCATCATCAGTTCCTTCAAATTATGATAATCTTGAACACAGTTTAAAGTCTTTTCCAAGTGAGTTCAATACTTACAATCAGAGAGTGAAACCGGAACCGAACCGTAACTCGAAAACCGAAAAAAACCTAAATTTTGTATGAACCGAAAACTGGAATCGGAAACGAAATAAATAAAATGTAGTGAACCGTAACCGTAACCGGAGCAATATTTTTATGCGGTTTATTCCGTTATTTTTCGTTTCGGTTCAAGTATTTTTTTTCACGAAAATTTTTCGTATCTCATAAAAACGGGAAAACATTCAAAAGTGTTTAGGTTAATTCGAAATAAAAATACAGTTTAAATACCATTTTGTAGTTTGATTTATGATTTTCAAAAAAAGTGTAAAAAGCTAAACAAATAATAATTATTGAAAAATTCACTGAAATGAACATTTCAGATAATTTGCTTGTTCATTTAGCACGTCCTTCAAAGTGCCGACCAAATTCGGTCGCTAATAACCAAAAAGGTCATTATATCCATTTCGTTTTGTAGACCATTTACATTCACTGAAATTCTGCGTACCATAATTTATACAAATTTTTTGAATTTGCTTCTCGGGTTTGTTACGCCGTTTGATTTGTTAATTATAGTTTTTCTCTTTTTTTCTTTTACGATTTTTGTATGTTGCATCTAAATCGTCAACATTTCATTGAACGTAAACGGACTATTAATCAAACGAATGATGAAAACAAACGTGAAAATTTCAGGCACTAAATGTTTAAGTGCTTATATGCCAAATTACTCTTCAGTTTGTTTTTATTCCGATTCTTCTAGTTTTAAATGAATTTTCCAATTTTCTATTCTATTTTTCGATCAAAATAGTAAACCAAAAATTCATGAATACTATTCAGTAACAAATGAATAATGAGCGAAGATAAGAAAAACTGAGAGAATCGATCTACTGAATAGAATAGAAATATATTTTTCTTCTGTTTTATTCATTGCTGAATGAATAATTAATTAGTGAATAATTTTTGAATAGTATTTTTAAATGTACAAGTTTTATTAAAGGTGCTAAATTGTTTTAATTTATTTTTGGGGCTATATCGAGAATTGAGTTCGAACAGTGATAATTTTGGCCAACAATTCGAATATTTTATGATAATTTGGTGTAAAACGACCAATTTTATTTTCCTTCTGCGCGCAACTTAAACAAAATTAATCTTCCATTCTTTAGTTTCACTCTCCCCATTGTTTGAATAACGAATAGAATATTTCATAGTATTGAATTGACTGAGTAGAGAATATTTTTCTTTTCTTCTTTGTTCGATGCAAAATGAATAATCATCAGAATATGTTTTGTTTTCTACTCACTATTCAAATCGATCAGTTGTAAAAATTAATATTCGATCTGTAGAAAGGAAATAACAAATTTTACAGAGCGAGTTTTAAAACGCTGGATATAATTTAAATGACATCGCTATGAGCGATATACAGTCAATTCTCTATATCTCGACTTTAAAAGGTCCGTCGAGATAGAGAATTGTCCAAATAGAGTATTTTTTTATTGCATTGAAGAAGTCGTTGAAACTTTACTTGTTGTTGTTGTTATTTGTTCTTGATTTATTTTTTACCGTCCTACTTTACGCCTGGAGTAGCCAAATCGAGGACGGGCGGCTACAGATCCGTCTTTGAAAACCACCTGCACATTGCATTGCTTCATGCCAACCTGTAGTGCTGACATGAAAGGTGGGTCGGCCCATGGATTCTGCACTCTCAACAGGGGGTCATAGATGTGTTCATCTTCATCACCGATCGTAATAAAATGATGAAAAATCCATTTTGCATCCCGCCCCTATAGGGATTCGAACCCGGTACCTCCCGATCCAACCGCCGCAGCTTTAACCACTGCACCGTTTGCTCGGTGAAACTTTACTTATTTGATAGAAAGCAGCACAGAAAACCTAGTTTCGTGCATTTTTGAGATTTAAATAAATATAAATAAATAAGTTTACAAATCTTCTCTTTTTATTTAAGAAATTTTGATTTTAAGAAATTTTCAATTTCATAATATGATTGAAAGATTGATGGTGGAACTTCTTTAATTTGCATCGAAGTATAATTTAAACGTTTCAGGATCTTGCTCACGGGTTGCGCCTTCACCTGTTCAGGCGATGATTCTGTTTCTAATTCCATTTCTTCCGTAGAGGTAAATGTTTCATCCACTTTTTGAGTGACCACTGCTTCGATAATATCTGAATCTGATAATATTCCATATCCATATCACAATACACTTGAAATTCAATTTCGGAATTAATCGACCGAAAACTTTATTCCATCTGCTAAATTTCACTGTTAAATTCCCTGTTTTCCAGAATTCTTTGTTTAAGTATTGTACATTCAATGTATTATTGTCTTCATCATTTAGTATGAAACCAGCCTTTTGAAAATAATGCTGAATGGTTGAGGGCCTTACTTTTGTTGACCATATATTGATTGCAGTTAAGATCGTAATGTCGTCGTCATTTCTGTAATGATGCTTGATATTTTTGATATTCCAAGATCAAGCGGTTGTAAAATAGACGTTGTCGGTAAAAACTGTAAATTGATGGATATTTTTAGAAACATCAACATTTTTCGATTTTCTTTCGTAAACTTCTTGCCTAAATCACATAACCACTTTTAAAAAATTATCGAAGTCATCCATGCTTCCGTATTGCTCTCATAAATTACTGGTAATGACTTCACATTTTTAAAACAGCGGGGTTTCTTACTTTTTTCGATGACAATTAAAGGCAACTTCTCAGTTCCGATCACATTACACACAACCATTACATTAATACGATGTTTCGAATACTTACCATTACAGTAAGACGTTGTTGTGAAAACGTGTTTTTTGTGGAACGCACTTGAAAAATAGTGCTGTCTCGTTGAAAAATAGTGCTCTTTAATGATACACGGCAAATTATTTGTAACCCAATTAATTGTTAAAGCAGCGTCCACACAATTGTTAACGCAGCGTTAAAATTGTTGATTTTTAGGGTTTCTGTCCAGAAAGCGGAACATTATGAGGTTGGAATTGTTGGATGAACTGCTCCATTGCATGCTCCAAATTTTCATGTGCTCATTTCCTGAATCTTTTACACATCATTTTATCTGAGTTTTTATAAATTTTTTCTAATAATTTTTCATTATTTTTAATAATTTTCGACACTGAATTAGATGGAATTTGAAATTCTGCTGCAGTATCTCTATATGTAACACCACAATCGAATTTCTCAAATACTTTTAATTTTTGTTTCATTGTTAAAGTTTTACGTTTTCTAATAACGACTTTTTCAGTGGCGTAACTACAAATTTCGGGCTCCCCGAAAAAATTTGCTTTACTTCGTTTTTTAAATAAAAAATTCGAGAGGAGGATTTAAGAAATTGTGCAAATTTTAATGTTTACAAGTTCATATTTAGACCCTGCAGAGCCCGTTAATGCCCGAAAAAAATCTCAACTAATTCAGTGGAAGATAGTTTCTTTACCGGTAAAACCCTTTACCATTTATCGGTAATCTTTGTGATTTTCCACTTACCTGAAGTTTTTACCAGTAATTAAAATTAATCAAAATGTTGCTTAAATTCGTTATGGAATAGAGAAATAAACAAGAAAGGTGATGCTCAAACCTGACACGAAACAAATAATATCAATAATGTCAAATTTTCAAAGTATCTTGTATATTCTAGGAAGTTCTCAAACGTAAAATTTTTCGTAAATATTTAAAACCGAAGGAAATCCTATATGCGATAATCACTGCCATGTGAAATGTAAATAACCTGAACTTCGTGAATAATTTCGAATATCCTAGGAAATCGAAGAAATCTACTACATCTTTTAATTTCTGTAAGCCTGTTAGTAAACCCAAGAACATTTCGAAAAATTACGAAAATGAGTGAAATTAGCGAATTATTTGACAAATGTTACTAATCCTAAAGCAAAATGCTACTAAGCAAGATAAGGTTAAGCTCAACCAAACATATTAGATAACCATATTATTCGAATAGGCTCTAAGATTCTCGAGTAACATCGAATAATCAAACAATCTCGAAAATCACGAAAATCTCGAATAACTTGACTGTTTCGAAACTTTAAATCACCAATTTAGCCTCGAACATTATGCATCGCAATCTCCATGCTAAACTCCAAAAATCTCGAGAAATTTTAAAAAGTGATCAAAAGATGAAATCCGAGAAAAGGGGATATGAAATCGGGAAGCGACGAAAATTTCCAAAATCAGGAGAATCTCAACAAGAACAAACAAAACAATACACCATCCGGTTTACAGTTAGTTCAATTTGTATTTATCGTTTACGTAAATAAGATATTATAAGCAGAACGAAATAGAGATTGACTTGTTTGGCTCAACAATCCATTGATTTCTTCTCTAAAGCAAAGCCGCTTCTAATAAGCGAAATTGCTTTCAATCTTGGTTAGATATTTTCCTAAGAAGAAAGTTTCAAAAATTTATTTCTTCTTGATTTTTATGAACATCACAATGATCCTTCGCTGACTGCGTAGCAGCATCTATAGCTCGCTTTTGCAAATTAGAGTCATCCTTTTTAAATTATACTCAACATTTTTTGATCAAACCTTTATTTGATTTGTAAATGGTTGAACTTGAAGTAGAAAAGGGGTAAATTTGGAGAAAAAAAAAAAAAAAAAAAAATTTATATGACAAATACATAAATAAATTCAGTAAACACTAAAAGCGTTATCATTTGATATCGAAAGCGTTAATGTTAAACGAGTTTAGTGAATTTTCTTCTAACTCTAAATATCTGTCAGAAACTAGAGGGATTTTTATGTCTAAATAAAGAGTCGCATTGTTATTCAGAAAATAACCTACAGGAACCGTGAAGAAATTATTAGGCCTGTCTTAAGAAAACACACAACAGTGACAGAAACCCTGTTTATTCTCCAAAAATTAGACCACCATTTGCTAATTTGAAAATGTGATCTAATTTAATCTTAATCTAATATTCGAACGTTTGATAAATATCGTGAGCCCCGATAACCATGGGCCACCCCGCGGCTGCGGGCGCTGCGGATACCTAGTTGCGCCACTGGACTTTTTTCATCATCGTTCCATTTCTGCCTAGCGGTAAAAACTGAAATCGAAATAGAGAACGCAATTTAAAAGAAAACGCAAAATAGGATTAGTCGTATTATAGAGTTCGAGTTGGAAAATTATCGAGAAAAGGAATGTAAGTTACGTATATGAAAAATTGAAAGGACCGAAAGAAATATCGAGGCAGAGAAAAAATCGAGTTGTCGAAGATCGAGATAATAGAGAGTTGGCTGTAGTGAATTTTTATGTATAAAAACTACAAAATATTTTAGTGCAACTTTGCAAGTATGTTCAATAAGGTACCGGCAACTTTAATAAAAACGTCTGCCATTCGTCGGAGGCTATTTTCCTCCTGCTAAGAGATATAAAGACGGGGCAAAATGGTATTTTACAATTTTTTCTGCAACTACGTAAAATATCAAAAATATTTTCGAATAAGAGATGATGTTGACAATATTTTCCTTAACCCTCAATCCATGAACCAGGATCGTTTTCGTCCTAACCAAAACTGCTTTTTGTAATTTCGAGGGCACATTCGTCGCTCGATATGTAATTAAAAAAAATTTACCGGAACAAAAAACTATTGTTTCTTGAATAAGGATGCCTAGAGATAATCCATGAATTATTTAAGATTTTTTTATTGATAATTGTTGATTTTATTGCGCAAAGACGAAAACGACCCTGGTTCATGGAATTAAGGTGCCTAAAATACCTTCATGGATTGAGGGTTAATTTGTCCCTGCCATACACTTAAATCATTTAGTGTTTTAAATTATAGTTGTGCACTGTTGGAAATTGGAAATGGTAGCCGCCAAGTAGCCTAACATACTTGAACTCGTTGTACCATTGGGCCAATTAACTACATCATGTCTTGTTCAATTTTTTTCGCTTAAAAGTAAAATTTACACCAAGTTAAAGGAAACATACAAAATACCATTTTGCACCAACTCCGCCCCACCTTGATATACCTCAATAAATATATCTGCAAACCTTGGAGCCTATAGGAATTATGTAATGGTATCATTTAATAATTACAGTTCAATATACATATATTTATGTGATGCGTTGTTGAACCGGTTTTGAATCCGAACCGAAACGAAACCAGAAAAAATTGACAAACCGAAACAGAACCGAAACGAAAAAATACATTTGGGAACGTAATGCTAAACCGGAACGAAAAACATTTCGGTTTCACTCTCTGCTTAAAATATAGTCATGATTCGCATTCGGATCGAACATTGATATTTAACGTTGGAATTGCGGTTACCAAATTATAGATTTGTCAGCAAATTGATCTATATCGATGTTAGTTGATGGAAATACATTTGAAAGGTTCTAAAAGGAAATTAGCCAATAATGATGATAAATAATGTACTGTGCTTGGAATTATACTTCGACTCGGTTCTACATTCAAACGTACAATTAGAGAGTCCAAAAAGCTCAAAATCTAGTTTGTACATACGATGTTCTATTATTTATTGAAACAAGTTTATGTTTGTGACATTCAAAATCACCTTTCGTCTGATAACCGCCGTCAATCTACTTATGTATATTTTTGTAATTTTATTTACTTTACATTTTTTTAGGGAACAAAAAACATTAAAGCATGAAAGATTTTAGCGACTGTTCTGTTATTATTAAAATGTGTAAATAAACAAAATTTTTCCAGTAATTTCGAGATTTAAAATTCTTAGAAACTTTGTTATGTACCGTCTTAATCAGCACGCCCCAACACCTTTGATCTTTTATTTACAAATAGAACAGAATTATTGCTCATATAAAATTCTAGAAATTTTTTCAATCTACAACATTTTATTTAATTTAATTCGTGAAGTTCTGCATTGTCATCAAATAATGGGTGTCTGTTTTATAGATACGTACATACATTGTCTGTATATCGTTTACAATTTGTATTGTACAATATATGTTCCAAAGTATGTAATTATTGTTATTTAAAAAGGCACGAAACAATTTACAATTTTTTACCAAAACATCGAAGACGTCTTCCGTTTGTTTGTTATTTCGCTGCGCTACACCATCACCTTGATTTTGGTTGGCGTTTTGTTTATATCACTCGATTGGTTTTTCTGCGAGACATTAAAATATCGTCATATGATTTGTGCGAGCATAAATTAAGGAAATTATTCAAAACTTTTAGGTACCTAATACTTTAATTGACTTATAAACACATATTCTAAGTACATAAACATATGCGTCATATGCATATGTATACTGATATCGTTTTATTCTAAGCACCAAACCCAGATTGTATTATTGTACATACATATTCGTTTATTCAAATATCATTGAACAATATTATAAATTGTGTATAGCCTCGAATTATTACGATTGATTGTAAATAATTGGATTTTGACGACATAAGAATCGAATTATATTTCACATATCAAACTTAAATAAATTGCAAATATTGCGATAATTGTTAGCGCGCTTACAAAATTCCCATTTAACATCTGTGTATACGATATAGAAACATCTATTCAATTCTACAAACAATTAGAATGTGATCGATTGCCCTCAACAACAACTGATAATACCAATCGTGATCACATTTTTTAAATAAGTTTATGTATATTGGTCGAGACCTTCAAGAATTTAGTCGCAAGGTTCGTATATAAATTGGAATTTTACACAAATCGATTGAATCTTGGTACTTGAATGTGATAAAATTATATTGAGGAAGTTAAAATTTGGTTTATTACCAGCCAGGCTATATATTGTTACAATTTATTATATGTAGTCGTCAAGTTACAAAGAACCATTTTGTGAATATTCTAGTTTTTCTTGTGCGCTTGGTAAGCAAACTTGAATTTTTAATTAATTTAATATGACAATGCAACTTGTTTCACACATACAATTTGTAATGCTAATTGTGTATGGATAAGAAATAATGAACGATTCATTATTGTTTTGTCCAAATTAATTATTTTGTTGAATGATAAATGAAATTAAGTGTTTTGGGAAATTTATATTTAAATTGCAGAAATTTAAATTTAAAAGACGAGACACGATTTAATAATGAGCAGCTATTGGAGATATGGTCAGCCCGAAAATATATTCCATTTTTGGCGCGTTCTATTTGGGGGAATGTTTTTTTAATTGTACTCGTATTTGAAACAAGGAAACATTGTAATGACAAACTAATTAATGATTATCACTGGCACATGTGAGCATTCGTAAATTATTTTGATTAAAGTGGTGACGCAAGCTGGTAGATTTCAATCAAGTGTAATGAACAAAAATTTCGCGTTTACGATTAAACATTTTCGTCACGCCAAGTCATATGAGAGAAGTTACGATAAGTAGAAATAGCACACTTCAAAGTTGATTGAGCGTTCAGAAATATGAAGAATTACCAAATATGTACTTTACTTTATTTTTTCGTGAAATTATAAAAAGAGGCTGTTCTGTTTGGCGTGTTAACCAAGGATGGCTTAGTCGAGATAAAGCCGAAACTATTTTTTTTGTTGAAAAAATGAAAATGGATGTTTACCTACATTAAAAATTCAAGAGGAATCAGAATATTTTTACCAAAATTTCAGATTGCTTGTAGGGAATGCAATACCCATATCCGGTTAACCGATAAACCGTCTTAAAAATGGATTACCGAATTACCGGTAATCGCATTTTATTTACCGGTAAATTCCTGCTTTTGCTCATCTGAAATTGATATTTTGAAAATAGCAAGAGAAAGGCCTGTTTCATGGTGAAAAGCCTACGATTATGAAAAAAATGGAGGTGTGGCCAACAGACGACTTTCTTTTACGAACAGAGAATTTTGAGAAATTTTTATTTTTTTTTTTTTATTTGTTTTTAAGTTTTGGAAACATTTTGTATTAAGTAGTTTTTTGTAAACCTTATACTTTTTAAGATATTTGCAAAATACATTTTCTGGACCAAGGGAGTGGCCGCTTCCGGTTAGCCGATTTGGAGTAAAATTCACTGGGACCTCCCAATTATCATAAAAGCTTAAATCTGAAATTTCAGTTCGATTGGTTAAACCATCTGGCCTGTAGAGAGGACACAGACTGACAGACAGACACCATTTCGAAACCCACTTTTTCGGACTCAGGGGACCTCAAAACAGATAAATCTCTAAAAATCTCAAATTCCAAAATTTTCATAATTACTATACTTTATTTTACTAGAATAAAAGAAAGTAAAATCAATCCCCGCATCAAGCCATGGTGACTGGACACAAGTTCACAACTTTACATTGACCCGTATTATAATTGTCGTTCTTGCTTCGATGTCAAAATCGTTGTTTATCGTAGCCATTGCTTTTTCAGAACCGCCACCTAGCGTCTCGGAAGACTAGCTTCCATACAATCTTCGATAATGTGACACTGGAATATTTTTCCAGAGTTCTATCACATGACGAAACAGGTCCTATGAATTTCTGGAACTCTTCTTAACCTTCTCTCTGTGTATTGGGGTCCAATTGACCCCAGTCGATTTTAAAATTAAAAAATATACGTTTCTTATTATTTTAATGGCCCATGCCCTATAAGATAGCCTCAACTAATATGTCATACACGCAATACAATGAAAATCAGGCCTAAATTACTTTTAAATTTTGTAATTACCATAATCTGAAATAAACCAAGCGCATTTCTGTGTACTGGGGTCAAAATGACCCCAAGTTACTTCCATGCACTATTTTCTATATAAATCAAAAAATTATTTACTGTTTTATATCTATGAATGTATTGTATATGTCTGTAATGCGTTGTGCAATTTTTCTGCTAATTAGTAAGTGAGACTGAGAGAGAAACTGCTTGGTTATTCACTTTTTGTATGTGTATTATACATAAAAACGCTAAAAATCTGAGTTTTCGAAAATTAAATCAAAAATGGGTGAAGAACCTAAAGTTATGACCAAAAACTGTCGAAAAATATCAACAACTGTCAAAAATTGTCGGAAAGTGTCAAAAGCTGTCATCGGAAAGTGCGTGTGGTGATATTGGAAAAAAGAAGAAATAAAATATTCTTATTGTTTCGTAGAAACTGTTCTAACTGGTTGAAACAGTTCTGAACGTTAATGAAGCTAAAATTGTACATTTTTCAGTTTTTTTCGCTGTCAAAAAATGTCGAAAACAAAGGTTTTAAAAGACTGTCAAGAACACTCGTGTCAAAACGTAACATAAACTGTGCCACAAATACTAGTTTTCGACAGTACCCGTCTCTGGCATATATGTACATATACCTGTTCCTGATATTTTTCCTCATTTTACTTTTGTATTATTTTACCGTTACTGATATTTCGAAAGATCGTTGAACGATATTTCTGTTTGTTTGTAATTCAAGGTGCTTAGTAGTAAAAATAGCTTATCCTGGTTGTAGATATTGTTATTATGGTGCGGAAAAGACAGAGCAGCCAAGTGCCCCTTGGACTTCTCGATAGAGTTTCTACTCCTAAGGTATCAGATGAAGCGGAAATAGCAAACGACACTATTGATATGGAGTTTCCGATGGCGATGAGCGTGAACAAGCTGCGCCGATAAACATTTGTAACTACGATGAGGATGAGCATGTTGAACCGATAAATTTTGAAAACGATTAACATTTTCAACTTGTCGCTGACGATCGAGGAAATGAATAAGAAAATGTTGAAAATGCGACTGTTGAGGATAAAGAAACAAACAATGGCATGGTGGTATTATGCCCAAAATAAAAAAAAAAACTATCGGAAAGTGGAGCTTGAAACCTCCGATTGTAACCAAAACACGCAACTTTCTCCTACTGCGAGAAAGAAAAGGCTTGGCGGTTTAAACAGAAATAAATCAAACCACTCAGTTACTATAGCTGTCTAAGACAGGAGCGGCTAAAAATCGATAAACTGGCATCATTCCAATATATATGGAATATGTCCTTGGCAAACATTCGAGGACCTCATAAACCATCATGAAATTTAATCATTGATCAACAATTGGCTCTAGGTTGAGGGAAATATTCTTTCCGACAGTATATTGGTACCTTCGAAGCCAGAGAAGTTTTGAATTAAAATATTCTGGCTACGCGACGCAAAGAATACTTACCCATTGAACGCACAAGTATATGTTGGTAGGCGCAACCAAGGGAGCATAAGAAATAATAATTACCATGGACAACTTTTCCACTAGTTGTTCTTTAACCGATTAAGTTTTGCAGAAAAAAAACTACACTAATTGGTACAATTAGATGAAATAAAACCGATTTTCCCAAAGAGTTGAGTAGTAAGGCGGAATTAAAAAAGTAAAACCTTCAAAATTCTGTTTTGATGTCAACCTAACACTTGTGAGTTTTATGCAACTGGTGCAGATGCAACTGGTGCAGGCCAACGTGTTGGAGCGGCTCTATAACACTTGAAAGTTAAATAAAAATAAGGACAGGAATAGGTTATAAAGCATTACAAAGGCGGGAATCAACAGGCGAAGAAGTGACGGTTAAGACAGTTAGCAAACCACGAAGATGTTACTTGAGCCATAAATCATCTGATATGAAAACCAGAACAAGACGTCATTTTTGTAATGAGCCATTTTGTCCCAACCACTCTAAAATCATATGGATAGAATGCATAAAAAAACGGGAAATGGTTTCGGATGAAGAGGAAGTGGCATCAGATTACGCATCTGATTAAAACATAAATTTGACTAATTAAAATGTGATTTTCAGCGAATTCAACTGTTAATTTTTTTTATATGTTTTGAATCTTGAATGTAATTATATTTGTAGAAAATAAAGAATTTTTATTTACTTTCCCTATGAAATACGTGAAGATATCTATGGGGTCAGATTGACCCCTATACACAGACAACGTGATAGTAAGCTATACACAGAGTGAAGGTTAAACAAATACTTCACTAACTTTGCAGTTTGTTTAGGATCGTTGTTATTCTGTTGGAAAATAAATGAATTTTTGTACATGTGTGCTTATTAGTTCTAACCTGGTTTATTTGGGATCGAATTATTTATTTTTCGGACGTCTTACATACACCTTATCATTCGACTTAAACAAACTAAACATCGATTTGCCGATCCAGAGTATTTTTCCAAAACGCCAATAGCTTGTACCAGGTACTCTGTGGTACTTATCCTTCGTTTTAAAATTTTGTTTGGAGCTAATCCGATTTTTGCGTGGAATGCACCCACACAATCCAGATTGTAACGCCCGACATCTAATCTAGTCCAGTACAACATAATAACAAAAACGTAATGATCGTACCTTCCATATTCGCGCTCGTTCTTTTCCGGGTCTCTTTTTAAAATCCCCAGTAACATTCTTCTTTGCGCACCCCAGCTATTATTTTTGCTCATTTTTCAACTTAATAATATACCACTGAACTATTAAATTCGACAATTAAGTTTAACAAAATGTCTTACTGTTAAATTTTAAAAAATTTAATTTTATTTTTGATAGAAATTATTGGCAATGCAATCAATCAACTTTTTTTATTGTACTGGAATGTAAAACAATTACCCGAGCTAATGAGACAAAATACGGTAATATTGAACGCCTTTTTGTGGTCAACCCATACAAGAAAAGCAAACGTTTCTAATGTGTTATGGCATTTTTTGTTTAAATTTGAGAACGTAAAGTGCCATTTTGTGCAACCCGTCTAGTACGATAAAGTATTTTCCGGACATTATTATTATTATTATTCTAGGGACATGCAGGCGATCAGCCACCTCGCGCTGCGACCTAAAAGATGCTGGACCCTGCTTAATTATCCGCCCATCAATATTCAGGTTCTTAATGAACTTGATAATACTGTCAGCCGGTATGTGATACATACTATTTGGGCTTATTGCTCTCCCTCCTAGATGTTTACTACAGCATGTAGTTCCGCTAGAAAGACGGTAGTATTGGAGCCAACGACTTCGAGAGGGCTATCCCACTCCCGTATATTCCTACCCCTGCCCCGTCTTCCGTTTGATTTTACTCTTACGAGTTGCTGGGAATCGCAAATCGCATGTAGGTTACCCACCTGTACTACATGAAGGCTAAATAAAACTGGAGGGTGTTTGGTATCCAGAGTCCGCATATTTTGGACTGATTAACCTAATTCATCAGCATATGCTGTTCCACCTTAGATTAGAATTTTTTGTCAAGGTTATCTCCATTAGCGCCGTACTTTAGCCTGTGCCAAATGGCCTTAGTTACCAGTGGTTGCCACGAGGAGGCAGCACTTACACTTGCGAATTGTGAACACTTACCCCCAGTATATACGATTGCTGTGTCATCAGCGAAAGTAGACGTCATAATTTGCGAAGATGTTAGAAGATCAGAAGTGAAAATTAAATATAAGGTTGGGCCAAGCGTACTGCCTTGTCGTACTCCTGCCAGGACGTTTTTCTCGCCCGATTTAGAGGTATCGTGTTTGACATAATATCTGCGATTTGACAAATGTGACTTCATAAGTTGGTAAATTTCTGGCAATTTAATATTAATTTTATAAAGCAAACCCTTGTGCCAAACTTTATCGAATGCTTGAGCAACATCCAAGAAAACTGCAGAGCAGTATTTATTTTCCTGGGAGATAGCTGCTTAAGGTAGTTTTACAGATAATCCATTTTGTTTGTTTTTGTTTTGAATACCTAGGCTTTGCAGTTTATTTTTGGCCTGGTTAAAGTTGTATTTTGCATCAGGCAACCGATTAGTTTGCCATATGCGTCGGAAGTTGATTGTAAGATATGACTTTTGGTCAGCCCAGTAATGTAGTAAGACCGGAGAGTGCTCAGAAGATAATTCTGAAAGTGGTTTAGCCTCGATCATTTCTCGGTTTATTTTACCTGTGACTGCAAAATCAAGGATGCCAGAAATTTTTCTACGATCAGTAGGCCAATAAGTTGGATGGCCACACGATGCAACATCTTAATAATTTTCCTGAATAACATTCATTAATTAATGTCCCCTTGGAGTAGTCAATCTTGTACCCCAGTAGGTATGTTTGGCATTAAAGTCTCCGGCGACCAAAAAGCGTTGACCCAGAGTTGAAATGTTATTATTTGGAGGACAATATATTGAAGCGATGACTAAACTTTCTTTATCAAGGTCGACACATATAGAGGTTGGTTGAATTTGTTCAGTGCTATACTCATTCAGAACATAATGGCAAATCCGATTTTTTATAATGATAGCAGTCCCTCCTCGACTTCTGCCCAAGGAATGTTTAGTATCATAGACTACGTAACCATTTATTCTAAAATTATGTTTATCGGTTAAATGGGTTTCAGAAACCAGCATAAGATTAATTTCGTGTTTTGCAAGAAAATGTTGTAATTCTAGTTTGTGTTGCCGTATACCGTTTGCATTCCAGTGGCATATCTTCAGATAATTTATCAGAGACATTCTAGTTTCTGGATGATAATGGTTTGATTTTACAGCATTGCTTGTAGCATATTTTGCATTGCTGTCATTAACTGCATCAACAGTTGCATACAGAGTAGGTTATATTCAGGGTAGGTAAACTATTGGTTGGGTATAGTTCACCGCATACAACGCATACGGATATCAACTTGCAACAAGTTCTTGAGTTGTGGTTGCTTCAAGCGGTTCATGATCCTATATACATTCTGTATTTTAAATCCATCTTCAACAAGCGCGGCCTGGATTTCGGTTGCTTGAACTTGGACATCGATGCCTTTAATAACGACTGAAAGACCCTTTGAAGACTTCAAACGGTATGTATAATAATTTCTATTGTGAACATCATAATAATTAATGACTTCTCTGTAGTCGTTGACCTCGTGTGTTTGAATTTTTACTTCGTGTATTTTCCGTGAAGTAAATTTGTTACGTTAAATGGTTTTCCATTCGTTAGCACGCTTGATTTAAGTTCTTGCACCACTTTGTGTGTATCAGCTTCACGCAAGTAGATTGGAGGTGGCTTGTGTTTTCGATTTGCCTGTTCTGGAATGTTTGCATTTTCAGGTTCGCTTCGCTCTCTTCCACGTCCTTATCGACGAACATTTCAAATCGGTTTTTAGCGGTACTTTTTCGACATTTGGTTTCTTATAGTTGTCAGTAGTTTTTCATTTTTTGGGTTATCTCTTTTCCGTTTTACAGCCCGTATATCGATCGATGCCAGTTTGTGTCATATGTACATTACCAAGGTGTATGTTCGTGGTGTCATTTACCACTTCTGGCTCCGTATTCGATAGTAAATTTGTTGAAATTGATCGATGGATAGTACTTGTGGCGGACGATTTTGTAGGCGATCTCGTTATTGAAGTATTTCTTCGGAAAGGATCGCTCGATTCCGTAAAGGTGGAGATATTGCTTGTAGATGTATATGATCTAGTAACCAAGCGTTGCATCACTACACCACTGTGGTCACTGGATCTCGGCGACTTAGAGCCCGCTTGCTCACTCCCGAGAGCCGCCGGTACTGGGTTTCTGACTCCCTGCATCGTAAAACTTTCCTCTTCTTTGCGAAACATGGTGGTTTTTTGATCATGGTGTCCTTTCCCTAGCATTTTATACCTACTGGCAGGTAGGTCTGTTTGAAGCCGCACCTCCTGGTGAACAGACGCTTCTGCTAGTTTTGTTCCGCGGGTGGTATTTATCTCAAGAAATGTTGCATAATTATTAAATAAATTTACGAAACCACATAGAAAAGTATTTTTGAGGTTGATGATTACGAATCCGAGGTCAAAAGAATTAAACTAAAAATGACGGATCCAATATTACTTCTTTAAAGTGATAAGCATTTTGACCATCAATTCACTACTCCAAATACGCTTTTCGGTAAATTTTTATTAAGAAAGTTAGAAAAATACAAGAAATATTCTTTTTTTAATATGTTGTAGCGGCCATATTGGATCCGCCATGGTGAATTAAAAAATGTTGACCATAAATTCATAATTAGTGTCTCACAAAATTCCTGTTTACAAAGTTTGGTGCAAAATTTTGCAATACATACTTCAAGAAATACCCACTTTCATGGAATTCACAGCGGCCATATTTCCTAACCTTTATGGGCAGGTGTTTTGGAGTCGCTAATTACGAATTTATTCAAATAAGCATTTTGAGTTTTGACCAAATGCTTATTTGAATACAATTAACCTCGACATTTCAAAAAAGCTATTTTTTACTTTAAAGCAGCCATATTGGATCCGCCATTTTGAATTATTTTTTTTTACCTCAGTTACCCGTGACCTCCAAAAATGTTGTTCTATGTGGTTTGGAATTTTTTTGCATTATTATGTAACAGTTCCACGTAAAGGTTGCAGAGGCCATATTGGATTCGCCATCTTGAATTAGAAAATTTGGGCCACAGATTCTAATCATTGTCATTTTATTTTCCAGTAAATAATCCGTTAATAAAATTTAATAAAACATAAGCAAGCCTTTTCAGGTACTAAAGTTTCAGGTCGCTTTTAAAACCGATCACAAAAGGTTTCATCAAAATACTTCTGTACCATTATATGAACTCAATAATATAGGGATCATACGGAAAATTAGTTGGTCTTACGTTGCTAATAGGAGGTGTGTGACCAAATAGTCATTAATTCCGAAAATAGACGTATTAGGAAAAACCACATACTTTTCACGCTTTTCATAGGAAAACGAAAATTTGCTGGCCGAGGCCCAGATTTTTTCTTAGTTCGGCACTGGTTAAGACTGTTAAGACCGTCTTAGTAAGTCCGATCTTTATCGACGAAAGTCTTAATCGGTATTCTGGTGGCCTTATCAAAAAAAAACTCTCCAAAGATCGTGTGTACCAATCATGATATTTTTGCTCTTTTTCATCAAATTTTCTGAGATTTTTGAGATAAATTTGTGTTTGCTTTTGCTTTTCTTTACTTAAATCAGTTTTTTATTTGTAATAAACTGAATTTATGAGCAAAGTGCATTTGAGGTCAATAAGTCGGCAAATTACCGGTAAAACCAGTATTGCTCAAAATATTTATCGAAAATTCGATAAACTGATTTATTCCAAATATTGAATTCCCTAATTGCTTCCGCTTAAGAGGGTCTTCTTGGTATATATAGTGCTCGTGCTAATGGCACACCCAAAACATTTAGCAAAATGAATTTAGTGAACTTTCCGAGTTTTTGTGCCCTTTCAATAATTTTTTGGTTTACAATATTAAATAAGTCACAGGCTATTATACAGGAGAGCTCAATTCACACAACGATTTAGCACAAACCTTGCAAAAATTCAAAAAGTAGTTTATACTTATCAAATCAAGCTAAACTTTCATTACAATTGCGTTTAAAAATTTCCACTTCTAAATACTAAATTTTGGGTTCTGGAACACAAAATAATTTGGTTCGGGGGCGAAAAAAATGTCTACAAAACCAGTCCTTCCTATAAAAAAACGGCCTCATGGGACTTTCATTCAACCACGATCCAACCTCTCATGGGTCCGGGAATTCGACTCTCAACAAAATAATTAAAATTCAAAATTATAATTATTTTGTTTGGAAATTTTGAGAAACGAAAAACTTTATCAGAAACCAAACGGCTAAAACAACTTTTTGCTACAACCAGAGCTTTATCGACATTTAGAGAATTTGGCAATTCACAAACACCAACAGTTTGTGTTGGCAGTCCGAACTTGTTTCACTTAGGGCCCTTTCAAACCTCAATAGAGGAATTGAAGCGTAGCATTAATAAAAGTAAGACTGCAAATAGAAGTACGTTTGAGCGCAGTAGATCAAGAAATCGGTTTAACAATAATAGAACAGTCCTGCAAAAAAAGGTTAAACATTTGTTTTTTATTGAACAGTCGTATTAGAAGTAATCTTCTGGATCTATTCTTCTTCTGAATCCACAGAGTTACTCTATCACGTCATGTTTTTGAGATATTCTAACCTAAAAGTGTCAAAAAGCGTGTTTTTGGCACTTTTGGACAAATAAATCAAAACTAAAAAGAGTTAGGTCAAATTTGACAACGTTCATGCGAAGTGCGCTGGAACTATACAAAACCGTAGTTTATTTGTTAAATGTTTTGATATACACAGGTGATGACGTGTCAGCCGTCCCTTCGAGTGCATATTCAAATTTAATCTCAGATACTGATAGTAGTCTTTTCGCAGCGAATGGTACAATTATTACAACATACGGAACTCAGTTATTATCTATTGGTTTAGGTTTTCATAGAGTGTTCAGACACATATTTTTAGTAGCGTCAGTTTACAGAGCTGACTTTTTGATTAAGCTTGGAATCAGTGTCGACATGGAAAATAAATGTATTCAAGATATTTAATGATAGTGGTACTTACTAAATCTTACCCGAGAATCACGATACAACATAGCAATCAAACATGGTGTTGTACATTCTTGTACAGTGTTGTATACTACTGGTCACTTACCATTCTATCGTCCACGAAGGCTGTATACTACCAAATACCAGATAGCTAAGTTCGAATTCGAGAATATGTATGGTACAGATGGGTTTGTGTAAACCATCTAGTGTCTCTTCCTCATTACACTTGGTACCGAAACGAGACAGCAATGACAGAAGGCCTTGTGGTGGTTATAAGCGGCTGATTGCAATAACAGTGCCTGATCGTTAACCATTTCTCCATATCCAAAATTTCTCCTTGGCACTATGCAATAGTAATTTTTTTGCAAAAACCAATCTTACTAGAGCTTTCCATCAGATACCAGTACCTTCAGTTCCATTTGGAATATTTGAGTTCGTAAGAACGCCATATGGTCGAGAAATGCTGCACAAACGCAAGTTTTGAGTACTCTTTCCACGCCTAACTGATCACGGAATCGATATTAAACCTTCAAAATGTTATTTTGGTGTCAATTGTCTGAACTTTCTAAATCATAAAATAACACCTGAAGGAATTCAACCGTCAGAAGACCGAGTGCAAATTATTCGGAATTTCGACGGAACCAACTATAATACGACACACACAAAAGTTTATAGTAGTGTCGGTTTTTACCAAAATTAGCAAATTATTTAGCTCCACTTCACAATCAATGCCTAAGAAAACTCCATTTTTTGGACTGACGAATGCAGCAATTGCTTTTACGTACTTGCACAACCTACACTGTTAGCTCACCCGTTAGAAAACGCAATTGGTGGTGTGTTAAAACAACTGGTAAGTGGTCGTCAAGAACCATTAGGTTACTTTTCTAAAATGCTTTCCTCAGCCGAACAAAAATATTCCGTGTTTGACCGCGAACAACTCGCTGTGTATTCAGCTATAAAGCCATATAGAAATTAGGCTAGTTTGCACAGATCATAAACCACTTACAATAGTTTTACTATCGAAATCCGAATGAAATAAGACATATTAAAGGTGATAGTAATTTAGTTTCGGATTATCTTGTCCCAACCTTTTAATCTGGATATTTCATTAACAAACAGTTCAAACTGACATTGATTTAAATAAACTGATTAAAATGCAAAAGGCTGATCAAGAGTTGATACTGAAAAGTCGATATGGTGCGAAACTTCAACTTGGGTTAATAATTCCGTACAGTCGATCGGTTTTCGATAGCCTACATAATATGGTACATCCAGGAATTAAAACTAATCGCAAATTGGTTCAAAGATGTTACTTTTGGCCCCGCATGAATTCTGACGTTGTAAATTGGGCAACAACTTCTATTAAATGCCAACGCTCTAAAATTCATCGCCATACTAGATATGGCGAATATTGTCAATTTAATCTACCAGCAGTCAGATTTTGTCACATCAATTTAGACTTAGTTGTACCACTTTCACTATAACGTCGAAACTCGTATCTACTTACTATCGTCCAAAAACCTCGACTGTGATACTTGCATTTATAGAACAATACATTTGACGATTTGGAGTTCCAAATGAAATTACTACTGACCAAGGAATTCAGTTTGAGTGTAACATATTCGAAGAAGTCACCAAATTATTAGGTTAGCATCGAATTAGAACTAAAACTTACTAGCCTCAATCGATTGGTATGGATTGATTCGTTACCTTTTATACTTTTGCTTATACGAACGATTTAGTTTTTGGGCAAACACCTAAGTTACCTGGCGAACTTAAGTTCAAACTTTCAAGTATACGGCAGATCTAACCACTTTACTTAGTAAACTAAAATCGGCTATGAAATCAACTTTGCCAATCAATACTCGAATATATCCTCAAGATAATATTTTCATTACAAAAGATTTAGATACGTCTGATTTCGTTTTTATACGTACGGGTAAGGTCAGAGTTGGTCTTATTCCACCTTACGAAGGGCTCTTCAAAGTGTTGAAAAGTATGTGTAAATATTTCGACCTTGATGTAAATGGAAAGAACACATCTATATCTGTAGATAGGAAGTCAGCATGCATTTCTTTATTTCTTTTACTATTTTTTGCCGAATTTTTTTTTTTACTAGAAGGAGGATAATGTGGTAACCAAAATGTAAAAATATTTTTGTCCCACAATTACTACGCCTCTGCCTCATATATCAGATTAAAATTGTAACTTGATTTAGATAGCCGCAGCCAGCGCCGAAGGGATTTTAAATTTTATTTTCCTACATGTGGATTTAACAAGACGATAACGCACCATCACACCGAGCTACGATTGTCAATGAATATAAGGCCAACTACTCAATAAATACCATCGATCAACCCCACCATATTCGGCTGATTTAGCACTAGGTGATTTTTTCCTATTCTACAGACTAAAATTGCTACCTGGGTTGACTCCATTGAAGCCAATTATAAATTAAAATATAAAATTAAAATCTTTTTAATTAATATAACGGAGTCAATAACGCTAGATACCTTACCGTAAAATATTCGTAAAGTTCATTCGTGCCAATTTGATGGACCCAGTCTTTTAACATGTCCTTCATATTGAAAATTATGATTTATTTAGTGTGATTCAAGAAAAAATATTTCGATGTCTGTTCAGAACAACAGAATTAATAGCATTCTTATACCGCTAAATTAAAGAAACGATAAAAGGTGTTTCAAGGCGAAGGAAAATTAAAGCAATGAGGATTGGCAATCAAAGACTATTTTCGATGAAGGTTATTGTTTGGTTTTAATAAACTTAGTACGAGCCAGAATATGAAATCCTAAGTTTAGCAAGGCGATCAAGCTAGCTAAAATGCTTGACCTTTTATCAAGAAGATTCAGATTTTGCGAAACTTAAAGAGGTTAACCGGTATTTATTTAGATATTTGGGTCTAACTTTACGAACTTGAAACGTCCAATCCTTTATTCATTTTGTATCCCCAACATAATTGCATAAGAAATAATTTGACGTAAGAACGAATTTGTGGTTCTCCTTCCTGGGATAAGACTAACGATAAAAGTTCTCAAAATGACAACAGAACTCATCAGGTTAATTTAGACCTTTAACCTAATCAAATCAGTATGGGATGAATCTCGCAGACTCATTTTAAGTTTGTTAGCTAAAAAATAACCGAAAAACAGTTTTTTCACCCACTAACAAATTTTTAATTGTAGCGTATATAGGCTAAATGTAATTGATTGTACAGCAAGGGCTAATTTGTTTCATTAGTCCTTGTGTACAGCAATTCTTGTACTAAATTTTGAAGCAATCTTCTATATGACGTATTCTTGGGCAGAGGATGTAAGTAAAATGATCCCTACTGATTAGAGTTAAAATCAATCTCTTCCTACCGACGCTTTGAATAAGGATTTTGGTCGCAAAATGAGAATTGAGCACTAAGCATAATTTATGAAACTAAAAACAAACAACAATAAAATGCTTGTACATATATTTAATACGTATATTATGTACTGCGACTGTAGAAGATTACAAATTAGAAAGTGAAGGCTAAATGATTATTATTTGCAGATTAGAAATTAAAATTTGCGAAGTTCGAAGATAACAATTTATAAATCAGAATTTGAATTCTAGTGTACGTATTTTGGCTTTTATAGAGATAGATTAGATTAGAATGAATTTGATTTCGAAAACAATTGAATTTTATGCAACAAATGTTGGCCTATTTCTGGGAAATTGTATATTAAAGATGCCTCAATCGCTTAATAAGTCACTAATTTGCCAGTGTATGGCGGTAACACTTCATGTTCGACAGATCTCTATTAATAAATCTTTATGTATAACTTTTTTTTCACAGACAGATCGATAGTGTATATTTGGTACTATCACCAGTCTTGGTCTTTGTATTGTAACCTATAAAATAGCTGGAAAAACCTACAACTATACAACAATGCAATCAATAAAAAAAAACATGTCTGAGTAATATTGTAACATTGTAGTAACATTGTAGGTGGTGCGGTCAAGTCCAATGAACAATTTTACACGCAATCAATTTTTTATGATTTTTATAAATCAGTTTTTCAATTAAATAGTTCTTTCACAGACAGACGTATTTTTACGCCCAGAGTGTTTAGGCTGAAATTATTGAAACTCATATTTTTAAACAACAGTACCCTAGAGAGCGGTTTAATAAAATCGATTAAGCTAAATTCGTTTTTGTAATCCATGCACAAAAAAACGCGATTAGCCAAAATTATGGGTGACATACTAGGGGACTGAACTAGAAAAAATCTCTGAATCCTTTGCATTAAATCGCAATGTCACGTATAAACGAATGGATCGCATAAAACAGCATTGACTCGTGCTCCTATTTTAATTTAACTGATCAACCAGCTTAACACTGGAGCTCCTATTATGCTTCTACGAAATTTATGTCAGCTTGAGTTCTGCAATGTTACCAGATTAATAAAAAAAAAGGTCAACTAAAAACTGATTGTTGCCAAAGAATTATTGCCAATTTTAGTTTGAAACGTTTGTTAAAAACTAGTGTTGGCAGTAACGGTATATCGAATTTCGAAATACCGATATCGCGGTCCAAATTTCAATACCGAAATACCGGTGTTTTCCCAAAAACTACCGGTATTAAAAAATAAATGTCAAGGGATTTATTAGTGTTGGTGAAAGTTGCTCTTGTAAATACATTGTATTTTATTAAATTATGTTCAAAATCTGACAGAATTCTCGAAGATTTTATTTTGAAATGGTACGAAACGTAGAGCCGTTCTAATATATTTGGGCTAATAACGTAACTGTGTTGCCGCCAAAATTAACATTTTCGGATTCCTAGCTTTATTCTACAAAATGGTCCAAATAAAATTTGTCCGAAATTTGATTGATAAGTTTATCAAAATTTCCTGCGGAAATGCGGATTCTGTTCGTAAAAGGAAGTTGTTTGTTGGGTACACCTCAATTGTTTACTATGTACTCGACTTTGTAGCTCTGGAAGAGGCGCTATGATCTCTATGAGCCCACAGGCGATTAAAATTATGACCATGTGATTTATTGTTCGTAGACGAAATTTTCGCTTTAGAGACAGTTTATATTTTCTAGAGGAATAGTGATGGGTTTTACCCAAACTACATTTTAAAAAATTCTTTAGGGTTTTTACCAACTATATTTTACCATAGAGAAATACACAAATTTGCTTTTCTCTAAAAATGCGACTCCATAAATTAAGGCCAGGGGAATTAAGGCGTAATAACCCCTTGTGGGAGCTAGGGCTCGTAAAATGTCCAAGTCCCCTGGTACTCGGATTACCAGAAAAAAATTAGGGAAAATATGTTTTAACAGTTGTTTATTGAAACAATTTAAATTTTTTTGCCTTCGGCAGTTCTTGTAGCGCAAGGCATAAGCGGTTTAACTAAAAATGAGATTTCCTTTAATATTTCTAGATAATTGCCGTTGAATTTTCTCGGCGACTAATTCATCGGGTTCAACAGTAACAACACAATATTTCAATTTTAGAAATCGGTTGATTGTCAAATAGGTGTATTCCACCGTGTCTTCCAATCTAAAGTGTGAATAAAATCTAAATGTCAAAAAAAAATGTTTTGGCATCTGTCTTTAAGAATTTTAGTCATGTTTACACAGTAGTATGAAAATGGGCGTTAAAATAGAAATACATATCGCCCATTACATGATTTATTTGTTGTTAATAATCGACCGATATCGTGCACAAATTCCAAGAAACTGAGTCGGTAGCAGATATGAAATCATCAGTGCATGTTTGTACGTTCAGCCAAAAACATTACTGCCGTACCCCGGTGCCTCATGTCACAAAGCCAGCCAATGCAACAATGCTTTTATTGTACGAGAAGTTCCCGGGAAGATCATGCGATTTGACACTCTTGAGCTTGTTTCTTGGCGGTTATCTCAAAGTTAGCTCTACGCCAATAAACCAGCAACAATTGAAGAGCTGAAAGACGATATAATACGGCATATTGGTAGAATAGAGGTGCAATTATGCCAGAATGTCATCTAAATTTGTACAAATGGATTGACATGTGCCGCAGATCGTTGAATGATTGTTCCTAAATATTAATATACTTCTACGTGCTAATTTGTAAAACACATTCAAAATAGTCTTAGGACCGGTTGCATATTAAAAATTACATGAATTTATTAATTAAAATTCAAGTTAAAAAATATGAATTAATTCCGCCGCGAAATTAGTTCATTTTTTTACTTTGAATTCTTTTCGCAATAAAAAACAGTGAAAAAACTCTTATTTGATAAATTTATTTGTACTAGTTTGGCATTAATACGATAAATTTATTTTAATCTTTTGTAATCAAACAAGTTAGTCTTTTATTACTTTTTCATGAAGGTGTAAGTAATGATGTTTAACATTTCAAGTTCATTTGAAGACGTTAAATTCATTTCAATGAAGTTTTTAGTACTTTTTATGAAGGTTTGTGTGACGTTCAAGTTAATTTCAAGACTAATCATTGAGATTTAGAAAACCTTGAAAATCTAGAAAAATTGAGCACTAAGCAAACTGCGGCCATCGTTAATCTGTTAATATCCAATAATATCAAAGCCATCGAAATCATCTAACAAAATGTAAGCTCGAATAAACTCAAATTCTTCTAAATTCTACTAAATTCGGTTGAATTATGATTAAAAAAATTTCAAATATGAGCAAAGGACTTGATTTAAATTAAATCGTTTTAACCTCAGTCTGAGCTTACTCCAGATGATTCCACCATGGTGGTTTGAACAATACAAAAATCAAGCTTTGTTCCACATTATTTTGGCTATAGGTTGCTCTCAAAATCATCAATTCAAGTGTCTTCCATTCAGAAAGCTATATTTTGATTTTTTTTTTTGCTTCTGGATTAATCACTGTCGCGAGATCATCAAAAGAAAAGTTTAATCCGTTTCTGCATTGGTACTAAAGGGAAATCAAGCCCCATTTATCATGTTTCTCCGGTTTGATCCTATAAAGATTCAAATTTCTTTGCATCCAAGCATACATACATTGAGTTGGCTTTGACCTTCGAGTCAGTCGGCTGTGTTAAATAAAAAATTGTGCGGAGGGAGTGACTTTGAAGTGTAGTGACGTGTTGCATTAGACTCCTTCCAGTATCACTTTCCTCGCTTTGGTTCTAGTCTAATTCAAGTGGAAAAATAAAAAAAGCAAAAAAGTAAAAAGATATTATTGGTTTTGGCCTTCGGGTTCTGGACCTTGCAAAGAACAATCTTCAGTGTATGACTAATACTTTCATATTAATGGCAATCAAAAGCAAAAAAAAAAAAAGGGGAACAAAGAAATTACATGGCCCAAGAGGGCCAGGGGTGAAAAAACACCAGGGGCTTGAAGGGGATGGAGACAAGTCGGGCAGGCTTTGTAAATAAGCGGATGATCTTGGATCTTGATGAGGGACCGGTGAGAGGCGCGCCCCAACGGAACGGTGCCGACAACAATGCGAAATGAGATAGCGAAATAGATCTGTAAACTGTTCCAGAAACGTTGCGAATGAAGCAAGACTGGGTAATTCAGGTAAGCGACATTTTTTTCAATTTTTCTTTCTTATTTTTCACTAAATTATTTGAACTACGAAGACCGACTGCATATTACATATTGCGTGGTCCAGAGCAAGAATGGGTGTGCTCGCTCAAATCCCTAGTTCAGATGCAGCTGGGGGTTTTAACGTTGATTTGGCCAAAAGGAAAAAACGATCTGATTTTCGATCTGATGATTTAAGTCCCTGTCGAGGAAATTTTACTGCAATCATTACTTTGATGCTTGGAAGCGAGTTTCTCCTGTGCGGACAACTGATTGGTTGCGCAAATGGTGTCATTTCATCTGGGAGCTGTGCGATCAATCATGGTAAATGGTACCCCGCCGGCCAATGACTAATATCAATATTGTGTCAAACTTTTCCGCACTAGGAATCGAAACAATAACTAAAACAAAAAAGGCAACAACAAATGTCAAATAACATTCAATAGAAGGGGTGACCAAGAATTTTTTTAAAAGAAATGTTAATTTTAGTGCTAAATCAAAACTCTACTCAATGTTTTGATTCAAAGTAGAGTGAAAATCCGCAAAGCCGGAAACTGACGGTACCGCAAAATTTTTCGGCTCTCAGGATTTTAAAGAAAATTTTGACATTTAACTTTTTTTTTTTTTTTTTGGTGGTCAGGTGTGAAGTTGCTCGGGCGATTCAAGTTGGCATTTGCGGCCAGCTCCGTAACTTGCAACTTCCACAAATGCTCGTATTACCTCCACGTGGTGACCGCTGGTAACTAGATTGCTGATTCTTTGGCTTCTAGGCTAAAACACGGCGCAAAAGGAGTCAACCTTAAACAAATCGCTGAACAGACTGGGGGCCCAGCTTTAAAACTAGCTCAGTCGCTAACGGTGGATCCGGATACTTGGCGACCTCCGGATTAAGTAGCCTTATCTGTGTACTGCGGATCTCTGTACAGATGGACATTTCTTTTTCCGCTACTCGTGGGACCAATCATGAATCCAAACAAAACACACAACAACAAAAAGAGTTCAGTTCTCTAAAATATCCGGAAAATGTTGACAACGACACTCGGGTCTTTAGGCCTGCCTCTAAGTTTACAAATAAACGATGGGACATAAGCTTAAGCGAGGCTGGTCCCACCACTCGGGTCACCAAATCTGAGTATACAAATAGAAAGCGGAACCAAAGCACGAATGAAGCTGGTTCCTCAAAACCAACCTATAATACTAGGAGGAAGGCTTGGAGGGCCCTGGTTAAGATCAATAACATCTCGCCAGAAGACACTTGCATCAGAAGGATTTTCAGCTGGCTCACAGCTTAAAACAAACAGATCTCAGGAGGAAAGTCCTAGGATCGCAAAGCGAACAAAACTCCATGCTACCGCTATGAGACCTTTTAACGAGGTCCTTAAGGATCAGCTGGTTGTGGCAGTTATTGACAAATCCCAAGAGGATGGCAGTATCACGCCCGCAAATTGGAGGAAGGTGGAAGGGTCCTTAGCCACCACCTACCTGAAATTCCTGTCTGAAAATCCAGGGCCTGCTCCGACTTGTCGGGATGCGGGCTGGCACAGGAATCAGGTGAAACTGACTGCCTGTGCAGATCAGAGGTCCCTGCTGCTTTATAAGAAGGCAGTGGGGGGACTTGGCGAGGTATGGCCCGGAGCCAGCCTTGCTGTGATTGATAGGGAGGAGATCCCCTGCAGACCTACTAGAGCTAGGGTGTACATCCCTTCGGAGCCTAGTGATCCGAAGGTGATACTCCAGTTGTTGCAGGTTGGCAACCAAGATTTGCCAACGCACAATTGGAAAGTTGCCAAGCTCGAGGAGACAAAGGCTGACTATAGGTCAGCTGTTATTATCTTAAACAGGGAGTCACTGACTGCACTGGAAAAAACTAACGGTTTAATCAACTGTGGTTGCAGAGCAGTCACACTCAAGGTGTACAAGAAGGACGCGGACAAGCCGGAGGCTCCGAAGTCATCTTCAGAAACTACCGCGGTGCTTAAGGCAGGCATCAGCTGCTCTAATTTTAAAAATTGGGTCAAGACTCCCTATTATAGATTAATGCATGCGAAAAAAGAAGGTAAGGTTCGGTCGTGCATTCTCATTAAAAATAACATAAGCTGTTTTCTGTTATCACATTTCAGTAACGGAGATGTAGCAGTGGCCAGCATTGAGGTCGATAAACGAAACCTCTGGCTAGTATCAGCTTACCTGGCTTAAGATGAAGTGGATACTCCATCAATCATTCCAGGTGAGCTATTCTTGGAGGCTCAGAAGCGCAAGGTTGGAGTCATCCTTGGGAGTGATGCAAATGCTCATCACACAATCTGGGGAAGTACGGGCACAAATGAACGAGGTGAGTTACTCTTTGATTACATTTAAAGTACTAACCTTCATATATGTAACATAGACAATAAGCCAACCTTCATAACTAGTAATAGACAGGAAGTATTGGATATTACTCTTGTCTCAAGCTTTCTGGCGATTAGTTTATTAAACTGGAGAGTGTCGGAAGACCACTTCTTTCTGATCATTGTTACCTTCAATTTGAAATGGGCTTGACTTCTCCAAAAAGTCCAATCTACAGAAACAGGAGGAAAACCAACTGGGATACCTTTAGAACTATTCTGGGTAATTCACTACCAGTTCCGGTGCCAAAACCTCCAAAAACTGCGCAAGTGCTCGATGGCTTGGTGGACGAGTTGTCCAGCGCTTTTAATGAAGCGACACTGGGCTCTAGTCTAATTAGCAGGCCTAGGGGTAAATCTCGGCCACCCTGGTGGTCCAAGGAGATCCAACAAACACGTCGAAAATGCAAAAGACTCTTCAAAAGAGCACGAAAAACAAAAGCTGCTGTAGACTGGGACTCGTATAAGGAAGTCCTCAAAATTTACAAATATCAACTGAGAAGTGCCAAGAACAGCTCTTGAAGACTATACTGTAGCAAAATTCAGGTGTCTTCGGAGATGTCTAGGCTACGCAAAGTACTAGCAACTGGTCCTTCCATCCCAAATTATTTTCAACGGCCGGATGGGATATGGACCACTAATAGTGCGGAATCGCTGGAACTTCTGATGGAGACTCATTTTCCTGGTTGTTCCGAATCTGTACCTAGCGCATCAGTAGGTAAAAGGGCAAGTAGCCTCATACTCCAAATTATTAGCAGAAAAAGATCATGTGGGCGATAAACAGTTTTAAATCATATAAGTCGCCTGAACTCGATCTAAAAATTTCCTGGTTAGAGGTAATTTTCAAAGGTAGCCTAGAATTATGTCACATTTCTAGTAAATGGACAGAAGTGAAGGTTGTTTTCATACCTAAAGCGGGAAAACGCTCACACTGCAATCCCAAAGACCTTAGACCGATCACCTTGTCTTCCTTCCTTTTTAAAACACTGGAAAGACAAATAGAAGCTCATATTAGAGGCACGATTGTGTCGGAAAAGCTGTCTAAATCTCAACATGCCTATTGCAAGGGGAGATCTGTAGAGACTGCTCTTCATTCTCTTGTATATTTCATTGAAAAATCTTTCGAATATAGAGACTACGCTTCAGGGGCTACAACTCGGGCACTTTCAGATCTGGGAGTGGATGAATCACTCAAGGACTGGATAGATCAAATGCTAAGAGGCAGGATCTTAAATGCTAGTTTTGGGGAATCCTCCGTCAGAAGATTTGCAAGCAGAGGTACGCCACAGGGTGGCGTACTGTCCCCCCTAAATCCGTGGTAAATATGCACTCTTCCATTATGGGCCAATGGCTGTGGATTGAATGTGAACCCACACAAAACCGAATTGGTTCTCTTCTCTAGGAAATATAAACTTCCTCATATCGCTCCTCCCACTTTAAATAGCATCAGTTTGACTTTTACAGTTGAAGCGAAGTTTCTGGGTCTCGTTTTGGATAACAAATTAAATTGGAAACCTAACATTCTGGAAAGGGTAAAGAAAGCTACGGTAGAGCTATACTCTTGCAAAAATGCCATTGGGAAAGGATGGGCTGGATGGGCTGGAGCCCCGCATCGTACATTGGCTTTATACCGCAGTAGTCAGACCCATACTCTTGTATGGGATAATAGTCTGGTGGCCTGCTCTGGATAAAACTGTCAACCAAAAGCTGTTGACAAAAGTTCAAAGAACAATCAATCTCTCTGTGAATCAGTGGTGCACTGAGGAGCACTTCCACTCAGCCACTAGAGACTCTGCTATTTTTGACTCCTCTAGATATCTTGGGGAAACAGTTGGCAGCTTGTACTGCCATACGGCTGAAATCCATCTTAATGTGGATTTGCAACAAGACCACCGACTATACTGTCCCGTCACTATATTTTGAGACAAAGTTCCGGACTAGGATCTCATCCAGGGAGGACTGGATGATGGGTGCAGTTTTGGAACCAGAAGTTATAAACTTCTTTACTGATGGTTCAAAACCGGCGAGGAGCTTCTGTCAAATTTCTCCTTCCGTCTCTCCGACTACTGTAGCATTTTTCAAGCTGAAGTAACTGCCATAAAGGAAGTCGTAGACTGGTTGAGGTATAATGTAATATCGGTTTGTGATATTCGCATATATACGGACAGTCAGGCTGCCATTAAAGCGCTTCAATCACACCTCCTCACGTCGAAAGTAGTCCAGAACTATCTCCCATCTCTTAACGAGATGGCAGATCAGTTCAACATCCACATTTTATGGGTGCCAGGACATTTCATAAGTTATAAACGCCGATGAACTGGCTCAACGTGATACAACGGACCACTTGTCAGAAAGCAGAAAGGATATTGAAATGCCTCTTGCGGTATGCAAACTGCTGCTTGAGGAAGAAGCTAGCAAGCTGACGAATGACAGATGATCAAGTATCACTTCTTGCTTAATAACTCGGCAGGTCTGGCCAAAGTTGGACTTGGCGAGATCCAAACAGCTGATCTCACTTCAGCGAAGTCTGATCAGCGTGGTTGTCGGAGTGATTATGCAGCACTGTCTCATAGACTTGGTGTCTTCTCACAAGACTACTGTCGTAGTTGCGAGGACGAAGAGGAGGAAGAGACAGTACTTTATCTTCTTTGCTCCTGCCCTCGTCTGGCATGAAACAGACTAAAGTTTCTAGGGGCACCCCTCTTCAAGGACCTGACGGACCTCTGTAGGATGGACGTCAGGAGTATCCAGCGCTTTGTTAACAGCTCAAAATGGTTCCAATGAGCTGGAGGAAACAATTATTCGTGGTATGGCTACGGACCATTTTTGTGTCTATACCTGGTCCTAGTGGACCGCCACCGAAACCTAACCTAACCTAACCTAACCTTGTTTATTTTTCAAGTAAATTAAACTTACTTATATGGTTTCAGGTTCTAGAAGATTTTAAATGTGAATTTTAGAATTTGTTTTAAATTAATTAAATGTATTAAATTTTTTGTGTTGGTTTTTAATTAGGAGCGGATTCGATGCATTGGGATTTTCAGAGTGGAGAAATCGGGAGCGGCTTTAATTTGTTTATTATTCATTTTTATTATTTAATTTTATTTTAACAACTAAACCAAGAGGTCAGGGTTTCAATAATTTTTAGTTTATTTTTCAAAGTATTACTTAGATAGGGGAGGGTGGGGGCCAGTAGCAGGGACAGTAGAGACCAACGATTTCAACAACAACGCCAAGCAACACTATCTACAGTTAATACAAATTTGGGTGACCGCATGGAAACATGATGATGGAACGAAACCTCGCCCCCCCTCACAACCGCCGATGGAAAATATAGTGGAGGGAATAATCTTACAGGTTGGAGCAGTAGATGAACTTTAAATTGTTATTGTCAACAAATTTACTAACTATCAACTACTTAGGTGTCTGGAACCGGGTTGAGTCTTCTTTGTTACTAACATTCCTTTCCCATCCCCTCGATCTTGTTATATGTAAAAAAGGTGTACGACGGCGGCCTGGCCAGGGGCGGATATTACAACTATTAGACTTATGTGGTTAATCGATGTGGCGCCTTTCTTTGCGGGGTGGAATATTGCTATGTTTGGTTTCATGAAGAATGGTGTCGTGTTGTGATAACATGGGTAGTGGTGTGGTATTCGCATTTATAATACGGGAGACTTGCTTAATGCTTGATCGTACATCGCAATCAATCAATCAATCAATTTTTCAAAGTAATTACTTAGTGATAATAATTGATTAATTCTGAGGTTGACTTTCAGAAATAGTCGGTGAAACCCAACGCAGATTTCCAGAAATTTAAGCTCCAGCTGATCGGTAGTTTTAGAAATTATGTTGTTTTGATTTTATCCTCTTTTATACGAACTTCAGTTCGGAATTTATACTTCAGAAACTAATTAGTGTCTTATCATTTCAATTTTGGTTACTGGTAACATTGATTTGCAATTCATTACAGAAAAGAGTTCATCACAGATCAAACTACTAAAATCTTAGTGGCAGGTTCGCGGAAATGCTCCATTTTTATAGTAGTTAGCTTGTTGTTATATATTGTTATATTATATTATATTTCTTATTCTATCAATAAAAAAAAGGCCAGAGGAAGTAAGGTGGTGAGAAACATATAAGAGGTAATTGATAACTAATTATTATTTACTTTAGGGATGCCAAGGATTGAAAGCAGTTTTTAGAAAAAATGTAACTACTAACAATTTATCGTCAAGGTGTTTGTAACCGGGTCGATCTCAACCTTATACTAACAATCCTATCCAATCCTTCCAAGTAAATGTAAAAAAGGGTGTACGGTGGGCCCGGCATTACAAATTCTGAGAATTACCGGGAGATCTTACTAAATGCTTGGTCGTACATTGAAATGAAACCACAATATACAACCGAAATTTAGAAAATTTTGAAGTACATAATTTTATTTACAAGCTTCAGGTCCTACATAATTTTAAATCAAACACCCTACAACCTACATTTGTCAGTTGATCACTAATTTTTCATAATAAAATCCGACATTTCTCAATCAAATATCGCAAACATTCAACAAAATTACAATTTAATGACCATCGTGATTCTTCTCTGAAAGTTCAGCTAAACAAATTGTAAGTGTAACGGAAATAATTAACATAATTTTCAAAATATTGTCGCAGATGATAAACCTTGTGACCTGTCTCATTCATAATTATGGTTACAATTTATGAATGTAAAACAACGGATTTTTGATTTGTGAACCAAGTGCAAAATCGAAGCAAAGATCGATTTTATATTAAATCGATTTGTACTTACTTAGACGATTTTTTCCTAATAAGAAATAAATATCGATTTCGAAAATATCCCTGCAATTTAACCGATTAATGATGTACCGAAAAACTGTTTCCCTACGCTTTGTGACCACGCAACTTCTACAATGTATTCAACGTAACACACAATTATTACGTATATTACTCCATATCCAATCAATTTCTAACAACTTTAATTGCATTCATATAATTTATATAAACAATCAATATTTTGTTAGGTAATCGGAATAGATGTTATTTTGTATATATTATTTTAAAATAGAAACGAAAATAGATCGAAATGGCAAAATTTATTAAATCGATAAAGTGATTCAATTAGAATAATATTAGATAGATTCTGTATATAGGGTGAACGCATCTTCTTGACTACCATATTTTTTCATTTTCGGGGTGGGTGTACAATTATCGCGAAATGTCAAAATATTTTTGCACAGTATAATAATATAATTCACCAATCAAACAGATAAGTTTTGCTCGACCAATTTGAAACAATAAACACTTCAAATTTTTTTTTTTGAATGTAGGATAAATATAATAAAATTACGAAAGGTCAGGATGCGAATTTCAGTCCAAAAATGTGCCATGTGCGAGTGCGAACCGGAAAGTAATAGTATTCGTAAAATATACGTGTATGCGAGCAAAAACATTTATCATATGCAAAGAAAAGCAATACGAAATAGATGTAGTCTTACTTTGAGAATTTTACAACAATAATGCCGCATATTTTCATTCCGGAATGAATAGTTTCAAAGCAAGTTTTTCTAGGTATAGAACTATTCTAGTAATAATTTTACAATAAATTTTTGTTGTTTTTTTATTTAATTTTTAATGTCAATTGGTAAAAGTAAAATGAAAATTTTCGGTTTTTATTTTGAGCATAATTTGCATTTTTTGCTATAAAAACAGATATTTGCAAAAACCAAGGTAAAAAATGTGATTGCCGTGAGCCAATCTCTCAAGTCCCGCAGCTAAGCGCCAGCTTTGTCGCTTTTGATGAATAAAAATTACTTTAACTAATATTGGATATCAAGACACAGGTAATCTGTGCGATCAACACACATGTAACCTGTGGATCAGCGTGAATTTTATTATAATTTAATATTCCTAAATAGTTGCAAATATTTTTCTTTCTTATTTCGAATAGAAGAGTACCGAATATTTATTTATCAATTTATATTATTTGTAGATTGTAGTTTAGACATTAGAGCAGATAACGCTACGTTAGTGTTCGGATTGCGTGAATGTATATTTGGTTAACGCAAGTCTAGTTGCAGGTATTACTTTTCTAAATTTTCAAAAATTTACAACAGTACGATTGGCTGGAACTCACAGAGGTCCCGCACTCAATGTTGCAATGGCCACATGGCGCAAGCAAGTGATTCAAATCTAATAGACATAAGCGTACTGCATCCTTAGCTAGCAAACTGAATGAATTTGGACTAAGGCACGGGTGATAGACTAACGACCCATCAAGTTTAGAAAGTCTGGCGAGAACTATAAAACCCCCGAAGGATAAACCATTGAGAAAGAAAATGTGGTCAAATGCGGGTGTCGCTCTAGCAATAACTATGTAGATTTCCGGTAAAATCGAGCTGTAAGAATTGCGAATTTTTCTGTGCCGCACAATTGATCATTCAACACGCCGCAACCTACCGCAAATGGAATGCGATAGAACTAGCAGTATCCAGAAGTAAAGACTGCAATTGGGATTGCAACAGAATAGTCCTACAACCAATAAACTGTAGAATATTAGGTTAAGCTGTAATAAATAAAATAATTTAATTTAAAAATTTATATTAAATTCAATAAACACCAAACAATTACCATTGTGAAGAATTTTCGATAATTTACAAATAAAAAAACAAAAATCATAACCCACCATAAAAAAAGCATGTGCGACTTGTGAAATTTGGGAATGTAAGCAGCAAAAAATTTGAACCGATTTCGCCCGATTCAGTTATTTTTGATACTTGCGATGACAAAAATGCACTAACACAAGTAAAATATTTGACACAACACAATCGCAAAAAGTATATTATACACCGTGTACGTATATGAAACGCACATCGCACATAGCACATTTTTTGGACTGAAATACATGTCCAGGTAACCTTCATTGTTCATTTTAATTAAAGTACTCTTATCTGCCATATAAACCATGCGACATACGAATTAATTTTACGATTATAGTTCATTCAATTCAATCATGGATGTAAAAGTAAAAAAATAAAATTAGCATATTTACGTTAATGTACGGTAAATAATTAAGGCTTGTTAATCATTTTTTTAAGCTACTGTTTTTATATAAATAGAAAGATGATAGTAAATCACTTAATAATCGACCAATTTGTAAATCGATAGAAACAGTACAATAGAGAACCATATTTCAAATAATTTCAGCAAATCACGTTTACGATTTTTTTTTTTTTTTTGTACGTATTTGCCGTGAAGTAGTATTATATAATAGCCTCGAGTGGCGGCATTATCTAATCACATGACTAAGTATCATGAGAAAATTCCACATTTTCTATGTAAAGCGCAGGCACCTTGTATACAACCAGTATTTCACAGAAAAAAAACTTTGTTTATAAATTGGAAGGTCGAATTAATTATTTTTTTAAGATTTAATTGAATATTATGTATATTGAGAAAATTGAACAACAAAAATATCGCCTCCAATAATTTATATGGAATTGAGATACATTTTTATTTTTAAGATTCTAACTCTACCCATAGTAACATTTAGACATACATATAATATTTATATGTATACCTCAACGACATCAACAACAAAAAAATATAAAAATCCGGTAATAATTTTATAAGAACATTAAGCAAATAGGCGACATGTCGGCAAGAAATTTTTGGTAACAGACATTAGACTCTGAAATTTATCTCACCAATAAAATGGATACACGCATGTAATTTTAACAAAACATAATTAGGTTAGGTTTTAATTTTCATTATGGTACTCATACGGCCGGAAGTTTACACCGGATACGTAATAATTATCCAATTTACAAAGAGAAAACATACAAAGTATTGTGGAGTTTGGAAATAAATATAATCCACGCGCACCAATAAAATTGTTGTCATCCTTAAAATGATATCACTTTTAAGATCTTAAATTTGCATAAACAAAAAAATTGATAAAATTAATATTCAATTTAAATAATAAGTAAGTTATGTAACGGTATAATAAAAATGTTTGGGTAAATACGCGCAGCCTCGAACTTTTCTTTAGCACACATCAATTATGTGGTGTGGAGTCACCCAAATTTTTTTTTTTTTTTTGGTGAAAGTGGAGTTGTGCAAAAATCCAAGAAATTGTTTTTTTTTTTTGTTATATGATCCTTAAATTAACGATAATCTCAATTTTTATAGACAGTTTTATGAACATGGATTTATTTTTAAACCAATTTTAATTGGGACAGGTCAGGGAATTAAAATTAAAGCAGCTAAATGTATTTTTTTTTTTTTTTTTCAAATTATTTAATACATATTCATATGTGTTGCGCGCTAACGAATACATCACACATAAAGTAAGAGTTGTTCGACCAAAGTTTAAAATCGATCGTGACAAAAAGATAATTTTGAAATTAACACTCTAATGGTAATTAGTCAAAATTGCTTTAAATTCAAATACTATAGATTCCATAGATGTGCTAACTGGGGAATCAAACTTTTCGGAAACCTTTTCCAATTTTTTTTTTTAAATCTTTTTTCTATACAGGGTGGGCATTTTTTTTACTAGGTACCTGTTGTTTCGCCGTTTTCTCAAAAACTGTTAATCGTATAGTAAATAGTTGTGTAACACCTTAACTACTTAAATTTTGTAAGTTCCGTCTGTGTTTATAAATTCTTGTTTTATAAATTGTATAAATTTTTTTAATCCCCCAAATTCTACGAATTTTGCTTACACTAAAAATTAGTTTTATAAATTGTAAAACCTTTTAAACTCTCCAAATTCCACAAATTTTAGCAGTACTAAAAATTTCATAAATTCTATAAATCCTTTAAATTCTATAAATTTTAAATTTACGAAGCCTAAGTTGATCGAATATAATGTTTTGTCACCCAGTTGTACAAAGACTGAGAGCAGAATGAAACAGCAAAAATACATACTACAAGTAAAAGTGAGAAAAAACATATTTTACTTCGGTTTTAATTTTACATTAAGCGCACCAATTTGGGAATAGCGTAACTACATGCATTTTGTCAAATTGCATTCCTGTTAAAGATTTCGTTTATTGTATTGTTTTCATTCATCACAGATGCTTTGTATTGTATTTAGACATAAAGGTTAATAACTTTGTTTTTAAATTCCATTTAAATTTTAACTTCCTTAATAATTTTGTGACATTACATTTAAATTGTAAATACCCTTATATTTTTGATTTTATATTGAAATATTAGTAGTATATTGAATTTGTTAGAGGTGAGTTATTTTATTTTTTTGCAATGGTGGTGTTAATCAATTAAATAATATTACAATAAAATTTTTGTTTCAGATGCCTGGAAAACACCAATCAACTCGTTTGAAAATTTCCAACAAAAAACCAAACACGAAATTCGAAAAGCCCACAACAGGCATCATAATTTAAAAAAATCTCATTAATATTTTTAACAAATATTTATTATCAAAATAAAATAAAATAAAGAAATTGAATTAAATAATTATTATTTGTATAGAAAATAAAATAATTTATCATAACATAAAATTCAAAAATTCTTTTTATTCATTATTAGTGCCATCTACAATGAAACATCTAAACAATATTAAATGAATAAATGAAGACCTATCGGGGAATAGCAAAGAAATTATAGTAGCTTACACGTACGTTGTATGTGTATCGTTTAAACCAGAATAAAAGTCCGATTAAAATGGCATTAGGGCCCGTAATTTTAAACGGGGATAGTGTTAAATCGGCGAATTTATCCCTCCTTTCGCATTTCTAAATGAAGATAAATCCACTGAATCAAACCTGGATTAAAATTGTATCCTCGGATTTATACCTCGATATCGATGGCTAAAACAGTGGATACGGCTATTTTCGAAAATTCGGAAATATAAAACGTCATTTACGATCTGTCAAATCACATATACAAAACTAAATATTTGTAGATAATGAATCACAAATTTAAATTTAAATTAATTTTTGAAAATTTAAGTTAAAAACGGAAAATATATTTAATGAATCTCCATCTTCGTCATCAGAGTTTGCGGTGAATCAGATTACGGTATAATATTGTCGATGCGATCTAAACGTCCTAAAGTATTTCACGATAGAATAGACGTGGAGTTTCACAATAAGGAAGAGTCTCGGCGCCGATTCTGGTATTCTAAAGAAGGGTTTCATTATTTGACCAACACCCTCCGAGAAGATCTGGAACCTTTGTACGCATATTATCGCTTATAATACCGCATATTACGTCCACAACTCGCTTTCCATTTTATTTATTTCTTGTACATGTATACCACTAATCACGATATTGACTGAAGACTAATACTCAGTGCTGCCGTTCTGAAGACTTTAAGCGGAGTACGTTTCAAATTTTATATTAAAAAAAAATCTCCACAACTGTAGCGTAACTATGGCTTCCCAAGCTAAAGCTTTAGTATTAAATTTGTAAAATGGTTCTTATAACATAAATTAAAGAAACTCTTATAATTTGGGAGATAGCTGGCTTATGGCTTGCATCATTTTCTCGATAATTTTTTCACTTCAGTTTAATTTTTTGCTGTTTGTTGGCAGTCATCTTCAAATCCACAGTATGTTCCTACCTAAATCCGAACTAGGGCCCAGATACACTAAAAAATGTCACAAATTGGAACTAAAGCTTAGGTTATTATTACTTTACTTTCAGATCTTCTGAATTTTATTCAAATGCAGTGTGGTGTGGTTAAGCCAAATTTAAATCATGTAATACGCCTGAATTCAATATTCTCAAATTATTTCTTTGCCTGTAATATTCAGCAACATTTTTATAATCTCGAGGTTTTGACCTAAACTTTGACCCAAAGAAACGATTTGAGAATTTTGATTTTCAGGCGTATTGAATGAGTAAAATACGCTATATTATACTGCATAAATCCACACTTCCATTCAAGTTTCTAATTTGGAAAGGTTAAGTGACTGGACTGCAGAAATTTTCTTAAAGTATTATTTTTATATTCAAGAAGTCCTAATCTACTAAGGAAGGATTTGAGAATATTGTAAATACAGACTTCCATACATCGTTTTTGTCCGGCAAGACTAAGTGATTGCATAATTTGTTTTGTAGCATAATTTTTATGTTCAGGAGGTTCTAATCTAAATATTTAACCAAACCAGATAAACGGTTTTAGTTAAAATCATGACTTTTCTGCCATGTTTGAGTTTATTTGGTGCCTTCTGCAGAGTGCCCTGATGTTTTTATACTGTTGATGTACATAAGATGTAAGTTTTACCAACAAATCTCCCGATTCTTAAAAAAAACCTTTGTGTTTGAATTGACATTATCTGCTAAAATCAGTCAGTGAGACACATTACTGCAAGAAATACATTTTAGAGTTTTTTCGCCTGATTAAGCGAAAGTAGTATAAATACTCCAACCGTACTCACTTCGGCATCACTGCTAATACCCAAAACAGACTCAAACTAGCTGTAGTTATTATTTTTAGTGTATGTGTCTACAACACGATTTAAATACTTTAGGATTACTGTGTTTCATAATATGATTATCGTAATCTATAGTTTGAAACTCGATGAATATGAAACAATTTTCATTTTTGAGCAAACTTTAAAAAAGAATTTGAAACCGCGATCTGAGATTATTGCCATAATGTTTTTGTCTGTCAACGGTATAAAATATAAAAATATAGGGAGGAAAACAAACAAAAAAAAATGACAAATCTCATGTCCCAGCAAGCAGTTATTAATTCGAAAATTGATTTCGAAAATCGTCGGTTTTAGCTTCGTTCAAAATTAAGACACAAAAAATCCGCGGATCTATCCTCGTTTAAAATTACCAAAAGTAACCTCGGCTAAATCAGCGGATTTTCGAAAACTGTGGATTAATCCGTCGATTTATCCTTGTTTAAAAATACGAGCCTAGGTGCATCAATTTGAATTCAAAATTGAGCGCTCAAATTGATTGGTGTTTATGCGCTTATTGAGCGCTACATTGTACAACTGGGCATGTTCTTTCCGACTTCCTTCCCCGAACTTCCTAACAATGAAGCAGTTTTTTATGAACCAAAGAAACCCGAAAAGAAAACTTAATTTGTTTTTGTAGAAGTAGCAGGTTTAGTACCTTTTTTTGTTTGTACCTCACTTTGACATTTATTATTTCTACGAGTATGTGTTTCTAAATCTGAGAAAAAAACGTGATTTTTTAAAATTGCTCTAGAATAAATTCTATCGCCACAAAATTTTACTCGTGAATCAAAACAATTTGCTGTCACAGCAATAAATTTAACCTGAAGTGTCATGTCATGTTATTTTGCTAACTACAATTTATACAGTTTCTACACATGGTAGCATTTATAAAATTTATAGAATTTATGGAAATATAAGTAAAATTTGTGTTTGTAGAATTTATAGAATTGACCGAGTTGAAACAGTTTTATAGAACTCAATGAATCTACAAAATTGTAAATCATTTATAAAACTCATGAAATTTTTGAGATTTACAGAATTTAAAAAATTTATAGAATTTATAAAATTCATAAAAATTATAAACTTATTGGAATTTATAGAATTAATCGAATTTATGCGATTTATAGAATTTATAGGATTTATGGGATTTAAAAAATTTTAAAAATTTTACAAATTTATAGAAATCTTAGAATTTATGAAATTCATAGAATTTATAGAAATTATGGAATTTTTAGAATAAGTAACATTTGTGTTTATAGATTTTATGGAGTTGGCTGAGTTGAAACAATTTTTAGAACTAAGAATCTACAAAATTCTAAAGAATTTTTAAAACTCATGAAATTTGTAAGATTTACAGAATTTAAAAAATTCTAAAGAAATTATAAAATTCATAAAAATAATAAACTTATTGGAATTTATAGAATTGATCGAATTTACAGAATTTATAGGATTTACAGAATTTAAAAATTTATAAAATTTATAGAAGTCATATACAGGATTTATGAAATTTATAAAAATTATGGAATTTCTAGAATAAGTAAAATTTATGTTTGTAGATTTTATAGAACTGACAGAGTTGAAACGATTTAAAGAATTCATAGAATCTACAAAATTTTAAAGAATTTATAAAACTCATGAAATTTTTAGAATTTACAGAATTTAAAAAATTTATAGAATTTATAAAATTCATAAAATTTATAAACTTATTGGAATTTTCAGAATTGATCGAATTTATGCGATTTATAGAAATTATAGGATTTATGCGATTTAAAAAATTTTAAAAATTTATAGAAATCTTAGAATTTATGAAATTTATAGAATTTATAGAAATTATGGGATTTGTAGATTTTAAGAAGCTGGCTGAGTTGAAACAATTTTTAGAACTCAGAATCTACAAAATTCTAACGAATTTATAAAACTCATGAAATTTTTAAGATTAACAGAATTTAAAAAATTTATAGAATTTATAAAATTCATAAAAATTATAAACTTATTGGAATTTATAGAATTGATCGAATTTACAGAATTTATAGGATTTACAGAATTTATAAAATTTATAGAAGTCACACATAGGATTTATGAAATTTATAGAAATTATGGAATTTCTAAAATAAGAAAAATTTATGTTTGTACATTTTATAGAACTGACAGAGTTGAAACGATTTAAAGAATTCATAGAATCTACAAAATTTTAAAGAATTTATAAAACTCATGAAATTTTTAGAATTTATAGAATTTAAAAAATTTATAGAATTTAGAAAATTCATAAAATTTATAAACTTATTGGAATTTTCAGAATTTATCGAATTTACGCGATTTATAGAAATTATAGGATTTATGCGATTTAAAAAATTTCAAAAATTTTAAAAATTTATAGAAATCTTAGAATTTATGAAATTTATAGAATTTATAGAAATTATGGAATTTGTAGATTTTAAGAAGCTGGCTGAGTTGAAACAATTTTTGGAACTCAGAATCTACAAAATTCTAACGAATTTATAAAACCCATGAAATTTTTAAGATTTACAGAATTTAAAAAATTTATAGAATTTATAAAATTCATAAAAATTATAAACTTATTGGAATTTATAGAATTGATCGAATTTACAGAATTTATAGGATTTACAGAATTTATAAAATTTATAGAAGTCACACCTAGGATTTATGAAATTTATAGAAATTATGGAATTTCTAGAATAAGAAAAATTTATGTTTGTACATTTTATAGAACTGACAGAGTTGAAACGATTTAAAGAATTCATAGAATCTACAAAATTTTAAAGATATTATAAAATTCATGAAATTTCTAGAATTTACAGAATTTAAAAAATTTATAGAATTTATAAAATTCATAAAAATTATAAACTTATTGGAATTTATAGAATTGATCGAATTTATCCGATTTATAGAAATTATAGGATTTATGGGATTTAAAAAATTTCAAAAATTTTAATAATTTATACAAATCTTAGAATTTATGAAATTTATAGAATTTAAAGAAATTATGGAATTTGTAGATTTTAAGGAGCTGGCTGAGTTGAAACATTTTGTAAAACTCAGAATCTACAAAATTCTAAAGAATTTATAAAACTCATGAAATTTTTAAGATTTACAGAATTTAAAAAATTTATAGAATTTATAGAAGTCATACATAGGATTTATGAAATTTATAGAAATTATGGAATTTCTAGAATAAGTAAAATTTGTGTTTGTAGATTTTATAGAACTGACCGAGTTGAAATAATTTTTATTTATTTATTATTTATTTACCAACTTTTTTAAAAAAAAATCTGGTTACAATTTTAAAATATTCTACATTACATTACAAAAACAAAAAAAAAAACTTTTCCAAAAATTAGAAAGAAAATCTGACATCAAAACCTTAAATGCATCTCTTGACAAATTAAAATCAAAAATCGACCGCACTCTATTAAAAGCAACCGAGACATTATAAACAGGTTCATTCATAGCTAAATTACTCCTCGGTATTGGTAATTTAAGAACAAACTCCCCACTCGATCGTATCATGCGTGTTGGAACGTAAATAGAAAATAAATCGAGAATCTCATTACAATCAATTCTACAAACGAGGAGATCACGGACAAAAGTGGCACACGTCGCAGTCCTACGAATAGAGAGATGTTCCAATTTTAATAGTTTACATCGTCCTCTATAAGGAGAAAGAATATAATTGGGAAGATTACTGTCCCTATGTAATCTACGCAAGGCATATTTTAAGAACTGTCTTTGAACCCTTTCTATAAGATCAGAAGAATGCTGATAAAATGGGTCCCAAATAACTACGCCATAATCTAATTGCGAGCGCACCAACGTAATATACAAAATTCTAATCGCATAAGGATCCCAGAAGTCTTTGGAGAATCTTTTAACAAAACCTAACATGGAAAACGCCTTAGAAACAATGCCCTGTATATGAATTTGGAAGGATAAATTAGAAGCGAATGTGATACCCAAATCTTTGAGTGTTCACTTTCTCAATTCTATGGTCTTTGAGAAAAAATTCGTAGTCAAAGTTCAATAATAAATTTTGGTAAGTACACCAATTCGTAAAATTCGATAAATCCGACTGTAGCTCCTCTGCATCCCGAATATTCGAAATAGTTTTAAAAATTTTAATATCATCCGCTTATATAAGAATCTCAGAATACTTAATACAGTTAAACACATCATTAATAAAAGGAATGAATAAAAGGGGACCCAAATGGCTTCCCTGGGGAACCCCTGACGTAATATGAATCCGTCTAGACATGTAATTCCCTATCTTAACGATTTGAGTTCTGCCACCTAAGTACGACTTGATCCACCTAATAGGTAAACTATTACAATCCAAAGACTCCAATTTAAGAAATAGTAATTTGTGATCAATTTTGTCAAAGGCCTTGCTAAAATCTGAATAAACAACCGTTGAAATATAATTGGTCAGTAAAAACAAATTCGAGACAATAGATCTGCCGAGAAGGAATCCATGTTGCTTATAAGAAATAAACCTACGAGTATAAAAAAAATAAAATCTTTGACTAATTTTTCAAAAAGCTTCGGCAAAACGGATAAAATACTGATGGCTCGATAATTAGTAATATCACTTCTGGAACCTGACTTAAATATTGGTTTAATTAAAGACCATTTCCAAAAGTTCGGGAAGTATCCTTGTCGAAGGCTTTTGTTAAAAAGAACTGTGATTGGAAAAGCGACGTGCTGTCATTCTAAGAACCAAGGGAAGGATGGAATCGAACCCTGCACTTTGATTGATATCAAGCGAGAGTAGACCATTCAAAACAGTATCAAGCTCCAATTGCAAGGAACAATTTATATTAGTCACTGAACAATAGCTCCATATCGAATCTGTCGTTAACGGTTTCTTTACATAAACACTCTCAAAAAAGTCAGCGAACAAGTTACAATTATCTTTCAAATTATGACCCAAACGATCGTCCAAAAACATAGTAGACGGATATCCGTTAATTTTTTTTTTTAGAATCAACGAATCTCCAGAAGCTATCAGGTCTATCCTTTATGTTCGATTCGATCTCCAAAATGTAATTGTTGTAAAGATTCAAATACAGCGTACCTATCAGGAGTAGGGAAAAGTTTAAATCTCTTATGAGCCTTGTCTTTACGGTTTTTCAGATTAATAAGCTGTTTATTATACCACGGTTCCTTCAACTGACGTGTAGTTTTAAATTTAGGAATAAATTTCACCATTCCTATATTTAAAACATTATAAAATTCATCCAGTACTTCCTCTAAATGATCATTACCCTCAAATGCACTCCAATCATAATTATCAAGAAAAGCATTAAAGGAATCGTAGTCCCCAATTTTATAATTAAAATTTTCGACAAATAACTCATCCTTGACAATTTCACATACATCGAAAGACAGTGACACTTTTATTGGAAAGTAGTATATGCTCGACGCTCCAGCTAAATCGTCACACGTCTCGACAATAACTTCTTGATCCAACGGCAAAAATATCATGTCCAAAACGTTCCCACACTTGTTGTGTCCCATTGAAAGTAATCCGGTCATGAAATTATCATAATTCGAATTCAAGTTCAACGGAGTTAAAAAATCATCAACTCGAAGCCAATTAACATTTGGTAAATTGAAATCACACAATATACATAAACGATCCTCTGATTGCAAAATGGGTGCTATGCTAAGCTTGATAATATCAATGACTTTATCATACACCCCAAAATTAGCATCGCATGGAATATACATGCCACAAACGATTAGTGAAAACGCATGATCTGATTCTTACTGCGATCATATCCAAGTCGCAATCCGTCAATATTAAAGGTACAGATGAAAATTTATCCGCAACAGCAATTAGCACACCTCCACCTTTCTCATATGTGTCTTTAAGGAGATGTCTGTCTCGACGATGAACAATGTACGATGCCGGAAAATATTCTTCCGTCTTAAAATTAGATGTTAGCCAAGACTCCGCTATACAGACCACTTCATATTCATCCTCAAGTAAATATAAAAATAGATTCTTTGATTTAGAGCGAATACCGCTTACGTTATGATAATATGTAAATGTTTATTCTTTGAGTAGCTGAATTTACTTGATGTGGTGATGATAAGATAGTAGAATTTATAGTGGAATTTAACGGAGGTGCTGATCAAACCGGACACCAAACACGTTTTTTGATTTCCGCGGATGACTCATAAAAGGTCGTATCAGTATACCTGGAGACCACATGTCTGAATTATTTAATTTATTGTAATGTTCCCGAGTCAAACCAATTTTAAAAGAAACGAAAGTAAGTGCGTTATCCGCAGCACCAAGATCCTTAGCCAGCAGTGATTTACAATCCACCTGGGCCCGAATTCCGGATCAATGACAAATGAGAATGAGAAATGACTTTATGTTTTATTTCGCCTACTCTAAATAAAAATACAACCGACTAGTTGAAATAAAAAATCAAGTCATTTCTCATTATCATTTGTCATCGAACCGGAATTCGGGTACTGGTCAGCATTTCAGTCCAATATTTTCGAGCAAATATAAGGGAGGGATGGAACCTACTAACATACAGATACATTTTATCCTGTACAACAGCTGGATACAATGTATCCACAGGCTGCCCCGTCCCGATAATGCCCTGATTAGAAGAAGGTATCAACAATCTTGAAGAACTATTAGTGCGGTTTACATCATTCACATATGATGGATGTTCAGATGAATCCAATAAGCCGATTGCTTTATCCATTAATGCACCAATTAACTCTTTGTTTTTGGCCACTTCTTATTTCAATTTTTTTATTTCAACAGCATCCAACGCTCTATCCGCAATAGCATCAATTCTTTTAAATAGCTTTGTCAAATTGTTATCCGCGAACCACTGCTTGCAGCTGTTACAGTGGTAGGCAACGCACGCAAATTTTTTAATTGAGTTGATGGCCGCACGATCAATTCCATTATAATCATAATGGTATTGATTGCTACAAAAATTACAGCAAACTATATCCATAAAATTAGCGGCGAACGACTTCAAACAGCTGTTACACGTCGTTAGATAAAAAAAAAAAAAAAATATTCGCAACTAAAATGATTCGATTTTATGTAGTAGTGATCTACGAACTCAGAAATGCTAAAAAAATTTAAAGAATTTATAAAACTCATAAAATTTTTAGGATTTACAGAATTTAAAAAATTTATAGAATTTTTAAAGTTCAAAAATTTATAAACTTATGAATTTACAACTCTACAATTTACAGAATTTATAGGATTATCGAATTTAAAAATTTAAATTTTAATTTATAGAATTCATAAAATTTATAAACTTATTGGAATTTATAGAATTGATCGAATTTGTGGGATTTACAGAATTCATAGGATTTATGGAATTTAAAAAATTTTAAAAATTTATAAAAGTCTTAGAATTTATGAAATTTATAGAATTTATAGAAATTATACAATTTTTAGAATAAGTAACATTTGTGTTTGTACATTTTATAGAACTGACAGATTTGAAACAATTTTTAGAACTCAAAGAATCTACAAAATTTTAAAGAATTTATAAAGTTTATGAAATTTTTCAGATTTAGAGAATTTAAAAAAATTATAGAATTTATAAAATTCATAAAATTTATGAACTTATGAATTTACAACTATAGAATTTACAGAATTTATAGGATTGTCGAATTTAAAAACTTAAAAAATTTATAATAATAATGATAAGTAAACTTTATGTTTGTGGATTTTATAGAATTGACAGAGTTTAAATAATTCATGGAACTATAGATTCTATAAAATTTTAAAGAATTTAAAAAATTTATGAAATTTTTAGGATTAACAGAATTTTAAACATTTATAGAATTTATAAAATTCATAAAATTTATAAAATTTATAAACTTATAGGGATTTATAAAACTGATCGAATTTATGGGATTTATGGAATTTAAAAATTTATAAAATTTGTAGAAGTCTTAGAATTTATGAAATTTATAGAAATTATGGAATTTCTAGAATAAGTAAAATTTGTGTTTGTAGATTTTATAGAACTGACAGATTTGAAACAGTGTTTTAGAACTCAAAGAATCTACAAAATTTTAAAGAATTTATAAAACTCATGAAATTTTTAGAATTTACAGAATTTAAAAAAATTAGAGAATTTATAAAATTCATAAAATTTATAGAATTTATAGCATATTACATAAAATTTAATGAATTTTATGGCAAGAATTTACTGAATTTTTAAACTTTATAGAATTTACAGGATTTATAGAATTTAAAAAATTTGTAAAATTAATAGGAGTTATGGAAATTATGGAATTACTATTAAAATTTATAGAATTAAATAAATGCTTGTCGTTTCAAGAAACATAATCTGATTCCAATCAGATCAAACATCAAGAAATTCGGCTAGTGTAAACTTTGTTCTGATCCGGATCACTCACTATATGTCAATAAATGCGGCTTTAGGTTTCATAAACACCTTAACGCCTCGAGTCCGGTATATGTTTCGACAATTTTTAAAAGTTCTGCTGAATTAAAATAAAATTTTATTCGTCTTAAATAACACCTAAGCTGGCCTACAGGAAGTCTCATTATTTATTGTAAAACTGAGCATGTCACCAATCTCAACCAATGGTGCACCTTTTTGTCGTTTATTATAGTTTGTAAAATACAGAACTGGAAATTATTTGAGAATTTCTCTTTTGAAAATGTCAACCTCAAGTCAATCTTTCATAACAAATTTATCTGCGAGGAAGATGTTTCGCATAAAAGTAGGAAACAATGTAGGACGTTAGCGATAAGTTGAATAATATGTGATTCATCCATCATCATACATAGATTATGCGACAAAAGAGGATATTCTGAAATCAAGAAAATAGCGACTGGGAAATCCAATTGCTCCCAATTTGTACAGTAGTCACCTGTGCTGTATGTGCAAATTTACATATAAATATTGAGCACATCATTGAAACTTTAGAGCAAATGTCCGGAATGTTCGCCCTTCGCTAGTAAAATTTGGTTCATTTCTCCTTTATTCTTGCTCAAATGAACATTTTAGCTTTAGTTATAACTTTTTCCTTTGCCAAGTTTTCAGCTGTTGGATCTTTTAAATATTTTCGGAGATGCTTATTACACAACTCTTGGTGTTTAGAGAGACTAAAATATTTCCTTATCTTCGATAAGCGAACCACGATCTCGTATAATATTTGACTTAACAGATAGATATATGATATTAGAAGGAAACCTTCGGGGCAATCTATCGAACCCACATTACTTAATACTATTAACACGGAGGAAAACAGCATAGGATTTCAAGAAAGGGATTTACCTTGGGTGATGAACTACTGCGGAATTGGTCTGTTTTCTTTATAGAGGTGTAGAATCCAAAGATTGGTTTATTCCTCTTTTACATAGGCAATAAACGTAAGTATAGAATTGGACCGGACCTTCGCAGTTTACTTTTATTGTTCTACCTTACACAGTAGCCAAACCAAGTGTAAGCACCATTCATTACGAATCTTAATACCACCCTAAAGGATAAGCATGGAAGATAGTTTGGTTCCTGAAATCTTTTGTATCCCTCCCGGTTAAAAAGCAAAATTTGAATTCAACCGAGAAATAGGATTGTTTGTTCTTAAACCAGATTCAACATTGATGTTTTGATTTCCGTGATGACGGAAAGTACTAACCCACTCTTGGCGCCTATCACAACAAAGCGAACAAGGCTTAGGTCACTTATCAAAGAATGCTTAGCTAAACGTTGGGTATAAAGCTACAAATGATACTTTAGCTTTACGTGACCATCATAATACTAATAATCTCATATGCGGTGTTTATGTGTTAGAAATTAGAAAAATATTTAGTCAATGACCAGGAATTATCACTCTATACCTAGTTGAATTCAAGGCCTATTTGAAAGGTAAAACAAGACAGTCGCGGCCTCAAGCTTCGCGAATAATCGAGTTTTAACTGTGCTGTACCAAAAACGAAAATTGTCAAAGTAAACAACAAATTTAGTAACAAAAGCTTAAAGTAACCAAATATACTTGAATCAATATTGGGTTTTGTTGTTCTCTTGCTACTAAAATATTTTTTAAATTATTTACATACTTATTTGATGCAAATTGCTGCAGAATGACATGCAAACCGCTATGTTGGATGATTCAAAGTTTATTGATATTTTTTTTAGTTATCTTAGTTATCTTAGCAGCCTGCAGGTATTGTTTTCGGCGAACTGAAACTTTCGAATTCAATTAATAGGAATATTAATTTAATTCGAAAGTTTAAATTAAGATGGTTCACAAGCCAGAAAGGAATATTTGTTACAAAAAATGGAATGTGGCACAAAATCTCTAAATTGCTGGTCATATTACAATTACCTCGCTATCAGCCTCCACCAAACATTTGGATCTGCTAAACGTAAACATCTCTAGGGGCCCGTATTCTTGAATTTAATCGAAAAAAAATTCGCCCGGTGACTAAACAATTTGAATTTTCGTTTGAAATGACGTATTTTACTAGAAAGTTACCGGTGGGCGGTGATTTTTGTCGGAATATTGAAAGAGCAAACTCAGTTGAAGGGAAGCGGACTTAACGTATCAAAAATGGGGCTAACATAGCGTTTAGAGTTTGCGTTTTTAAATCAAAATTCTAGCGAATTAGGAGTTTCCAATTTACCTAACTCAGCTGCCTGAAGTAGCTGGTAGTAAAATTAATTTGGCCTCTGACACCAGATCAGGGCAAGAACGTCAGAAAGACAAGAAAGCCATCTTACTTTTGTAGTTGTATATTTAAAATCCGCTTGAGACACCACGTGTTTCTCTTATCAGACCCAAATAATTTAGAGAATGTGATAACCGATTTAGCTAAACGCAAGCAATAAAAATGGACAAGCTTTAAGTAGGTACATTACTGTTGATAATTATTTGAGAGCAGCACAAATAGTGATATCTAATCAGTTTGCAAAATATGTACAAAATTTTGTCACTCGACCAAGTTCAATAAACAAATAATTCCATGGATCAAGAATTTTATATGTATGAAACTAGAATGTTGTGTTGAACAAAGCAAAATTGTAAACAAGATAATCTTACGATGTAGGTAATCCCCATTTATAGAATATCATACTGGGCTAAATGATTTCCCACCGCCGCCGCAACGATCACGTGAACAATCAAGTTATGTATCATGATATCGGAAACGCAAAAATACCACAAGTAAACAACTTTTTTTGTTTTTAAACCAAAACAACATAAAAAATACGTTACGTAATTGCATGGTCTATTATGTATGTATTTATGTTTTGTGTGTTACCTTCACCTCCAAATGGTTTATGTTTATTACAAAGCCGATATTGAATTCTTTAAATACGACACTTTTATTTAACGTACCTGTCAGGCTAAGGTCACCGCTCAAATAAAACAATGGGGTTTATATTTGTATTTTCAATCCATCAACACATCTCGTGTGTGTCAGATGTTTGTACAGTAATTACACAAAGAGACCACAAACAAGAATCAACCGGTTATTTAATTTTATTTTTACTACATCTTCAAATAATATTTCGTAATTCATTCTTATTGCAAAAAAAAAAAAAAAAAAATTGGCGACGTCCAACAGATCAGCCAACAGGATCGTGATATGAATGATAATGTATAAAAACAAAAATAATTCAAATTTTTGAACACTTAACACTCACCTTTGATGTAAACTAAAAGCACTCGATCCAATACTGTAAACAAAGAATAAAGAAATTCGATCAGTAAAATATAACATCAAGGATTATGATTGATCGAATGCAACAAAGAAAAGCCCAGCTGCCACTTATCCTGCTGTATTATGTATGCAGTGTGTTTTCTTTGTTCCGACTCGATTTGTAAGTTGCAATTTGGTAATTCTAAATTAAACTAAAAATCAAAATAATCACCTTAGGGGATCCATTATGCCTTTTAACTTTAAATTGTATTTATATCCACTTATATATTATAATAAACTTTGCGTATAAAAAAAACAATTCACAAAACGATTTTCTTTGTAAAAATTAAATTTAAAAAAAAAAAATGCACAACATAAAATACACTTTTTCACTTATATTTGATTCAAGTACATGATTATAAAATTAATTTTGTAAAATAATTGCAAAAGTATAAACAATTTTCATAAATAAATGTAATATAAAAATTTAAGTACACTTCCTAATCGTTTAAAAGTCTCGCGAATACTGAAGAATTGAAGACAGAATGAACAAGAAAAACAAAAGAATTGATTGTTTATGTTTGGTTTTTTTTTTTTTTATAAAACGAAAACAAAACCGCTTCCGATGCAGTTCAGCTAGTCAAACATAGATGATAGAAGACAACCGATTCTGCTTGTTGGGTATTTGTTTAGGGTGTTTACTGGATGCGCGTTATGAAACACAACAAACGTAGATGTCTCTACTGGGCTTCTTGGACTAAAATTTCAAAATATCAAAAATTTGTATGGAAAATATTGAACTTGTGAATTATAAAAACATTATAAATTAAACTGTAAATATAATTTAAAAAAATTGTGCACACAAATTTTGTATACATAAAAATAGTGCAAAAAAGTGGTAAAAAAGACGCCATTTGGAAAGTTCATTTACTAATCATTACAACATTATACCTATCAAAATAGCGCGTAAGAATAAAAAGTGACGAAGTGGCTCGCAAAATATTACAAATATAGAGGAAAATTTAGATAATAATTCAAACAACTTTATCAAAATGGACGATAGCCTCAGACCACCAAAACCGATGTCATGTGCGGGAGATACATGCAACAATTGGTTGGATTGGATACGAACATTCAGGTTTTATGCAACGTCCACAGAATTCGAGAAAAAAGATGCAAAGATCCAGGCGGCAATATTCATGACGTCAATAGGACAAGAAGCAGGTAAAATTTTTGAATCCTTTCAATTAAAAGAAAATGAAATAACATATGAAATATTGGTAAAAAGATTTGACGAACATTTTAAACCTGACATTTTAAAGGATAGGCTAATTTTAGGCATATGTAAAGACGACATTCGTGAAAAATTAATTAATAATGACACAAAAACTTTAAACGAAGTCATCAACATATGTAAAGCACACGAAATAGCGTCTTTGCAAATGCAAGCCGTTAAGGTAGACAAAGAAATTAGTTTAATCAAAATAAGAAATAAAAATGAAAATGTTAGTAATAAGAATAATAACAATAATAGTAATATTAAAATATTTTACTGTAAACGGTACAAATCCAAGCATGGCGCGAAAAGTTGCCCGGCGTATGGCGTGATTTGCTCAAAGTGTAACGGTAAAAATCATTTGCCGGTAGCCTGCAGAACAAAATTCAAAGGTGAAAAAACGAAAAATCAGAAAATTGATAATTTGAATGACAGTGAAGATTTGTATATTGATTCGTTGAATGTCGGATGTTCTGGTGATGGTTGGTACGAAAATTAATGACGTGATTATCAAATGTAAATTAGATACGGGAGCAGAGTGCAATGTCTTGCCTAAACACATAGTAGACCGACTACATATCAAGCTCGATAAGACAGTGACAAAGAATTTGATAACGTACAGTGGTCACAGAATTACAGTATTAGGCGAATTACTAGTTAGGTGCGGAATACAAAACAACAACACAAAGATAGTTTTAAAGTAATCGACAGTAACGCTACACCGATATTAGGAAAACGAACATGTCAAGAACTGAATTTAGTACAGAGGCCAAACGGACAAAATATCGATTATATAAATATTGACGAAACCATTTATAACGGGCTGGGTTATGTTAAAAATTTCGAATACGACATAGACTTAATCGATAATCCCAGTTTTGAAATATATCCTCCGCGACGCATAGCTCATTCGATACGGGACCAAGTAAAAACGAAATCTACAAAATGGAAAAAATGGAAGTCATAAAAAATTATGGAGCCTACTCCAGCAGTCTCGCCAATGGTAGTAGTAAGACAAAAGAATAGGATTAGAATTTGCTTGGATCCTTCAAACGTGAATAAATAAAAACATTCTCAGGAGGCATTATCCTTTACAAACTATCGAGGAAATCTCGTCCAGAATAAATAAATCGAAAATTTTTACATTGTTGGACTGTAAAAAAGGATTTTGGCAAGTAAGGGTTTCTGAAAGAACGCAAAAATACCTAGCATTTGCTACCCCATGGGGCACATATACGTGTTTGAGAATGCCGTTCGGGCTGGCTGGTCTCTTAGAAAATATACCTAACGTCGAATGCTCAATGGATGACATATTAATACATGCAGAAACAAGTGTGAAGTCACAAAAAGGGCGATGGATATTATTTTAAAAGCAGGATTAAAACTTAACAAAGAAAAATGCCTATTCAATAAAAAATCGTTAAAATTTCTTGGACACGTGATATCAGAAAACGGATTAGTGATGGACAAAGAAAAAATATCGACCATATTCAACATAGAAACCCCAAAAACCGCTAAACAAGTTCAAAGATTGTTAGGAATGGTATTATTATTATTATTATTATTATTGGGGGCCATGCGGGCGATCAGCCACTTCGCACTGCGACCTAAAAGATCTATTGTGCTGGCCCCTGCTTAATTATCCGTCCAGTCAATATTCAGGTTCTTCATGAACCTGACGATACTGCCTCCCGGTACGTGATACATACTATCTGGGCTTATTGCTCTCCCTCCTAGATGTTTACTACAGCATGTAGCTCCGCTAGAAAGACGGTAGCATTGGAGCTCAAGGACTTCGAGAGGGTTGTCCCACTCCCGTATATTCCTACTCCTGCCCCGTATTCCGTTTGATTTTACTCTTACGAGTTGCTCGGAATTGCAAATCACCTGTAGGTCACCCAGCTTTACTACAGGAAGGCTAAATAAAACTGGAGGGTGCCTGGTATCCAGAGTCCGCATATTTTGGGCTGATTAACCTATCAGCCATTCATCTTTCGGCATATGCTGTTCCACCTTAGATTAGGGTTTTTTGTCAAGGTTTTCTCCTTTAGCGCCGTACTTTAGCCTTTGCCAAATGGCCAAAGATGTGCCAAGTAGCCTTAGTTACCAGTGGTTGCCACGAGGAGGCAGTACGTACACTTGCGAATTGTGAACAGGTTACCCCTTACACAATTGTACCCATCACGCAGCTGCCTAATGACAAGACCAGAACAGCACACGTGATGCGCACCCTACTGGAAGGTTACGGAGCTGGTAGATTAATCTACTCAACTTTGATCCCCCCCTCCAATAGACGCCAAACCACCTAGGAATGGTAACTTATTATGTGTCAAAATTTATACCTAATTGTTCAAAATTGACAGCTCCGATGAGGGACTTGATCAAAAAAGACACAACATTTGTTTGGGATGCTGAACAGGAACGAGCGTTTGAAGAAATAAAGAAAGCTCTGACCACCACACCGGTACTAAGGTTCTATGATACAAAAAAGATGTAAAACTATCAGTAGGTGCAAGTAAAATAGCCTTAGGAGCAGTTCTCCTCCAGGACGAGCATACAATCGCTCGAGATCTTTGACTTCGGTAGAACTCAACTACCCGCAAATTGAAAAAGAAGCCACAGCAATAAGGTTTGCGTACAAAAAGTTTCACGAATACATATATGGGAAGCAAGTAACAATCGAAAGTGATCATAAACCGTTAGAAACAATATTCAAGAAACCGATAACATCAGCTCCAGCAAGGCTTCAAAGAATTTTATTTGATGTAATGGTATACTCATCGAAGGTAATATATAGAAAGGGTACGGAAATTCCCATTGCAGATGCTCTAAGTCGTGATGTAAAGAACAGAATCAATGAAGCTGAAGAAGAAGACTTACAAATACATTTAGTAATACCTTTCTCAGCAAACGCATTAGTTGAATTGATCGAAGATACTAAAAACGACGCAGATCTAAGAATATTGAAAAATTATATAATGACGGGATGGCCTGAAGAGAAGTTAATTCCAAAAAGTCTTAAACATTTTTCAACATTCAAAGACGAACTATGTAGGAGTATACGATGAAATAATTTATAAAGGGGAAAAAATAGTAATACCAACCAAACAAATTTCAAAAATACTAAAAATAGCTCATATTGGACATATAGGAATACAAAGTTCCATAAGACTGGTTCGACAAAGTTTTTATTGGAAAAACTTAGCAAGTGACATAGAAGAACTCGTGAGTAAATGTTCTGTATGTCAACAAACACAGTGTAATAATGTAAAAGAAGTTATCACTCAAAAATTAGTACCAGATTTACCTTTTCAAATAGTCGGATCAGATCTGTTTACGTTCAATTCAGAAAGTTATTTGTTGATTGTGGATAGCTACTCTGGCTTTATAGACTTTGAGAGGCTTAACGACACACATTCAATACAAATAATAAATCAGCTACAAAAATGGTTCTCTGTGCACGGGACTCCAGAAATATTAGAAACTGATAACGGAACACAATACTCGTCATTTGAATTCCAAAAATTCGCTGAAGAATGGAATTTCAGACATCAAACATCGAGTCCAAGATTTCCTAGATCGAATGGTTTGGCCGAACGCGGGGTCCAAACAGCTAAATTATTGCTAAAGAAATGTTTTAAAGATAAAACGAATATTTATCTAGCGTTACAAAATTGGCAAAATACACCACGCAGTGATAAATTAGGATCACCTAATTCACAACTATTTAGTAGACATACCAGAAGTATACTACCAATTAAGAGAGATCAATTAAAACCAAAAATAATAACAAAAGTTCAGGAAAATTTACAAACGTTAAGGGACAAACAAAAACAATACGCTGATCGAGGAGCAAAAGTCGCAATACCGTTGAACATAAATGACAAAATTAGGTTACGAATTAGACCGAGAGAATGGACAGCAAGGACGGTAGTTGGAAATGCAGAAGCACCAAAATCAGTATATGTGAAAACAGACTATGACAAAATACTAAGAAGAAATACTCACCATTTAGCCAAGACATCTGCATGCTTGCATCCTAAAAGAAAATCTTTCATTCCAGGTGTACCTACATCCGAACGGCGGGAGTTAATTGGTGCAGCAGAGCATCCACGGTATGCGCCGGAGAGCAAGTCGCATTCAGATGAAAAGGTTGAGAATAATATTAATAATAATACTATCAAAACTTCAAGTTTTGGAAGACAAATAAAACCTATTCAAAAACTCAATCTATAAAATAAAATAAAAAAAGTCAATGAAGACATGTATATTATAGAAATGAAAATGTATATTTTGTTTATCTAGTTTTAATTATAATTTGTAAACGTTTTCGTTTTGAAGCAGCGTCACAATAAAGAAAAAAGAAATATGAAATAAGAATATGGAATATGTGAAACCGCTTCAAAACAGAAACGGGGGGATGTGACATGATATATTATGTGTTATGGAACGCACCCATCATGTTGCGTAGGTTAAGCCTCTAGCGTATTTCACTACGTTACACCTACCAGCAATATAATACATGTAAAGCATCGTTATAAATTTTTCCGTGTATTCGAACAATGAAATTGTGTTGAGTCAAAAGAAGCCCTTTGTCTAAACTCGATTTTGCGTGTTTGGTTGTAATCCATTCGGTAATTATACAAACCGTAATAAAATTCAACAATTTTTTAGTTTCATGTGTAGAATCTTCATTTTTCACGTCCGAATCGTTCAACTGGTTGGCATTGCTCCGTTGCCCCTCAAATTTCTGCTGTTCATTAACCACTGGGATGTCACAAAGCGTCCTATTTAAATTATTTGTCTTCCAAGTGTTAAACATAAAATTTGGTAGTTTTTGCAATTTATTTAATTAAATTCTGTATTTTAATCGGTCACCATTTTAGTTTGCCATCAAATTACCGTTCAATAAGAGTTTTGGTACGTTTTAGTTCGAAACTTTATGACATTGTTTTTGACAGCGAAAAAAATTGAAAAATGAAAAATTGTATGTGAAATTTGATTGGGCAAAATAAATCAATCTAATGCAAAAAAAAATGTTTTAAATCATTACGCGCGTACGATTAGGCAAATCGAAATTTTTACAAGATTTACCAATACCAACAAAAAAAAGTCTATCATAATTGTGACAATTCAAGAACAAGACGTCAAAAAATTCGTCGATTTTAATCACTCCGGAATATTTACGAGTTCGTTATTTTTTAATAAATAAGTTGTGTTTGTTGAATTTTATGCATAATTAAACTAAAGATTTATTACTGACGGTTAACATAACCTCCAAGAAAAATGACATATATTCCACCAATACAGAGTATTGGTACAGAGTGGATTAACTTTGATTTCCACGTAATCTACTTTTTTGATGTGAAGTGTAAAATTTTTGTAACGTATTTTGCCTTGTTTTTTTATTATATCGTAGAGATCAGACAGATAATTTATCGGAGAGAACAGAGCGTTTGTTATCTGGACTGGGATTTTGCACAAAAGGCGAGAAGCGAGTTTTCCTATAATTTCTCGCCTGTCAATTTTGTCCGACAGTTTTTTTTCGATTTTGCACAAATACAAAATTGAGCAACTTTAATTTAGTTGTCAAAAATACATTTTATTGACAAGTTTGTGTAGATTTGTGTCGTTGATACAAATTAATTTGTACAAAATCATGCTATTTAAAATACATAAATAATTAATTTTATGTAATAAAAAAAAGTTGGTTCAATATTTAATTTCTTAATTTTTTCAGGGGTTGAGTGGATGAGAAAGAAAAGACGCCATACCATTCATCAATAACGTTGAAGTAACCATATGCAAGGTTAGTACAAATTTGGTTGCCCGCTTGTGGAACATCAGTAAAGAAAAGGTACATAAAGTGATGAAATGAGAATCTTTCCCCTGGTATGTCAGTATACCTTATCCAGCAGCCCTGGAAACTGGCTAGGATTCAATGGACCAATCATTCAATAATCTGAAATAAAATTGATTACTGAAACGAATACTAGAAGAAATAATAACACAAACCGGTAAAATGAAATATCGACCCTTGGTTATCGTACACGGACACGAATCGGAAACTGGTACGCCAGAACTCTATTCTAGGCGCCTCTTAGTGAAGTCAGATGGAAAAATAGTGGTGAAACTAATAAGCAATGGAATCAGGTAGAGACGACACACATGAGCAGTGGGCATATAAATCACTAAAGCGAAAGCATTGATGGAATTAATGGAAGCCAATTAACAGCAGAATAATAATTGGCAAGATTCCATTCGCAAATATGAAACACAAAACTTATCATTGGCTTTGGCCCCAACCGAAGATGCAGATGAAATAACGAAAGATAAATTCTATGTGAACAATTGCAATCCACAATAGCCAAGAAACGCAAAGGAACGACGTCAAAAGGAGATTTCAATGCAAAAATTGGAACAGACAACACCGACGACCTTAACAAACCTTCATGGGTAAAAATGCATTAGATTCTGTGCGAAGCCAAAATGGAAGAAAGTACTCATCGATAACATGTCACCCCTGAAAAATAAAAAAACGCAAAAGGCCTTTTTCCGATCTTTCTGACCTCTCCGATATTGACAATACATTTTTTGTTGGAAGGGCACTACAAAAAAAAAAAAAATGTCGATAGTGTACTAAAACAAACAGCAAAATTATTTTAGTACACTCACCCCAGTATACCGCACAAAAATTTACGTTCATTTCTGTATTCTCCGTCAGCTGAGCGACATGTCTCGGCTGTCATTGTGGTAGTAGAAGACGAAGCAAAAAAAAAAAAAAAAATTGCATACAATTTTCACAATCAAAGCGTAATAATTTCATCGCAAAATCAATAAATTAGCGTAAACATGTTGTTAATTTACAGTATTAAATAATAAAACAAGTGAAATAAAGTCGGGTGGCAAAAATAATTACAAAAAAAAAATTTGTAAAATTTCTGTCAAAAACATTTTTATTGTTTGACGTTTACTTGTCATTTCGTGTTTTTTTTTTTTTTTATTTTCCCAACTTTTTAATTTTTTTTGTCTCTTATTATTTTGTGTGTGGCTTTTCCAAAATAAAGATAAGAAATTATTACAGAAGAAATAAATAAGTTTTGTGTGTTATCTAGATAACAAAAAATTAAGCATTTTTTACTTTAACTTTGTGCATTTTTAAAGTTTAAGAAGTGAACACAAATCTCAAGCAAAAGTGTTAAGAGAAACAAAAATCATCATCAAAATGAAGAAAATATTTTCAAAATTTGAGAAAAATGAAAAACTGGAAAATACCACAAAAGAAACGCATAGCTATGTTGGAAAAGTTTTTGTTGTTGGCCATGTTTCGGTTACCGTTGAGGATTGTCTGGCTGAAGGTAAGTTTTTCAGCGCACACATAGAGTCGACCAGTCTGTCTGGAACTCCAGCTGTATAACATAATTTTGTGTGTGATTTACAAATTTTCTCTTTTTGGCTTCCAATAAACAATTATTGAGCTTGGATTTTGCATTGTTTGATTGGTGACCTCTAAAATACGAAAAGAAAATATGTAGAAATACATAGACTACAACAAAAAGTAGGGTAACAATTATTATTATTTGTGTGTAGATTTTTCACTACTTTACTTACTCTTTCCATTTTTTTTTTTTTTTTTATAGTTTTGAACAACAATAGTTTTTATGATTTGTTACAATTACTTATTACTGTAAATTTATTGTTTTGGTTGTAGGAGAAAAATAGTATGAAGACACGACGATGATTTTTTTATTGTTCATTGCATCAAAATGCGCCACTCAACAGCTAACAATTGCATGTTTTGCAATAGGTGCTACGTCATAAGTCTTATCGCACAGCAAACCTAACGTGGTGTTTTCGAATTCGCCTTTTTCTTTTATAGGTTACATACCCGTAAAAGCTAGAACACATGCGAAATGCAATATTAATTACGTTGGTAGTATGTATTTGAAAACCGCTTATGTAACAGAAAGTCGAGCAGTTCTTTCAATAGTTGGCAGACTATAAATTTTTGATATTACTTAAGCCGGTTGATTATTCTTCAACTAAACGTTTATTTTGACGATGACTCGCCTCTTCTAATCAGCAGGCGCAATGAGATCAGCGGTGTTACCATCCCGGTAACAACTGGAGTGACAATAATTGTCCTAGCTATTACATGGGCTTAAAAGTTTCCTCTATTAATATATAGATGGCGCTATTATAAGTTAACGTTATTAAATTTCGAAAACAGAATCGTTTCTTAGGCACCATTTCCATTTCTAGGTCGATCTGTCATTTAGTTTGCATTTCACAAAAAGAAGTTGATGAAGAATCGATAAATTTGAAATGTTTTCCAAGTAATCAATGTCAAAAATGATAAGGATCTAACTTTGGGCGAGTCGACACCATCTTGTGAAATCGTTCGTTTTTAATTGTAAAATAAGGTTGAGTGACGGGTGCCATGTTCGCTCCCTATTGATCAAAAATGCGAAACGTGACCAATACAGGAAAGTTTTTAGCTCATGTAGTAAGTGGTTTTGGAAGTTAGGTGAAATCCCTTGAACTCTACAGAAATCTTGTAAATTGCGTTCATGGCTGAGTGCTATACTCACAGAACATCGCTTTTCGTTTCCACCCACATACGCTTCTTTATTACTTGGACAGAACTGGACACCGAAGTTTTTAGTATCGTCCAAATAGAATTTACTTCGTCAGACCGGTGAATAGATTTTACTTGCTGGCAGTTGTCTTCTGCTAATTCCGGAGAACGTTGAATTTTGAACTCATTTTTCACATCTACACAGTTTAAAAGTTTTTTTTTGTATCCTCCGTTAATTTGCACGACAAATGGCATGTCTTGCAGTGACCACCAAATATTGATCTCTTGCTTCAGGACCCCTCATTCCATTAACAAGTATTTTTCAAAAATCATGTTTGAAATTGAATCTAGCACATGTTAAAACTAAATCGATACTACCATTGAATGAACATCTGATGCGATAATACTGACAACAAATTGATGCGTCTGATTGTTACAGTTTTTTTCAATTTGCACAAATCGTTGGAAAATTTTAATAAAACTCACATATGGAATGAAAATGAGTCAAAACATTAGAAGAGAATTTGATATGAATTTTTTTGGTATGGTTGAAATTATTGTAAATCAAAAGGAAGAAATTGGATTAACGATTTGATTTCTTTTCTTGATTGGTTTTGCTATTTTCTGCTAAATTTGGTTATTGTGGTTTTCCTGGAATTTTCGCCGATAGCCAATATTTCTGGGTAATTGGATCGGGCATTTACTTTACGAAGCTTTAGAGTAGATACATTCTTAACTTGGATTAATTAACAACTAAATATGAACCATTTTACAGGTGGTAGCACGATGCTCCCTTATTATAGTTCAGTGTTTGACGAGTTTTCGCTTAGAATTCTTACGGATAAAACCGATTGATGTGAAATATGGACAGTAAAGACTGATTTACATTCAAAAAATTTCGCAGATGCAGATGTCAAATCAAAAATTCGTTTTCTTTACAAATAAAAAGTAAATTTAAACAAAAAATGTCATAAACCAATGTAAATGATTGGTTTTCTTATTTATGTAACCTTATTATAGTTGTTTATTCACGCATCGACGATTTTACAGAAAAAAGATGACACTCGACATTTGCAAAAAAAAAGCAGACGCGGTTTTTTAGGTTTGTTTCTCGGGTTTCAATTGGCTTTTTTAAGCAGATGATTATTTTTTCTCTTTTTGCCTTAGTATTTTTTCCTATGTTGTGTTTCAATTTGTTTGCAGACGTCGATTGTCGTTGAATGTAAACCAGTCTTAAGTGGGAAATAGCTCAAGCAAAAGTTATATGGGGGTTGCATGCCACTCCTTCTCGAGATTGGAAATTAGTACTTAAAATAAACACAGCCTACCCTAAGTAAAAAATGTTCTATGAAGTTTTTTCGATAAATCAATATTTTTCGAGTTATTCGCGATCTATAAAAAATGCATGTTTGAGAGCAATCCGAAAATTTCACCGAAAAACGCGATTAATGTTTTAACGATAACTCCATAACTTCCTTAATTTTGAAGATATCTAATCGCTCCAAAAACCATTTTACATGAAATTTCAAGGGCTACTGCTCAGAAAAGAATTACAATCCCTCTATCGATTTCTGCGATTACTTTGAGATTTGAGTGCACTAATTGTCATTACTAATTGACCTGTAATCCATCATCATGTCTTGTTTTTATTATTTTTCTTCAAACGTAAATTATTTTATATTTTATATAATCTAATTTAAAATTCTCACAATATATATCTATGCATGCGAATTGTGTGAATTGAAGAGTTCCTCAAATGACGGAACCTGTGATACCTTTTGGAGAATAATCTAAAATAGCCGAATTTCAGCACATTTTTGAAAATTTGTATTCGCTTTTCAAAAGAAGATCACTAAGGGATTTTTAAATATGTTGACTCCTAATTTTGTTTTGACAACCCAGTGCAAATGAGGCCAGGCTCAAAATGGAGTGCCCCAAAATTTATGGAAACAAATAAATAAGTAAATGCCTATACATGTAAGATGTAATAAACAGAAACAGATATAAACTAAATAGCAGAAAAATATGTCAAAATTAACTCGATTGCTCCTATGATGACGGGTAAAGTTGAAACATGCCTAGCGATTCATTTCTGTCATTTGAAGACGTACTCGTTAAAATATCTCTAAATGATTTATAAATGTGAATTGAAATCATTTTAATATCAAACAGCGAATAGGTGCCCATGGTTAAATTTTAGTTTTTAATTTAGTTTTCCCTAGGTGGCAAAAATATATCGATCTTAATTAATTGTTGAATTCACGTTCTTGTTATTGCAACCATTATCGATTAAAACAAATAGCGCTTTCTATGATTTCTTTGTTTCTATGTTAGAGCTAAGGCTTTTAAAAATCTAATTTTTCTAATATGAAGATCCTAACACGTTCCTAAAAGGCGTATTCTAAGACTCATTAACTAATAACCAATCACCAGTTAAATAATATTTTCTCTCTTTCTTAACTTGCCCTCTTTCTTTCTTTATTATTGGCGTTTGGCCCATTTTTTATTTATACCTGAACAATTTATTTTAACCTTTGTGTCAACACGAGTATCGATTTACTTTTTATTAACACGAGTATACCCTGGTGTGTATTAATTTTTACAGTGCATTTTATACGAAAATCTTAAATATTGACCCAATTTGATTGGCGACTACTGAAAAACTCCGTATGACAGGAAATTTCCATTACATTGATTTTTACATTTTTCCAAATACACACCCGGGTGTGTCGTGTTGACACAAGGGTTAACCAATTGCATATTTCAAGTACTTGCAAGTACTTAAATGTGTCTTGACTAAAGTTGCTAATGAAAAGCAAACAATTTTTTGATAACTTCTTAATCATTATTTATTTGATTTCCGATACTAGAGTAGTTGCCAGTAATTATTTTAGGAAAGGCACCGCCCAGTTTAGCTCAAATGTACAATGTAAGGGACTCAAATACCTGGGTGGCTTAATTCGGCAACCTTACTCGGCCATTTGTTTTATAAAAGTCTTGTTTGAGCATTCATAGACGCTTTCAGTTATCATACTGTTCTCGGATGTAGTGATATTGTGCGTCAATATGTTTACTTCGTTTGTGAAGAACAGGATTTTTAATCAATTCAAGCGTACTTTGATTGTCAATATAGAGAGTTGTAGCTATATTTTGATGAGGATAGATTTCTCCGATTAACTTTAAGAGCCAAACTATTTCCTTGACTGTTTGAAAGGCTGCAATGTATTCCGAATAAGTAGTAGAGGTGGCGACTGTAGACTGTCTTTGAGAACACCAGCTAACAACACATCTACTCCAAATAACTATAAATCCTGTAGTTGATTTGCGTGTTTCAATATCTCCTGCAAAATCTGCATCACTGTAGCCACATAAGGATAAAGTTTTCTGCTTCTTAAAGGGCAAACCATAATCAACAGTTCCTTTTAGATACTTCATTATTCTCTTGACTGCATTCCAATGCAATTTCGTTGGTTTTTCCATATATCGACTAACCATACTGACCGAAAAGGATATATCTGGTCTCGTACCTTTTGATAAATATAACAAGCTGCCCACAGCTTCTCTATAGGAAGCAGTTGTTAACTCAGTCTTCTCATTATCATTTACATTCAACTGTTGATGTGGATCGGCTGGTATTGCAAGAGTATTTGCTTGCTCTAAATTAACTTTGACGTAAGAGAATAGAGCCATCATTTTGTCTTTCAATCTGTAAACCAAAATAAGTATCAGCATCGCCATAAGTGATATCAAATTCTTTCTGAAGTGCACACAAGAAATCATTCACAGTCTCTTCGTCGATTCCAGCTACTAGTCCATCATCTATATAGATGCTCACTAGGAGTATTATCAGATTATTTTTGATTAACATGTATATACAAGGATCAGCCTTTGATTGTTTGAGTCCATAGTCTGTTAGAAAAACTTTTATTCTTTGGTTCCAACATCTAGACGATTGACGTAAACCATATAAACTTTTTAGTAGCTTAAATACTCTTGTTGTACCATCGTTGAATCCTGTTGGCTGCTTCATGTATATAACCTCCTCTATATCACCATTTAAAAAGGCAGTCTTTATGTCAAACTGTTTGAGTACTAAATTTTCTTGAACGATCACTGTTAATAATATTCGGATGGAGTCGAACCTTACTACAGGGCTAAAAGGTTTCGTTGAAGTCTATTCCTTCACGCTGAGAGAAGCCTTTGGCTTCTAATCTGGCTCTAAATTTTTGTATATTTCCATTCGTATCAGTTTTTAATTTATAAACCCACTTATTTTCAACTATGGTCGAGTTCTTTGGTATTTCAACGAGCTCCCACACTTTGCTGGTTTTTAAGGAATTCATTTCCTCCTCCATAGCTTGTTTCCACTCTTGTGCATTCGTACCATTTACTGCTTGTTGAAAAGTCAGCGGTTCTTCTGGGTTTACAATGCAATAATCACAGACATTATCTAAATCTACTTCGTAGTCTTCTAATTTCTTTGGTTTATTTAGTTTGGATCGATCTCTTAGTTGTATCCCTGTACAAAATTTCTCATTTTCTTCTTCTGAATCAGATAGTTGGTTAGGTAACTCAAGATTTTCTAAATTTTCTTCGATTTGCTCGTCATCTTTTCTTTCAGCCTGACTATTTTTGAATTGTGTATTTTCTTCTTCAGGGAGATACAATAGTGCTTGATTTTGATTTTCTTTAGTAGATTCCATTAATTTTCCTGTACAGATAATATGTTTTCTGAAAAATATCATTTTCCTTTAGAATCCAAACTCTGTTACCTTTTACAGTAACGCCGTAGCCTACAAAGTAACCTATTTCCCCTTTGATGTCTAGCTTCTTTACTTTATTTTCAGGCAATTTCACGTAAACTTTCTCTCCAAATATATGGAATTCCTGAATATCTGGTCGCTTGTTGTACCAAATTTCATATGGTGATTTATTTTTAATGCTACTGGTTCCTGTGCAGTTCAAAATATAAACGGCAGTGTTTACTGCTTCGGTCCAGAATTTAAGTTCAAATTTTGCAGCATGTAGCATTGAACGAGCAGCTTCTACAACAGTTCTGTTTTCACGTTCTATTTTGCCATTTTGCTCAGGGCAATAGACTACTGAATTTTGGTGAGAAATTTCATATTCTTTCATCAATTTTGTGACTTCTTTATTGACAAATTCTAGGCCATTGTCAGATCTACAAATTTCTATTCCTCTGGAGCAATGTTTTTCTGGTTTCTTTATAAAGTCTTTTAGACACTCCAGTACGTCTGATTTTGCACCCAAGAAATATACGGTTCTGTAATGTGAGTAATCATCCTTTAATTGAAGAAAATACTTTGCACCTGTGAATGACTTTTCTGGTAGTGGTCCACACACATCTGCGTGGATTATTTGGCCAATACGACTAGTTTTTGTACTGCTTTGCTGAGAAAAAGGTAGTCGATGGATTTTACTCAATGCGCAAGGCTCACAGACTACTTTGACATCTCCTCTTGGATTAATGTCATAATTTTTCAAAATCTTTTTAACTTGAGTGTAGTTTTGATGAGCTAATTTTTGATGCCATTCTTGAAAGGAACTTTTCTCAGCAATACATGCTTGATATTCATCAGCACTTTCTTTGCCATTTTCGATTGGCATTACCTTAATTTTCATTTCAAATAATTTGTTTTGTCTCTCACCTACAGCTATGGTTTTGCCTTCTTTATTGAATTTACAGATTCTTTTATCAGCTTCTAGAGTTAAATTTCTATCCAAGGCCACACCGCCAGAAAAGAGATTGTATTTCAGCTTAGGCACGTAGAGTACATTTGAAAGGTGACATTCTGTCCATTTTTCTCCATTAAATGCTGAAATGTTTATGCTACCTCTACCTTTGCCTGAAATGGTTTCTCCGTCTCCAATTTTTATTTTGATGTCATCTTTCATTGGTGTGTAGTTTATGAACCACTCTAGTTTATGAGTCATGTGATCGCTCGCTCCAGTGTCCATATACCAGGCCTCGACTGTAGTTTTCGCTGTCTTTTGTACTGAGGCAAATGCTTCGCTTATAAGAGCTTCACCTCTCTCTTCTTTTGAAACTTTGGAATTTTTAAATTTATATTGTTTACTTTTTGGATTGTCCCAACATTCTGCTGCCCAATGTCCAGGTTTATGACAAAAATTACATTTTCCAGGTTTTCTTTTTGTATTTTTTTGGTCATCGTTTTCATTCTTAACATACTGAGTAATTTTGTTACCAATATTATTCTTGGAAAAATGATTCTTACTGCTTACTCTTACATTAGAAGCAAGTGCATTAACTTCTACTTCTCTTTGACTTTGTCTCATTTCTTCAATTATCAATCTCGAGGTTAGGTTGGCTAACGTTCTATCGGTGGTAGCCGTTGATTCCCAGGCACTGATAAAATGGTCAAAATTTGGTGGCAAAGTTAGGAGAATTTTGGTCATTACTCCCTTATCTTCAGTTTTCTCTCCCATTGCTTGTAGTCTATTAGATATATCTTCAATTTTTGAGATACTTATGTGCTGCAATATCATGTGAAGGATCTTTAGCCAATGTAAACAACTTTTGCTGTAAAATGTGGATTGTAGATTCTGATTTTTGTTCATATATATTGGTTAGCTTTTTCCACATTGCCTCAGAATCCCCCGAGGTCAAAATATGCATCATCGTTTGTTCAGATATTGTGGTAACGATTACCTTTTGCGCCATCCCGTCGGTTTTATTCCATTTACGTATCGCTTCGGCATTTTCCTTTTTCTCACCAGCCGTCGCATCTGTTGCCACGGATGCAGGTTGTTTGTTTGTGCCATTTACTATGTCCCATGCTTCAATTGACTTCAAAATTATCTGAATCTGGAATTTCCATAGATTCCAGTTTTCAATTCCTTGTAATTTGCTTACCCTGGACAATTCTGAATCCATCTTCTTAACAATTTTGGTCAACGGTTACAATTTTCACTTCGCACACGGCTGGATATAACCTCACAAAATTTGTCTTATTTTCACTTTTATTTCCGAAAATATTACCCAAAACATGTTTCTGGGTCCATAACCTGTCAATTATATGTGGAATTATGGGTAAATAACTTAATAACTTCGGATGTTTAATGAACAAAAGTATTTATTGTTAATCACAAAGTAATGAAAAAAAAAATACATGTTCTTAGCTCTCTTCGATAGCTCGAATAATAATAAAAAAAATTGTGTGTACTTGAACAAACCATAAAACTAACTAGTGCTGCCATCTAGGGAATAAACAGCGAGTGATATCCATAAAACACAATTTAAAAACAACAATTCTGACATTTTCCATCATGTGACGAAACCTGATAAAAGCGTAAATGGCATTTATCAAATGCTACAAAAGTATACACGTTTGTGGATACGTCATTCTATGTAGGCTGCCTTCCGTTACTTTCCTAGACTATAAAAAATAAAATTGGTATTTCCCAGATAAAGATTTTGTCAGAAACATCACTTTCGTCAAAGAAGTTTTTGTTTAATTTCTTCTCGGTTTGTTTTCGCCGCAAACCGAGCTGTCCCTGACCTGTGTTTCATAATTAGGATCCTAGAGAACCGTTGGAAATATATATGGTAAGTATAAGGTGCATATGATATATGATGTAACCATAGTCGTATATACCCCTTTGAAATCAAATCAGCGATCCTGGATATTTAATCTGCAAAAGTCATAACAAATAAATAGATAATATCTCTATCCTACGTCTTAGGTTGAACGATGTTAAAACCGACGCCAACAGAATATAGGCGTCTGAGTATAACATATTCATAGACCGGCAGATTGTGTAAAAAAAATCTGTGCGATTTTATACAATTTATGAAACTCATCTTTTCATTAATGCGTAAACGCAGGGCGGCCATTTCAAAATGTTAACAAAATGCATACAAAATAAGGTTGTCAGACAGGCTACATTTTTTTTTTTTTGGGAACGATTATGTAAATCTAAACTACCAAATATTATTTGCAGTCAGTTTGAAACAGGCGGAAGAAGGAGTTGTCGCTCGAAACATTTAAGTTGAAAAGGGTTAAGTAAGGTTAAAGTAAACAGGATAAATTTTTGATTGCTAAATATTAAAATTATAATGAAACTGACCGCCAATTTTTGGAGAACTTAAACAAGAGATATTGGCACTCGAAACTATTCAGGAAAAATGGTGGCAGTTGTTAACGAAGAACCGGATGTAGCGGTAGTTTTAATAATGTTTAAAAAATTAAATTTGACGGTTTCAAATTCCGGTTTGCCGTTTCTGCATGTGGCCGTACCATTAGATATCCCTTGTATAAAATATCGAATATTTCAGCTTACACCGACTTAAATTTTTCCAATTTTCGAGTTATCGTAAGATTTATTTTAACTTTTGATAGTAACCTTTGGTTTGAGTTCAGTTATATTGGTGTAATATATTGATTGAATAGAAAAATCCATCATCAATGCTAAGGTGGTAAGATAGGTGGTTGTAAAGGCTACCTAATCCATAGCTTTAGAAACCATTCTAATTACATTAGATTCCCCAAGTTTAAATGTATTCCTGATGAACATTTTAAATGGTTCTTCAGCCAATCCTACTAAAAACGAACTTCGAAAAATGATTTAATTAAACTTAGACTTTGGAAAATCGTATAGAGGAACCAATTAATTTTTGTTTTTTCAGTTTTAGTAATATTTCTCGCCCTCTAAAATTTAAGATTTAAACTATTCATAAAGCCTAATATGCAGTTGACGTGAAATAAAATTTTCATTGGTCCAGAAAACAGATAACTTCAACTTACAATTTATATTTAAAAATGTAAAACGGAATGCAGTAGGCGATTGGAAAAAAATACATAATAAGAAACCCAAAATCCTCTCAAAATTTAGCTTCACATTTATCGTCAGCTTCACATTTATACGACATAAGCAAATTTGCATTTCACCTTTTTATCTGTCGTTCACAATAGAAATAATATCGATGACATTGTGTGAAATTTACTTTATTATTTGAAATGTTAACTGGGGACGCAAGAGGCACAATAGGTCACGTCACACTTTCTGCTGTCAGGTATCAGAGGGCGTGGGCCGAATAAGTAAGCCAACATGACGACGAGCGTGCTATTGTTTATGTTCACGTTGTGAAGCGTTAGTAAATTTAGTAAAAGTTAAAAACAATCCATTAGAGCTTCGAAAAATCCTAAATTCCTGTGTTTCACATATATCCTCTTTAGAAGCATGCAACCATTCCATAGAGGTTTTTTTGACGGTTATTCATCATCCATACCGTTACCAAGAAATTGGATTCCAGTTTACGAAAAGAATGGGAAAGCAAATTGTGTTCAATATTCTAACGAAGTCATCCCAACTAAAAGGATTTCTTATGAAAAATTGTAGAGTACTAACGTCAGTTGGGTCGTCTAAACATCCCTCGGCACTGAATAAGTTTAGACCAAATGTTACTGTTATGTATTCCAACCAAGGTTAGGTTAGGTTAGAGCGGCTGGCAAAACGCACACTTAGACCGATGACGGTCCGTTGTGATACCGAGGGATCCTACTCCTCTTCCACCTTCACTGGAACCAATTTGAGCTACTTATGTAGCGTAAGATATCTCGCACATTGCAGTTCTTGAGATCCATATTGCCGTCCAAACTATACTTGCCCAGATATTTGTGCCTCCTGTAAGCTAGCGCCGGGCATGAGCAGAGGAAGTGGCTCAGAGTCTCTTCCTCCTCCTCATCCATGCAGCTTCTACAGAAGTCATTTGTCATTGACCCAAGCCTCCTCGCATGCTTCCCAATGAGGCAGTGTCCTGTGAGTACCCCTACGACTATACCTAAGTCAGGTCTGCGTAGGGATAGTAGCGTCTTGGAGCGCTCCAAGTCCAGTTTTGGCCATACTTTCCGCGCTACATTGCATGTTATAGTGTTAGTCCACCTCTTCTGTGCCGAGGCTATCGCTTCATTACCAAGCGCCCTAAAAATCGCCGCTATGGGCCTCCCCAGATTTGCCCTTTCCGGTTTCAATTGGAGAGTTGTACCTTGCCTTGCCAGTTCGTCCGCCCTGCAGTTCCCCCGTATGTCCGAGTGACCGGGGACCCAGACTATCTGGATATTGACCTGCTCACTCATCTCGTTAAGAGATGAGCGGCACCTCAATGCCACCACGGATGTCAGAGAAACTGATTCCAGCGACTTGATTGCCGCCTGACTGTCCACATATATTGTTATATCCCTTGTGGATATGACATTATGCCTCAACCAAGTCAGCGTTTCCTCAATCGCTACCACCTCCGCCTGGTACACACTGCAGTGATCAGGAAGACGAACGGATAAATTCACATTTAATTTGTCACAAAAGACTCCTGCTCCGACTTTGCCGTCTAGCTTGGAGCCGTCAGTGTAAAATTGTATACAACCAGTTTGTGCTATTGACCTGTTCCTCCATGATTCCCTTGAGGAGAGAAGAGTCCGGAAACCCATTTCAAAGCAAACAACCGGTGTTGTATAGTCACTATTCACCACATCTGCCTTTAGCGACCTGCCAATCGTCGAGTGGCCCTTCTGAAGACATTTCCACTCACCCACGGCAGAGAGTCGTGCAGCTGTAGTTGCCGCTCTCTGCTTACCAAAGATGTCGACAGGAAGAAGGTAGAACATAGCCTCCAGAGCACGTGTAGGGGTTGTCCTCAGTGCCCCGCTTATAAGCAAGCAGGCCGTTCTCTGCATCTTCTCTATCTTATTCTTATAAGTTTTCTTGTCTAGTGCTGGCCACCACACACTCACCCCGTAAATCAGAATCAGTCTGACTACAGCGGTGAAAAGCCAGTGTACCAGCTCTGGTTTTAGACCCCATCTCCTTCCGACGGCGTTCCTACATGAGTACAGATCCATGGTAGACTTCTTTACCCTCTCTAAAATATTGGGCATCCAATTTAGCCTACTTTCCAAGATTATGCCCAGAAATCTTGCCTTATCAGTAAAGGCCAGTGCCGTGCCATTTAAGGTAGGGGGGGGGGGGCGACTACCGGAATTTTATATTTCTTGGTGAAGAGTACCAGCTCTGTTTTGGATGGATTTATACCCAGCCCACATTTGCTGGCCCATTTTATAATGATTACGAGCGCGTGTTGCATGACCTTCTTAAACGTGCCTAGGTACTTACCCGAGATCGCGATCGCCACGTCATCTGCATACGCTATCACTCCTATTCCCTCCCTCTCCAGTTCCAAAAGTAATCCATTGATAACTATGTTCCAGAGAAGAGGTGATAGGACACCACCCTGCGGAGTTCCTCTAACTAACCGCCTCCTAATGGTGGTTTCCCCCATATCCGCGTTAATAATCCTGCCTTCTAGCATCTGATTTATTAATCTCCCTAAGGGGTCGTCCACACCTAAGAAAGACAGTCCTTAACGAACTGCCTCCGTCCTGACATTGTTAAAGGCGCCCTCTATATCGAGGAAGGCTACCATACAGTACTCTTTCGAGTGGATTGATTTCTCAATTGTTCGCACCAGGGAATGCAGAGCCGTGTCCACAGATCTCCCTTTCCAGCACGCATGTTGAGAAGCCGCCCACTTACTGGGTTTTATTTTTGCACGTATGTATGTACACGTCGATCAATCTTTCCAATGTTTTCAACAGAAAGGATGATAGAGTTATCGGTCTTAGGTCCTTTGGGTAGGTCTGTGAATTCTTTCCCATTTTCGGGATGAAAATCACCCTAACCTCCGTCCATTTCCTAGGAATATAATTCAGTTTTAGACACCGGTTCTTGCACACGATTTCCTCCGGGCACCCGACGATACTCTTTCCCCCTCCCCGCCAAGCTCGGTCGACACATCCACACTACCTGGGAAATGGGTATCCAACAGAAGCGCCAGTGATTCCCCAATAGACGTTGTCCACAGCCCATCAGGTTTGATTAAGTAACTAGGGCTCGTTGGACTCTTAGATAAGATTTTCCTGAGGCAAGTCTCCGAAACACCTTCCATTTTTTCACAGAATAGTCTCCAAGACCTCCTCCGCTCCCTCCTTAATTCCTTTTTATACTTTTTAAGGTGCTCCTTATAGGAGTCCCAGTCCTGAGCTTCCCTAGAGCCCTTTGCTCTATTGAATGCTTTCCTACACCCTGAACGTAGGATTCCCAGCTCCCTGGGCCACCATACCGGTTTCTGCTTCCCTTCAGGTATTCTCCTGGGGCACGCAGTGTCCAAGGACAAGTTACAGTCGCTTGTGATTTCCTCCACCAGTAAATCCAGCTCCTTCTCTGTGGCTGGTTGCCTCGGAGCATCGGTCGGTAAGAGTCCTACTAACACAAACCAAATGTTACTGTTATGTATTCCAACCAAATATTCAATCAAAATAAATCAAATCCTCAAAAATTAAGCAAATCTTGTCTGTTTTCCAATGCCAATTTTCTCCCATTCTACACTTGTACATGGGGCTGTAAGACTGCGTTCACATAAAAGGTGTTAACCTTGTTGCACCGTAAAATTGGCTCCGCTTAAACCAATGTAGCTGCTAGTAATGCGACCAAAGCAGTTTCAACCAGTATTCCTATTCCTACTGTTGTAAGATTTCCGATATTTTTAAATTTGGTAATGTTACCGCTAATATTACGGGTAAAATAGGTAACATACTTTTTATTCAATATTTTAATTCCAAATTGTACCAAAGAACACTAGTAATATTTTGACGTCTGGGCAAAGGTACTAAATTGTTTAAATAAAGCACAAACGGCTTATTATTCTTTCAAATTAATACACTTAGAATACACTTATACCAACGTTTTTCCCATAGTCTTCGTAACAGTTGTTAAAGTCTATTGAACGTTAATGTGTCAAAACGATGTCCCCGGAGCGGTTTCTTAAGTTTCAGGAATAGCCAGAGGTGAAGTGGAGCTAAATCAGGCAAAGGGTAGTTGCGAAACAATGTACAAGGCAGTGTGAGATGGCGCATTATCATGATGCAAAAACCAAGAGTTTCCTGTCCAAAATATTCGTGATGTCAACAAGATCTCTAATTGTCAATCGACGATTTTTGAGCACCAAATCCTTAACTTCCTTGACGTGGTGTCATCATCCTCAGCCTCAACATCATCCATAACCGAATTATTCTTACTTTCCTCCAAGTCATCTTCTTTGTCAAGCGAATATGATTATGCAGCTTCATCCATTAATAATAATTTGTATTTGATTCAGCAGGAATAACTTCATCCTCGTTAACCACACTTCCTACGTTCAATATCGACAGGTTTAAGTTGTGCAAAATTTACAGTTAATTAGTTTTCCCGCACGATCAACAGTCAATGGATCACGTGTATGTGTATAAGACCATAGGTACTGAATGTGCTTTCCATTGCAGCTCTCGATGCAAGCATGCTCAAAATATGAACCGCCAAGCACTTAAAAATGAAATAGAACACACTTCCACCGACCAAATTTCATCTAAGAGCTGCTCACTTGCAACCACAAAAGGTCGTGAAAAAAGTTCACTTCGAACATTGTAATGCGCCAAAGACTCATATATTTGGTTGCCCTTCTACTTTTTGTCCTTATATTTTGTATGAAATTCTGCGACATTAAAAATAAATTCAGTCGCTTCAAGTTTTTGTGATTCCGAAAGACTCTTTCATCGAATAGCTGGTTCAAGCAAATTTGAGAATACTTATAAGTTCTTCGTAATTGGCGCATTTATTTTGTTCAAAAATTTTTGTTTTATATTAACAAAACAGTACACCACTTTAGACAAAACAGCAAACTCTCAAAAAAAGATGGCCATTTAGCAATCGGATGTAGTACACAGTGAATAATTTCGAATAGGAAATCGTAAATACCTTCATAACTGACTTCACTTCGCCTTCGATAGCCAGCGCCTTCAGGCAGGGCATACCTGATGTAGCATAAATGTAAATCGAATATAGCATGAAAAATGTGAGAGTTTTTTTATTTCCGAAACTATCCGTATGACTGACTGAAAACATCAAACTGTTGATAGACTGAATCTTGAAGATATCGACAATGAGCAAGTTAAGTCCATGGCAGATGCACCCATACTCGGTAATATAGGGATAGCTTTCGTTAACCATTTTTCGGGACGCTTTATTGTTCGTTCCATTATCAGTAATAAGTATAAATTTATAAATCTCGACGTCTTTTAACACCGCTTCAACTTTCTCGAAAAGCAACTTTAAAAGCCAAATGTCGATTTTCCTTAGTGAGTAGATTTATAGAAAGAGGCTTTGGGTGTATTGTATTGATAATATAATTTGTCATGCAGTCCCTGTGTATGTTCGACTAAGCATCGGTTTGCAACGTCAGATGCGCCGGCACTTTTTGGTAAGACTAACCCTGCGACGCGATGGTCCTTAAGGCCCAACAATTGATTGGAAAGTTGGTATCTCGAAGGAAGTTTATAGAACGGTCAAAATTTCTTGAATTTGTGGTTGAGCCTAATGGAGCACCAGAAACGAAAATTGCTCGAGTAATAGCTCATCGACCATCTGGTGCTACTTTGGTCTCATGTTCTCAACGAAATTCCAGCATACTAGAGCTTTTCATCGACTAAGACGTTGCAGCCACTTTTCTAGTTAAAATAGTGATTGGTGTCTTTTCCAGACAGAGCGATGAATCATATTCAAGGTCAGATTCTAGCTCTATTACGTATTTGCCAAATGAATAAATCAATGAAACAGAAAAAAGGTGTAGATTATTATATTTTACAGCAAAAACTTGGTATAGTAGATTAATGGTACATAAAGAAGTATAATGCAGTGGTGTCACAACTCTTTTTGCATTTAGACTATCTAGTTGAGTTGTTTGGAAAAAAACATTTCTAATTTATATTACCGATATTACCACGGTAACACCACTTTGGATTATATTACCTAAAATTACCTATTTTACCGGTAATATTACCACCGAGAATATTACCGTTTACATCACTACCTATTCCTAACATAAAGTAATTTTATTTCAACCGATTTCGTAAACAACATAAATTTGATCAGAAACATATCAGCCTTTAAGTTTTTTCCTTGTGTCGATCATTTTGCAAGCATTACCCCAAGGTGATATCAACGACATTTTACGTTGGACAATACCAAATAATGTTATTCTAGCTAGTTTTTACAAACAATCGAATCCAATTAAATGCCAACCTTTTTATGGAACCAAATGTGTTCAGCATTGTTACCAATTTGTTACCTCAAGTCAACAACTGCTTGAGTTAGATAGTTTAAATCAGGCCAAATTATCCTCGAATCTTTCTTTAAATGTATTAATGTATGTTGGTCGTTCGGACCAACAGGATTTGTTTAACATACCCACCCATACGTGTTGTTTACGTCCGACATTAATAAAATGTGTAGGCAAGTAAATGTCGATCCATCACATACTAAATTGGAAAGAATATTATAAAACTTATTTTTGTACTCCTTAAACACTTGTTAAACTAACAATTAAAAATTAAAAGGTTAGATATATTACCAACGAGTCGTATCATCCAGTTCAACATAAGCGAGCAGCGTTCAACAGCATGATACACCGGCTGGTTCATATTCCACAAAATCTGAAAGATTACGAGGCTGAAATACAAAAAATTAAACGAATCGCCATTGTAAACGGCTACACAACTGAAATTGTTGACCAAATAATTCAGTCTTGTTTGAAGAAAAAAGCTTTAGCGGATGCAACAACTTTGTCCCACATCTCTGAACCAATAGTGAGATGCAAGTTGAATTACTGCAAAGGACTCTCATCAAAATTGAAGAATACGTGGAAAAACTTCAACGTTGATCTAGTAGAAAGCAGCAATTCAAAATTAGGGCAACTGCTAGGCTCTACAAAAGATAAAACAAAAAATGTAGACAAGTCTGGAATTTACAACATAAAGTGCAATGATTGCGATAAAATTTACATCGGACAATCGAGGCGAGCCATATCTGAAAGATATAAGGAACATCTTGCCTGTATTAAAGTAAACAACAGTGATAAATCATCTGTAGCCAAACATATACTAGAATCCGGTCATAATATTGATTCGTCTAGCCTAAGTCTAATGAAACAAGTGAGAGACAATAGGTTACTAGATCCTTTAGAATGTTGGTACATACAGAAAAATAAAACAAGAATTCTAAATTCTGATTTGGGCCCCAAAACGAGTTGTCTTTTCGAGCTATAAAAATGCACATCAACACAATTCACACCAATAACAGTATCACCAGGAGTTCTATTTACACTCAGCGAAGAACATACACAGCTTTTCCACAATATAAAAAACAGAATTTTCTTGTAAAATTTTCCTCAAGTTAGTAAAATCAAAATTGTTTCACATTGTAAACGTAAATATTGCAATGTCATGAAGTTTAAATGGCAACCTGTCACTTAATTGCCCAATATATATACTCATTGAGGCAGGTCAGGATATGGTGTATATACACACACAAAGCACCAAATGAGATGATTTTAACACAAACATTAATATTTACGTAAATTTCTTTTTAATAAATTGTAATACGACCTTGTAAATACTTTTAGAATCTGAGGATGGAAACACAGTGTTTCCGAAAATATATTCATTTTTTAAATAATCTAAATTAAATGTTGTAATTTTTAATTTTTAATTGTTAGTTTAACAAGTGTTTAAGGAGTACAAAAATAAGTTTTATTTGTCACACTTGTTGTCGTCCATAAATCCAAAAAAGAATATTATGGCGTGCAAATTTGTTAGATCCAGTTCAAACTTTCGAATTACGGTAACATATGGCACGGCATTTGCACCGTATTTGGCCACACGCGTTTTAAATCAACTGGCAACCGAAGAAAAAAAAATTTTCCGTTAGCATCCGAATCTTTTGTTGCAACAACAACTGTTTAAAATCCAATGCTGACATTATTGGAACCAATTCCGGGAGGTCTGAGAGAAGTGCTAATGCAAGGCGATTCGAGTTATCGTAAATCGAAGTCAAATAACCAAAAGATCAATTCTTTCGGATATATTAAAGGTTTATGAAAATAATTATCCAGTCACTTTGGAAATGCGAAACTGATTGGGATAAACACTTACCTGAGGATTGTCTCACTTGTGGCTTGATTATAGAGGACACACCTGATTATTGTATTGTAAATAACACTTTTTCTCCAATATGTGTAGTTATAAATAACCCCGTTACCATTTAACTTAGCAGTAAGTCGAGAGTAGCTCCGCTAAAAACAGTATTCCTCCCGCGTTTGGAATTATGCGCTGCATTTTAGCTGGCAACAATTATAACAATAGATTTAATGGAAATCAAACACAACTTTGTAATTTTATGGTCGGTTTCCCCAACATTTATCACGAATCGCGTGAATGAAATACAGAAATTGGAACATGCAACTTCAGTTGGTGTCATGTTAGTTCAGGAAAAAATCCAACCGATTTGGTATCAAGAGGCTACATATTGGGATAGACTGTTGGAATAATAATCTAAAATGTAATTTATTTTATATAATTTCACGATAATTTTATGTATACAAATTATACGATTTAATTTGCTAATTGTCACTAAATTCATTCAAGTTTTATTCTGTTTGCAGTGTAATTTAGCCTTTATATTCTTTTATATATACTTTATAACCTGTCAATGTATCTTAATCGCATTTTCAAGTCTTTTTGAATAAAAACGTGTGTTTAAATTGTGCCTGAATTGCAATACTGCGTGCTTGCTTACAATTTTCTACAAAATTTCGAATAGGTTATGGGCCCAGATGTAATAGTGAAAATAGTAGTATACGTATTTTAATCGATTATAAGTGGATTATAATGGCTGTTTCATTTGGCAATTATAAATTTTCTTTCACGCCATTAACAGATAAAAATTATTTTGATTGGGCTTTCCGCGCCGAAACAATATTAAAGGTGCAAGGTTTATGAGAATATGTGAAAGATGTGAAACCTGTTAATGCAGATGAAAAGTGGGATGAAAAGAATGGTGAAGCTTTAAACACAATAAATCTAATGGTGGACGAATCGCAGTATGTGCATTTACGGGGAAAGACCGTAGCAAAAACCGCATGGGATGCATTGAAAGAAATACTCCAGGTAGTCGAGTTCGTTTACTTCGTCAAATTATGGTGCAAAAAGTTGATGAAAATGGCGATATTGAGGCTCATATTAAAAATATGAATGAATTATTTCAACAATTTCTGGCGTTGGGTGATGGCAAACTAACCTCAAATATTTTTATGAATGCAACATTACTTGGTTCGTTACCTAGCAGCTACGATACATTAATCGTCGCGATGGAAAGTAAAAATGAGGAAGAATTGTCAACCAGTTGTGTACAATCAACGATTATTGAAGAATATCGAAGACGAAATGAGCGTGATAGTGGAACGAGGAAAGAAGGTTCGGCGTTAAAAGTTTCAACGCATAATTATATTCAACGTTCACAATTTCCAAACACAAATAGAGGGAGTGAAAAATTGAAATGTTATTATTGTGGTGGTGTTGGACATTTTAAACGAAATTGTAGAAAATTTCATCAGTCACAAAAGGATAATAAATCAAGTAAAAATGGACAAAACGCAAATGTGGTTGAAAACAAAGATGAATGTAATGATTATTTGTTTTTGGTTGGTAAAAGTGATGGGTGGATTCTAGATTCCGGTGCTACTTGCCATATTTGCTGTAATCGCGAAAGTTTTATTGATTTTGATAATTCACACAAAGAAAAAGTTTCTGTTGCAAATGGAGATGTTGTGCAAGCAATTGGTAAAGGAAAGATTCCTGTCAATTTTATAAATAATAATGGCAAAGCAACGAAGGTCATGATTGAAAATGTTTTGTATGTCCATCAATTGAAAGTACTTTGATCTCTGTAAAACAGCTAACACAAGGAGGTTTTAACGTTGATTTCTCTGGAAGTGGCTGTGAAATATGGTCACCAAATGGAAAACATCAGATTGCGGTTGGTGATATTAAGAACAATTTGTATATTATGAGAACGCAGAACAATATGGTAAATTTTATTGAGAATAAGGAAAAATTATGTGTACATCTGTGGCACTGTGTATTCGGACATCGAGATATTGAGATGGTAAAGCGGATTCCAACAAGTGGGCTTGTTGAAGGTATGTTCATTTTACAGTGTGATCCAGAATGTAGTCATGATTGGCAAGTGTGTGTTGAGGGTAAATTGGCACGTTTACCATTTCCGAAGGAGTCATATTCGAGATCAACGAACATTCTTGATCTTATCCACACTGACCTATGGAAACGTCTACGCCTGCGGATAAGCGATATGTACTTACATTCGTCGATGATTTTTCTAGATACATAACCATTTATCTGTTGTCAGAAAAATCAGAAGTATTTGACAAATTCAAAGAGTTTCATCAATTGGTCCAAAATCGGTTTGGTAAAAAGATAAAAGCGATTAGGAGTGACAGAGGCAGCGAATACATGAGTGAGTAAAGATATCATTGATTATTTAAATAAAGAAGATATTATAATTCAACGTACTGCTCCATATTAACCTCAACAAAATGGGATAGCGGAAAGGAAAAATCGCACATTGATCGAAATGACTAGGTGTATTTTGTTTGATGCAAATATGGAAAAACGATTCTGGAGTGAAGCAGTCATGACAGGGAATTTTTTACAAAACCGGCTTCCGTGGAAAAATGTAGACAAAACTCCAATTGGTTTAAAAGAAAACCTATTTATATGAACTTAAGGCGTTTTGGATCCAAATGTTTCGTTAAAGTTCCTGACGAACAACGAAGGAAGCTCGACGTAAAGACAAAAGAAGCATTTTGTTAGGTTTTGATGTTGAATCAAAAGCATATCGTTTATATGTGCCATCGACAAAAAAAGTTGTGATTTCAAGAGATGTTAAGTTTATGAATGATGTTAATGTTTCCTCTTGTAAATTGAATAATAGTAATGACATAAAGAAGTCCGGTGTTGACCAGAATGATGTTGAAGAACATATCGATGCGGATTTAGAAAATTTGGAAAAACTTATTGACAGTCACAATTTGGGTGCTGTAGATGAATTAAAGTAGCCGTGTGAAATAAATCGAAAAGACATAGCGAGTGAAATAGATGTTATTTATGATCCAGTTGTTGAAAACTCAAATTCAGTAGTAAGACGTTCAAATCGACCAAATAAAGGTGTTCCCCCTAAATATTATATTGAGGAAGTAAATGTAGTCATAAATGGTGAACCAGGAAATTATAATGATACAATATTAAGTCATGAACGGGATAAATGGATTCAGGCTATGGAGGATGAGATAAGTTCCTTAGTCGACAATAATACCTGGTCTCTGACTGATTTACCAATAGGTAAAAACACTATTGGATGTAAATGGGTATATAAGCTTAAAACGGATAGTGATGGAAGTTTAAAAAGATACAAAGCAAGGTTGGTTGCTCAAGGTTACAGTCAGAAGTTTGGAACTGACTATGATCAGGTGTTCGCGCCCGTCGCGCGCCATACTACTTTTCGTACGTTATTATCTATTGCTGCTAGTCGAAAAATGAAAGTGTACCATTATGATGCAAAAACCGCTTTCTTGAATGGAGAATTACAAGAAGAAATATATATGCGTCAGCCAACTGGTTTCGTGAAACAAGGTGAAGAAGACAAAGTTTGTTTACTTAAGAAAAGTCTCTATGTTTTGAAAGAATCTGCTCGCGTGTGGAATGAGACTTTACACAATGTTCTTATTAAATGCAATTTAAAACAAAGTACTGCGGATAATTGTTTGTATACGTATCAAAATCCGTCATCAAAGGAAGCAATATATGTATTGATTTACGTTGATGATATTTTAATTATCAGCAATTCAAAAGTTTTGTCCAAAACAGTTGAGGATAAATTAAGAAAACATTTTGAAATTGAAAAATTGGGCGAAATCAATAATTATCTTGGGATTAGAGTAATATTTGACGGTGATTATTTTCTTTTGGATCAGGAAAAATATATAAAGAATGTTGTCAGGAAATTCACATTCGATGAAGCAAAGGAATCCGATATTCCACTTAGTCCAACATATCATAAAGATCCATGTGATGAAATATTTGTTAACATTGACAAATATCGAGTTGCTATTGGATTTTTGCTGTATATTTGCACTAATACCAGACCTGATATCGTAGTCGCCGTAACAATTTTATCACAAAAATTGGCCAAACCAACGACAAAAGATTGGAATCAATTAAAAATAGCGATTACTTACTTGAAGGGCACTTTAAGTTTGAAGCTAAAGCTGGGTAGTTTATGTGAGGAATTTAATTTGGTCGGATGTGCTGATGCAGATTGGGCTGAATGCCGTGAGAGTCGTAAATCGAATTCTGGTTATATTTTTACAAAAAATTGTGTGACTATCAAGTATAGAAGCCGAATTTGTTTCTTTGCAGAAGCTTGTAAAGAGTCTGTGTGGCTCCAACGATTGTTAAGTGATTTGAACTGGAACGATGATGATTGCACAATAATATATGAAGATAATCAAAGTGTACTGAAGTGGATCGAGATTGAAAAATTTACTAATCGCTCCAAGCATATCGATGTGAGGATTCATTTTGTTAAGGAATACATTGACAGAAAGGAAGTTGTTTGTCGTTTTTGCCCAACGGAAAATATGGTTGCTGATTTATTAGCCAAGGGACTGGCAAAAGATCAATTTCAGAAATTAAGAAGTAAAATAATTTTAGATTAAGGATGAGTGTTGGAATAATAATCTAAAATGTAATTTATTTTATATAATTTCACGATAATTTTATGTATACATATTATACGATTTAATTAGCTAATTGTCACTAAGTTCATTCAAGTTAAATTATTCTGTTTGTAGTGTAACTTAGCCTTTATATTTTTTTATATATACTTTATAACCTGTCAATGTATCTTAATCGCATTTTCAAGTCTTTTTGAATAAAAACATGTGTTTAAATTGTGACTGAATTGCAATACTGTGTGCTTGCTTACAATTTTCTACAAAATTTCTAATATAGACAACAGTTTCTCCACTTTCTTGATTGCGATTCTTCAGAGCATTCATCCGAACTCAAGCCGTTCCATTTTGATAACCAGACACTAGAATTAAAACAAGACTCTTTCAATTTTACGCGCGTTTCAACAAATTTATTTATTTCCTCTATAGAAAGATTCAGCCCGTTTTAAAAGAAGAACTGGTTCATCTTCCATATCATAGGTCGAAAAGGCAATTTTAAAGTTGATCAGGATTGATATCGCTAGAATCTCTGAAAATAACGACTTTTGAACAAACAGAGTAAAATAAGATGTTTAAGTCCTTTCCTAGACAAAAACAAACTACTCCGAGTGGATTACGATTGTAAGCACCAATTAGTACCACTCGCCAACCATCAATTTACTGCATCTCCCAAGGTCTACGTTGCGACATTCGTTTGCTTCGTGATCAAAGCCATACATTTCGAAATTCTGTCTGACGTCACTACCGAATGTTTTATTGCATGTTCCAAGAGATTTCTTAATTGAAGAGTAAAATTTGAAAGAATCTGGAAACAAAACGCAACAAATTTTACGGGATCCAACAATGAGCTTAAGCGTCAACGTTAAATTATTTCAGACGGAAAATGATTCCAATGATAATATAAAGTTTTTTTCTTCAGAGAGTATTTACTGAACATTCATTCCCCCAAGATCCACAAATTTTAGGGACCTCTGGGAATCATTGGTAAAATCTTTCAAGATTCACACACTTACAGTGCAAATCGAAGGAATACAAGGAATAGTCAAATCTCGTTCTTTAACCGTTATGGCTCATTTTTAGACATTTGGACCTATTGTGGTCCCTGTTGAACCTTCATATTTGAAAATTCCATCCAACCGACATCAAGCTGGAAGCCAATCACTCAATTAGTTCATAGTTTGTAAATGGAAAGAAGGCAGTCAAAGTTTGAAGATCAATGATCTGGTGCATGTGTGCGACGAAAATCTTCCGTCTGCCCATTGGAATTTGGGTTTGGTAATTAACGTTTTAAACGCCGGAATTTTTAAACGCGTCATATCTAAGTTGGCTAAAATTCCGATATGCACTCCCGAGCAACTAAATCGACTCAAACCTTCAGCGCTCACAGAAAGGCGAATTTTTTTAACACGGCTTAACCGATTTTCACAAGATATGATGTTTTTGAAAACCTGATGTTTTACTTTTAATTGACAATATTTTCATGAAAATTGGTTCAGTACTTTTTTTTATAATGAATTTTGAATGAAAACGTAACAAAAATTGATGATTATGAAAAAAAAATATTGGGGATATTTAAATTTAAATTAGAACAAAAATTCAAGCGCAACGAAAACAATTTTATTGTTTAATATTTAGTATTGTCACTGACGTTAGATGGTACCGGATTTCTGGCTCGGATCCTCCGTTCTGGTTCGTCCCTTAATTGCTCAATTGGATTCATGGCTGGACTGAGGGCCGGCCACCACATCTTCTCGAGTTCAACCTCATCAATGAACTGCCGAGTGGTTGGTTGGTTTTTTTTTTGGTTTTTTAATCTATGCAATCTTTTTCTGGGGCTCAAGGCACTCCCAACTCTTTCGCAGTTAATTTTACCGTCCTACTTTACGCAGTAGTAGCCAAATCGAGGACGTACGGCTATAGACCCGCTTTGTATAAACCGCCGAGTGGTTCGAGCTGTGTGACACCGGGCATTGTCATGCATCAATATGAAATCTTACCCTATATATCCTGCGTAGGGCACTATCATTAAGCGGTCAGACCTCCTCTACGGCCTCCACCGGGTACGAATGTTTTTTCCTCAAGCGATATGCCAGCCCCTACACCATGCACGAACCGCCGCCGTACGAGACTGTTTCAGCAAAACAGCACTGCGACCCAGTCTCTCGTATCACTCTACCTTGGAGACATATTCTGCACTCATCAGTGAATAGAATTGAATTGCTCCAATTGATGTGTTCGCGAGCAAATTCGAATCGCTCTTTGCGGTGGCGCGCTGTCAATTTCATGAAATAACAACAATCATGGACTAACAGCTACATCTCGAACTTGTATTAGCTCCTGCTGCACATCGACGCCCGAGAGATGGCGATTTCTCAGTGAAGTTAGGACGATAAATCGACCGTCCCTCTCAAATGTACACATATACCGTCTGGTATGTGATTTCCGAATGAAGGTACCAGTTTCCTAAACCTTCTCGATACTCTTAAAACAGCAAATTGTCTCATGTTTAGTTGACGAGCGCCTTCTCGTCGATTGCGTCCTTCTTGCAATAAAGCAGCAACTTGTGCGGCTTTTTCTAGAGTACCTAATATCCATGATTTTGAGGAAACAACGAATGAAACTGGTAAAGATTTGTTCAGGTCAACGTCTGATAAGTGACTAATGGCAAATATCGGTCAACGTGGTATTAAGCCTGTATTCCATGAGAAAAGTTGACTGACAGTCAAAAAAAACGAAAAGAGAAAAATATTCTGATGCACCATATACGAGAAAAGGGCAACGTTCTTTTTTTATTTTACAGCAAAATTGTTTTTCTATAAAACAAAACCATTGTCTTTGTCTCTTATATGCGGCTCAGATTTATTTTTCTCTTTTCGTTTTTTTTTGACTGTCAGTCAACTTTTCTCTTGGAATACACAGGCTTTATACAGGAGATTGCAGCACGCCAATTGTTTTCACCGAAACATCGCATTTTTCATACGATTACTTTAATTTGAAAATTACTTTATAGATTTTAATGATAAAGGTTTCCTTGTAAAGATGAAATACTAACCTGTCAAAAAAAAAATGTTTTACGAAAATCGATTAAGCCATTTTAAAAAAATATGTCTTTGTACGCGCGGAGGTTTGAATCGATTTTGTTGCTCGGGAGTGTAGTTTTTGATTTTTTTTGTTTTGTAAGAATAGTAATTTTCAACAGTTTGTTTTTGACAACAACCAAGCTCAATGTAATGTAATGTGGAAAAAAATTCCGTAACCGTACAAGAACGCTGGAAATATTGGTTTTCTCTCTATTTTCTGCTATATGGTGAAATACCTTATTAGTGAGACCAACTTGAGGTTAACTCAGTACGAGTATGCTTTGCGAGAAAATATCAGCTAGCAATCTTAACCGTGATTCTTACATGTCATGGCCATTTTAATGGCGTGGGACTAGCCCAATATGTTACAAATGAAAATTTTCTCGAGGCCGATGAAACAATGCACACGCTTTCGGTACCCAGTTCTCTTGGTTTGGAAGAAGTACTATACGATGCTAAGAATTTAATTCTTAGATCTATTCTTATTCATGCTTTCGTCCAAATCATTCAGTTTGATTAAGCCTGCACTTTAGGCTCACTATGTCAATGTGTGCGGTATATCTGTAGGTTTCATGTTCCAGCCAATTGTAATGATACATATGAAATAAATAGTTCCTAGGTAAATTTTGATATTTTTGACGAATACTAAAAATTTGAAATGAAATTTTTATTTGTAATTTATATGAAATCCTTTAAGTAATTTCGAAAGTGTGATCAAATTCAGAATATTTTGCGAAATTCTAAAAATTTATGAGCTATGAAAGAAAATTTATGAGCTATGAAAATTGATTAGCTATGAATAATTTTGCACTGTATGCAAAAACGAAATCAGGAGATGCAATAATAGTTGAGATTATATTCAATTGTAAAAATCAATAAGTCATACGATTTTAATATAAAATTATATTGTAATTGAATTTTGTTTGAATTAATAATTTTACTGGCGCCTGTCCTATCTTGGATTTAGTCGATAGATACTCATAGTTTTGTGGTTGTACGAAATCTATCTCAAACTCGAGACTATTTTGGTTTATGATGAATCAGTCTCTTAATTGTGGTTTAATAAAGTAAAATTTTCTAGAGAATTTATGTAGTCTTACTACTACCATTTTAATTAATAAGTTTCGGATAAACGACAATCACTTCTACTTGTTTACAATTTAAATTTTTAATTCGATTATGTAAAACGAATAGAAATTTACAAATTTTCATCCATAACAATGAGAATTCAACATTAAAGTTGCATACAAGGTTTTTGTATTTTTTTTATTTTGTATCCTAGTTTTCATACAAAAAATAAAAAATAGCTTATCAATAGGGCAACCATAAATATGCACTAAAAAACCGGTTTTAAACGCTTAAAATATGCCTTAAAAATATGATTTTATGCACTTAAAATATGCCCTATAAAAATAGAATTATATGTTTCAAATCTCCGCCTTGAGAATTATTTTCCTTCCGTGGTTTTTTTTCGATTACGTTGTGCAGCAAGCAACAGTCCACAAGTCTCTAGTTTAGAAATGGTTGATTCGAGAAATCCGAAGTTAGCTGAAATATAGATCAAATCAGATCTAATTTGCTGTCACATAACAACTCCTTCGAAATCCTAATTGAGGCAGCTTCGTCGTTGTCCAGCGCATCAAAGATTCGAACCATATTTTCAAAATTACTGGCATAATAATTGACCGCTGCCAGCCAAGTTCCCCATCGGGTGGTAACCGGTTGCGGGGGCAGTGTAAGCCCAGGCGCCATTTCTTTAAAAGTCTCTACTCTAGACAGGGCTTTTAAAAATACTTTTTTACCGTTAGAGATTATATCGTGTGCTCACACACACCGTGAAGTCCATGGGCAAGGCAAGTTAAATGAGTTATTTTAGGGTAAAATATTTGTATTGCCTGAACCGCTTTTGCCATGTATGGTGCAGCATCTGAAATGAACAACAAAATGCAATCTTTAGGGAAAGTATCACCTAACTTTTTCACCGATTCATCAAAAAGCCGCGCAATGGTTGAATGATTCGCCCTCTCTAAGTGCGCAGTATTCAACAAAAATTTTTGTTTGTCGATCATTTCGTTTGAATCTAAAATACCAATTATGACATTGGCCACATTTCTGCCGGTTGCTTCAGTGGTTTCATCGATTGATATCCATAAAAATTGATTTTTAAAATGGAATGCATTTTTATGCGAAATATTTTTAATAAAATTGGCAAAATATGCTTAAATTATGTAAAATATGCTCTTAAATATGCACTAATATCCAAAATATGAGAATATATGCAGTTTTGGGTGAAATATGCAAAAATATGCACTAACAAATAGGGCTTAAAAGGTTTCGTTTTTGGTGAAACGGATTCCTGTCTTATTTTTTTCACAATATGTACACAGGAAAAAAACATGCTAATGCATATTTTTGGTTGCCCTACTTATCAACATTGATAAGACCAAACTATTCTCTATGCCATGTTTTCAACCACGAAGAAGCAAAAGAGTTTTCTTTTCAAGTAGTTATCTCATTATAAAAATATAATAATAGTTTTTTTTTCATAGAGACGACGAGTATCATTGCTTATGATAACTGACGACATGCTTAGTTCAACCAAAGTTTGTTTATTGTTTGTCACTATCGATCGTAAATAATAACCAAACCAAAAAATCATTGGCTTGATTTTAAAGTAATGCAAATTTGGACAAATTTTGTTATCACCTATTGATAATTTAATACTGGACATAAATACGATGCGTTGCTAATCAATTAAAATATGTATCGTGTTTTTGGTGGATTTTAGAGGCGTATTCTAATTTTGTTGTCAGCATATTATGTGTTTGATAATCTTATGGGAGTTGCTATTTTGTTTATGCCTAAGGTGATTGTTGTTACATCAGCGTTATTCTATTTTTGAATCTAAATCTATTCAAAACGGTTTCTTCCGCTTTAGAATGTATATTTCAAATTTTTTTCCTCTTTCTTCTGGTTCAAGAAAATTCAATAAACTATTTCTTGCTTTAATCTATTTCCAGGTGGATTTGCTATGGTATTTTTAGCAAAAGCAAGTAGTGGCAGTATACGGTATGCCCTGAAACGTATGTATGTGAACAATGAGCATGATTTAAGTGTAGCGAAGCGAGAAATTCAAATAGCCGTAAGTATATATTACTAATATTTCATTTTTAGGGTTTTATTTAATTTTTGCATATATTCTAGAGTAACTTAAACGGCCACAAGAACATAATCGGATATGTGGACTCGAGTATTACACATAAAGGGAATGGAGTATATGAGGTGCTATTACTCATGCCATATTGTAAAACCAATATATTAAATATTATGAATACAAGGTAACCGATCACCAAAAGATATTTTGACGTATTGACATTATAATCCGATTTTTATTGTATTTTTTACATAGACTTCAAATAGGATTTACTGAGCCGGAAGTATTACAAATATTTTGTGACACAGCCGAGGCTGTTTCCCGTTTACATCATTGTCAAACGCCAATAATTCATCGTGACTTGAAAATTGAGAATATTCTACAAAATGAATCTGGTCATTTTGTATTGTGTGATTTTGGTTCGGCGACCGCTAAAATATTAAATCCTAAAGTGCATGGCGTGGCAATGGTAGAAGAGGAGATAAAAAAATATACCACGCTATCGTATCGTGCCCCTGAAATGATCGATTTTTATGCAGACAAAAATATTACAACGAAGGCTGATATTTGGGCACTCGGATGTCTTTTGTATAAACTGTGCTTTTTTACGTTACCGTTTGGAGAGAGTACACTAGCTATCCAGAGTGGGAATTTTTTTATACCTGATAATTCGAGATACTCGAAAGGAATGCACCAACTTATACGATATATGTTGGAGCCGGATAGCGATAGACGTCCAAATATTTATCAAGTTTGTGAAATAGCATTTACATTAGCCGGGAAGGAGAATCCAATTATAAATCTTCATGTGAGAATTGGTAACTTGCATGTTTGTTTACCAGATTTATGAATATTGAATGTTTTTCAGAAAATTGCTGCACTTCCGCTTGAAACTTTGCCTGTGCCACCGATGGAATCGGAGACTAAGCGATCTAGTTTGCCTGGTGCGGCTAAATCAAAGCAAAACATTACTCTTGTAGAAAGTGGAACTAGTGTTGCACCGAGAATGCGACCTAAAGCTTCAGCTCAAACTATACCTAATTTACCGATTGGGCTACCACCAAGTCCGTCGCCGCGAAATACAAATCCGTCACCTGCTCCTCAGGAAATTCTTCAACAAGTGACACCAAGTTATATTCCTCCAACCGTTGAAGCATTTACGGCTCAGTTTAATGTAAATTTTCCACCAACTCAGCCCGAACCTCAAGTTATTAGTGTGCCTGTTGTTGTATCACCATCGCAACAATTACAACAAATTCAAAGTATTCCGTCACAACCGCAGCCCCAGCAATTACAAGTGCAGCCACCACAATTATCGCAGCAAGCCATAATATCAAGTACAGATCTTGTTGAAAATCGTATTATAGATAGCTTATTCCAATCAAATTATCCAGATCCTTTTAGGGAGACCGAAATTGATGATATCGATGAAATAATTCCAAATCGAGATCATCCATTTATTAGTCATAACAGTGTAGACTTACCGGTCCATCAACCACTTGCATCATTACCTCCATTGGACACGAGCGGCGGTTTGGCAAATTTTGTCCCGACCCAGTTAGTATCAACACCTACCAAAACAACACAGCTCTTGATAACACAAAAAGGTGGTCATCGGAGAAATATGAGCGACACTTCGGCGTTCAATAAGTACGTAATTTAGTGATAATAAATAATTTTTGTTGTAAAATACCGTTTTGGATTTTTTTTTTTTACAGGACTTATGCCACAGAAACATCGCAATTCTTAGCACCGTATGACATTTCAATAAAAAATTCCTCAACCCCAATTTCACCAACGACAGCCTTTTCAACAGCGGCATTTACGTCTGAACAAAATGTGCATGCTCCCCAAATGCCTCAACAGTCGGTGACCACGAAATCATCTCAAATGGGCACATCAATTTCAAATACAGACGTATCTTCGAACATGAATGGGCAATTCAATGAAGACCTATCGAAATGGAATCCATTCGAAGATCCAACGCCATTCAATCAAATGACTGAGGATCATATATTTGGTGCTGAATTCGATAAAATCAGAAATGAGGGAAGTGAAACAAGTATGAGTGACTAGCAATTTGTTATTTCTAGATATTTACCAATCTCTTTATTATTTTTTATTTTTTTTTTTCCTGTTTTTATTTATTTATAAGGCATTTCAAAACTTCAACAAACACCAACCGAAACCGAAATCCTTCCAACATTTACTGCAACCACTGCGATTGCTGCGCCTATCATCGCTACGCCGACGGCGGCGAACGCAACCACGGAAGATGATCCATTTGGGTCGGCTCCATTTAGTTTACCGCCAGCATTACGTGATCGGGCATCAATCAAAAAAGCCGGAGGTAAAGCCTAAATAATTTACTACAATTTTAAGCAAAAAAAAAAAAAAAAAAAAAAATTACCAAATTTCTAGTCGTTTTTACTATACAACAAGAAAACTATTAACAAATTGATTTACTATCCATTTAAAATACTATTACATATTATTATTAACAAAACAACAATAATACACGTAACTATAGAAAATTTATGAAACATTTAAATATTGTTGCTCAAATTATTGAGATGAATATGGTTTATATTTTGTGCCGAGTATATATGTCCGAAGATTGGCAGGCAGTAAGGACTTCTGTAACTCCCGTTTCTCAAAAGTTAGAGCTAGAAATTTGGTTATTTTCTAAAATAATTTTTTTTTTGTTGTCTGGAATTGGTTTCAAATTTAACAAATTTTTACGTTTTTTATGCAATTTAAATTATAGCTGATTACTAAATATACCACGGGTTTTTGGGTCGCACATTAGTTTTCGCTTTTTTTTTTTTTTATTCTGATTCTAAAAAAATTCGAACGAAATAGCGAAAGTTACATTTAGTGTCTGGGGCAATTTGTCAAATTTTGTATTTTTTGAATTTTATTTTTGACCAAATTTTAAATAGTTTGAACAATACGAATTGTGATATATTTTGACGAATTTGAGAGTTTCAAACCATAAACGCTCAAGTTTCATTAAGAGCTGGTAATAAGTTTAGAGTTATTTACAATTCACTCCAATTTTATAGGTTTTTAATTTTAAGGTTTGAAGAAAATCAACTACTAACAATTTAGGATTTTGCGGGCGTAAAAATTGGTTTTGTTTCAAAAACATTTGTCACTAACACCTACAAAATTATCTTAAAGCTTTCTAGCTTCACGTGCACTATCCATATTCATCTTTTATAATTGTTCCAATAATAGTTTACACACAGTATCGTAGTTAATAATAAAAAAAATAAAGAAATTATAAATTTCATATTTAATTAGCTCAAAAGGGAAATAATATACATAATCGTCGTGTCGCCACTGCGTTAGATAGGAAATTTGTCTATTGAATGTAGTTTTTTTTTGTACAGAAATATGTTTAGATAAAAATATATAATTTCGTGTGTATAATTTAATAGGTCAGGAACACACAGGGTTGTACCACATATATTAAACATTCAAAACACATTCTCACTTACACATTAAATGCCTTACAAATAAAATATATATTTAATATAATACAATATAATAAAATAATGATTTGAGCGAAGCTACATAAAATTTCCTATTCAGGCAGTGTACGTTGAGTTGAAAGCGCGCGATTTTAACGCCATACAATTTAAATCTGTAATTGTGTTGAAGATATAAAGACGTAATTACTGTTATTATTATTATTATTATTAATTAAATTATTAATATTGAGAAAAGTATATAAACATTTTTATTAAAATATAGAGAGAGTAAAAAAAAGATTTTTTCCAGCCTTATTTGGCTTTTATTACAAATAAAACCTAAAATGCGATTTTATCATAAAACTATCTTTTGCGGGGCCGCACTTGTTGTGTTTGTGTATAGAATATTATACCTACAACGAAATTATTAAATTATATCCTATAATAAAATTATATTTACTTTTAAAAACTTTTTGTAAATATTTTAAAAAACTCTTATTATTTTAGTTCCATTAAACAATATAACAACAAATATTGTATAAGTGTACATTGCTTAAAATATAATAAACAATTCTTTGAAATTAATTCCTTTTTTATTATTCTAGAATTTGTAATACTGTTGTAATTCATGTTTATTATCAATCGATTTAATTATTTTGATCAAATTTTATTTTAGTCTCTTTAGTAAATTTTCTATTTGATTTGGTGGAATGATTTGGTTTATGGGACATTTTTCTAAGATTTAATTTTATTATTGAATAGATAACCAGAAGGCCAGAACGATGTGATATAAGAAATAGTCAGAGAGATGAGAAAATTTTAGAGAGATTGATTGTGATTTTAGTAAATTTAGAAAATTCAAAAATATCAAAAAGACTTTGAAATTGAAAATGGTAGGTTTAGATGTATGTAAATAAGAAAAACACATTTAGTGTATCTATATAATTGTAACTCGAAATGTTGTTAATTCAATTTTAATTCGTTACATTTTTTCAGATTAAAACCATTTTTCATTCCTTCAGGTTTCGACCTTTATACATAAGTATATAGCTATACTAAACCTATTTCATTATTGATGCAGGTCTTCCTGGATCCTTAAATTTTAGTTTCAATCCAATATGTCACGTTTAATCTTAATTTCAACTCAATTCGGTTTCGAATTTATATAATTTTGACTATTTTGTCGCATTTTATTGCGAACAGCGCATTTTATTCCGATTGCACAGAAGAACACGAAAAATTGGTTCCATTTTTGGACCTCTCGATTTTGGTATTAAAGACACAATCTTTTTTTTTTTTTAAATTGAGAGAGTACCATGTTATAAAAGCAACTGATATAAAAAAAGACTTTGGTAATTTTTTTTTTAAATTTTCTAGTTTTACGTAGTTACTACCTTCCTATTATAAACTAATTGAAATTTGCTAATTAACAATGAGCCTTACAAAGATTAGAGGAAATTTAAAACAGAATTCTTCCAATTAGCAAGGTAATATGACCTATTGTTGCCTTTGCTTCTCCTCTCAGACAATCATCCAAATACGAAAATTTCAATATAGGAGGAACATTAACATTGCTGTGAATGATTAACATATACTTCTCCTTAAACACTAACCACTCAGCAGGATTACCATCGAAAGGTTTAATCTTCAACTCAGGTAAATTCAACGAACACTTTGGCATCTGATTATCAGCCGCCATAACAACTCTGGAATTACCCGACTCCCTCTGGGAAACCGCCACAGGTTCCCTCAATCGACTTAATTGCCCCGACACATTGGCATAAACTCGTAAATAGATGGACTCAAACTCGCCAAGCGCCGATCTGATTTGATCATAAAACTCACCTGTCAACTCCGTTGCCAAGTCTGTAATTCCCTGAAACTCGGTCCAGGTATTACTTAACAAAATTTCACGCGCCTCTAACTCCGCGATTTCAAAACCAGTACTCTCTTTTTCGTCAAAGAAGCTTTTGATCGACGTGACTCTATCGTTTACAATATTTAATTTTTTCACAATTTTATCTCTTAACAACTCTATCTTCGTCATTTTTTAATAAATTAATAGCTTTTGCTTTTTTAATTCGACTTATGTATAAATAACTAATGTATAAGTAACTAATGTATAAATTACTTATCTAATTTTCTCGCCACTGATGATTCCCGGTTGCATCTGTTAACGGTAACTCTTCATTTTGTTTTTTTTACAGTTGATTTTTGTTGGCCGTTATCTCCACGTTCTTTGTTACACCACCCAATTGGTGGTTTAGTACTCGTTTGTTCGCACGTCGCTAAAAAACTTTTATATTGATGATTTTTTTGATTTTTTCGTTGATGTTAATTGGATATTAGGCCCACACAATTACGACCAATAATCCTTTTTTCCTTTTTATTCTCTGATGTACGTGCTAATCCTCTAAACACGTGTTTTTATAGGTTATGTTCCTATGTCTCTGTACTTCTTTCAACGATGAATATGTAAATACTTTTCGTATCCGGCTCGCTTTGGACCAAAATTATGTTAGGTTTTTTTCCACTGGTTTTTGGACTTTTGACCTTTCTCAAATTTAATGATAATTTAATTCAACAAATTGGCACACCCAATTTTATACTCTCCAATGAAAAATGAATTCACAAAAAAATGAAACGCATTAAAATTATATTATTTTAAATCTCAAAACCAATACGACTTTTATTTTTCTCGTCTTATTCTACCGCTGTACAGATACAAACTCCCTTTTTTCTCCCACAAACGACTCTCTTCTTTTACTCAAAAAAAACAAAAAAAATTAATATTGTTGTCTCATTTACAAACTTATTTCAGTCCCATCTATGAACCAAAAGCAGGTAACGTAAGCTTGAATAAACTTTAACAGTGGTTGATGACACAAATCTGTTTTTTCATCAAAAATTCGTTGACTTTTTTGGTCTTGTGAGGTGGAGCATTATCATGTAATAAAAACAGCTGTTTTCCTTCGGGATATTCGGGTCTAACACGAACAACTCTCGACCACAAACGATGTAAAACTTGTAAATAGTATTCTCCGTTGACAGTTTCAGCTTCTGGAACAAATTCCTTGTGAACAATGCCCTTGGACGCATATAAAGTTATCAACATTTTCTTGATTCTTGATTTCTGAAAACGCAATTTTTTAGGTTTTGGCTCGTCTTTCGACTTCCATTATGCAGATTGTCGCTTAGTTTCAGGATCATATTTAAAGCACCATGTTTCATCACCAGCTATGATTGAATCAAGGAAATCTGGATCGTTTTCAGCTGTTGAAATGATGTCTTTGCAATGCTCTACACGAGCGACTTTTTGATCTTCATTTAACTGATGTGGAACAAAACGTGCACAGACCTTTCTTTTACCCTAATCTTCAGTTAATATTGTGTAGATTGTAGCGTAAGATGAATTTAATTCTTCTACCAGAATTCTCACAGTGAAATTTGCATCGAAAGCGATTATTTCACGTACTTTTTCTACTAACTCAGCATGATTTGATGCTTTTGGTCGTCCAGGTCTTGGATCATCATTTAAATCGTCACGGCCATTTTTAAATTGTGTAAACCACGTGTAAACTTGAGTACGACTCATACAATCATCACCATAAACTGTTTTAAACATTTCGTAAGTCTCGGCAAATTTTTTACCGAGTTTAAAACTAAATTTAATATTTGCTCTTTGTTCCATTATGTTTTTACGACAAAACTACAAAAAATACTGTCATTATAACGTGTATAATTTTGTAATTTGTCAATCGAGCATGAACTTAGCTGCGTTCAAAAGAAGAAACATGTACCTTTCTAACGCTACCAACATTTAATAGATGGCGCTATGTGTTCTATGATTTAAATTAAAAGTTCGGTTATTTTTAGATCACATTTATTTGTAATCTCATGGAAAATATTTAAATAAATTTTTCCTTTTCCAAATTTTTTTTAATTGATTTTTACAAGCTGTTCTTATTGCTCCTCTTAAATTAATTATATAAATTCATTTACTTATTCTATTTACAACAGTAGCTTCAATCCATTTTGGACCACTGAAAAAAATATAATACTTATTGACCTCGATCTAAGTTTAAATTTCTTTGTTTACAATTAGTGTCATATATTTTTATTTTACATTTACTTTCCCACTTATAATATTTACTTTTATCTAAATTAAATGAAACTGATTTTTTCGTGTGATAATTAAAAATGATCTCAGATGGAGCCATCGATGTAACCGTAAATGGAGTACAACGATACTTAAAATTCCGAAACTTAGCCAACTAAATTTTGTCTATAATTCAGTTGTAAATTCTTTCTCAAGACTTCCTTAACAGTTTTTTCTGCACGTTTGGCAGCACCATTACTTTGCGGATGGTATGGAGGAGAATGTTTCAACTTTTTTACCGTTCGACCTACAAAATTCACTAAATTCTCTTCCATCGAACGGTGGTCCGTTATTCGTCACGATCTCAGAGGGAAGTCCAAAAATAGAAAACTAAACTTTTAGTTTCGACACTACCTACAGGAGGAGTTTTACTATTAATTGACAATAAATAAACTTCCAACCATTTCAATCAAAAATATTTGATTACCAAAATAAAATAAATCAAGTTGTATTCTTTCAAACGGATAACTGGTCTTAGGCCACTGAACATTTCCAGAATCAAGTTTAGCTACTTGCTTCAAACTGCAGGCTTTACAAGATTTTACAAAATTTTCAATATCTCCGTCAACACCTTGATCATGAATTACTTTCAGAACCTCTAATTGAATTTTCCTGGAACTAAAATACGGTTGTTTTAAAATATACATTGATCTTCAATATCCAATGAATTCTTTAATCTATAATACGATTACCGTTGAATTCTTTGTGCTACTACCGCTGGTAACGCCTTTTTTCATTAAAAATAATCTCCAACGGTTTATGATCACGATCACTAACAATTATAAAATGTTTTTAACCGCGAAAACAACCGCTAACGCTTCTCTTTGAATTTGACTATAATTTTTTATTAGCTTTTGTGGAAGACACAAACATAATTGGCCTTTCTTCACTATCAATTGGATGGGCCAAAACAGCACCAACACTATAAGGACTCGCATCACATGCAATAATTAGTGGTTTATTGGGGTCGAAAATAGTTAAAACATGCTTCAACAGTGGCTTCCTCGAATCGTCAAAACTCTTCTGACATTCTTTATTTACTCCATATAAACGGTTTATTTTTTAATTGATATTAGGGATATAACCTTGATGTCAAATTGGGTAGAAATTTACAGTAATAATTTAACAACCCTAAATAGGACTCCAATTCCATTATATTCTTTGGGATCGGTGAATTCATAATCGCTTCAACGATCTTTGGGTTAGGCTTCAACCCACCTTTACAAATAATAAGATCTAGATACGTCACCGAATCTTTGAAAAATACATATTTATTTAAATTAATTTGAACATTAGATAACAAACCATTCCTGCTAAACCTAATAACAATTGGTCTATCACAGTCTGAAATTTTGATGGAGCCGAAGAAACCTGTTGTAATTTATTAGGCAGCGATCAATAAAAATCAATTCTAGTTAATCCTTGTTTTATTCACATTTATTTAATTATAAAACTATTATACATTTCTTTTTTTGTTCCTACTTTCGTGACAACTTAAAACGAACTCCCCACCCATTACTCGTTTCCACTGAACGATAATTAATAATCGTTGAACCCAATAACCCGTGCAACGTAATGCCAGTTATATTAGTTCTTCCCTCTCTAACAAAATTCATTACTTAACTTATAAGTTATAACTAATATGAGTATATACTAATAAACATCTTTTAACAAAATTCATTACTTAACTTATACTTATAATTGATAATTTAATCAATTTATAAATTCAATTTCTGTGGTACTTTTCTAACTCTGCTTGACCTTCGCAATGTATTGCCCAAAACTGTGTCCTCAACTACAGTACTCCGCGCTTTCTCCGAATTTCCCCCGCCGGTAAGGCCAGAAACACACGTGATTGGCTCTAAACCCTGATCCTCACCACGCTCAATGAGATCAGATCTTTCTATCGCATCCCTAGTAACCGTAACCTGTTCTGTAATCGAATCCGCCACCTTCGAAGATAAAGAATCAACTAAACTATCTCTGTCCAACATATTTTCCCCAATGGCTCTAATTTGGTCCGCATGTCTTTCCCATAATCTACCGTCATCTAATTTCACTCTATACCGAACTTGTCCGATCCTTTCTATTATTGTACCGAAATTCCATTTTATTCGCAATCGTAAGTATTCCCTAACGGAAACCCTATCACCTTCCTTAAATTCCCTATTTGCTATGTACATATTCTTTTGTATATGTATATTTTTAGACGGAATCAACAAATCCAACCTTGATCTTATATCTCGGTTGAACATACTCATGGCTGGCGTTTTCCCGGTACTTGGGTGAACCATTTTGATATGTCAATAAAATATTTTGTAATTGTTTTTCTATGTCCTCTCTTGGACAATCTAAATTTTTTAATTTTTCTTTGATGGTACGTACATATCGTTCAGCTTGTCCATTAGTTGCTGGATGATATGGAGCACCCATTTTGTGAATGATTCCATTCACCTTTAAGAAATCATGAAACTCTTTCGAGGTAAATTGGGAGCCGTGGTTGCTCACTAACACGGACGGTAATCCATGTATGGCGAATATTCTCCGACAAATCTCAATTGTTTTGTATGTAGTTATATTTTGTAGTATGTGGACCTCTGGCCACTTGCTATATGCGTCCACCAAGATAAAGAAATATAAATTATGAAACGGACCCGCAAAATCCACATGGACCCTGTCAAACGGATTTGTTGGAGCTTGCCAACAGTGGAATGTCTCTTTAGGTGGGTTCGGTTGTAGCGACTGACATTTTCTACAATTTTTCACTTCTTCCTCAATATCTCGATCTATTCCGTCCCACCAACAGTAGCTTCGCGCTAACTGTTTCATCCTTGATATACCGAAATGAGCAGAATGTAATTCATCCATCACCTTTCTCCGCAACACCCCGGGTATGTAGGCTCTAGATCCTCTCATGAGACAGTTTTCTTGTAACGAAAACTCGTTTTGGTTTATGTGAAAACGTTCACTTGCTCGTACTTCCCTTCCTGTTCGTAATCCTGTGACTAAATTACTAATTGTTTTATCTTTCAACGTAGCTTCACTCAAATCTGCGACTCGTATTGGTAAGGTTTCAATTAAATTTATTTCAACAATATCTGGTTCTTGCATATTGTTTTCAACCATTGATAAGGGTAATCTTGACATCGCGTCTGCATTACAATGCTCTTTTGTGTTACGATATCTAATATTGAATGTAAAATTGCGCAAAAATAATTCATAGTGCTGCATGCGCATTGCAGAAAACGTTGGCAATCCCTTATGTGGCGATAAAATTTGAATTAGGGGTCTATTGTCCACATATAAAATAAACTCCCTGCGATGCGTATTGTATAGGTCTTTCCGATCCATCTTCCAAAATATGGCTCAACACTGCTCCAACCCCATAACTACTCGCATCGGTCGCCAATACCAAAGGTAATTTCGGGTTGTAGTGAACTAAGAAACCATCTGATTGCATTTCTATTTTCACTTGTATAAATGCCTTCTCACAACTCGCATCCCACTTGAAATCAACATTCTTCTTCAGCAAATTGTTTATTGGATATAAAATCGCACTTAAATTCTTTAAAAATCGACCATAATAATTTATCAAGCCGACAAACGCACGCACTTCTTCAACATTACTCGGCCGTTTCATGTCCTGTACCGCCTGTATCTTGGCCTTCAGCTTATGAATCCCTTGCTTATTAATTAGGTATCCACAATATTGAATACTATCCGTAAAAAAATCACACTTCTTAACATTCACCCGCATATTATGATCTCTCAATCGCCCTAATACTGTTCTTAGTCGGTCTAAGTGCGTTTTATCGTCCGGCCCTGTAACACGAATATCATCAAGAAACACTGCCACACCTTCGATATGTTGTAACAACGTCTCCATGTGCCTCTGCCAAATAGCAGGTGCTGATGCCACTCCGTACATTAACCTTGTAGGTTGGAACAACCCTTTATGGGTATTAACTGTTAGTAAATGTCTATCCTGCGGACGAACCTCCAGTTGTAAATACGCCTTCGTTAAATCTAGCTTGGTAAATTTATCACCTCCTGCTAGTGATGCAAATAATTCCTCTACAGTAGGCAGTGGATGATCATCAACGATCAGGTATTTGTTGATCGTAATTTTGTAGTCGGCACACAAACGTATTGTGCCATTCGCCTTCATAACAGGCACTAATGGGGTGGCCCATTCACTACGATCAACCTTGACAAATATGCCCTCACGTACCAAGCTATGTAATTCTTCTTCAACTTTAGACTTTATTGCGAAAGGAATTGAACGGGTTTTGCAAAAAATGGGCTGAGCATCGGCTCTTAAATTTAATGTTGCTTGCATTCCTGTAATTTTTCCCATCGTATCCTCCATAACTACCCTGTACTCCGTTAATAAACTTTTTAATCTACTATCCTGAACTTCTGAAGTCTTCGACACACTATTTACATTCAAAATTCCATTCCAATCTAATTTCAAATGTTTCAACCATTCACAACCCAGTAAAGCATGACGATCCGTGTCCACGATATACAATGGAAGCAACCAATTCCCATTACCATGTGTAACTGTCACCTTAATGTAACCAATAATTTCCAAATTTGTATTACAGTATGTAATTAACTTTAAATTTGTATGAAAAACTTCACAGTCTCGAAAAAATAATTCTTTGTGACTCATACCACAAATTGTAACCGGGCACCCAGTATCTATTTCAAACTCTATCGAATTACCGTTCACCGCAATTGAAAACAACAATTTTGAGCAATGTTCATTCCGAAAATGGTCAATATTTGCTAACACTAACTCAGTTACTTCATTGTCATCATTGTCATCATTATCATTATTGACATCTGATTCTATTTGATTTACATTCTTTTGTTTTCTCTTGCGACACATTTTCCCTATATGCCCTACGATACCACAAATATTGCACTTTACTTTAATAAATTTACATCTAGGTGCTAAATGAGCTTTGTCACCACATCGAAAACAATATAAACTACTTTTACAATTAACATAATTACTATTTACTGTCCCACTAGTAGTGTTGACATTTTGAAATCTTACCGAATTATTCTTCGTTATATTGTTGCACTGGTTTGCACTCGCCTATAGCCCGATGTAATGTTGCCGCGTTCTTCGTTGACACTTCCAACGCGCCAGCAACTTCGATTGCGTTTTTTAACGTTAAGTTGTTTGATTCCAATAACCGATTTTGAATCACTTGACTTCGTAAACCGAACACAAATTGGTTTCGTAATGCCGTCTCCAAAAAATTTCCAAAATTGCAATTCAATGCTGATTTCCGTAAAGCTGCCAGATACTCCTGTACTGTTTCGCCATCTTTCTGTTTTCGTAGTTGAAATTTGAAATTTTCCATAATCTCCAACGGAGCCGGGTTGTAATATTCCCGTAACAAATTAGTAATTTCGTCATATTTCTTTGTATACGGTGACGTCGGAGCCAGTTTATCACACACTATATCATACGCCTCCTGTCCGATAAAATGCAACAACAAATGCAACTTTCGCTCCTCTTTGGATCGAACACTTCAAATGCCCCTTCCAGGCGTTGTACCCATCGATCCCAGGAATATGTATTCCTATCGAATTTATCTATTTGAAACGCTGCTTGCATTATTATTTTTAACTATAATTATGTACTGAATGCAACAACAATATTTGTAATGTATGTTACCACGTATATGTAAAAAAAACTGGTATATATACCGCATGTAGATGTACTTTATAATCTCTCTTGATTACACAACGAGACACAAAAATCCTCAATAGAATCTTCAATTATTGTTGGCATCCAACCATCCTCGTCTCCAATTGTTGTAATTTATTAGGCAGCGATCAATAAAAATCAATTCTAGTTAATCCTTGTTTTATTCACATTTATTTAATTATAAAACTATTATACATTTCTTTTATTGTTCCTACTTTCGTGACAACTTAAAACGAACTCCCCACCCATTACTCGTTTCCACTGAACGATAATTAATAATCGTTGAACCCAATAACCCGTGCAACGTAATGCCAGTTATATTAAAACCCCAAAGGGTAACCACGGAAATTGAATTAACCCCTTTTGTGTGTTGATCATAACAAACTGACAAACCCAAAACAGAAAAACAAATAAAATTAGCCAAGCTACTTAGCAAAAATATTCTCCACTAACGGAAGCGGATAATGCTCCATACTCAATATTATATTAATCAAAACTTTAGTCTCAAGAAAGGGAGAGAGGCAAAATCCCGGGAGTCAAAATCTCGAGAGTACAAAATCCCGGGGGTCAAAATCCCGAGAGTACAAAATCCCGAGGATACAAAATCCCGAGGACATTTTTATTTTACTTTAAATTATAATTTTCCTTCACCAGAAGGGGCAGTCCTCAGGATTTCCTCGGGATTACGGATTTTGTACCCTCGGGATTTTGTCCCCTCGGTATTTTGTACCCTCGGTATTTTGTACTCTCGGGATTTTGAACCTTCGGGATTTTGCCCCTCGGGATTATGTCCCGCGGGATTGTGTCCCTCGGGAATATGTCTCCACATAAATTCTAATGTCGCCTGACTGTTTTGGAACTATTACTGTGGGTGTCGTCCAGTCGCTATGTCTTATCGGCATCAATACACCTTCACAAACTAACCTGTCTAATTCCTCACTAACTTTATATCTTAAATGAAACGGTACAGAATTTAGGTTGAACATCACCTTCAATTATAATCTCTGCTTCATGTCCCATTATTGGATTTCTATTACTCGTATCAACTAAGCTCGAAGCGGTTTTCCTAACCTCGTCTAAAATATCATGTGAAACATCAACACAATTCACTGCATTCACTTCGTCTGCCTTTTCTGAATTACAACGATCATCTTGGAAATTTTTTTTGACACAACACTGTTAACATCAAATTAGACTTTACATGTATAACTCTCCGAACATCTACCCTTTTGTCCCCGAAATTACCTGAACCAAATTTATTTGTTTGTGATCGACAATTTATTTATTTATTACAAAAATGTAAGCTCATTGCCGATATTGTTGTTATATTATTCCAGCCAAATGTGTTAAAAAGCAAATAAATGAAACATGCGTCTGATATCTTTTTTATCCGATTAATAAGCGAGAGTTTTATTTGTACCAAATAGGAAACTTAAAGAAAAGAGTACAAAACGCATTTCAGTGATGCCAACAGCATAATATGAATAATATGTTTTAATATCTACACCCTCACTCATTAAGAATTTACACAAAATAAATCTAATTTTAACGTTTAAACTCTTAATGATTGAAACCATTATTCAAGTCCCATCTCTTTTGAACACAATTTGGTCTTTGGTCCGGATATTCTTTTGGTAAGAACATTCGCTGCGTTTTCTTCTGATGATACAAACGAAACCTTGTTTATTCCATTTTCAATTTGATCGCGTGTGTGATGATAACGAACATCGATATGTTTAGTTCTTGCTCTAAAACATTCCGAATGCGATAGATGTATAGCTGATTGATTATCACATTTAATGTGAACAGAATGGCTAATATCGCTATCCAACTCTTGACCAAAATTTCGAAGCCATAATGTCTCACGAGTAGCCCAAGACAACGCTATATACTCAGGCTTCCGTACTTGATAATGCGCCTGTCTCTTGACGTTTGCTACTCCACGATATCGCACCATTACTGAGCATGAATACATAACCGGTACAGGAACGCCGTTTATCCACATCTGATGCCCAATCAGCATCGGAATATCCAGTTATAAAATTCACATCTGATTTCGAATAATGTAACTTATAATCCAATGTACCTCGTAAATAACGAATAATTCGTTTAACTGCCGTCCAATGAGGTTTTCCATAGATTGAATTAAGCGACTGACGTCATTTACTGCAAAGGCGATATCTGGTCTCGAACCCTGTGCAATATACAATAAGCTACCAACAGCAGGTATATCTGCCATGTCCAACTTTTCCTGTTCTATTTGGGGACACATGGAAATCGATAGCTTCTGATTCATATCGCTTGGCGATGACACTGGTTTACAATTTTCCATTCCAAATCTTTTGATGACATCCAAAATATAAGATTTTTGGTCGATGAAATTACACCATTATTATGTGTAATATGTAAACCAATACATGATCTTGCGGTACCCAAATCCCTATTTTGAACGATGTACTTAAAGCCTGTTTCAGTTTTTTTAACGTATTTTCGTCTTTCCAAAAAATCAAGAAATCATCAACATAAATTGTTAATATAAGCGATAAATCCTTTGCATAAAATACACAAGGATCGTACAACGATTTCTTCAAGCCATATGACTTTAACATATTTGTTAATTTTTCATTCCAAACATGACCGCTTTGCTTCAAGCCATAAATTGTTTTGTTCAATTTACATACTCGTTTGGAATTATCGTGAAAACTTTCAGGCTGTTCCATATATATTTCTTTATACAATTCTCCTTGCAAGAACGCAGAAACATCCGTTTACGCATTTAATCCGTTTTTTACTGTAAACGGACCAATCTAGCCTTGTAGCGTAAAATATTACCATCGTTATTCCGTTTAATTTTGAAAACCTATTTTGATTTAATTGGTTTTCGTTGTTTTGGTAAATGAACCAATGTGTAAGTGCCATTTTCGATTAATGAGTTGATTTCTTCTTCCATGGCCGATTTCCATTTTTCTTTCTCGTCGCAATTCAATGCTTTGACTGTAGTTGGCTCACCAACAAATTGAGCTGTATATGCCGGATATGTAACATAATCATCAAATGATCGTGGTTTTCGGGTTCTTGACAAATGTCGCCGTTCCATTGCTGGCGCTACCTCATAGTCTGGAATAAATGTACTGTCGTGTGCATCATCATATTCATTTTGAATATTTCCATCATCGTTCAAGAATATGTCATTTTCAACTATTGTTGACTCATTTAGAGAACCTTGATCAATCGTTGTCTTAGGTGTACCGGTTTTCATATGATGAATATTTGCTGGAGCTAGAGTGACATCATTTTCCTTCACTTCATAAGAACCAATTTTATCACTAACGGTTGAATCCCTCACTTCATCGTAATCATCCCAACTAATATTTTTCTCAATACCATTTTCTTGTAAAAAAATTACATCACGACTCAACTTGAACTCTTTGGTCTCTGGATCAATGCATCGATATCCTTTTACGCTCTCACTGAAACCAACAAACACCATTTTCTTAGACTTTTTGTCCCATTTATGACGTTTTTGTTTTGGCACATGTACTATGACTGGATTTCCAAACAATTGTAAATGACTAACATTCACTTTGCTTCCTGACCATGCTTCTTCCGGTATTATTATATCCAAAACTGCATTTGCAGAACAATTGATAATGTAAGCCGCCATATTGACAGCTTTAGCCCAAAATGACACATCTAAATTTGCGTCGCATAACATACATTTCGCTTTTTCAACTAGCTTACGATTAGCTCTTTCAGTAATCCCATTCTGCTCCGGTATATACACAACGGATTTTTGATGTTGAATTCCATGTTTCTTCAAATAAACGCTAAACTTCGAATTTACATACTCGGTGCCACCGATCAAACACTTCTGATTTATCGCGCAAAAAATACACGAACATTTTTCGCGAATGGTCATCGATAAATGTTAAAATATAACGGGCACACCTCCAATTGAACGATTTTCCATTGGACCATTTAAATCTGAATGAATGAAATCCAAACTATTTTTTGCTCGCGTTGTACTCTTCGTAAATGGTTGCCGGGTCTGCTTTCCTTCTTTGCAAACAACATAATTCTTTATTTCGATATCATTTCGTTCTTTGAAATCGATACCACCTACTAGACCATTTTCATCTTGCACAGATCAGAAAAATTAATGTGTCCCAATTTACGATGCCACATCAAAGTATTTTTGTTGTCTGTCATTGCTGCCATGCATTTTGCCTGTTGCACTGAAATTCGGTAAACGCCATTCTCCGGCTTCTTTTCAATGATACACACTTTCTGATGATTATAAATCTTGCAATCTTCCTTGTTGAAAATTAACTCATTTCCATTTTTAACTATTTGTGCAACTGATAATAAATTTGCTGATAAACCAGATACACACAAAACATTATTGAAATCCACCTCTATATCGTTAATACGCACAGCTATATTGCCAGCGCCTTTTACCGAAATTTTATCTTTGCTGGCTGAAGTTATCTCTGTCACGTTCGAAGGATCTAATTTGACGAATAAATTTTCATAAGGGGTCATATGGTGCGATGCCCCGCTATCAACGTACCATTTATCGTGATGATCTCTCGATAAATATGCTGTATCCATTTCAGCCACAAAAAACACTTTTTTTGCTACATCACTTTTGTTCGGTGGCTTTTTTTTTTCTTCGTCCTTCTTACAATAACAATATTTTGCAATATGTCCTCTGCGTTTACCTCCGCCATGTTGATAATTAGATTGTCGACCGCCATTTTTACATTTTTGTTGTTGAACTTCGCTGGTTGCTTTTCATCATATGTCCTCTACTATTGTTCTCGACCAATTTGTTCACCGTATTTTCATCTCTAATTGCCTTCTGCTCCTGTCTCGACATGGCTTTTAGGAAAGTTAACTCCGACTCACTCAACAGATAATTCAAAATTCGTTTATCTCGCAACCCTGAATTACACGATGCTGCTAACATTTTAAGTTCCACTATATTATAACTTAGGAACTCGATCGCCTTTTGATCTCGCTTGAAAAATGTATAGCGCTCGGCTATTTCAATCGTTTCGCGCATGAAGTGTGCCCTTAGTATTTTCAGTACCTCCGCGTACGTTTTCTTTGACTGTAAATCCGGATAAGGTAAAGTGCACAAAATTTCAAAACTTTCCGATGCTATTAATGTAATCAACAGCGAAAGCTTCTTCTCCTCTTTAATTTTATTCACCGTGAAAAATTCCTCCATGCAGTACAGGTATTGTATAAAACTACCACCCGGCTCAAAATTTTCAATTTGATCGATCAATCGCCATCGAATTTTTGTTTTGATCTTTTTCGTCATTTAATTCTGTTCAACATACGAAAAAATTAGCTTGAGCCCTATTTGTGTTTTCTTGCAAAATACGTTTAAGTGAGAAGACATTTTACACTTTTTTAACTTTAGCGAAAAATGCGCTATCTTAAAACGTATTCAACAGCATTTCTAGCATTCTGAAATTACAAAAGAATTCAAAGTTTCGGTGAGAATTATTGCTCGTATTAAAAATTCGAAAAAGAAAATTGAAGATTTTGCGAGTGTTGAAATGGCATTGTATACGTGGTTCTTGAATGAACGAAAGAAATCCGGCTCAGTTACGAATGATAGTTTGAACAGTTTTCCGCAAGCCCTGCCTTGCAAATGAAAATATCCCAGATATTTGTTGTCTTTTGTGTGGTAGAAATGTGTCCCAAACAGGGATGAAAAACCACCAAGTCGAAAAGCAATTATAAAACTATTGTAGAATAGAAATCCTCATTTTCCAGGACTTATTCTCATTTATTAACCTTTGGAGCCCCCACTAGCGCATTGAGATATTACCCGCAATGCGCTCTTCAAAATCATGAAATCAACAGAATTGGTTGCAAAAGAATTGAGATACACATTGCAGCTACACTTTTAACAGCTGAAAGAGTGTACAAATATGTATTCTGCTTCAAGAAAAATACAGTGACTTGAACACATTTTCCTGATTGTGATTTCGTTAACTGATTTCTGGTTTTTTTTTTTTTTTTAAATTATGATAGATTTTTACGAGAGAAAGCACATTTTCAAATCTAAGTCGGTTTCTCAATTTGTTCCAAATTAGTCCATAGGATGTAAAAATTCTTTCGATTTGAAGCCGAGTTGACCGGCAAAACCCAAATACGGGCACACTATAGATTTCAAATAGGGTGACATAATAATTTTTGAATTTTTGGTTCATAGAAATTAAGAAGAGAGTTAGTATTCGAAATATGGATATGTTTTTGCTTAGTTGGCACTAATATCCAATAAAATGGGAAAAATTGTGTCATTTCGAAACTGAATTCAAAGTATATTTTTGAAATTAAGATTAAATATGACACATTATGTTGAAACTGTCGTTAACTCGAAACTTTAGTTAAATGTAACTTGTAAACTCGAGATTCTCATTAGCTGATTTTTTAATATTTTCTTTAAATTTTTTATTTTGTTTATTATATTAAGATTTGCTCAAATTTTACCAATAATGCCTTTATTGAATGTATAATGATTATAACATAATAATGCTCTGGTTGTCATCAGCAATATTTGTCAATCGAAGTTATCTTATTAAGTTTAGAAATTATAATTGGTTATTAAAAATATTAAAATGTTTTTATGTATATATTCTGCAGCCAGGAAGATCACAATATAAATCTCATTAAAAGTTTAAAGCTAATTCCACGCTAATGTTTAAACACCAAGTTCTACGTATCCCTCCCAAAAAATACACACGAACACGAACAAACTGTGATATTTCGAGTAAGCTGGTTAGGAAAATTTAATACAAAAAATAGTTTAAGAATAAATAAATCGGCTCACAAAATACCCCTAATTTAATTAATTACACAATTTTCAAACTCTCCACACAACATAATAATTAAGCATACACACATTACATAGAAAATAAAATAAAATAATAATCATGTTGTTGGATTAGATAAATTATTTATAATTAATAAAAACAATTTAATTAAATTTTAAACTAAATATTTAGTAAATTGTTTATAAATATATAAATTTAATTATATAAAACAAATGTTTATATGTTATAATTAATTATTTATAATTATTATTTTTTTTTTTATTAAATACTTTAAACGAAATATCAAGCAGAACATGTAACAGTCATATAAAAACTGTATATATTATTATAAATTTATTAATTAAAATTAACATTTATTATTATTATTTAAAACAAAATGAAATAAAAAATGAAGACAGGCTTGCATTAATTAATTACAACAAACAATATTAATTACAAATCTTAGTATCTAATCATTTTTTCTCTCTCTCTCTCTTGTATAATAATATAAATTTTGGTGGTGGGCATTCTATTATTTAATTACTAATGTTTTATTGTAAATAAAAACTACTAAACCAAATTATATAACAATTTAATAAATTAATAGTTTGTTTTTTTTTTTGTTTTTGTTTGTTATGTTTAATTTTATGTTTTTTGGGCATTTTTGTAGCTATTTATGATTTGTAATATTATATTATGTTTATCTATTTACTAACATCTACTAAAAAAAAACTGTTACTTCTCTCTACCAATAAACAAAATACTATTTTTCTAACTATTAATTGAGTTTCTAACAATTTTGTGCAAATTAAATTAATTTTTTTTTTTTAACTTTATCACCGATGGAATTTGGAATATTTCTTGTTATTTTATGTGTGTTTGGGTGTGTGCAAAGTGCAATCGAAATTATACTTTTTTACTTCAGGGTGCTGTAAAAAAATTATATTTAATTATATATTGTTCTTTAATAACACAATCAAGGTAGTTATTTATTTTTATGTTTGGATTTTTTTTTTTTTAGTTTTATTTAATTAATTACAAAATTTTATTAATTTAGTTATCAGTTATTGATGTGTAACGATTTTTTTTTTACGGTATGAGCGCATTATGAATTGAATTAACTTTAACACTTAATATAATGACATGATTTGTAGCATATTTTAACTCCAATGCTGCTTGCGCTAAATTAACCAGAATCGAATACTTTCTGGCTTGTTCTGCATCCATCATACGTAACGGTAGAAAAATAATAGGAATATGGTTTTATTATCTGTGATAAATACTAAGCTTTAGTGATTAATTTTAGGCTTTATCGACTTTTCTGAATCCTAATTACCTGTATCATTCTCATTTAATTTCCCTAGAAGTCTGAATTTAATTTAAGAAGAAATTTAATTTTTAAAGAAAACTTTTGCTTATTTCGTTCGAGATACCTTTTGATATTGGTGCCATTTTTTAAATAACAGTTGATCTACTAAGTCGTAACGGTATACGTTTTCTAATAAAAATAATTTAATTATTTTTAAATGTAAAAATTTTCCTTATTGTAACAATGATTTTTAACAATATTTTAGAAGATTGTTTTCGAAAATCGCTTTAGAAGTAAAACCATTGTTACTACAAATAAGGAAACATTTTCTCCATTTAAATTATTGTACTTATAAAAATAACTAAGTTGCTTTTGTCATAAAATTCTACTAAGCTTCTACTCTACTTTCTGCTCAGCTTGTTTAAAATTCTATAAAATTTTATTAAACATTCCATCACGCTGCTTGAGTTTTATCGGATTTTTTATTTAACAATTTCCAATCTAGTTTGTATTTCTCAAATTTCGATTCTATGAATTTTCTTAGGTTTAACAGATCTTAGCGTTGAATTCGAATAAAATAATTATAAATTAAGGAGAAATGCCTTTCAGTTAGTTCCTTACTTTGTCCTTTCTATCAAAATAGCAGTTGTTTTAGACCTTTACCCTCCCTTTAAAAAGTTATGTCGCTTTATGTTCACAGACCCAAATGGATATTTGAGATATTGTAATATTTTCCATGCTCCCGCCAAATCCGCATTAATAAAAACGGATGGATGTCCATCGCCTTGCCAATCATTTCGGCTGGAAACCTATAAAATAGTACGGTGGTTATATTATGCTTAATAATGGTGCTCGCGTTGTTTTGCTTACCACAGAAAAAACACTAATTCGACATACACAATTTATGATTTACAAAAGGTAAAAAAAAAATCGGGCTAATTTATTTATTTATAATTTAAACAAAACTACAACAACGACACATTCAATAACTGATACAACGAAATATTTAATGCATGCTTTAATTTTTATATTCAAATTGGTGACTCCTAAAAAATGTATAATTTTTTTTTTTTTTTTTTTTTTTTAATCTTTATATTTATATTGTTTTAATTAAATTTTTCAAAATTTAGTTAATTTTTATTAAATTAATTAATTTTTACCTCGAAAAAATAATTTTAATTTGTCATAAGTAAATTTTTTTCAGCCGAAACATCATACACAGGAGGAGGAATTACCGCCGCCGGTGGGTTAGCCGCAATTGCAAAGCGACGAGGTGATTTAACGAAAAAAATATGGAAACTTTCACCGACCCTAGAAACGCCACAAAGCTTATTGAGCGGTGACAAGGCTAGTCTTATATCGTATACAGAGAATGATGATCGTATAAGTCAAACGACGCGTACAAGTACTAATGATTCACCGCCTGTCCAAATGTTTATTAAGGCACCGCTTGAAGATCGTTCTAAATATGAAAAACTATCGTCGCACGGTATTACATCGGACGATAGCGATTCGGACGTACAGCAGCATACGCCGCGTATGGAAACGATTATTTTGAAGAAGATAACGTTTAAACAGATTGTCGCGAATAATATACCGGAAAAAATTCAAGCGGTCTACAATAAAGTGGATAAAACACAATTACCGATTGTTAAGAAGTTGAGAACAAAAAGTGGTAAGATTAGGGGTCAAAAGAAGAAAATGGATGCAGTTGGTGGCGATTCGGTTGAACCGCAAGGAAATGACGGTGGTAATTCAGATGATGATTCGATTGGTTCGGCAAGTGATTTGCATGCCGAGGGTCCGATCGAAGAAGACGACTCTGTTGTTGAAATTTCGAATGAATTGAATAAACCGTTTGGACGTGATGACGCCATTAGTGAGAGTATTAAGACGTGTGGTTCTAGTGCTTATCACGCTGAATGTGAAAGTGTGACCACACATGAAGACGATGTCAGTCGTGTGGTTAATCGAAAACTTCGTGTCAAAAGACGAACGCGCATGAACGAAGCATTCAGCACGATTATTGACGAGGGAAATATTTCGCCATCATCTGCTGATCTTTTGCATCAGTATGGTGATAAACCACTTTTACTCGACGACGAATTGCAGTATGAATCTGGCGAAACAACCGACAATAGGAATAAAACTGATAAATCTGATAGCGAAATGGTTGAGGAGGAGGCTGATGCCGAATTTGATGTTTTCGCTATGGCTCCGTTTAAATTACCTGAGGGCATGGTAAAACGCTCGAAACGTAGCAATTTAAATAAATATAAACCATCATCGATAACTATTCCAGAAGATACGAATATGTTTGATTTCAAGGACTTGGATAATTTACCCATACCATCGACTGTACAAGTAACCGTGAAAACACCATCTCCTCCTGCAGCGGTACCCTTAATCACAACACCTATCCAAAGTAAATCCGATTATGGACTTGTTACGGTTGTAACAAGTTCAACGCCAATCATGCCGAGAATTCCTCCTCCACAAGACATTCAAATAATCGAAATAAAGCCAAAAAATAATCAAGATCTGTTCGGTTCCGAACCATTCCCAATTCTACTTCCCAAACCGCAAGAAACTCGTGATGAATCTTTATTTACCGTCATTAGCATTGAGACCAATAATAATAATAATAATAATAATCATTTAGTTAAGCAAGAACCGCGTTCGGTATGTACAATTCCGGTGAATCAGCCAATTGAAACGATCGTAAGTCCACAGGAAACCACCCAGTCGGCCAAAATAAATTATGTGAACTATTCGCAAATCGATCGAATTTATCCCATTGCGGATAATGAATTTGTTAATTTTGATAATGTCACGGATAAAATTGTGGACGATGCACACGATGGTGCCGAAGATTTGATCGAGATAACGACCGCATCTTCACACGCAACAAAATATAAAAAAGAAAAAAGTAAATTTTATCTAAAAGATAAACTAAAAATTAAAGATGAAACAAGTTTGTCGGTAATGGATTTACCATTAAAGTTAACGCAGAAAGTGAAAAGCCTAAATAAACCGAAAAAATTAGAAAACGATAATAATCATAATCATCATAAAAAAATGACGTCTGATTTTGGATTTAGTAACATGAGTTTTGAAGATTTCCCCTCGGATGATGAGCCACTCGAGAAGCCGGTAAATATTGGTAAGACAACTGTACCATTTGAGGTGGTGCGCAACGAAAAAAGTCTGATGGATGCTGAGAAAAAATTTGGTTCGTTGAAACGACGAAGTAATCCGTTTTCCTGAAAATGGTTATTCTAATTTTTTGATCGATGATGCAACGATGGTGAAATTGATCGTGTCAATTACATAAAGTTATATTTTTTCTATTTAGCGAGGAGTACATTCCAGTAAATATTATTATTACATATTATAAAAAAAAATGAAAATGCAGGTAGCTAAAACATTCATTGTATATTTAGTAAATTATAATATGTTAATAACATAGATCTATAAAAATCGATTAACTAAAACCAATTATTATTATTATTTTATAAAATAAAATATCTTTATACACGTTTATGCATTTGTGATAAGAAATTATTTTATTTTATTATTTATTGTTAAAAGGGTTTCCAAATGGATAATACAAACAGACAGTTAAATGTAAATGGCATTTTTAGTTGCTTATAATACACGATCGAATCTCATTTCAATTCAAATTTCTAATCAAAACTAGTATGTAGCTTCGAATTCACAATTCGATTATTTTTTTTACTTCTGTGATGATTTTGAATGTTTGTTCATAATTTCTATTTGAAAATTATTTCACCAATAAAATATTCGGAATGGAAACCCTACAAATTTTTAACTGATTGAAATTTTACCAAATTGTTTTATTGTTGTTGCATGCATTACATTTAATATCTTTTAATTACCGAAACTTATTTGATTACTGATTTGATTACTGATTTGATCGATGAGGTTGGATAACATTTCCCAATATGAAAATTACAAATCCGACTCAAAATACAGACCTAAATTTAAGTTCCTATTTTATTTAAAAAAAAAAAAAAAAAAAAAAAAAAAAAAAAAATACAAAACCATCGAAATTATACAATAGGTGCCTTTAAAAGCTCAAAAAATAACGATTTATTTATAGTAAAAAACAAAAAATCTACATACTGGCATCGAGCCAATGTAATATTGAATAGCGTAAACAACAATACGCATCACATTAAATTAGAGTGACATCTATAAACTATTAGTCGAAACTAATTTTGACAAGTATGTTGTTGCGGTACGCTCTACTACGGCTGTACCGTTTAGTAAGTAGTGAAATTTTGTTTATTAATTTATTACGCAGTTATAAACTAATTTTATTTTATTTATTATTATAATTAAATAAATATATACATTAAAAAAATTATTGTTTGAGTGTTTTAAATAACTGAATAGAATTTAATTTAATTTGTTATGTGTTTGAGTAAATTTTGAGTGAATTGGATGATGACAAAGAAGCGGTTTACTGTAAGTAATTTTGATTCATATTTACATTTATCTGTGAGTCCCCTTTATTTATCGATTTCGACAATCATTAAAGATTAACTATTGTTTTTAAATCGCCACAATGACAATGGGTAATTGATTGTTATTGTTTATCGCTCACATTTTATTATATGTTAATATGCCAGGTATTTGATAAGCGATTTTTTAACGGTCGCAGAATAGTACTTTGACATGTTGGATAAGGTATTATGTTCTAAATATTCTGGAATTTGTTTAAAATGTTATACCTATTTGTAATGCATTTATTTATTTTCAATAAATAGTCTAAATGTAAACTGAGGTTTTTGAAGAATGCTTCTGTAATAGTCAAGTATATAGGAGCTGCGTTTTTTTATTCGCTCCGTGTAGCTGCTATCGAGAGCCGTCATAAAAAGTGGCTCCCGATAGCGCTCTGTATAAATAGGTAGAGCCAAATATTTTTGATATGAAGTTTTTGGTAAACAATTGAATTAAAAATGATAGTTTGATGTTAAATAAGTTTAGTTTACTAATAAATAGCGCGTCAAATTTAAATTTAGGCGTAGAAAAATGACGGCTCTCGATAGCAGCTATCCCAGCTGTTCACACGCAGTTAACACTGCAACACATAATTTCCTCGTTTCTTACCTCTTTGCCTATAAATTACTTTCCCCCTCCAGTTAGTTTATAGGCAAAGAGGTAAGAAACGAGGAAATGATGTGCTGCAGTGTTAACTGCGTGTGAACAGCCGGATCCGTCATCACGAAGAAAATGGATTTTTAATGATAGAAAATGTACTTTTTCTTCGTTTAAAAGCTAATTTTCTTATTTCTTTCGAGTTTTTCTTCATGTAAGATTTGTCTTTCTTGCACTGATAAAACATTTCTTGAGTTAAGATTTATTGTATAATTGTAATCTGAGATTTAGTTCTATAACTGCTCAAAATTCTTGATTGAAAAAACAAAATCAACGAATGGAGAAAAATATGTTTACATCACACCAGAAGTCCCATTTTAGAAAACCCAAGAATTCTATATATAATTCGGACCATTGGGATTGTGCAATTTTGTGCCTGTAATTAGCAAATTTGTGCATAGCGTACTTTAGTAAATATGTAGGATGGGATTTTTCACGTGATTATTACACCAGAAATCCCATCTATTCCGTTTGTATAATAAAACATATTTTCCGGTGTATGATGATTGTGCAAAATTGTGCGTTACTAAACTGACCTTGAAAATAGCTTATATTGGCCAGAATCGGCCATAGAACATCCACAATTGATCAAAATCATGGTTTTTCGAAGAGGTTATATGAGCGATTTCCAGAAATCCCACCTTTTATTAACATTCGAATTAAAACAAAATGCGATTAGTAATATGGCAAAATTTCACATTTGTGCATATTACACTTTAGCCAGAATCGGCCTTAGAACATCCACAATTGATCAAAATCGTGATTTTTCGAAGAGGTTATATGAGTGAATTCCAGAAATCCCACCATTTATTAACATTCGAATTAAAACAAAATTCGGTTAGTATTCTGGTCAAGTTTCACATTTGTGCATATTACACTTTAGCCAGAATCGGCCATAGAACATCCACAATTGATCAAAATCATGATTTTTCGAAGAGGTTATATGGGGGAATTCCAGAAATCCCACCTTTTATTAACATTCGAATTAAAACAAAATTCGGTTAGTATTCTGGCCAAGTTTCACGTTTGTGCATATCACACTTTAGCCAGAATCGGCCATAGAACATCCACAATTGATCAAAATCGTGATTTTCGAAGATGTTGTTATATGAGCGATTTCCAGAAATCCCACCTTTTATCAACATTCGAATTAAAACAAAATGCGATTAGTAATATGGCAAAATTTCACATTTGTGCATATCACACTTTAGCCAGAATCGGCTATAGAACATCCACAATTGATCAAAATCGTGATTTTTCGAAGAGGTTATATGGGCGAATTCCAGAAATCCCACCTTTTATTAACATTCGAATTAAAACAAAATTCGGTTAGTATTCTGGCCAAGTTTCACATTTGTGCATATTACACTTTAGCCAGAATCGGCCATAGAACATCCACAATTGATCAAAATCGTGATTTTTCGAAGAGGTTATATGGGCGAATTCCAGAAATCCCACCTTTTATTAACATTCGAATTAAAACAAAATGCGGTTAGTATTCTGGCAAAGTTTCACATTTGTGCATATTACACTTTAGCCAGAATCGGCCATAGAACATCCACAATTGATCAAAATCGTGTTTTTTCGAAGAGGTTATATGGGCGAATTCCAGAAATCCCACCTTTTATTAACATTCGAATTAAAATGAAATGCGGTTAGTATTCTGGCCAAGTTTCACGTTTGTGCATATTACACTTTAGCCAGAATCGGCCATAGAACATCCACAATTGATTAACATCGTGATTTTTCGAAGAGGTTATATGGGCGAATTCCAGAAATCCCACCTTTTATTAACATTCGAATTAAAACAAAATGCGGTTAGTATTCTGGCCAAGTTTCACATTTGTGCATATTACACTTAAGCCAGAATCGGCCATAGAACATCCACAATTGATCAAAATCGTGATTTTTCGAAGAGGTTATATGAGCGATTTCCAGAAATCCCACCTTTTATTAACATTCGAATTAAAACAAAATGCGGTTAGTAATATGGCAAAATTTCACATTTGTGCATATCGCACTTTAGCCAGAATCGGCCATAGAACATCCACAATTGATCAAAATCGTGATTTTTCGAAAAGGTTATATGGGCGAATTCCAGAAATCCCACCTTTTATTAACATTAGAATTAAAACAAAATGCGGTTAGTATTCTGGCCAAGTTTCACATTTGTGCATATCACACTTTAGCCAGAATCGGCCTTAGAACATCCACAATTGATCAAAATCGTGATTTTTCGAAGAGGTTATATGAGTGAATTACAGAAATCCCACCTTTTATTAACATTCGAATTAAAACAAAATGCGGTTAGTATTCTGGCCAAGTTTCACATTTGTGCATATTACACTTTAGCCAGAATCGGCCATAGAACATCCACAATTGATCAAAATCGTGATTTTTCGAAGAGGTTATATGGGGGAATTCCAGAAATCCCACCTTTTATTAACATTCGAATTAAAACAAAATTCGGTTAGTATTCTGGCCAAGTTTCACGTTTGTGCATATCACACTTTAGCCAGAATCGGCCATAGAACATCCACAATTGATCAAAATCGTGATTTTTCGAAGAGGTTATATGAGCGATTTCCAGAAATCCCACCTTTTATTAACATTCGAATTAAAACAAAATGCGGTTAGTATTCTGGCCAAGTTTCACATTTGTGCATATTACACTTTAGCCAGAATCGGCCATAGAACATCCACAATTGATCAAAATCGTGATTTTTCGAAGATGTTATATGGGCGAATTCCAGAAATCCCACCTTTTATTAACATTCGAATTAAAACAAAATGCGGTTAGTATTCTGGCCAAGTTTCACATTTGTGCATATTACACTTAAGCCAGAATCGGCCTTAGAACATCCACAATTGATCAAAATCGTGATTTTTCGAAGAGGTTATATGGGCGAATTCCAGAAATCCCACCTTTTATTAACATTCGAATTAAAACAAAATGCGATTAGTATTCTGGCCAAGTTTCACATTTGTGCATATTACACTTTATTTCCTCTAGTCTTCGGGTTTGGCAGCCAATAAAACTATTTTTTAATATTTATACCGACGTTTCGATAATTTTATTATCTTCTTCAGGTCTACAACAGTTTTAACAATACATACATACAAAGTTTATTAAAATATATAGAAATTACTATGCCATACTCCGACTTACCGTTAAATATATATATAAATTTGAAGAAAATTTCTTGTCATACGAACTTGTAAACAGAAAATAAAATTTTTTCACAAACGACAAATTAATTCAAATTGGACGACTACAATCAAAATATTTTTAGTAAACAAACTTTTTGAATTTTGAATTTCAAGAATCTACAAACGATTTATATTTTGGGAATTTAGATATAAAATCAATGATACCAGAATAAATTTGGTTAAGATCGGCCCACAAATATGAACTGAACCAATTAGATTTAGACGGACGGTTTCTCCAAGAATTTTATGCTACACAGGACCAATTATTTTGTAATTTACTAAATTCTTTTTTAAACGTTGTAAATAGGAAGTTCGATGCCATACGCAATCATCAAAATCGCACTTTTGATATTGCACACAATAATGCGTGCCGAAACATAAGTAATGTTGATGTTCCAAACGAAGTCTTGGATATTGTGAGCTTGGGACCAAAATTTAATTTGCCATTTTTTAATAAGGAAGATATTCCGGCGTTTAAAATTTTGGCTCAAACAGAATCAATTATTCAAGAAATTGATGGTGAACATCAACAAAACGTCGCAAGGTTTCAAGTTTGCAATGTTTTTCAAAATTTCTTGTCGCGGAATTGTATCCTAACAATGAAAGAAAAACATTTAAAACATTTGACAATTGAAACAAAAAATTTTTTGAGACACAATCAAAATATTATTATTTTAAGTGCGGATAAAGGAAATATGTCGGTGATAATGTTAAGATCAGAGTATGAGGACAAAATTAAAAATTTGGTGAGCGATCAAAATACATATAAAACATTAAACAGGGACCCCACACTTTCACTACAAAATTTGAACAACAACAAAATTAAAAATTTATTTTTAGACAATCATATTGACCGGGAAACTAAGACCAAGCTTACGACCTACTCTTCAGTTGTACCTAAATTATACGGACTTCCCAAAATCCATAAACTGGATCATCCACTTAGGCCTATTGTATGTTTCATAAATAGTCCTACATATCAAACATCGAAATATTTAGCTGAAACGTTGAAAAGTTCAATTGATAATCGGAGGTACAATTGTAAAAATTCGTACGAATTAGTAGATTTCGTAAAACAACAAAATATTCCAAATCACTATGTATTAATAAGCTTGGACGTAGTTTCCTTGTTCACCAATATTAAGATTGATTTGGCTGTAGAAACAATTTCAGATAGGTGGTCAATGATAGAACCACATACCAGAATACCCAAAATAAAATTTCTAGATATTCTAGAATTTTGTTTAAAATCAGGATATTTCAGCCTGTTTAACAACTATTTTAAACAAATAAATGGCATTGCAATGGGTTCGCCTCTATCTCCAGTAGTGGCTGATGTCGTAATGGAAGTGCTACTTGACACCGTCTTGAGCTCAATTGATTTTAATATTTTATTTATTAAAAAATACTTCGATAATTTATTGTTGTGTGTACCTGATGATAAAATTGGTTGCATACTTTCAAAATTTAATAGTAATCGTTTTGGTTTAGAATTTACTTTAGAAATGGAAGCGGATAATAAATTACCTTTTTTGGACACAATATTAGTTCGGAAGAATAACGGTCAAATTGATACTATTTGGTACGCGAAAAATTTATCGTCCGGTCGAATTCTTAATTTTAATAGTTTTCACCCTTTAAGTCAACGAATTAATACGGCGTTTGGTTTCGTCTACAGAGTTAAAAAATTAACCACAGATGTCACAGTTGATACCAATCAAATTATAAGGGATTATCTGATCAATAATAAATACCCGAAATATTTGATCCACAAATTAATCAATCAGTTTGATCAAACTAACAGTGGACAAATGGTTAGTACGGTCGGTACCAATAACAATGTTCATCAAAATTTAATTTATAAATCAATTTATTTCATTAAAAATCTCAGTGACCAAATTTCCAGCACATTGCGCAAATTCAATATAAATTGTAAAATTACATTTTCAGCGGCTAACTCTATCCGTAACATCTTTAGCCAAATCAAAGATATCACACCTAAATTAAATCGTTCGAATATTGTATATTTAATCCCATGTAACCATTGCCAATTGAAATACATCGGTACCACGAAACAATTATTAAAAAATCGAATTTCACAACATAAATCGGACGTCAAACCACCTATCAGAAATTCTCAAGCTACTACATTATGCCAGCATTCCTCTGATACTGGACACACATTTAAATTTGATGAGGTAAAAATTTTGGACAGTGAAAAATTGTATAAAAATCGTTTATTTTTGGAAATGGCTCACATTATTGGTAATAATGAAATTGTTGTCAACAAAAAGAGTGATACTGACGATCTTAACCAAATTTATTCTGGCATCATTGATTTTATATCTAAATTCCCAAAATATAAATCGTTTGTAGATTCTTGAAATTCAAAATTCAAAAAGTTTGTTTACTAAAAATATTTTGATTGTAGTCGTCCAATTTGAATCAATTTGTCGTTTGTGAAAAAATTTTATTTTCTGTTTACAAGTTCGTATGACAAGAAATTTTCTTCAAATTTATATATATATTTAACGGTAAGTCGGAGTATGGCATAGTAATTTCTATATATTTTAATAAACTTTGTATGTATGTATTGTTAAAACTGTTGTAGACCTGAAGAAGATAATAAAATTATCGAAACGTCGGTATAAATATTAAAAAATAGTTTTATTGGCTGCCAAACCCGAAGACTAGAGGAAATATTAAGATCCAGCCGTTAGGAAAATATATATTACACTTTAGCCAGAATCGGCCTTAGAACATCCACAATTGATCAAAATCGTGATTTTTCGAAGAGGTTATATGAGCGATTTCCAGAAATCCCACCTTTTATTAACATTCGAATTAAAACAAAATGCGATTAGTAATATGGCAAAATTTCACATTTGTGCATATCACACTTTAGCCAGAATCGGCTATAGAACATCCACAATTGATCAAAATCGTGATTTTTCGAAGAGGTTATATGGGCGAATTCCAGAAATCCCACCTTTTATTAACATTCGAATTAAAACAAAATGCGGTTAGTAGTATGGCAAAATTTCAAAATTTTGTTTTAATTGGGATTTCTGGAAATCGCTCATATAACCTCTGCGAAAAACCATGATTTTGATCAACTGTGGATGTTCTATGATCGATTCTGGCCAATATAAGCTATTTTCAAGGTCAGTTTAGTAACGCAAAATTTTGCACAATCATCATACTCCGAAAAATATGTTTTATTATATAAACGGGATATAAGTGATTTCTGGTGTGATAATCACGTGAGAAATCCCATCCTATTTCCTAAAGTACGCTATGCACAAATTTTCTAATTACAGGCACAAAATTGCACAATCCCAATGGTCCGAATTATATATAGAAATCTTGGGTTTTCTAAAATGGGATTTCGGGTGTGATGTACACGAATTACACAATAGTCTTTGATAAAGTTTGCATTCAGATGCTTGGGATCCAGGCACAATCTTAAAGATTTGTCTGGTTTTTCGACAATAACCATTCTACTGACCCATTCATTTGGATTTTCTTCTTTGGATATGATCTCTAAAGACTCCATTTGACCTAATTTTTCTTTTCCAGTGAACTTGAAATTGTTGTAGATTTTATTGCTTGTGGTCCCATAGTATTTAATAAAGGAGCACATTTTCTTTTATCTGAGCTTTCTGTGAGGTCTGCGGCTTCCAAATAGATTTCAAAACTTTGTTTGAATCGTAGCCATTCCTCATTGAGATTTCCCTTGAATTTTAAAGGCTGCGGTTTCATGAAATCCATTTTTAGGATATGTTTCCGCACGTTTTTTTTTTTTTTTTACTTTTCACTTATGTTATTTATTTAATTGACTTTTCGTTGTTTGTCTTTAGTCGGCAGCGCCATGTTATATTATTATCTTTTATTTTTAAATTAAAAGATTTATTTATTTTACTTGTTTAAGAACTTATATTTATTATATATTTCATTAAAATATTACATGTGTCCATCTTACTTAAATTAGTCTAGTTTTTCTATTACCTATATAATTAGTGTTACCTAATGTATTATTTATTAGTTGTCAATAATACCACCTGGTATCACATACATCAGACTCGTTAGTTCTTCTAAACTGGGAATCAAATAACTTTCATTAATAATCTGCTTATTTAATTCGATTGGATCTAAACATACGCGAATTCAGCCATCTTTTTTCTCTACAAACGTACAATTATTTACCCAATTGGTTGGTTCAACTTTCTCAATTAATTTACTTTCTACCATTTCCTTTAATTTTTTAACTACACGATCTCGTAAATGAATAGGAATTCTTCTTGCCGGTTTAATCACTGGTATGGCCTTTTGATCAATAACTATTCTGTATTTCTCTGAAAATATACCAATACCCTCAAATACGTCTTTATATTTTATTAAAAAATTTTCCTGTGTCAAACCAGACACTTCTTATGGCAACATAACCCAACAATTTGGTTGACATTAATCTTAAAATAGCACACGCATTTTCATTTACCACATAAAACTATGAATGTGAATTTCTTCCTAAACTTTCCTAAAATAACAAAAACAACAAATTATGCGAATGTATGTGTAAAACTACGCATTAACGAATAAATTACAGATTTTCTATTAGGTAAGGGAACTATAAAACTTTTGTATTGAACCGTCTAAATATTAACATGTACTATATTTTCAATATACTATTATTATTTTCATTATGATAATTTATATTCTTAAAAATATACTACTGTTCAATACCATATGTGGATTTTCCGAACGTTTTCCGATACTTAGAAACACCGGCCCAAAATCCTAAGTATATTTTTGGGTTGGTATGGACATAGTCTAACAGAAAAAAGTAGTCACTTGAAAAGTTAGAGGGGCCTTGGTCGTTTAGTAATCAAAAAACCTGATATGGTAATGTTCAATATCATATGTGGATTTTCCGAACGTTTTCCGATACTTAGAAACACCGGCCCAAAATCCTAAGTATATTTTTGGGTTGGTATGGACATAGTCTAACAGAAAAAAGTAGTCACTTGAAAAGTTAGAGGGGCCTTGGTCGTTTAGTAATCAAAAAACCTGATATGGTAATGTTCAATGTCATATGTGGATTTTCCGAACGTTTTCCGATACTTAGAAACACCGGCCCAAAATCCTAAGTATATTTTTGGGTTGGTATGGACATAGTCTAACAGAAAAAAGTAGTCACTTGAAAAGTTAGAGGGGCCTTGGTCGTTTAGTAATCAAAAAACCTGATATGGTAATGTTCAATGTCATATGTGGATTTTCCGAACGTTTTTCGATACTTAGAAACACCGGCCCAAAATCCTAAGTATATTTTTGGGTTGGTATGGACATAGTCTAACAGAAAAAAGTAGTCACTTGAAAAGTTAGAGGGGCCTTGGTCGTTTAGTAATCAAAAAACCTGATATGGTAATGTTCAATATCATATGTGGATTTTCCGAACGTTTTCCGATACTTAGAAACACCGGCCCAAAATCCTAAGTATATTTTTGGGTTGGTATGGACATAGTCTAACAGAAAAAAGTAGTCACTTGAAAAGTTAGAGGGGCCTTGGTCGTTTAGTAATCAAAAAACCTGATATGGTAATGTTCAATGTCATATGTGGATTTTCCGAACGTTTTCCGATACTTAGAAACACCGGCCCAAAATCCTAAGTATATTTTTGGGTTGGTATGGACATAGTCTAACAGAAAAAAGTAGTCACTTGAAAAGTTAGAGGGGCCTTGGTCGTTTAGTAATCAAAAAACCTGATATGGTAATGTTCAATGTCATATGTGGATTTTCCGAACGTTTTTCGATACTTAGAAACACCGGCCCAAAATCCTAAGTATATTTTTGGGTTGGTATGGACATAGTCTAACAGAAAAAAGTAGTCACTTGAAAAGTTAGAGGGGCCTTGGTCGTTTAGTAATCAAAAAACCTGATATGGTAATGTTCAATATCATATGTGGATTTTCCGAACGTTTTCCGATACTTAGAAACACCGGCCCAAAATCCTAAGTATATTTTTGGGTTGGTATGGACATAGTCTAACAGAAAAAAGTAGTCACTTGAAAAGTTAGAGGGGCCTTGGTCGTTTAGTAATCAAAAAACCTGATATGGTAATGTTCAATGTCATATGTGGATTTTCCGAACGTTTTTCGATACTTAGAAACACCGGCCCAAAATCCTAAGTATATTTTTGGGTTGGTATGGACATAGTCTAACAGAAAAAAGTAGTCACTTGAAAAGTTAGAGGGGCCTTGGTCGTTTAGTAATCAAAAAACCTGATATGGTAATGTTCAATGTCATATGTGGATTTTCCGAACGTTTTTCGATACTTAGAAACACCGGCCCAAAATCCTAAGTATATTTTTGGGTTGGTATGGACATAGTCTAACAGAAAAAAGTAGTCACTTGAAAAGTTAGAGGGGCCTTGGTCGTTTAGTAATCAAAAAACCTGATATGGTAATGTTCAATATCATATGTGGATTTTCCGAACGTTTTCCGATACTTAGAAACACCGGCCCAAAATCCTAAGTATATTTTTGGGTTGGTATGGACATAGTCTAACAGAAAAAAGTAGTCACTTGAAAAGTTAGAGGGGCCTTGGTCGTTTAGTAATCAAAAAACCTGATATGGTAATGTTCAATATCATATGTGGATTTTCCGAACGTTTTCCGATACTTAGAAACACCGGCCCAAAATCCTAAGTATATTTTTGGGTTGGTATGGACATAGTCTAACAGAAAAAAGTAGTCACTTGAAAAGTTAGAGGGGCCTTGGTCGTTTAGTAATCAAAAAACCTGATATGGTAATGTTCAATATCATATGTGGATTTTCCGAACGTTTTCCGATACTTAGAAACACCGGCCCAAAATCCTAAGTATATTTTTGGGTTGGTATGGACATAGTCTAACAGAAAAAAGTAGTCACTTGAAAAGTTAGAGGGGCCTTGGTCGTTTAGTAATCAAAAAACCTGATATGGTAATGTTCAATGTCATATGTGGATTTTCCGAACGTTTTTCGATACTTAGAAACACCGGCCCAAAATCCTAAGTATATTTTTGGGTTGGTATGGACATAGTCTAACAGAAAAAAGTAGTCACTTGAAAAGTTAGAGGGGCCTTGGTCGTTTAGTAATCAAAAAACCTGATATGGTAATGTTCAATATCATATGTGGATTTTCCGAACGTTTTCCGATACTTAGAAACACCGGCCCAAAATCCTAAGTATATTTTTGGGTTGGTATGGACATAGTCTAACAGAAAAAAGTAGTCCTCATATGATATTGAAAATCCTCATATGATATTGAACATTACCATATCGGGGTTTTTGATTACTAAACAACCAAGGCCCCTCTAACTTTTCAAGTGACTACTTTTTTATGTTAGGTTATATCCATTCGAACCAAAAAATATACTTAGGATTTTGGGCCGGTGTTTCTAAGTACCGGAAAACGTTCGGAAAATCCACGTTTCATATTGAACAATACCATAACAGATTGTTTGCTTACAGCAAAAAATTGACTAAACAAGTTCTAATAAACCGCTTTTCGGCCAGAGGTATTGCCTAATCCATGAAACTGAGTTTTTCTTTTACGTTAAAATTTACAAACATAACAGCGCGGATATTGTATTGAAGAAAATTTAAAAACTATTTTACCCTAAATTGATTTTTTCCTAATAGCAAATAAATTCTCCGTTCAAATGGTGAATCCAATTCGCGTATCGGTTAATCCGAACAAAATACAAAATGGTTACAAATACATCTAAATATAATAAGAGTTAGGAAAAACTTCACGAGATTGCGCAAATACGTGAAGTTTTTCCTAAACTATCCTAATTTTTTTTTTTTTTTTTAGGAAAGTTTAGGATAAAGTTCACGTGAATATAAAACTCAATTATGAACCATCCCTTGCTATTTTTACATTCTAGATTAACTTTACCTAAAACCTGTATCGCTCTACTTCCATAAGCTTCTAACCTGACCTTATTTATCAGCAAATTATTAATATCTAACTTTAATTTGTAGCAGAATGGAATAGGCAAAACATTTACTTCCGAACCGGTATCTATTTTAAATTGTATGGTAGAATCACTTGTGGATACGGATATGTAGAATGGTAGAATCTAGTATGGTAGAATCACTTGTGGATACGGATGAGGTATTGTATGTAGCGTCTGTAGGAGCAAATGGGAAGGATTGTTGGATGGAGCCGATCGGGATTAAGAATAAATCCCGATCGGCTCCATCCAACAATCCTTCCCATTTGCTCCTACAGACGCTACATACAATACCTCATCCGTATCCACAAGTGATTCTACCATACTAGCCTGATTCAAATCCTTCACCATCTTTCTACATGCTACCATGAAATGTCCTTTGATCCCACAACGCTTGCAATTTTTTCCAAAAGCTGGACATTCCCGTATCTTATGCCTCTTCTTACATCTATTGCAATTAATCTCCTGGACAGCACTGAAACTAATACCCCTTGGTATATTCTTATTTTGTTGATTGTTGGCACTTTGGTTGGCATTTTCGCTTCTGCCATTTACTGGTTTATTCGTTGTATTCTGCATCTGATATCTTACACCTGGTTTTTTATTCACCTCGTTCAAATGTGCCATAACCTCTTTTGTAATCACTCTGGTTTCTTCGGTTACCACCGCTTTTCTATGTACCTCTTCTAGTGACGGATTATCTTGTTTAATATACAATTCTCTCAATTCTTGATCACACACTCCAAAAACTATACGATCCCGTAACATTGCTTTCTCTTGTAAACCAAATTCACAAGAAGTTACTAGTTTTTTCAAATCTCGATAAACATTTTCAAACGGTTCGCCACTCATTTGTTTCCTGTGATAAAATTTATCTCTTGCATATAACAAATTTGCTCTCGGTTTACAATATTTATCCAATGCCTTTATTATTGCATCATACTCTTCCAGCTCGTTGTCTTTTAAATCCAATGCGGTTTCGATCAAATCCAACGCCTCATCGCCAATTAAATTTTTTAATATTGCTGCTTTCACCTCATCCTTTATTTCACCCATTTTCGATGCCTTGAAATAAATTTCCAAACTTTTTTTAAATTTCGCCCAATATCAAATAAACAAGGCAGCGGCGGTTATACAAATTTATAAAACATTTTCAAATTAATTATATTATTCCGGCGGACCGAAAATCCACCTGGCTGCAACCGAACGAGTTCAGAACCGAGCCGAATGATTTCGGATTCTAACATCTACCCTTGATTCTCTCAAAGAGAGGGAATGTGGAAGTTTTTTTGAATGTTAATTAATTCGTGTAATTTCTAATATGCTACCGGTGATAAGACCATATGGATAGATTCCAATTTATGAGCTATGGTGTGTGCGTAGTATGGCGAGATCAACTATGGCGCAGTTGATAAGTAAGGCGATAATTGTGCGGTAGTATGTTCGAATATTTATATTCCACTTAAAATAAAACGCGTAATTATTCACAGTATAATATGTTTTATTTATTCGTAGTTTAACATGTATTAAGAATTTAAATTGTATTTGTTCGTCGATCTATTAGACGTGTTAATCGTGCGGACGCACACAAGAGACTTTTTTGTATCTGTCAAAATGTTTTTTGTGTTGTCTGTCGTACCTTTTTTAATTAGTGTTACCCGTTGCTCGTTTCGATATTGGTATGTTGGGTACTTCCACGATGGTGCTGCCACAACCATTTTTTTTAAATGTGTTTTTATTAACACGTAGAAGTATATTAGTATTCAATGGTTTAACATTCAAAAAAATTGAAAAAGTAAAATTAGCTTACACAGAAATAGAGCTGTGTGAATGGTGAAGAAAAAATTGTAAGAGAATTTATCTGTATTAGTATGATTCGCTAGTACTTAACGCACAGTACATTCTTTATATATACACGTATATAGAATGTAAATTGTGGTATAATCAGTCCAGTCGTCGCGTCCTGATGAGAAGATTGATTTTTTCATAATCATAAGCTCATCAGTTCGAAACTGGATTGAATCCTCTTACAATCTTCGGAACATATTAAAATCATAAAAAAAAAGAATGTGGAAGCCTTAAGTGTATTCAATAAATATTTCCATGGAATGTCAAGTTCATAGGTACAACTTTTAACTTAGATTTGAAAAACCAGAAAGTTCCAAAACTCTTTTTCCTTCGGAGTTCGCGCTTATGGAATGGATGGAGAACGAAACTTTCCAGTTTACTTATAACTTTGAAGAAATTCAAACTCAATATGTAAAATGCCATTCTTGTAGGCTGACTTTTCCTTTGGGCTCCTTTGGTAGTGTGGTATGTCGTTTTGTTCTACATGAAGATACCATAAAAGGATGAAATTCCTAAGCGGCTCCTATTAACAACAAAATAACACAAGATATTCATTTAAATGATAAGTTAAATTTTGAAAGCCATTAATATGTAATCGTGTTGGTTTTGATTGTATGTACATTTTAACAATCACTTTTGTCTTTTACGATGGTTTGTATTGGTGTGGAATGTATCAAAGCCACCACAACAATGCATACCAAATCCGACCAAGTTACGAATTAGTGGTAGTGGCGAACTGCAGCATAATGCAGATAGCTTGTGATGAAGTTGTTTTTATCTAGATAAGGGTTGAATGCCTGTTATTGGAACCTATACTATCAAACTATTCTATCATGTCACCGATTTATTTTGAATTTAACTTACTACAATCAATACTTTGAATAAATTGTAGCAACTTCACTTGGATAAAACATAACTGTAGTGTCTTACTTTAAAGCATAAACTTATGTAATTTTAGGTTTATAGATCGTCTCTTACAAGGCTCTTGGCATTGCTATTCTTTCTGCAATTCCAAAATTCGTCGAAATGGTACACAGAATAGTTTTTAGCCTGCGAAGGAAGGTCAACCAACCTAGCTCGAAATATACACGGTTGTTTGATCAATCGATTCTTATCAATAAGGTGAATAATTTCTTTCGTGAAGGTCTGCGACCTTTATTTGTAAATATTTTTATAAGCATTTTTGTGGTAAGAGATAACATTGCATTTTTTAATATTTATAAAACACCTGTAATATTAATTGACGTTGTTTATAATTGTTTGTTGTCTTGCCGACCTAATATTGGCAAAATGATTAATTATTTCGATTGCAGTAACTACGAATCAGGCCATTTGTGTCAATAATTTTGGGAACTATAAAAAGTCGAGAAATTTTCGAAGAAATATTAAAAATCTTTTCGATCTCGCGAATTAAACGTGCAAGCAAAATAGTTATTCTTATTAAAAAAAAAAAAAAAAATGAAAATTTTATTGGTGGGTGTGCTGCTAGCAGTGGTTGTAAATGGTGATTTTTACTTTGTTGTACGATTAAAATCAGTTCTTACTAACGTTTTACTTAACTTTTAGGTATTATCACCGAACAGCCCTCTAACATGCAAGAGCTTGTTAGAATCTATTGTGCAAAGGCGAATAGTACCACGTTCTATGAAGTTCCGTTGAACGATTCTACGGTATTAGAAAAATTGGACTTCAACAAAAGGACTCATGTCTTTTTCCATGGATGGAGAATGAACACGTCACAGGCTTGGGCAACTAGTTATAAAACCAATTGGATTAATAGTGGGCGTGGCAAAGAAGCAAATCTCTGTTTCGCAGATTGGTCTCCATTATCATATGATGAATATCCAATTGCTGCATTATACGATGTGCCTGTTATTGGCAACTATATGGCACAAGAATATTTTAATTGGCTTCGTACGCAAGGATTAATTTATAGTGATCTAATTTTGCTTGGGTTCAGCTTAGGTGCACAAATCACTGGTTATATTGGATATAGTTTACCAGGTGAAATAACATTTATTATTGGAATAGACCCAGCTGGACCACTATATCAACCAACCCTGGACAACCACCATTTGTCAGCTAATGATGCGACCTACGTACAAATTATACATACAAGTACAGTGTTAGGTTATATAGGAAGAACTGGAGATGCTGATTTTTATGTAAATTTCGGAATCCTTTTTCAACCGCAATGCCCGATCTCTGATCAACTCACTATACCTTGTTCACATTCTAGAGCATTATACTTATTTATTGATTCGTTATTATATCCTACCCAAAACCTATGTAAAGGAGTTAGATGCTCCACCCTTGCATTTTATTTAGCAAGAATGTGCTTTCCACAAACTACAAGTTTATTTGGATTGGACGCAAACAAAGCCCTAACTGGAGAATTCTATGTATCGACGAAAACATCTGCAACATGTACCGGAGATCTATATATAGACTATATTCCAACCGTTGCCTAATAAAGTTTTTTACTGGTTATCTAAACAGTTCAACATTTTTTTTTTTTTTGTCAGATTTTATTACAGAAATCAAACTTATATTTGCGTAAATTTAAAATTTTGTTTCCTAAAAAATATAAAACTTATTAAAAATCTTGTGTCATTAAGAAATTAACGTTTTTTTACATTAACATCCTATCTAAACTTTGAGCCAGAGAATTTAAGTTGCTATTAACGTGCTAAACAATTTTAGAATACCCTGAATCTGAGCGCAGAATTTAAAGAGCGTCAAGTTTGGAAAGCAACCTATTTAGCCTACATAGTAGACGTTAAGTGCAATTGAATCGCAATTGAAAGTTTTCTAATTATAAATGATTAATAGAAAACATATTTCTAATACAGACTCATTCTGAAAAGATCACCAACTATAAACTATAAACTGTGAATTCTTAAACCAAAGCTCTTTCATACGTTGTGTATGTATAGGGTTGTTGGTACGTTTCGTTCGTAGTTTGGGATACTTAATATGGATTTCTCTTCGCACAAATAAACATTAAACTTATTCTTTAATTTATTTTATAATTATTTATTTATTTAATCAAAAATCATTACAGCTCGACAATTATTTGGTAACTGATTTTTAGTTGCAGATTTATATTTTTCCAAATATAAAAATATGGTAATATAAAAATGTATATCTAATATATAACGATGCATTTGTATAATATGCACTTTACAATACTATACACACAAACCAATTATTTTATTTAAATACATTACAATGAGAAACATTATGTACCAGCTAATTACTATAAAATATGTCTATGTAAATATAATTTGGTATATAACATGATGTATAAGAAATATATAGACATGAAAAATAAAATATATTCGTTCGAATTAGATTATGTTTTGTGTTACAGTACCGATCAAAACAATACGACCATCGATCGCTACATCACTCCCTCTCCAGCGAAGCGCTTTCAACTTTATTTAAATTGTCTGGAAGGAAACTTTACGCGAGCGTGATTCATTCATGCTAACAGAGATTTCCGATGTACATATATGCTGGCTTAAGCCTGTCAATTGAAATGGATGTATTTTTCCCTTTGACATCCACCAAAAAATGTTTTCGAAAACGCTTTACGACTTTATACGGTCCATCGTATGGTGGATTTAAACCCGTTCTAATTTTATCAACCCTCACGAACACGTATTCATTTGACTGAAGATCATCTGGAACATAAACTGTTTGTTTAGATTGTCGAGGTTGAGAAAACTTAACTTTTTGTATTTGTTCTCGCAGAATACTGACAAAATTGTTTGGATCAGGAGTTGGTTCGATGTTTGATGATAAGAATTCTCCTGGAATTTTTAAAGTTTCGCCATACACCAGTTCAGCGGGTAAATGTTTGATATCTTCTTTGATAGTAACTCGAATACCTATGTATTTCCACGAGCCATGAGGGAGGATTTAAGAATTTTGTGAAATCGCTCAACCATTCCGTTCGATTGCGAATGGTAGGCTGTTGTGTGGATACGATGACATCCAAGAAAGCAGGTTAGTTCGGAGAACAGTTTCGATTCAAACTGAGAACCTTGATCCGTGGTTATCTCTAATGGAATACCAAATCTCGGTATGTACTGAGAAACGAACGTTTTAGCTACAGTACGAGCAGACATGTCTGGTATTGGATAGGCTTCGGGCCATCTAGTATATCGGTCAACAATGGTAAAAATATATGAACATCCATTTGATGTTGGAAGAGGCCCAACCAAATCCAAATGGATGTGTGAAAATCTTGCTTGAGGAATACTAAATGTACCATGGGCAGACTTTGTATGACAGTTAACTTTACTTCGTTGGCAAGCTATACAAGATTTCGTCCATTCAGCACAATCTTTATTTAAGTTTGGCCAAAAATACCTGGATGCTACCAATTTTCGTGATGCCCGTATCCCTACGTGAGATAATTTGTGTAACTGCTCAAAAACACTACTTCTCACAGATAATGGAACAAATGGACGTTGCTTTCCAGTTGATGTATCACACCATAAACGTTCTTTGGTAAACGGCAAATCGGTCAATTCTAATTTGAATTTTGAATTCGGCTTCCTGTGTTGGGAGGAAACAAGAATTTTTAGTTCATCATCCGACACCTGTAAATTAAGAATAGCTTGTGCAATAGAATCCATAGCATCGATATTGACAGTAGATATACTTGGGCTACCTAGTTGAGACAGACAATCTGCGATCACATAATTTTTCCCACTAATATGTCTTATATCGCTGGTGAATTGAGCGATATAATCTAAGTGTCTAGATTGACGCGGACTACGTTCTGTTTTAGAGGTAATTGCGCTTGTCAGTGGTCTGTGATCTGTATATATCGTGAATTCTCTACCTTCGATGTAATATCTAAAATGTTTAAGGGCTAGATAGATACCAAGTAATTCTCTGTCAAATGTGGAATACTTAATTTCAGTTGGAGAGAGCTTTTTCGAATAGAACGCCAAGGGATGAAAATTAACATGAAATAAATTATAGCAAATTTTAGCATTTACGAAATTAGAAAAAAAATTAAAATAAAAAAATTTTACAATCAATTAAACCATTATGAAAAAATACAAATTTGAACACAAATTGTTCAACAAAACTACTCACAATTAAAAATTTGTTACCAAAAATACCGTATCCTAATCATCAATGAAACATGTGGTTAAGTTGAACTTTAGGCCCGTTGTTTAAAAACCTCAAAATGATTTGAATGAACTCAAATTTTTGCTGGAATATGCTGCATTAATTGTAAACACCGATGAAACAAATAATCCTCGCAATAGTAAGATAATCCTCGTAATTTTTCCCGAGATCATTTGTTACAGTTGTATACAGGATGGTGATTATCAGTATTTAATAATTCATACCGCAATGTTGCAAATCCGGAACTTTGATGATGCAGCCACCACTATTTACTTTATATAATGTACCGCAAATAATGTTATTTTGTAATGTTTGAACGCGAATCAACTCCAGATCCCTTTGTAAAAATTAGAAACGTCGTGGTCACCACTGTTGGTACGTTTCGTTCGTAGTTTGGGATACTTAATATGGATTTCTCTTCGTACAAATAAACATTAAACTTATTCTTTAATTTATTTTATAATTATTTATTTATTTACCAGGGTGACCAGGTGAAAAACGACTAAATTTGGACGAATTCCGAAAACGTTTGGAAAATCAGAAAAAAATTGGTAGCTAGCGATGACCGATAATTTCTTTGAGAAACACTGCTACTGTGTACTTTTACGTCACTTGACTCGACTATATTTCACTCTACTTTTATACACTGTAATATTCGCTATTACTTTACTCACTTAAATCTGTCCGCTTGCCACTGGTGGGGGCTATGACAACAGATTTATTCCACTTGTTACACGATTTAATGTTTGCCATCTGTCATGTTTAGATACCAGTTCAATATTGCTCCCGAAATTTCCTTTATTGTGTGTCCATAAATCATCTTCATTCTTGTGTATTCTGTTTATGACCCATAATCATCTGGAAATATCGTTTATGGCTGGTCATAATCATCATCATTCATTATTGTCGACGGTCCGTGTGTATTTAACTGTGTTGTTCCCCATTTTATTGATCAATCACTAAACCACGCCTCCTGTTGTATACTATATCTCGGACGTTCTTATTTTTACCAGATCATTATGCATTTGTGCGTTGGTGTACACACATGTTTCGATGTCCACAATAAATAATTGTAATAAAAACATGATCTACGACGAGCATCGAACCATCGACCTTTATATTTGTATTACGTGCCAACCATCTGAGCTATCTCTGTTCATAATGTGAACTTGTTATATGATGGTCATAATCGTCAGACCACCCACTCCCTAATTCTGTTCGTCCCGAACAGAAACATTATTCGGGTCCCCTTGGTATTGTGCCAGCCTATCGACGTGTACAACTTTAATCTTTGCTCGTTGACTCCGCTGAATCCTGCAAACGACGTCGTTTATCCTTTTTATAATTGTATATGGACCCTCCCAATTACTTTGTAACTTTGGAGACTTTCCTTTCTTTCTTTGTGGGTTGTAGAGCCATACTAAATCCCCTTCGTCATATCCGTTGTCGTTTGCTCTTAGATCGTACCGGGCCTTTGATCGGTCGCTGTTGAGTTCGATATTCCTTCGAACGTCCTCATGAATCTCAGCCATTCTGCTTCTGAGGTCGCTTACGTAGTTGTCGGCTCCTTTGGGAGTTAATTCTGGTACACCAAACTCAATATCGCACGGCAGCCGTATTTCTTTTCCATGTTGATGGTGTAATCGCCGTGGTATCGTGTACTGCCCTACATATGCCATCATAAACAGGGGGATATGCCGATCCCAGTTCTCCTGATTGGATCCAACTACTTTTGCCAGGTGCTCCTCTAAGGAGTACGGTTGAATCACTCGACCATTCTATCGAATTATGGATGTTGTGGTGTCGTAATTGTCTTTTTAATACCGAGCATTTTGCACATGTTCTGGAACACATTTTCTGGAACACCTAGATCCGAATGAAGCTCCTGTTTGTGCTTCCTGGTTTGGTATTGGATAGGTTTCGGGGCACTTACTGAAGTAGTCGATACATACAAGGATGTATCGATTGCCACCAACTGTTCGCGGCCATAGCCACTCGTTCAAATGGAGCTCGTACGTTGTACTTCTGCATTCTGCCTTGGGTTCGTCTTGCTGGTCCTTTGCTAGCTGCGCAAGTTTGAAATTTTTTGCACTAATCTTTAACATCATTGTGACAGTTGACCCAGTAAAAACGTTCCCTCACTTTGGCCAATGTTTTATTAACGCCAAGATGTCCGCCGTTTCATCCATTGTGGACTTCATTAGCTCGTCGACGACACCTTTCGTGGTCCACCTTTCCGGCACCTCCACGCCCATCCGATTAAAGCTACTGATGCCTTCTTTTTCCTCAATTTTGCTGCATTTTCCACATCTTGGTGCACAAGGCCTTCTTGATGGACTATCTGCATTACCGTGGACTCTACCTTTCCTGTGTTCGATGTTGAAGGTGTAGTTCTGCAATCGTTCTATCTATCGCGCCACCTGTCCTTCTGGTTCTTTAAACTGCATTAGCAATTTTAAAGCAGCGTGGTCCGTTCGAATTAGAAATGGTTGTCCATAGAGGTATTTGTGGAAATGTTTAACGCATTCCACAACGGCCAGTAATTCTCGTCGGGTTACACAATAATTTGTTTCTGACCTGGATAGGATCCTGCTGAAGTAGCAAATTATTCACCCTTCCGCTCCATGTTGTTCAGACAAAACATCTCCAATTCCCACGTTGCTGGCATCCGTGTCGAAAATGAATCTTTGACCTCGCCGAGGATATGCCAATATCGGTGTTTAGCACAACGCTGTTTTTAGCCGCTCGAATGACGTTTGGCAGGCTTCAGTCCACTGGAAAGGCTGGCTTATCTCGGTTAGTTTGTGCAGGCTGGCAGCTATATACGAGAAGTTTTCGACAAATCTCCGGTAGTATGTGCAGAGCCCCAGGAAGCTTCTAACCTTATGGACATTCCTTGGTACTGGCCAACTTCGTACTGCTTCTATTTTCTCTGGATCAGTGCGAATTCCTTTCTCCGACACGATATGCCCCAAGTACTTCACTTCGTTTTTGATGTCGTCTAGGTAAACGAGACATGTCTTCCAGTGCAGTCCTCTCAAAATTTGCTCCATCAGTCTCTCGAACGCAGCTGGTGCGTTGCACAGGCCAAATGGCATAATGGTGAATTGTCATCGACCGGTGCCCGTAGAAAATGCTGTTTTCTCTCGGTCTTCTTCTTGAATCGCAACTTGCCAATATCCACTATTCAAGTCCAGGATGTTGAATAACTTTGGTTCTGATAGTGTATCATCTATCCGGGGTAATGGGTAGCTGTCCTTCTTCGTGACATCGTTCAGTTTTCGATAATCTACACAAAACCTCATTGACCCATCTTTCTTTTATACTAGAACTACCGGTGGACTCCATGGACTATTGGATGGCTCAATGATATCCCGGCACATCTGTTGTATCATTCGGCCCGCCTCCTCTTGTTTAGCCAATGGCATTCTTCTGGATGCCTGTCGAATTGGTGGTGTACTTCCCGTTTTGATTCTGTGCCGTACCACCTCCGTTCGGCCGTATTCATCTTTGCTGCTTCGAAATACCTCGGCATACTCTGACAACATTCGTACTGCTTTCGCGAACTGCTCGCCTTTCAAATGCTGGCACAATCGTTGAATTGATTTGTTCGCCTCGCTATTACTTTTCCACTTATCAGCACTGGCCTCGATACTGCATTGGGCTATACTAACAACAGGCTGGATTTTTCCGAGGACGACACCGAACTTTAGATGTTTAGTTTGCTCCGTTATGTTCATTATTCGGACAGGAATGCTTGATCCGAGTGATGTTAGTGTTTTTCCATACAGTAATCCTGTTCGGTATATCCCTGTCGTTGGCCCTAATATTCCCAGTATGCATTCGTCTATCATGTTAGCCACAATGAACTTATGACGAAAATTGAGGTTTCCTATCTTTATGGCAATATTCTCCTTGGACAGCCCATTGCCGGTTTCATTCTTGGAGCTCAGCATGCTCTGGCAAAGTGTCCTCGTTTATGGCACCTGTAGCACCTTGGTCCGGATACTGCTGCTGTGGTCCTCGAACTTTCCTTCTTAAATGCTTGTAAGGACTCCCTGATCATAGCCTGAATTTGACTCACGTCTTCACCTTCTAATTTCTTTAATCTAGCAGTTTCCGGATAGAGCGCCGGTTTTGCGGCCTCATATTCTAATGCGGCTATAAGAGCTTCACTTAGCGTAGCTCGCTTGGCCGTTGTCCGGAGATGTAACTTCAGCGTATCATCTCGTACCGTACTGATAAATGCATCCACAGCCAAACTGTTTGCAATATTCGCGGGAGCTGTGCCATATGCTAGCCTGACCAGCCGTGTGATTTCTGCTTCCAGTTGTTGTAGACTTTCATCTTTGGCTTACCTGCAGTTTTGTAGTTGTATCTTGTGAAGCTCCTACATATGGGAGTCTCAGTATCGTAATTCCAATGCGTTCATCAGCTGATCATAGTTTCTTTGCGATTCCGGCATACTCTCTTAACGTCAAAATTAACCCACTTGATAACTGCTGCGCGTTCCACTTATTAGTTTTGGCCGCTGCCGTAAATTGCACTTTGAAATTTGGCCAAAAAGACTCGCCATCGAATACTGGTGGTTTCATGTGGCTGGAGCTGCCGTTTCGGTGGTGATCTGATGAGTTCGACTATACGCCACCTTCTCCATGTTGAGCAAGAGGGGTATTTTTTTTTCTTTTTTAAGCTCCAGTACTTCATTTTGAAGTTTTTCAAGTTTTTCTTCCACGTTGCTCATAACTGTAGCCCATAAGCTGTTCCAATTTCTTGTCGACATCGTCCTCGAGCACGGTTATTTTTGCTTTTATTCCTTCGATTGATTATTGGAGCTCTTCCTTTTGTAATTTTAGAGCTGCTATGACATCTCCTCTTGGGATTTCAACTGCGATGAAATCTTCTCTTCTTGGGATTTGAACTGCGATGACATCTTCTCCTTTAGCCCTAATATTAGCGCAGCTAGATATCCGATAGTCCGGTTGCCCGTGATGTTGAGCCTTTTGTTTCCTGCGTGTTTCTTCCATCTGCATCAATGTTTCGAGCCGCAATTGTAATTCCGATTTTGTGTCAGAAACTATGGGGCCCCCCTTGCAATAAGAGCCTCTTTCAATTCAGCGACGTTCATACTGTCGACATCCATTTTTACACCTGGGTTTTTCGGATTGCAAAATCCCACTTCTCGTCTGGATTTTGCAATTAAAAACGCTGTGTATTCCTAGGTCTTCACACCTGGGTTTTACGGATTGCAAAATTCTACTTCTGACACCAATTTGTTACGAACTGGGCCTCTGAGTTCGTCCGGATTTTGGAACTAAAAACACTGTGTACTTTGTACGTCACTTGACTCGATTTTATTTCACTCTACTTTTATAAACTGTTGTAATATTTCGCTATTACTTTACTCCACTTGTTCCACGATTTAAGGTAAACCGAAAAACTGTTCTATGTTTGCGCCATCGGTCGTGTTTATATGTTTAGCAGTTCAATACTGCTCCCCAAATTTCTTTATTGTGTATCATAAATCATCTTCATTCTTGTGTATTCTGTTTGTGACCATAATCATCTGGAAATATCGTTTATGGCTGGTCATAATCATCATCATTCATTATTGTCGACGGGCCGTGTGTATGTACATAATTGTGTTGTTGTTCATTTTATTCATCAATCACTAAACCAAGCCTCCCGTTGTATACTATATCTCGGACGTTCTTGTTTTTACCAGATCATTATGCATTTGTGCGTTGGTGTACACACATGTTTCGATGTCCACAATAAATAATTGTAATAAAAACATGGGGCTACGACGAGCATCGAACCAACCACCTTTATGTTTGTATTACGCGCTAAACGTCTGAACTATCTCTGTTCATAATGTGAACTTGTTATATGATGACCATAATCGTCACAATACGATCGATTACTAGAAATTAGATAACATAATTAAAATATTGTGACGACGAATCACGACAGCTATAAAAGGGTATTCAAATTTTTTCCGTTTTTTGATTAAATATTGTATTAAGTGATATTACGTGACAATAAATAGTTGTAATATAACAAATCAGTGTGTATAAACTGTTTACAACCAAAATACTGAATTTTGAGTTGGTTTAATTTTGTGTTTATTAAAGAGACAGTAAACAACAAAAGTAGTGGTAAATCGTAATAAGGTAACTGTCTACGGGCAGGTTGCCAACATGTTTGGGAGCAGGTTTGCAGCGCTCCTTGATGCGAGAGGTTTTGCCAAACTTGACGAAAATAAAAATAAAAGACGTCGAAACTACTTCGAGGATGGTAAAGAATCACAAAAGTATGTGGTAATAAAGAGAGTTGATTCCGAAAAAAAAGTTTTAATGGAGTGTCACCATTTCTTATTGAGAAAGATTTATCGATGATAACGCCGCACATAAAAGAAACCCAGCGATTACATAGTGGGGACCTTTTGATACTTACTACCAAAGAAGAAGGATACCTTAAACTGATAACTGCCGTGAAATTAGTCGAGATGGAAATCCAAGTGGAGGAACACAAATTCCTAAACCTTAGCAAAGGTGTAATCTATAGCTATGATTTAATGCACGTAAAGGAGGAAGAAATAAGCAAAGAATTAGAGAGCCAAAAGGTGATCAAGGTCGAGCGCAATTAACGAAAAATAAATAATGAATTAAAAGAAACCCCACTGCATATTCTAACTTTTAACACGACGGAATTGCCACTATACATTAAAGCCGGATTCTTGAGATTGGACATAAGACAATATCTGCCCAATCCAATGAAGTGTCACAACTGCCAAAAGTACGGTCACACCAAAAGTAAATGTGAAAGGGTGCCTATATGCCCCAAATGTGCGAAATTAATATCGTATGGACACGACGCGATGCCATGTGACCCGATTAAATGTGCAAATTGTACAACGGAGCATACCACATTCAACAAAAGTTGCTCAACATTCCAAATGGAAAAAGCGATTATTAAAATAAAAACCATAGAGCGAATCACCTACCAAAAAGCTAGGGAATTTTATTATCGTCAAAATGCGAATACAACAGGAGCAACCATCGGCGCATAAACCAAACAATCATACAGCGATGTGCTGCAACAAAACACTGAAAATAATAAAAACATCAACCAAAATATCAGAAATGAGAATAATAACAACAAAGATAACAATAATATTAATATCGATAAAAGAAATAATAACAATAATAATATAAACAATAATAAAACAGAAATAATGAGAACAGTAATAATAATAGCAAAATCAGTAACATTACAAACAATAATAATGGTAAAACACAGAACAACAACAATTCAATTAAACAAACAACTGAAAAAAATAAGAATGAAGGAACAACAAAAACAAATGAAAATTGGCCAGGCAGTTCAGCGACTGCTGTTAATAACATTAAAACAACAACAACAGAGGAAAGCAGAACAACACAATATACCAGCAGGAGCAAACATTCATATTTGAACCCGAACGAGCTAAGTATCGCGATGGATGCAGATGGAAAAAGGATGGAATGAATGTAAGATCCAATGAATGCTTGATAATTGGATAGATACGGTAGCTGCGGACTTATCTGGCCAATGACTGTTTGAATGTAATACTTTTAAGTGAGACATGGGAGCGTGAGAACAAGACTTTTCGAGTGAATGGGTACAATTTTCTATCCAGACCCAGGGCCGATGACTTCGGCGGAGTAGCGATATTGGCAAAAGCCAATGTAATGTTGACAAATGTGGGGGTCCCCGATTTCGAGTACATCGAGGTCATCGCTGCCAAAACTAGGAATCTGAATAGAAATTTGTTAATTGTAAGTGTATATGCAGCTTCAATTAAAACTGTGAGTGATAGGAATAAAGGCCTGAGGGATTTTAAAAAATTATTTGACTGGGTGCGTGGGAAAAGTGACATGATTCTGGGGGGTGATATGAATGCACATCCGCGTGTTTGGGGGTGTGAAAGGAATGATGCTTGGGGAAACTTGTTGGCGGACCTCGTTATGGACCTCGTTAAGGATGGCGTATGTTGGGGCCACAGCCAGTGCGATAAACATCACTTTAGTGTCTAGCGGATTGGCGGCCCAAGTCACTTGGAATGTAACAGATGAGAATTTGTGCAAAAATACGGGAAACAGGAAGGTTACCTTAATCCCATCGAGAAATTTGATGTTCCACTTCACACATACCATGTGAATCATCTAGGGCCATTACCATCCATCGCAAAGAATTACAAATATTTGTTTGTCGTTGTTGATGGATTTGCAAAGTTCACGTGGATATATCCAGTTAAAACGACGTCAACAGAAGAAGTGTTAAAAAAACTTGATCAGCAGCAAGCCATATTTGGAAATCCAAAAAGAATTATTTCGGATAGGGGAACGGCTTTTACGTCGCATAATTTTGAGGAGTATTGCACTCAACAAAAGATACAGCATGTAAAAATCACAACAGGTGTTCCCAGGGGAAATGGACAGGTCGAGCGTATTAATGGAATAATTATACCAATCTTGACCAAATTGTCTTTGGCGGAACCTTTAAAATGGTATAAGCAAATCACAACTCTACAGAAGCTGATAAATTCCACGATTAGCCGAAGTACCAACAACACACCTTTTAAGCTTATGTTTGGAGTTGATATGTTTAGGTCAGAAAATTATGATTTGACCAAAATAATCGAGGAAGAGCTGATTAATGAGTTCAGTGACAAGAGGGTAGAGTTACGTGAACACGCTAGGCACCGGATAAAAAATCTACAGGACGAGAATAGAAAATCTTTTAACCAGAAAAGGAAGATGGCTACACAGTATAATTATAGGTGATTTAGTAGCAATAAGTCGTTCGCAGTTTGGGACAGGATTGAAAATTCGAGCGAAGTATTTGGGACCATACGAAGTAACAGCCCATGGTGGGAACGATAGATACGATGTTAGGAAGGTAGACGATGGCGAAGGACCAATAAAAACTTTGGCATCTGCCGATTTAATGAAGCCTTGGGTATCGTATGATAGTGGAGGTACCGAATCTTCCAGGACGGAAGATTTTGAAGGATGGCCGAGTGTGGGGTAAGTAATGCCACTGTCGCATTTAACCCATACTAAATTACGCCGCCACTGCGAAAAACAGAGATGCCATATAAAAAGGAGAACAAAAGGGAGTCGAAAGAAAAACGTTGAAGTGAGAAGAATTAAAAATAAAGAGATTATTTTCGGTATAAACGTGTTTTTATTGTGATCAGTTTGAATATAACAAAACCAAGTATAGCGATCCTACGTATGAAATATTTGTGCAAAAAATATGATTTGTAGGTTATGTTGAGAAAGCACTTCGCCTTGTATTACTTTAAAATGTCGCAGTCGAGTGTAGAACGCATTGCCTTGTGGTATCAATCGAATAAAACTAATTTACATAATTAAAAAACGAAATAAAAAATTTGCCGCTACCAAAAGGGAGGAGAATCACTTCAGGAATTTTCATCGGCAATCGAGCGATTAGTACATCTAGCACATACCAGTACATCAGCCGATTATATGGAAAGACTAAAAATTGACGCATTAATTGACGGCATTCGAGATCCAGAAACACGCAGGGCGGTGATGTTGTCACCTAAAGCGACCTTCGCGGAAACCGTTGCGTTCGCGTTGACGATCGAGGCTGTGCAGAACTTTACAAGACCGTCATTATTTAGGCGCCAAATGAACTCAGACAAGAACGGCATCAGGGAGCGAATGGTACTGAAAGGCGGAAGAGGCAGGCTTAGGTGTTGGAAATGTGACAAGTTGGGTCACATCTCAATGGACTGTCGGAGTGTTATACAGAGAAAGATGAGATCGCCACCTTTTATGCGGACAAACGCCGAACGGTCGGGACAAAGGCCTAAAAGCAGCGAGCGAAGATGTTGGATATGTAACAGGATTGGCCACATCTCGCGAGATTGTTTGGAAGCAGGAGGAAAGCGGCACGGATCACCATCTTCCGTCGAAAGAGCACGAAGAGGAGAGCAGGGAATGGATGAGCGGATGGCAACAGTCGGTAAAGTGGAAAGGTTAGAAGTCAGTTTGGAGGAACCGAAGCTGGCTTCACCGTCTGGTTGCCCCATAACATTCATCCCTGTTACGAGTGAAGCACCGATTCTGGCTAAAGTATGATATGCACAATCGTGAAACTTGGCCAGAATACTAACCACACTTTGTTTTAATTCGAATGTTAATAAAAGGTGGGATTTCTGGAAATCGCTCATATAACCTCTTCGAAAAATCACGATTTTGATCAATTGTGGATGTTCTATGGCCGATTCTGGCCAATATAAACTATTTTCATGGTCAGTTTAGTAACGCACAATTTTGCACAATCATCATACTCCGAAAAATATGTTTTATTATATAAACGGAATATATGGTATTTCTGGTGTGATAATCACGTGAGAAATCCCATCCTATTTCCTAAAGCACGCTATGCACAAATTTTCTAATTACAGGCACAAAATTGCACAATCCCAATGTTCCGAATTATATATAGAAATCTTGGGTTTTCTAAAATGGGATTTCTGGTGTGATGTACACTAAAATCGCTAGTTCTATCGTCAAATGCAAAAAACTAACTGCATCAAAACAAAAAAAATGGAAAGAGAATACACACAAAAATTTACCGGTTTAAAATTGTTTCATTCTTTTTTCATTTCGTTTAGTGTTTACAGTTTAGAACAATTGCGCCGCTGAGGAAAAAAATAATTTATTGGTGGTTCCATATTGGGACCACTGAGCCTGAAAGGGTTAAATTCAATTCCGTCTCTTTTAAGTTTACTTGGATTTTTTAAATTAAGCGTTAGACATTTCCGTCTCTAACAGATTTTCTCGTCTCTTTTAGAGACGGAAATGTCGCGATGGACGAAAACTGTTTTACGGGCCTAGCTCTTCGAATATGTATAGTGAAGATTTATGTTCTTCAACTTGTAACAACTGTATCAAAAGCTTTAAAACGTTGCGGATCTACCAAAAATTGTATTTTAAAGTTTCTAAAAGTGTCAAATTACTAAAAAAACGATTTCTGTTCCAAAAAAATGTAATTACAAGTTTTAAAAAAAAATGTAAGGTTAAGTGACAAAAACGCGAAACTACAATCCCAAAGTGGATTGGAATATTTAATTAACAATCAAGAAATCAATGAGGATAGCAAGGAATTTGGCAAATGTTTGATTCTAAGAAAAAGCAAATTTTCAGGTTGGCCTTCAAAATAAAAATTGATTTCTCAGAAATTATATTTTAAATCCAAATCAACATATAATTATATGCGTGACATTCTCGGCTTTAATATGCCTTCAAAACAGAGTCTAATAAATTGGAAACTAATAAAACACTTGAAACCCGGTTTTAATGACCAAATTATTATTAATTTAAAAGAAAAGTGTAGAGAATTATCTGAAATGGAAAGAAATATTGTGTTAGTGTTTGATGAAGTTATGATCCGTCAATCATTAGAGTATGATTCAGTTAAAGATGAGATTGATGGGTTTGCAGATTCGGGGGACTTACGCTCAAAAGATTTTGCCAAAAATATTTGTGTATTTTTAATTAGAGGTTTATTTTTAAACGGTAGCGATTTAGTAGACATTATAAAAAAAAATATTACCGTTCTTTCCGAAATAGGGTTTAGTGTGAAGTGTGTTGTATGTGACCAGGGTCCAAATAATCGGCTTGCCATTAAGATTTTAGGCGTGGAACCAGAAAATCCGTTCTTTTACGTACACGAACAAAAAATATTTGCATTATACGACGTACCCCATTTAATTAAATCCGTATGTAATAATTTGATGAGTTCTGATCTTAAAACCAATGATGGTATTGTAAGTTGGAGAGTACTTAGCGAATTATATTCTTGTGACACCACAAATACATACAACTAGATTATGTCCGAAACTAACACCTAGACATATCAGCCCTAAAAAGTTTGAAAAAATGCGCGTCAGCTACGCAACACAAGTTTTCAGCTGGACAGTTGCCTGTGACAGGTTGTTTGTCAATTTAAATAGTCGAGTCTTAAATGATAAGAACCAACATAAAAGTGCAATTCAAGTTAACAAACGAGTTTATTTAAACATGTTAGAAATGTTGCCATACATCAAATCAATCGAACCGGTGCAAAAAAAAACTATGTATTGCTTCAAAGGGCTTATCCAAACTATTAATGCCGTATTACAATTATTAAATAGTTTGATGTTGGAAAATAGTCAAATATTTTTCATACTTACAGTTAGATTAAACCAGGATCCGATAGAAAATCATTTTGGTCTAATTAGGCAAAGAGGAGCAGTAGGTAATAGGCGCAATCCAACTGTAAAGGAGTTTAATAATTTATTGGGACAAATAATGTCAATACAATTTTTAAGAAACTCAGCTTTAACGAATTGTTATGAAGACGACGATGAAATGCTAATCCAAGATTTCGTAACTTCAAATGATTTACCATTCAAAGAACCATTGGAATTAACATTAATTGAAGACAGTGATAATGTAGATGATTTTACAGAGAAACCAGCCTCAGCCATCTGTAACCAATCAGAAGTTAACCATGAACTGTTGGACCATGTACTATCAAACGACAACATAATTTTAAATTTTGACAACTGTGCTATAAGATATGCTATATTTAAATATGCTATATTTAAAATGCTTAGGATATGCTATATTTGAATGTTTGGGACGAAGATACTACCAATATTGCGAAACTAAATGGGTCAAAAAAGACAATGATGCTAATATAACAATAACTTCTGAATATTTTATATTTATGAAGAACTACATATGTTAGTAACAATAATTTTGGTTCCCTGCGCGCTCCAACGGAATTATTATTTGATTTATGTAAACCGCATATTCAAATATTTGAAGAAACATTTAACGAACATTGCCATTCAAATAATCTAAAGCAACTAATTATTGATCGATGTATTGATTACTCTAACGGAAATTCAAAATAAATTATTGGTTTTGTTCAACAAATCCTTGTTCTGAACATAATTATAAGTTACTAGATTTCTTAATAATATAGTGCTTTTAAAGGTGCTATTTCACTTGACTAAATTGACTGATAGCAAAATTAAAGGAAGACAAAAATATACATTTGCTGGATGGGCGAATGAAACAAAAACCCTACTCAGTCAAAAAATATTTGTGTCTGTAGTAGTGTGACTGCAATAAAAAGTATCAAATTGAGGACATTTTATAGCAGTCACACATGCCCCAATTCCACTGTGAAAAATTGACTGAGCTGACTTGAAGTTGGAAGAAGACAAAAAAAAAAATAATCAATCAGAGTGACAAAGACAAAGTATTTTGTTATTGTTTTTTATTATAGCAAATTTTATAGATAGATTTTGACAGTAAACAAAAACATAACCTAAAAAAATCAAAAAAAATTTTCTTGAATACGAGTCAATCGAATAATTTTTAGTATTTTGATTTTGTATTAAATTAAATTGTATCGAATAATTTTTAGTATTTTGTATGTGTTTTGTGAGTAAAAAGTGATACATTACTGACGAGTGAACCGAATAATTTTATATATTTTGATTTTGTGTTGTGTGTATTGTGAGTGATAATAAATATTACAATGAATTCATTGGACATCATGTTCAGTAGCAGCGAAGACGATGCTGATGAATGCAATAACGCAAAAAAGAAAAGGAAATATTGGGTACGTCCATATTATTTGGAGCGTGACCGAACTGGAGCATTTAATTGCATATTCAACCAGCTGCGACAAGACCCCCAGTTGTTTTTTAAATTCACGCGCATGAATTATGAAAATTTTGAGAAATTATTGGGATTGATTAAACCATTAATTGAAAAAGAAACCGTGCTGAGGGAACCGCTGAGCCCTACTTTTAGATTGGCGGTGACATTGAGGTAAGTGCGAACGTGTATATATGAAAATTAACGGAAATCTCGAAAAACTTTGATCAATATAATTTTATTTTTATTCTAGGGAAATGTACAGCTGATGAGGCAATATTAAAAATTGTTTGTGCTCAATTGCCCATTAAAAATTATACCATAAAATAGTTGTGCCTCGCGTTAATTCAGTTAATTTGATACTATGGCAAAAAAATTTGTTAAATATATAGATACGAGTATCAAAAGTACGAATACTGCCTCTGATTTTATCTCAAATTTCAAATTCACTATTTTTTGTCTTAATTTTTAATGTGAACAATTCTGAATAATGCCTTATCAGCTGTTACTTATTTAATTTACTAGATACTAGAAATAATTTATTTAATTTACTAGATATCTTGCAACGGGTGAGTCTCAAACCAGCTTATCTATAGCATACAAATGCTCGCAAACAAGTGTGCACAGAATCGTGAGTGAAACAACCAAGGCAATCACCGCGGTTCTAAAAGCTAAGGTATTTCCCGAGCTGACGGCGGAATACTTCAAAAAGATAGCAGAAGGCTTTGATGCCAGGTGGAATTTTCCCAATTGCATTGGAGCCATTGACGGCAAACATGTCACCATTCAAGTAAGATATTTTAACATTTTACACATTTCAATTATCATTTGATATTTTAAAAATTATTTAATTAATGTTTTTTAAAGGCACCAGTTAATTCAGGATCAGAGTTTTTTAACTACAAAAAAAACTCCTCAATAGTGTTAATGGCCATCAGTGATCACGACTATAATTTTATTTGGTGTGATATTGGTGCTGCCGGTCGCCAGAGTGACGGAGGAGTGTTCCGAGAAAGCAATTTTGGAAAGCGATTTTATACTAAAACACTTCCTTAAGTACCACCATTATCAATTTCCCTAATATTCATTAGGTACAATTTACATAAAAATGATTTTTCCATGAATTTTGTATTTTTATAGTATTCCTCAACCAAGAAATATAACAGACACATTCACAGATGTCCCATACGTATTTGTTGCCGACGATGCGTTTGCTTTAACAGAGAATATGTTAAAGCCGTAAACAACAACACCAACGATAAAACATAAAATATTCAATTACCGAATAAGTAGTGCTACTCGAATAATAGAAAATTGTTTTGGCATCCTTTCTGCCAAATGGAGAATTTTCAGGACAACGATATTTGCAGATGTCAATTTGGTTGAGGATATAACACAATGTTGTGTTTGCCTGCACAACTGGTTGAGGAAGAAAAACCACAACTTCATCACTCCCGATCTCATCAACCGTGAAGTAGAAGGAAATATCGTTCTTGGTAAAAATTTTACTCAAATGCAGAATAAATTTAAATTTTATTTAAATTCTATTATATTTTATAGGTTCTTGGAATAATGAACCGAACGGATTGTTGCCTCTTCAGCCAATGAATCGGAATGCAACAAATACAGCCAAGTTGACCCGAGAAAAACTCAGCGATTATTTTTCTGGAGAGGGGCAGGTCGAGTGGCAGCTTACCAAAATATCATAGTTAAGCATGGTTCCATAAAACACATTATCATTGCAAGGTTATTAATTTATTTTTTATTTTTGTTTCTTTTCAGAACGAACATCGTTTCATTTTTTTCTGTTTTTTTTATTTTTGTTATTATTATTATTGTTTTTAAAAATAATTCAAAAAGGTTTTTATGCATAATGGAAGCTTTCCTACTTTTTTTTGCTGTTTTTTTTACCTACTTTTTTTGCTGTAGAAGTTAAAATTCATTTTTATTGTTTTGTTCAATGCTTCCATATGGCTTTTCCTTGAATTATTGAAATACATTTTTTTTTAAATTTAAATTGTGTAATGTTTGTTATTTATTGTTATTATTACACTGCTCTGTTTGGTGTGAATAAAAAAGTCGACCCGCTGATTAACAAAAGTGTGATGACCTCAATCTGATGCGGAATCCGTATCGCCCGACACAAATGTCGCACTTTTAACCACTTGACAGTGAAATATATACTAAAGATACATGTTAAACCGAAAGTGATCTGACCTTTTGCCTTTTTAATAGTATGAACAAATCTGTCAATTCACACAAAGTGACTCAACCAACCAAATTTAAGTTGACCGAACTCAGACTACTTTCAGATAACTTTCAGTCATTTCAATCAGATCACTTTCGGTTTAAAATGTATCTTTAGTAATAGGAATATAGTGATTTTTTTAACTTTAACTAGGTAAAATAAAACATTTTGCATCTATTTTAAATCTTTGGTTTATTAAAAAAAAATTAAAAAAATATTAGGATAAAAAGCCATATGGAAGCAACGAAAACAAAAAATTAATATTAAAAATTCAATATAAAAAAAATAAAATAATTAAAAAATAAAGGCTTCCATTAGGCGTAAAAACCTTAACACAATTTAACCCAATTATTCAGGTCACTGGTATTTTGGTATTAAAGTAATTCAGGAGTCCTCCTGAAAAAATTTTTTAAATAATAAAAAATTCAAATAAACGCCAAAATAATTTTTATTACTTGATCAGTTAACGAGATGGTAACGACTTTTAAAATATCCTGCTGCGTTTGAATTCGTCGCAACATATATAGCCTTTTCAAATACGGCTTTAGTACATTGCAGAACGCATCAAGTTCTAGATCCAAAGCGTCAGGTTCAGGTGGAGTACCTTTATGGCAACAGCATGAAGTCGGAGGAGTGGCCAATTTTCTCGATTTCAACTCGACGAATTGCCGCCTCAACTCCAAAGTCTCTTCTTGATAGCTTTTTCCTGAAAAATTATAAAAACAATATAAGTATGATATACAAAAAAAAATTACATCAACCGACACAATTATTAGGCACTGTTACAGTATGCATAATAATGTGCCTATTAATTTTATCCAAAGCTGCAAATAAATAAAAGATATATGTGTATATTTAATAAAAGATATATATGTATATATTGTATCTCGATATATTCCCGCCTCAAATCGCAACGTCTCTCCCTGATAGCCCTGATAGCTTTTCTGTAAATTATAAATAACATAGGTACATATAAGTATATTTAGGCAGCCATCCCAAAATTATTAGGCGCAATACCTAACATTATTAAAAAATAAATTATAAAAAATTCTACCTCTTTATGGTTTCAACCTACATTAAATAAATTTGTTGTATAATTTGCTTTAAACGGTCATCACCAAAACGTATTTAGCTATATTTATAAATATGTCAATATATGTCTACATATATATATATATATACATCCAAATATATATCTTCGGTCACATACTCTGAAACATTTCAAAATTGGCCATTTTGAGACATTCGAAAAATATTTCACTATTTCAAATAAATAGAGATGGATTTTTTAGGATTTTCCAAATATCTCAAAATTTTCAATTTTTAGATGGATCGCTGTTAGAGGAAACCGGTATATATATATATATATATATATATATATATATATATATATATATATATATATATATATATATATATATATATATATATATATATATATATATATATATATATATATATATATATATATATATATATATATATATATATATATATATATATATATATATATATATATATATATATATATATATATATATATATATATATATATATATATATATGTGGGATTATGACCACAAAATTTAAATAAAAAATAGAACTTTTCAATTTAAATTCAAATTCCGTAGATCAATTTTTATTTCTTTCTTTCTTCTTATTACTTTGGCGTCTCAATAATAATTAACCCTTTTTTCTCTCAAACCAAAAAATCATTCATTAAACGGTTATTATAAAAAAAAACTGGTTGTATTGTCATCTGGTTGTATATAACATCTCATTTACAGTTGAAACATAGGGTGATCCCACATATATATATATATTTGTATAATATTTATATCCTGTTTGTCCCAGAAAACTGCATTAGCCGTTTAGATCCTAGATAGAGCACACAAATCTGTTAATAATAATATATATGTTATACATTTTACACAAGGTTGGTGTACATATCACCAGTACCTAAATAGTCTAAATAAATGCCTAAGCGTAAACGTTTATTTAGAGTATGTTTTATTTTGACTTTAGGTACGGGTACATATGTAAATATGATGAACAGTACTTACTTTTTCGACTTTTAGCCATTGGCGCTAATGATTCCCTCTCGCTGCTATCAGTTATTTCCGGCATCGTCCCACAAAGCTCAATAGACCTAATCGAACAAGAATAAATCATTTTATGAAGAGTCTACATTTATATAGCGTCTACATACCTCCTTGGCTCGTGTGTATCCTCTAAAAACGACAGCTGTTTTGTGTATTTGTACACCTTTTCTCGTTTGCCTCCTGCATTACCACTGGGTTTCCGTTTTTTGGATCTGATATAACTTGCCTTTATTGTATCCCAATACTTCCGCACTCTGTTTACATTATCAGTAGTGCTCGAGAGGTCTGTAACAAAATAAAATTTTGGTTTTTATAATTAAACTAAAATTAAATACAAATATTATTTGTCGTTCTTATATGCGAGTGATGTAAGGTGATATCGACAGGCATTTAGAACCTTAAAATCCGGCTCGACAAAAACTATCGTATTCTTGCTATCCGTCAAATTATAAAATTGGAGTTATTAGTAGCTTTCCAATCGACCACCTCAATTACTTATAACCACTTATGGTTCAAATCTTTGCTTTATTAACTATAGTAAAATCTAGCAAAGACATGAACCATAAGTACTTATATGGTAATTGCTTGCGGTGGTTGATTGGAAAGCCACTGTTTAATGAAATTTAAATTAAATTAATTTTAACAAAATTTTTGAAAAATATATTTCGAACAATTGGATTTTAAGGTTTTGAATGCCTGTCGCAATCACTTCCATAGGGCAATGCATTAAAAATTCCAAATATAAGAAAATATATATTCCAATGGCGGGTATTACATTATCATATTTATATAATTATATAAATATAATTATATTATTTATAATATAACAGTATTTTCTTTGTAAAAGTATATAATTATATTTACATGATTATAAAAATGTGATAATAGCCAAATAGTCTATAATCTAAAAATTAAATTTTTGAATCTAAGTAAAAATTATATGAGACCCAGGCAATTACTTACGCGATTCTTTGGTCACTTCTTCCCACAATCGACTTCGGATGGTTCTGTTTTTGTAATTGCTGTCCCTTATGTTTCATAGCGGTGGTCGGGACCGCACCGCTTCAATAATAGTTTCTGAGAAATAAAATTAATTAGTTACATTTAAAAATAAATTAAGCTAAAAATTTAACAAAATCATTTTATTATTTTATTAATGAATTAAATAAAATTATATCTTACCGCTGCAGGGCTCCAAATTCTCCATAGGTGTTGATGTGGCCGTTGCATAGTTCATGTCAAGCTCAGGTTCAATATCCAGTTCTAAAGTAATAAAAACGTTTTATAAAATTTAAACTAAAAATTAACCATTTTATACGCATACCTGTTTGTATATCGCTTTGATCACTCCATGTGTTTTCAAAGTTGGCGAAATACGTCGACACATTCTGATCATCCCCTCTCGAGGTTGACGGCGGGTTATACAATTCATTAGATATAATTATCACTTTCTTGCCACCTGAAATTAGAAAAAATTATAAATCTACTGATCGATAAATAATTTTATTAAAATTGACGACTGATGGTGGTTTTATCAGATAAATGTAACCGGCAAAAATAAACAAAAAAAGAATGGCTCAAAACCAATATTCCCGTCATCAAACAAAATATACAAAATTACATTAAATCCACACATAATCTTTTGCAAACTTACCGTATTTATCCATTGCTTCTAATTTTACAATATATTTATTAATAATTAAAAGCTAAAAACACTATCTATATAATTATTCGCAAATTTTTGAAATGGATGGAAATTATTAGAATTTTCTTATTCACAAAAGTATATTATTATCACAAAATTATGTTATCACAAAATTCTATTATCACAATATTATAAATCACAAATTATGTTCACAGTTTTTTTTAATTAGATTTGGTTCATTCGACCGGCACAGAAAAAATAATGACATTAATGTCACTTTACCATAAAAATTTCAAACTTTTACATTTGCTTCAGTGTTTTGACAGCAAACAAAAACATAACCAAGAATTATTAAAAAAAATTAAGAATTAGTGTTAATTCAATAATCGAATCGATTCTAAATAAACTAAAAAATTAATTATTATTAATACTCATATCAGAATTATTTTATTCAATTTATTTCCGTCATAAAATACAAAATTAAAAAAATCTTTCCCATAAAAAAGCCAAACAATAAAATTATCAGTGTGTGCGAGAAATATTTTTCATCGGTACACAATATTTTTGTACATGTATAAGTTGGACTGCCATAAAATGTACTCGATTTGATACTTTTTTTTAATTTCGACCTCAGTGCACTAACACAGATAAACATTTTTTGTAAGTAAAAACTTGACTGACTCCGTTCTGTGTCTCGCTCACACAACCACCGATTTTATATTTTTATCTCAAGTTATTTTTACTGACAAACTTTGATTCATAGTGGAATTGAGGCATAATGCCTCTGGATATGCATCAGGTAGCGGCGTTTATCAAGGATACAGATCTACATTTCACGTAGGAATCTCTCTTAACATACACCCAACCTTTAAAAAAAAATGTAAATTTGAGCAAAGATTTGTTTTCTTTTTTTTTCGCTTTCATAACGAGAACGACTAATACCAAAACATCACTACTAAATTATTTATTGTATGTACAGATCATGTTTTCCTAAAGAGGCAGCACGATTAAAGAAAAAGTACAGAGTGATGGTCATAAGATTCATACCTTTATTGTTTATCCATTATCATTATTGCGATGATGATAGAGATACATATATGAGTTATACAATATTTATTTCTTATTCTAAATAAATGAATCAAATATACATAATATAATTTGAGAGAAATACTGAACAAGCAAGAATTTAATTTCCGTCATTCTATCCATTGTAGCAAGCGATATGGCATACTGGAACACATTGTATGTTATGTCCATAACAATCTCTCATTCGTTTTTGTCATTCCTTTTAAAGATTTGAATTTTTATATTTTTGTTTGATCGATTAACTTATTCAACAATAGGGTGCAACTGGGCATGAATAATGCACTTGTTGATTGCACCATAGCTCTTGGCATTGCTATTCTCTCAGCAATTCCAGAATTCGTCGAAATGGTACACAGAATAGTTTTTAGCCTGGGAAGGAAGGTCAACCTAGCTCGAAATATACACAGTTGTTTGATCATTCGATTCTGATCAATAAGCTGAATAATTTATTTCGTAAAGGTCTGCGACATTGTAAATATTTTTATAAGCATTTTTGTGGTAAGAGATAACATTGCATTATTTAATATTTGTAAAACACCTGTAATATTAATTGACGTTGTTTATACTTGTTTGTTGTCTTGCCGACCTAATATTGGCAAAATTATTAAATATTTCGATTGCAGTAACTACGAAATAGGCCATTTGTGTCAATAATTTTGGGAACTATAAAAAGACGTGAAATTTTCGAAGAAATATTAAAAATCTTTTCGATCTCGCGAATTAAACGTGCACGCAAAAAGTTATTCTTATTAAAAAAAAAAAAAATGAAAATTTTATTGGTCGGTGTGTTGCTAGCAGTGGTTGTAAATGGTGATTTTTACTTTGTTGTACGATTAAAATCAGTTCTTACTAACGTTTTACTTAATTTTTAGGTATTATCACCGAACAGACCTCTAACATGCAAGAGCTTGTTAGAATCTATTGTGCAAAGGCGAATAGTACCACGTTCTATGAAGTTCCGTTGAACGATCCTACGGTATTAGAAAAATTCGACTTCAACAAAAAGACTCATGTCTTTTTCCAGGGATGGAGAATGAACACGTCAGAGGATTGGGCAACTAGTTATAAAACCAATTGGATTAATAGTGGGCGTGGCAAAGAAGCAAATCTCTGTTTCGCAGATTGGTCTCCATTATCATATGATGAATATCAAATTGCTTCATTATACGATGTGCCTGTTGTTGGCAACTACATGGCACAAGTATATTTTAATTGGCTTCGTACGCAAGGATTAATTTATAGTGATCTAATGTTGCTTGGGTTCAGTTTAGGTGCACAAATCGTTGGTTTTATTGGATATAGTTTACCAGGTGAAATTAAATTTATTATTGGAATTGACCCAGCTGGACCACTATTTCAACCAACCATGGACAACCACCATTTGTCAGCTAATGATGCGACCTACGTACAAATTATACATACAAGTACAGTGTATGGTTATACAGGAAGAACCGGAGATGCTGATTTTTATGTAAATTTCGGACTCCTTTTTCAACCGCAATGCATGGTCCCTGATCAACTCACTATACGTTGTTCACATTTTAGAGCATTATACTTATTTATTGATTCGTTATTATATCCTACCCAAAACCTTTGTAAAGGAGTTCAATGCTCCAACCTTGCATTTTATATGGCAAGAACGTGCGGAGAAACTACAAGTTTATTTGGATTGGATGCAAACAAAGCCCTAACTGGAGAATTCTATGTATCAACGAAAAAATCTGCAACATGTACCGGAGATCTATATATGTAGACTATATATAGTCCAACCGTCGTTTAATAAAGTTTTTTACTAGTTATCTAAACAGTTCAACATTTTTTTTTTTTTTTGTCAGATTTTATTACAGAAATCAAACTTATATTTGCGTAAATTTAAAATTTTGTTTCCTAAAAAATATAAAACTTATTAAAAATCTTGTGTCATTAAGAAATTAACGTCTTTTTACATTAACATCCTATCTAAACTTTGAGCCAGAGAATTTAAGCTGCTATTAACGTGTGGTGATATATTCCTAAATAAATCCTATCCAAAAATTATTTGTTCAGATTCGTATTGTCAACAAGTGAGTAAACAAATAGAAGCAATCATAGAGTTCAATAAAATATGGAACGCTTACATTCTCCCCTAAACGCAGTGTTCATAAAAACATAGTTTTTTTACCCAACAAACATTTTGTTTGAAAATAAAATGCCAGTTGAAAATAGATATTCGAAATATGCAGTTCATTACTATATGTACTAAAAATAAATAAATATAAATATAGTATGAACGATATGCATATTGAAGTGTTATAACGTTCTTTTAAAAAATACATTAAATAAATATAATAAATAATAAAGATTTATTTAAATAAATAAAATTTATGGTGTGTTTTAATAATCAAATAAAAAGTTAATTAATTCCCCATAACTGGTGACCCCAAAGATCAAAAAACGCAACCAACCAAAGAACAAGCAGAACAACTGCATAATAACCAGCAATCAGCAAAACCGTATTAACCAGCAATACAGCACAACAATCAGCAAAGCCGTTAACCAGCAATACAGCATAACAACCAGCGAAGCCGTTAACCAGCAATACAGCACAACAATCAGCAAAGCCGTTAACCAGCAATACAGCATAACAACCAGCGAAGCCGTTAACCAGCAATACAGCACAATAATCAGCAAAGCCGTTAACCAGCAATACAGCATAATAACCAGCAAAGCCGTTAACCAGCAATTCAGCATAATAGCCAGCAAAGCCGTTTTAAACAACAATACCGTTTAGCTATATCGGCCAGCCAAAACATCGCTATAAATCAACAACTAAACTGCTAATAACAGCGAGTTTAAATCAACCATTTTCCAGACACCAAACATCTGAATATTGCATTGACGACATAGCTCCCACCAGTGGTAAGCGGTCAACCGAAATATTCAGTGTAGTTAATACATAAACAGTTCTGGCCCCCACCCGTGGTAAGCTAAAAGAGTTTTTGTTGTTTAGCCGTGCAAGGTCGCACAAGGAAGACATCATCACTAACCAAAAAGCGTACACGACGAAAGGAGGAGAACCGTGAGTATTCCAAATTTTAAAGAACTACATGTTAAAAAATTAAAAAAAAAAAAACGAGAAATCAATATTATTTTGGTGTCGTTTATTTGTTGGTTTACTCATTTGTCGTCAGTTCACAATATTATTCTTACCTCGTTTGTTTCACTGTCCACAATTATCACCATTTTCTCACCTATTTAAAAAATTTTTTGTTCGTGTTAAATTTATTTTTATTTTTAAAAAATTATGGATCCCAATACTCCTCAAATAGATAACACACCAGACAGAACCATGACTAACGAAGAAATTTTGGCTTTAATAGACGCACTACGACAACAACTGACAATCGATGATAACAGTGCTGAGGAAGGTCCAAGCCCATCAACCAATTCTCCACCTCCAGTTATAACATCAATACCAGCTAATGTGACAAATATCGCACATGTAGCGTTTAGACCTCCACAACACCTATACAGTCAAAATCCGGTCATTTGGTTTTCGATATTAGAGCAGTCATTCCTGTTAGCAAACATTACCACGGAACAGACAAAATACGCACACGCACTCGCAGCTTTAGACGCACGACATCACGACACTTTTGGAAATATAATACTACGGGACAAAAAGACTACTCCTTACACTGCGTTCAAGGAGGAAGTTGTACGAGTGTTAGGAGAGACGGAACGGACGAAATTAAATAATGTTTTACACGGACTTACTCTCGGAGACCAGAAACCATCCATGCTACTCAATAAATTCAGACTGAACGCGGGAACAGTTTTCGATGACAACGCAATACGACAACTATGGATGAAACGACTTCCAGCACAAATACAGATGATACTGACTCCATTTGAAAATGACGTTTCACTAGCAATATTAGCCACTCGAGCAGACAATATTTTGGAGACGATGACAAACTCATTAAACATCAACAGCATATCAGATTCTACAACAGAAAATACAGAACTGAAACATTATAAAGCAGAGACGGACAGCAAAATTGATAAACTAACAGGAATGATTGCAGAATTATGTAGCAATTCTCGTGCACGTCCAAATTCTCGGTCAAAATTTCGAAGTCCGTCACGATCACCAATTCGAAAACTGAATCCAAAATTTAAAATTTGTTATTCTCATTTTAAATTCGGTGAAAACGCAAAACAATGTGTGATGGGGTGCGAACATTTTGAGGAACACTCAAAAAATGTTGACAAAAATTTTCGCTAGACCATCACGAATTAACGGCAAGTGTTGATGGTCAACTAGCGAGCCGTTTAGTAATTTTTGATAGAAACACGAGACTAAAATTTTTAGTGGACACCGGAGCAGATGTTTCAGTCATTCCAGAAAATCTGTATCAAACAACACTTATATCAAATTCTACAAAAAAATTATTCGCGGCAAACGGCACTCCGGTAAAATCTTTCGGCACTAAAATTTTAAAATTAGACTTCGGACTTCGACGAGAATTCCGTTGGGAGTTTATCATCGCTGAAGTTTCATTGCCAATGATAGGGGCGGATTTTTTAAAACAAACAGGCCTTTTAGTAGACATCCAGGGACAGAGGATAATTGATCCGTTAACCTCCCTGTTTGTCAGAGGTGTCTTATCACAAGAACCAAATCCGACCCTATCTTTTATTAACAAAACGAACCAAAATTCTAAAATCGACATTTTGATCGGGAAATTTCCGGGTTTAGTGAACAGTGGTCTATCTACTAAATTAATTAAACACAAAATTACTCACCGTTTGGAAACTAATGGACCCCCTGTATCTTGTAAAACACGACGTTTGGCACCCGACAAACTGCAAATTGCAAAAGTTGAGTTCGAACACATGATGGCACAAGGAATATGCAGACCAAGTAGCAGTGCCTGGTCCAGTCCACTTCATTTAGTCAAGAAGAAGAATGGAACATGGAGACCATGTGGTGATTATAGGTCGTTGAATAATATAACCATCCCAGATCGTTACCCCATTCCGCACCTTCAAGATTTTTCGTATCAACTTGAAGGTTGCACCATTTTTTCGACACTAGACCTTGTCCAGGCGTACCACCAAATTCCCATCGAACCAACGGACATACCCAAAACAGCAATATCTACACCTTTCGGCCTTTTTGAATTCACAAAAATGACATTCGGACTACGGAATGCAGCACAGACATTTCAAAGACTAATGCATTCCATACTTTTAGGCCTTAACTTCTGTTTTGTATATTTAGACGACGTATTAATTGCATCCAAATCACTTGACGAACATTTAGAACACCTCGAAATTGTTTTTCAAAAATTTTCAGACAACGGACTTATAATTAATACGGACAAATGCGTTTTCGCACAGACAGAAATTGTATTTTTAGGACACACGGTCACTGGACAAGGTATACTTCCAAATCAAGACCGCATCCAAATTGTCAAAAACTATAAACGCCCAGAAACTGTTGATGGTATCAAACGTTTTTTGGGCACGATAAATTTTTACAGACGTTTCATTCCCGGCGCCGCGGCAGACCAAATTCTTCTAAACGATTTACTCAAAGGTTATAAAAAAAAACAGCAAACAACTAATTGAGTGGTCAACACCACTAATTCAAGCTTTTGAAAATTGTAAATCAAAATTATGCGAAGCAACGTTGCTGAATCACCCAGCGATTTTAGCTCCACTCGCGATCATGGTCGACGCTTCAGATACGGCAATTGGGGCAGTTGTACAGCAGTACATCTCCGATACTTGGCAACCACTCGGTTTCTTCTCAGTACGACTTAACGAAACGCAAAAACGGTACAGTGCTTATGACAGAGAGTTGCTTGCAGCTTACTATGGCATTAAGCACTTCAAATTCTTATTGGAAGGTCGTGAGTTCACATTGTTCACCGACCACAAACCATTAATCTACGCATTCAAACAAAACCCTGAAAAACCATCTCCTCGTCAATTCAGACATCTAGATTTCATCGGCCAATTCACTACCGATATTCAACACGTCTCCGGCATAAATAATGTCGTTGCAGATACCCTCTCCCGCATCAATCAAATTTCTATTCCTGAAAGCATTGATTATGCAGCAATCGCAGATGCTCAAACCAATGATATCGAACTACGAGAGATTTTAAATAATAATACAAACACATCTCTTAAACTAGTGCAAATTCCTCTAACGTTCAACGCAACTAAATCCATATGTTGCGACGTATCAACCGGTGTACCAAGACCCTTCATTCCGCCAGCATTTCGGAAAATTGTTTTTGAATCTTTACATAATTTATCTCATCCGGGCGTAAAAGCTTCCATCAAATTATTGACTTCAAATGTTGTTTGGCCCTCCATTTCCAAAGATTCAAAAACGATGGCTCAAAATTGTATACCATGTCAAAAATCGAAAATTTCAAGGCACATCCAATCACCTCTCGGCTCTTACAATCTCGCTTCTCAACGATTCACAGAAATTCACTTGGATATCATTGGTCCACTTCCAATCTCCGGAAACAACCGATATTGCGTGACGTTAATTGATCGTTACTCGCGTTGGGCTGAGGCGGTGCCAGTGCCGGACATGACTGCTGTCACTGTCGCATTTGCCGTATATTCAACTTGGATAGCTCGATTCGGCGTGCCAGAATTCATCGTTACAGATCAGGGGGCTCAATTCGAATCACATTTATTTTCGGAATTATCTACACTTTTAGGCTTCCAACATCGACGTACAACTAGCTACAATCCAAAATGTAATGGCATGATTGAAAGATGGCATCGCACCATCAAATCAGCCATTATGTGTCACAACAGACCAGATTGGGCTAACATTTTACCGACAATTCTACTGGGACTTCGTACCACTTACAGCGAAGAACTAAAAACTACACCAGCAGAACTAGTTTATGGATCCACTGTTCGAATTCCTGGACAATTTTTTGATCAATCTTCCGATACCAAAATTTCACAAAACGATTTCGTTCAAAATTTGAAAAATCATTTCAAAGAAATACGACCAACACCAGCATCTCGGCATTCTACGAACAAAATTTTCATTTCGAAAGACTTGCCTTCCTCATCTCATGTTTTCTTACGGACGGACGCATTACGGAAATCACTTGAACCGCCGTACACAGGACCCTACAGAGTTATAGAGAAAACAGATAAAACTTTTACACTTGAAATTAAAGGCAAACCGGTCAAAGTATCAATCGACAGACTAAAACCGTGTCATTTGGAAAACACTCAAGACGTACAAACACCAACTACTAAACCCAATAGACCAAATTTCGACCAACAATTAATAGTTTCAGAGAACGGTAAAACTACATCAACAAAAAAAGTTACTTTCGATTTACAACAAAAACCACCTACAGAACCGACTCAAACAAGATCAAGACGAATTATCAGAACACCGTCACGATACAAACAATAATACCACAAGACTTCACACAATCACAAAATTCAATTATTTCAGACGAACGATACTTACTCACTTATACGTAAATTCATACAGAATCTACTGGAAGGGGAGTATTGTGGTGATATATTCCTAAATAAATCCTATCCAAAAATTATTTGTTCAGATTCGTATTGTCAACAAGTGAGTAAACAAATAGAAGCAATCATAGAGTTCAATAAAATATGGAACGCTTACATTCTCCCCTAAACGCAGTGTTTATAAAAACATAGTTTTTTTACCCAACAAACATTTTGTTTGAAAATAAAATGCCAGTTGAAAATAGATATTCGAAATATGCAGTTCATTACTATATGTACTAAAAATAAATAAATATAAATATAGTATGAACGATATGCATATTGAAGTGTTATAACGTTCTTTTAAAAAATACATTAAATAAATATAATAAATAATAAAGATTTATTTAAATAAATAAAATTTATGGTGTGTTTTAATAATCAAATAAAAAGTTAATTAATTCCCCATAAACGTGCTAAACAAATTTAGAATACCCTGAATCTGAGCGCAAAATTTAAAGAGCGTCAGGTTTGGAAAGCAACCTATTTAGCAACTTATTTAGTAGACGTTAAGTGCAATTGAATCGCAATTGAAAGTTTTCTAATTATAAATGAATAATAGAAAACATATTTCTAATACAGACTCATTCTGAAAAGATCACATAAATTATAAACTGTGCATTCTTAAACCAAAGCTCTTTCGTACGTTGTGTATTTATAGTGTGACTAGGTGAAAAACGACTAACGAATTCCGAAAATGTTTTGAAAATCGGAAAAAAATTGGTAGCTAGCGATGACCGATAATTTCTTTGAGATACACTGCGACTGTGTACTTTTACGTCACTTTACTCGACTATATTTCACTCTACTTTTATGCACTGTAATATTCGCTATTACTTTACTCACTTAAATCTGTCCGCTTGCCACTGGTGGGGGCTATGACAACAGATTTATTCCACTTGTTACACGATTTAAAGTTTGCCATCTGTCATGTTTATATACCAGTTCAATATTGCTCCCGAAATTTCCTTTATTGTCTGTCCATAAATCATCTTCATTCATATTCTTGTTTATTCTGTTTATGACCCATAATCATCTGGAAATATCATTTATGGCTGGTCATAATCATCATCATTCATTATTGTCGACGGGCCGTTTGTATGTAATTGTGTTGTTGTTCATTTTATTCATCAATGACTAAACCACGCCTCCCGTTGTATACTATATCTCGGACGTTCTTGTTTTTACCAGATCATTATGCATTTGTGCGTTGGTGTACACACATGTTTCGATGTCCACAATAAATAATTGTAATAAAAACATGGGCTACGACGAGCATCGAACCATCCACCTTTATATTTGTAGTATCCAAAGCTTGTATGCCAAAATCGATATGCTGCGGACTTATCTGGCCAATGACTGTATGAATGTAATACTTTTAAGTGAGACATGGGAGCGTGAGAACAAGACGTTTCGAGTGAATGGGTACAATTTTCTATTCAGACCCAGGGCCGATGGTTTCGGCGAAGTAGCGATATTGGCAAAAGCCAATATAATGTTGACAAATGTGGGGGTCCCCGATTTCGAGTACATTGAGGTCATCGCTGCCAAAACTATGAATCTGATTAGAAATTTGTTAATTGTAAGTGTATATGCAGCTTCAATTAAAACTGTGAGTGATAGGGATAAAGGCTTGAGGGATTTTAAAAAATTATTTGACTGGGTGACATGATTCTGGGGGGTGATATGAATGCACATTCGCGTGTTTGGGGGTGTAAAAGGAATGATGCTTGGGGAAACTTGTTGGCGGACCTCATTCTGGATTCCGATCGATGGTAGGCCAACAAGGATGGCGTATGTTGGGGCCACAGCCAGTGCGATAGACATCACTTAGTACTTTAGTGTCTAGCGGACTGGCGGCCCAAGTCCCTTGGAATGTAACAGATGAGAATTTGGGTAGTGATCATTTTATGATCATTTCGTATTTAGATGGTGTAAATGTGGATATTGAGAAAAAGGTCTTGCTGAATAGTAAGAAATGGGTTGAACGTATGAATGAGATTCTCATAACAAATGAAATAAATGATTCAAACCAGCTTGAGTGTGAAATAGAGAGAGTTAATGAAATGTGCTGTTTTGAAATAAGAGCGAATGAAATTAAAGTAAATGGTTGGTCGAACATGGAGATTCAGTATTGGCATGAAAGGAAACGGATAGCTTTGCGTGAATTTAACAGTTGTATTTGTCGTGATTGTAGACGAAATTATGAATGGGTAAATGGAAAATTGAAAAAGGCTATCCGTAGAGCAAAAAGGAGAAGTTGGCGGAACTATGTGTCAGAAATGACATACAGAACCACAACTAAAGATGTATGGAATAAATTTAATAGAGTGAGAGGTAAAATGAGGAATGAAAGAAACGTTGTAATGGATGATCCTGAAAATGGAAATCAATTCTTACAAATGATGACGGATGTTCAGAATGAATAATGTAGGTAATAGTAACGATTGGGTGTTACTTGAAGATGTTAGTGAAAATTTGAATGAAATGTGTGTGCAATTTGAATGGAATGAGTTCCTGAGGGTTTTACAAACGGCAAAATCTACGACCCCAGGAATAAATAGAGTGAGTTATAAAATGATTGGGCTGTTGAGCGTTGAAGCAAAGGAAACCTTGCTTGGAATTCTTAATAGGGTATGGATGAGTGTTCAGATACCGGAAAGATGGAAGGATTGCAGAGTGGTTTCAATTCCCAAAAGGGATCGCGACACAAATCTGGCAATAAACTATAAAGGAATATGTATGTTGAATGTTTTTATTAAAATGGTGAATGGGATGATGAAAGGCAGGCTTGAAAAGTTTATGAATGAAAATAGTTTATTGCTAGAGACCAATTTTTTGGTTTCCGACGTAACCATTCTGCAAACGAATGTATGGAAAAATTTGTGTGGGAAGTACGAAAGGAAAAGAAGTTTGTTGTGGCAGTATTTCTGGATATTGAAAGGGCGTATGATTATGTGGTTCCAGGGAAACTATATCAGGTCCTTTTTAACCTGGGATTTCCTGGGAAATTTGTAATTATCTTGCAATTTGCAGATGACTTTGTACTAATCGGCAAGGGCAAAAGTATCGGCGAGGCCCTAAAGCGAGCTCAGGAATGTGTGCTTCGGGTAACACAATGTTTGAATTATTTAAATCTGCGGGTGAATTCGAGAAAATGTAATAGTATGGCATTTAGAACGAATCAAAAAATTGATGTGCGAATCTATGATGAGATAATTGAGTATTCAAGATTGACTAGGTATTTGGGAATCTGGATCGACAATCGATTGAGTTCTAAAGTGCACATGGAAAAATTAGCCGATAATTGTAAGGGCAGATTAAATGTGATCAAAAGGGTGAGTAAACCAAGATGGGGGGCTCACCCTAGCGTGACTGATATGCTGCGAAATGCGCTAGTGTCTTCCAAAATTGCTTATGGGTTGAGTGTGTATGGTGATGGATCTAAGGTCGGGTTTGAAAAATTAATGAAAGTTGAGAATGACTGCGAGAGACTGTGCGAATGTTGACCAAAGATAATGTGTTAGTGAATGAGATAAAAGTAAGATTGGAAGGAGGAACGGATTACCAAAAAACGGAACGGTCGAAAATAATGGAGGAAAATATGAATATATTTTCCAAAATTAGACAAGTGAGTCCAAAAGTTCCTCCCGAAAATCTTGCTGTGTGCTTGAATTTTGGAGGCATAACAAAAGCGATGATGAATGAGTTATCGGTTAAGAGAGAATTTCGAAGAATGCAACTGAATTATTTTGCACATGTGGAAGTATATACAGATGCTAGTGTATAATGAGGATCGAGCGGGAGTAGGAATTTACATTCCGGCAATGAAAAAAGAGAAAATGTTAAGATTGAATGGTAGCATCTGTATAATGAATGCATAATTGATTGAAATTATGGAAGGAATCAAGTTGGCAATGAATGAGAGTAGTTTTATTGTCCGATTCCATGAGTGGTTTAGAATTGATAAAACAGGGAGGGGGTACTCAGGGCAGTGCGTTTGTAGAAATGATGTATGGGTACCTTCAATCTACAATGGATACCTTCACACCTACAGATTGAAGGTAATGAAAGAGCCGATATGCTTGCAAAAAGGGGTTGTATGCTTGAGGAGATAACAGATTATGAATTCATGGATGCAAGAGATGTACTTCGGATGTTTCAGAAGAATCTGTGGAGAAAATGGGAGAGTGAATTTATGGAAAAGAGTAGGGTAAAAGGAAAGAAGTACTTTGAATGGTGTAGTGCTCCTTTGAGAAAATCAATTTTTAAGGAAATCAAAGGAGACACTACAATGATACGAACGATGGAACGGGTGAGATTGAATCTAGGTAATTGGAAAGAATGCTTAAAGAAGCGTCATTTGAGTGAGGATGATTTATGTGAAAGCTGTTTGGTTGTGGAGGACATCGAACATTTAATTCTAAAATGTTCCAAATTTAGCCAAAATAGAGGAATGTTCGATGTTCTTATGAATGCAAGAAACTTGAATGAATTATTACGAATGGGGAAAAATGAGTACAAGATAATGTATGAATTTATCAAGCTTAGTGGTATAACGGTATGAAAGTGGATCGCTGTATGAAAGTTGACTGAAAGGAAAATAAAATAATAATAAAATATGTAAAAATTGAAAATTTGAAATCGGGCCAGAAGGCTCCTTTTTTGGAGCTAGTGCCATAATAAATACATATTGTTACGTTTTTGCCTTGTCAAATAAGGTTCGTATCACTGGATTGTGAATAATACAAACTCAATTCAATTTATCACCAACGAATTTATTTATTTTACAAAATTTATTACAACACAGTTTATCAATAAAAATTCACAAAATCACTTTATATAAATTATTCTCAAATTTTACTGATCACTTTTACTTTATTTATCGCACTACAACACTGTTTTAAATCACTTTTTAATTCCTTTTAATCTTTATACTATCGCTTACCAAATATTACTGATCCAATTCGATTTCGTTCGCCTTTTTATATACACAAACCAAACTTCTAGAAAGCTCATGATTTTTCTAGTTAGAATAGTGTAGAACAATTTTATCATGGAAAATTTCATTTAGAACAGTTTAACATTGAACTATTAATTTGAACTTATTCTATTACACACTAGGTATCACCGTCACAATATATAAAAAAAGAAAATATTGTGACGGTGACACCTAGTGTGTGATAGAATAAGTTAAATGAATAGCTCAATGTTTTACTGCACTAAAATGGAATTTTCCATGATAAAACAGTTCTAAATGTTTCAACACTATTCATACTGGAAAAGTCATGAGCTTTCTAGAAGCTTGGTTTGTGTATATAAAAAGGCGAATGAGATCGAATTGGATTATTCGAATTTGGAACGCGATAGTGTAAACTTGCAAGAATTAGTTGTATTTGGAAAGCGACAGTGTGAAGATTAAAAAGGAATTAAAAAGTGTTTTAGTGGAAATAAAAATTATAAGTGTACAGTAAAAATTTGAGAATAATTTATATAAAGTGATTTTGTGAATTATAATTAATAAATTGTGTTGTAATAATTCTTGTGTTAACTAAATAAATTCGTTGGCGATAAATTAAATTGATTTTGTATTATTCACAATCCAGTGATACGAACCTTAATTGACAAGGCAAAAACGTAACAATACTATTAGTAGTTATTACTGTAATTTTTTACGACTGAAAAACTATAAATTGATAAAACTATATATTCCAAAAATGTGAAAAAATCATAGTAATTCATTTAGATATGTAAATTAAAAAATTAATTTTTACAAACTTTTTTTTTTTTATTTCATATTGAAGTTGTGTACATTTTTAGTTATTTGGTCGCAAAAAATTACAGTTACAATTACTAATAATATTTTAATTCAGTTACCTAATTTTTAGTATACGATCGTTTACAAAAAAAAAAGTTGTATATAGAAAAAGTAAAAAAAGGTATTACGCATTCGTAATGTACTAAAATACGTACTAAAATAAACCAACTCAATCTTTTTTTTTTATTTCTCTGTAAATACTGAAATAAAATTTCCCCACCCTCGGAAATAACATCGTACAGTAACGACTGATTATCATGGGTGCGATTATGTAAGCAATATGAGTTACGAGTTTCTCGTAATTGCGACAAAACACGATTTATGTATACTTTACGAGTTCTCGTAATTGCGACTTGTTGTTGTTGTTTTACTCGTACAGCTTTTTAAGTAGGACAGACAACTCGTAATGATTAAAAAGATTATTTTTAAAGAAAAGAAAAGAGATTCTTTGTAAGCATTTTGTAGCAATTACAAGAAATTCATAACTCGTAATGCTTACATAATCGTACCCCGTGAGTTGCAACACAATACAAATACTAAAGAAAATAAACAAAATCAGTTTATTTTCCTACATTTTGTTTTGTTAATTTTTTTTTGTTTTGTTTTTAGTATCTCGCTGTTTTATAGACAAAAATTTTAAAAAACTGTGAAACGACGGAATGAAAATATGCAAAACATTAATCAATCATTTTTTTTTTTGCCGAATATTATAATTAAATACAATAGTTTATTGCCAATGGAATGAAAATTCATTTTTGGCCGTATTTAAAAAGTTATTAAATACGAAACGAAAAAATTTCAAACAAAAAAAAATTATTTTTCATAGAATTTTTTACGATTTGTATGTAAATATTTTTGCTTGTTTGTTGTAATCCTTTTCTCGTTTTCTCGTTTGAAATCGTTTCGATTCAAAATATCAGCAGGAATGACTAACGCTTTTCTTTTTATATTTATTTCTATTTTATTTTATTCAACCTGTGTCATAACATAATTTTTTTTTTTTTTATATACATAGATATACAGTTATTTTCGTCAAGATCACTACTCCTTATAATTTTCTTTAATCTATCTATTGAGACAACAGCCTCATACTTTCGAGACGACTGTTGCTCTCCATCTATATCCTTGACTACATATCGATCTTTATCCAGAACTTTATCGATCATATAGGGCTCACTATAATTACAACTCAATTTCAAGCTAGTTCCAGTAGAAACTGGATTCCACCTAACCATCACTATATCCCCCTTCATGTATGAGCCCCCTCCTCTTCGTTTTCTATCATTATATTCTTTCTGCTTACCCTGATCTTTGACTATCAATCTGATACTTGATTAAAATCTACCTCTCTAACATTACCTACTTCCTTATTTATACTGTTAATCTCGCATGTCAGTCGATTGTCTTTCGGCCCATTTAGCAGGTATCGAAAGACTAAATTAGTAGATATCGTTTGCGTAGCCCGATGAACAGTATTATTCATTGACTACATAACTTCTAAGAGTTTAGAATCCCAATCACTACACTCGACTCCAGTAGATAAAGTCCTTCAACCTGTCAGAATAGTTTTGTTGGCAACCTCGGCTTGTCCATTAGCCCGAGGTGTATGAGATCCTACCTTGACATGCTGGATGTCATAGCTTCTACACATCTCTAAGAATGGCCTTCCCGTGAAATCACCTCCTCTATCTGAAAATATACGTTGCGGCCTCCCATAACAGAACATGAACTCTAAAAATGTACTCGTAGTTTCCACTGATTCTACCGTTTTAACTGCCTTAAGCCAAGTAAACTTGGAAAACCCATCCACAATACATAAGACGTGTTTTCTTTTGTCTTTGGTTCTCACAAACGGTCCCAAGTGGTCTACACGAACCGTTACGAACGGAACGTTCCCCTTGTCAAGTGAATGGAAGAATCCCTGAGGTTTGCCCGTTGGGACTTTATAGTAAAGACAATTAATGCATCTATTAATATACTTAAAAACTTGTTCTCTCATTGTCGGAAAATATTAAGTTTCCTTTAACTTTGAAAATGTTTTGTCCACACCCATATGTGACACATTGATGTGAGCCTCGTTAATCAGATATGACCTTAACTCCCCTGGAACGTATAACCTCCATCTTTCTTTCGAAATTTCATATAATCATCAAAAATACAAGCTACCCAATCAGTGTTTACGCTTATCCCTAACACTATATTCTCATCTTCTATAGAATACTTTGAAAAGGCATCTGCAACTCTATTAACTGTTCCCTTCTGGTACTCAATCCTATAATCGAACTCTAGTAATTTCATGAACCACCTCGCGACCCGCGGATTTAAATCTCTCTTTGACTCCATCAACTTTAAACTGTTGCAATCAGTCCTTATCACGAACGGTATTCCCAATAAATATAGTCTGAATTTATCCAAGGCACTAACAATAGCTAAAGCTTCAAGCTCGATGCTATGATATCGAGATTCTTCTGAGGAAGTCCTTCTTCTATAGTACGCTACTGGATGTAATATATCATCCGTTTGTTTTTGAAGCCAAACTGCCCCAAGGCCTATTGCGCACGCATCGGTATGTAATTCCGTAGCTGATGCTGGGTCAAACACCTTCAAAATAGGCGATGACACAAGTGCCTTCTTAATCGACTCAAACGCTTGTTGTTGAGAATCTTCCCATGTGAAATTTGACTTTTTCGATATTAAATCTGTAAGTGGACGCGCTATAACAGAAAAATTCCTTACAAAACGTCTAAAATAGCTTGCAAGACCCAAAAAACTTCAAACACCCTTTTGATAAGGTTAAAGTAGAATCTGTTAATAATTGTAAGATATCATGATGATACAAATATCATCTGCATCTTGGAAGATTTTTGTATAAGAATTATTAATATCATGTAGAGAAGTAGTATATACATATGTTGAAAAGTGTAAGACTCAAACAACTACTCTGTGGGATACCTTTGTTTGTATAGTGATTTGTGGAAGAAACAGAATTTTGAGTAGAAATAATTCTGTTAGTATTTTATTATTATTATTATTATTATTATTGGATGGCCATGCGGGCGATCAGCCACCTCGCACTGCGACCTAAAAGATCTATTGTGCTGGACCCTGCTTAATTATCTGTCCAGTCAATATTCAGATTCTTAATGAACCTGACAATACTGCCTCCCGGTATGTGATACATACTATCTGGGCTTATTGCTCTCCCTCCTAGATGTTTACTACAGCATGTAGTTCCGCTAGAAAGACGGTAGTTCGAGAGGGCTGTCCCACTCCCGTATATTCCTACTTCTGCCCCGTATCCCGTTTGATTTTACTCTTACGAGTTGCTGGGAATCGCAAATCGCCTGTAGGTCATCCAGCTTTACTACAGGAATGCTAAATAAAACTGGAGGGTGCCTGGTATCCAGAATCCGCATATTTTGGACTGATTAAATCTGTGCCAAATGGCCAAAAATGTGTCAAATGGCCTTAGTTACCAGTGGTTGCCACGAGGAGGCAGCACGTACACTTGCGGATTGTGAACAGGTTACCCCTTATACAATTGTACCCATCACGCAGCTGCCTAATGACATGACCAGAACAGTTCACGTGATGCGCACCCTACTGGAAGGTTACGGAGCTGGTAGACTAATCTACTCAACTTTGGCCCCTCCCTTCAATAGACGCCAAACCACCATTATGTTAGTAAGAAATTGATAGATCCAATGTGCGATATTGTTCGGAAATTTGAGATTATTTAAAATATCGAACAGAATGTTTTTATCTACATTATCAAAAGCTTTTGAAATGTCAATATTAATTAAAACATTTCAATAAAGTAATCTGTGATATTTTTATTTTTCCTAAAACCGAAATTCTGATAGTTGAGGATATTATTTGTGGTAATGTGGTCGTTAGTTCTTTTTATAATTAGTTTGTTGAAAATTTTAGAAAAAATGGGTAATATACAAATAGGGCGGGGGGTAATTGACGATGTTTCTGTCATCTTTGCCTTTTTTTAGGATGGCAATTAAATTGGATGTTTTCCATTTTCTTGGGTAAATCTGATTTTGCCAAATTGAATTGAAATAATTTGTAATTACTTTAATCAGATCATAATTTATTGAAACTAATTGTTTAATAATTTTGTATGATATTTTATTATATTTCAGAGTCTTTAAATTCAATGGAATTGATGTTAGGATTGGTGTTGTTAGGAAGGTAAGTAGAAGAATCATATGAATGAATAAGGGAAATTAAGATTTATAAAATTGTTGGCTAAAACAGGATCCTCTAAAATTCTGAGATTGGATTGTTTTTTTATTTTTAATTCTATTTATTTTACTCCATAACTCTGAATTATTAGTTTTATGGTTAATGCTCATTAAAAAAAGATTCCAAGATTTTTTTTTCTCTTTTTTGATTATTAATTAAGGTTTTTGTACTGATCTTTTTAGTTCAACAGCTTAAAAGGTGTATTTATGTTAAATGCACTACACATTAGCGCTTACGGTTTACATAGAATAAAAGGGATTTAAAGTTTATCGAGTTCTAGTGCAGTTCTCATGGAAAACACGGGTATTAGCATGATTGATTTTATCAGTATCGGAGTTATTCAAAAGGGATGAAATATCATTAAAGAAAGAATTTTTTTCTTTTAATTGGTTTTTTAATTCGGTGACAATATCTGTTAAAACTTTTATTTTTATTTTATCTGAATCAAATAAATCACTGGTATCAGTAGAAATGTTATTAAAAACTCAGATTCTTTCGGTAATTTTTGTTTGTTGCCAAAAAGATGAGTTCTGGCTTCACTGAAACTTACTTTATTCAGAATCATGTATTCTCTAATCTGTTTTTGCCGTAATCTTTCGTTACAGCGATAGAAATTTGAGGAATGGCCTGAACCACAAGATTTACATGATTTTTTATTATCACACTCATGTGTGTCCTCAAAAATGTTGACACATAATTGACATCTTTTGATATTTGAATTATTTTTGGTATGTCCGTAATTTAAGCAGATTTTGCAAAAAAGTGGATTGGGAATAAAAAAATTAACAGTGACCTTAAAGGGTATGGAGAGGCGAGAGTTCGTCGAAGAGGATAGACGTGTTTTTTCTATCCTCTTCAAAAATTTAATTTAATTTTATTTTATTTTCCTTTTATTTTTTGTTTCTTATGTAGTGATATGTATATACTTTAAATACATATGTATATACATTTTAATTTTAAATTTAATTCTAATTAAATTTTAAGTTTAGTGTAATAATAATCAAAGTGTAGTGAAATAATTTAAGTGTAATTTTGGAAAATGCAATCACCGGGATGCATTTGTCAGGCAATGTTTTTATTTTTGAAGATAGAAAAATTAAAAGTACATGATTTGATATTTTGTGGATTGTACATAAAATCAAAGTTCAATTTTTAATTACTAAAGTCTAATATTTAGATAGTATTGAAATAAATTTTAACTTATATAAAATAAGTCGCAGTAAATTTGGTATTAGATTTTATTTTTACGCACACTTATTTGTATTCTTATGTTTGATTTTGTGTACATACAAAACCAACATTAATGTACTACAAGCCTGATTGTCACCAATATTATAAATTTATTTTGCACTTATACATGAAAGTATTGGTGATCGACAGATTATATAAATGATTGAGAAAAACATACAAATTGTAGATAAAACAAAACAAACGAATTGTGGAGGGGAAATTGGGTATGTTAATAATGAAAAAAACTAATTGGGATTGGTTAGATGAGAGTATTTTTATTATATTTTCGCACTAACACTTTCAACTATAAGGTATTAAATGCAAGAGGGTATCTGTGTGCTTCATCACTGAATCAGGCTTGTAGTATTACATTAGTGTTGGTTTTGTCCTAATTTATTTTCTCGCATACTTATTTGTGTTCTTGTGTCTGATTTTCGATACAATGGACACTAATACATGCTTCAAATATGGTAGATGGCGGCGACAACATTATGTTGTATGGTTGTCTCGTTCGCTCTTTACACGGATTCTGTAAAGAAATGTGCTTTGTTTTGTTGGTGTTTGTATGATAATGTACAAACAATAGCAGGGGAGAGAATAGTTTGCGTTGGTCATGATACGGTTGTCTCAAATGTTTACTATTATGTTTAATGGTCTCTAATCCAGGCTTACAGCATGATATACGTGGTCATGAAGACATACGGAATAGGATAAACATATATTTGTATTTATTTTATTTGGCTTTCTCTTTCGAACAAAGCAAAGAGAAAGGAAATGATTTAGTATTTGGTAGTAGCATTGACTTTCTCTTAATATTTCATATGGTAATTCTATGATGAAATGGAATATATATGTATACAAGGGATATTTTGTTTCCTTTCTATGTAATATGTGTATTGTGTTAAGGTCAAAATGGCTGCCATCATAGCGAAAAGTAAAACTTTAACCAAACTATTTTCGTTTCATTTTAAAATATCTAATAAATAATAAATAAATAATATTGATCCCAAAATCATAATAAATAAATTTGATAGTAATTGAAATTAAAAGTGCCGGATAACTAATAATCTAGCGTTTTAACGCGATTATAAAGTGATTTAATGGATAATTTTATTTAGAAAGGTAATTGAGTTGCAAATGTTTTGGTGTTTTGTGTTAAATTGGAAAAGAACAGTGAAGAGAAAATATTGCTACTAAATTGTCAATGCGTAGGCCTATCGTTGGCGTTTTTGTATATTTTTTTATAGTGTGAAGTGGATTATTGTTTTTATTTTGAAATTAATATTAAAGAAATATCATCTAACGCTTTTTACGCTTATATCGCTAGAGAAATAAATAAAATAATTTTTTTTTCTCAACATTTATCCACCCCTAAAGTAACAACAATGTATCATTTACGACAAAATTTTGGTTTTCTCATAAGCTAAAACAACTCAAAAACAAACAACTAATATGTGGAAATTCTCGTGGAAAAAGGTTCCATCTTCAAACCTCAAGGAATTAAATATTATTATGGAGCCATAATCGGGTGTGTAACGAAAGCCCGGTTTTCAAAATCCCGATTTGTCAAAATCCTGTTTTTTTTGTTAATCTTGATTTTCAAAATCCCGGTTTTCAAAATCTCGGTTTTCAAAATCCCGGTTCTGCATAAATAAATATCCCGGTTTTTAGAAAATCCCGGTTTTTATTTTTATTTTACTTTATGTTTGATTTCCGACTGGCATCGTTCAGAAATCAGAACCAATGATGAACGGCATAATAATGAAACAAAAATTTAATTTTTTTTATTTTTTATTTATAAAATTATAAAATTAAAAATAAAATAAAAATTTATTAAACAAAATTAAATTAACTTTAATGTAATTGGAAAAGATAGTAATTTAAATAGGTATACAAAAAGAATATAATTATGTATTAAATTTATTTATATAACGCAAGATTATGAGCAATATTTTTAAGATAAGCAATTTTATCATAATCATGCCTTTTTTTATTATATTAAAAATCTTTTTATTTCGTTCATGCTGTTTTTTTATTATTTGAGACGATGCTCCAGCTTTAATTTTTTCAATTCTTGTTTTGACGATTATACTTTCTTTCCCTAACTCGGATATTAATTGATAAATACCAATATGGGGTTTGCCAACTAAAGATTTCAACCGCCGGTGCCAACCTTCAACTGAGTTTTGGGTTCTTGGAAAGTGCTCATTGGGAACATCAGAAACTGTCCAAAAATTGGGTACATATTGCGGTGTGGGAATCCCTTTTTTATTTTTGTGGATAGCCCCTGTCAAATAGTTTTTTTTAAACCATGTCCCGATTTTTCTAGCATCAGCATCGAAAGTTTTATGTAGCTCAGCATAATACAGAATCACTTCCTCTGCTGGCACAAAAGCTAAGCTTTTAAGCATTCGAATTTGCAAGCTAAAACTTTCTGAGTTGCCATATTTAGTTGATAAGCCATGTGCCTGTACCTGCCGCCAGATTATTTGTCCGAAATGGAACAAACAACCTTTATACACTGCTTCCGGGAAAAAAACTTTAAGGGCTGACACACTTGCCTTCTCGAAATCAACAATAATCCTTTGGGGTTTTAAACTTATGTTCCATTCACAAGCCCATTTTAGCAATTCATAAAACACCTCAAAGTATGCTGCTTGGCTTTTCGAGCTCATTAGGCAATATATTAACGGTACGGACTCTCGTCCAATTTTGCCGTGGATTGTAAATAATTGGCGCATACATGATGGGACTACTTCAAAAGTACCATCCATCAACCAGCATTCAGCCTCAGCAAGGAGTTTCAAGCTGGTGTGTGATCCAAGTAAAATAATTGCTTGATCATTAAAAAGTTTTTTCGACAAAACAAATTGTTCGCCTTCAACAAATTTTAGTGACTCAGGAATATTTATATTCAAGATGCTATCTGGCTCCTTTACAGCACTACGTCTTGCTCGCGTTATTTTTTGTTTTTGAGCCTGCGTGTTAGGTAAATACACTCGACTCTCCGAATTGCAATCAGTAACACTATTTCTTATTATTTGACAAGGTCGCAGTGCCGAATTCTTGGCCAAGTCCTTTACATTTGAATTTGCTTCAAACACCGATTTTTCAAACGGTAATGGATCATGACAATGATTGGACGGTCCTTTTTTAATGATATGTTGTCCGTTAGGAAATATAGTGACCACTCTTCCTTTACATAAGAGGGATTTCCTTTCAGAACAGCACCAATGAAAAGTTTCACTTTTTCTTTCCAAATGGTAAGTATACCCATTAATAATAAGTTTTTCTTTCCCTTTATTGGTTTTTACTATACTTAGATTCATCATGTAAAATAATTAATCTAAATTGAACAAACACAGCACAAGTAAAATACACTGCAGTTTAAATTAAATTATTTGTTATAAATAGGTTATTTTTAAAATAGTTTAATATTTAAATTCACAGAAGCCCCAGAACCTTAAAGTTGAACACAGATATCACAAAACATACAAAAACTGAATTCATAAAATCAAAAAAAGTATTTACTATAAACTCGGCAGCGTCACAGATGAATATACAACTCATTTATTGTTATCACTCCTATTTATGTGAAAAATTTATATAACAAAATGTAGTAAAAGAGAGACGTAGGAAAGGGTACATGAAAATAATTGATTTATTGTTATTACTCGTATTTTCCAAAATTGTTGTAATTAAATAAAGTAAAAGGGAGTATCCTTTTGAACTATTATAAAAATATTTTTGCCAAGTTTTATTATATAAAAAACAATAGAAATAGCATCTTTTCTTTAAAAAACTATTAAATTTTCATTCAAAAAACTGTCTGTACGAAAACAGCATAGAAAATTCCGTCCATTTATTAATAAACATTTTATTGCTTTAAAAAATTGTTTGAAAACTAGGATTTCGTGGTATAACCCTTTGAAAACGAATTAGTATTTTATTAATCCTGGTTTTCAAAATCTTGGTTTTGAAAGACATATTTTTTTTAATTCGAGCGGCCCGAATTAAAAAAATATGTCTTTCAAAACCAAGATTTTGAAAACCAGGATTTTAAAAACCAGGATTTTGAAAACCGGGATTTTGGAAACCAGGATTTTGAAAACCAGGATTTTGAATCCGGGATTTTAAATCCGGGATTTTGAAAACCGGGATATCCTACCCAACCCTACTTGGCCAATTCCCTAATAGAAGAAGTATTCTCTTCATCACTGCGTATGTTCTTCCACAATATAACTTACGGTGAGCAACGCTGAAACCAGCAAGTGTAATGGGGTTTCCCATTTTGCCTATATATTGTTTAGTTTCGTGTGAACTCAAACAACACACAAGAATGTACGAGTTGTGTCTTTGTATACATCGCAGAGGTGTATCTTTCCATAGCACACTCAATTGTTTGTATCGTCTGGCTTATATATACATTGCCGATTTTGGTAACACCCAATTGATGTGCGTGACTAATGCATGGGTGGAGAGTTAAAGTGGTACCAGACGGAAGCAGTGGAATCGAATTAATATACCCTACCTCAACCACAAAAAAAAAATTTATATTTACTTATACTCTCTTATGTTCATTGTCGGTCGTCCATCTATTTTAACAGTTCTGTGTTTGAAATACACGCTCGACTGTTAAAGTTGTTTCTAGGTATAAAATCCCTTCTTTTTGTTTCATTTTCAATGGTAGTCTGAGAGAATTATGCGTACAATCAAACATCGGAGCATTCTTTTGTATTGGTGAGGGTCCAATAGGATTTGAATGTTGACTGCGCAGGGGGTGAGACAGTTTTAACACGATCAAGGCCACAAACTTATTACTTTGAATTTGTATTTTTTGCACAATTTAACCCATATTAATAAAAATCAACAAGTGGTTATGCATTTGATAGATTAAGAGTTTGATTTCTTTTATAATGGTTCCAAGGAGATTGCCTGCCAGATGCGTCCCGGTGGACGGCATTTTCCAACCAAATTTGCACGGCAACATAACATAAATAATGATTCCCTAAAAAAAAAATTAATCCCAATTAGTTAACATTTTTAACTTAAGAAATCGTACTCATACCTTTTTGTTGTTGAATTCAACTTCACTGGCGCGTGTAATACAAATCGCGCACGTTTGGCCCATTGATTTTTCAAAATCATCGGGTTCTGCACGCATAACAATCTTGTTATTAATTCACTTATACACCTGTCCCTCGATTAACATGGTAATAACGTTCCGCCAAATTACCGTGTAACTCAAAACCATGTTAATCGCGACTAATACACCTGTCCCTCGATTAACACGGTACTTTGTTAACGCGGCGAAACTTCTGTGCGTGTTAATCAAGACTTTGTCTCAATTCGTTGACCGTGTTAAATCAAAACCGTGTTAATCAAGTACCGTGTTAATCGAGGGACATCTGTATTTATTTTTCATTTCACTTATATTTAAAAAACTTTTACATATTTAAATTTAATATTATTTCAAAAAAAAAAAAAGCTGACCACAATATATTTTCATTTGACAGCCAAATCCACGAAATTTTGACACCTAAATCCAAAAAAAAAGTTGGATTTTTTCATGATAAACGAGTGCGTTTTATGCTACATATTTTCACATAAAAATCGTGATTTTTTTTATCATTTTGGCCAGACCGAACACTAGGAATTTAATCAAAAAAAAAAATAAATTGTTTTAAATCTTCTTATCACTTGCCATGGAGCTATGCCTTAAACAATTTTGACAATTCATATCACAAACACTTCGTCTTTCTGATTTTAGTATTCGAGATTTTTTCTGGATTGTGAATAAAACAAAATCAACTAAATTTATCAGCAACGAATTTATTTATTTAACACAAGAATTATTACAACACAATTAATTAAGGATAATTCACAAAATGACTTTATATAATTTATTCGCACAATTTTACTGATCACTTTTACTTTTTATTTTGCACTAAAACACTTTTTAAATCACTTTATAATTCCTTTTTAATCTTCACACATCTTCGTTCGCCTTTTTATATACACAAACCAAACTTCTAGAAAGTTCATAACTTTTCCAGTAAGAATAGTGTAGAAACATTTAGAACAATTTTATCATGGAAAATGTACTAAAATGGTACAGTAAAACATTGAGCTATTAATTTAACTTATTCTATTACACACTAGGTGTCACATTTTATGTACCATTACCATACCACACGATATACACAAAAGCAATATAATGTTAATAAGCTTTATGTACTTTATTAATCACCTATGTACAAATAAAATATATATTCCGATGCAACGAAGACAATAATAAATAAAAATCAGTTGCTGAGAAATTGTCGTCTTAAAATCATTCAATCTGTTTTTATATAAAGTGACATTGCGAGTGCAAGTTCAAGTGATTAAAAAGTTTATCCAGCTGTCCAAGTTGTTCTTGTCCGCACCAAGCGCCCCAATATATTTTATTGTTGATAAAAAGAGGCATAAATTCCATTGAACATTTGATATTTACAAGCACAAAGTTCGATCTCTTAAGAATGATTCTGCAATGAACAATAATTTCGCAATTTACTTGACTTATCGTCCACTAGACTATTTTGGTTTACAAATGTGATTCGGAGTATTCTTAAGTTCCTACATTAATAGCTGTTTAAACTCTCTGCCTAATGCGTTTATGTATGATGGTGATGGCCGAAAAGTTTAGTTATATACCGAAAATTCGAACGATTAATATCGAATTTCGACATTAATGTAAAAGAAAAAATTTCTTAGTAACACAAAAGTTTTAATAAGTTTTATATGTTTTACATTTTATAGAAAATAAAAATGTATGCAAATATAAATTTGATTTCTATAATGAAACCTGACAAAAAAAAATGTTCAACAGTTTAGATAATTAGCAAAAAGCTTTATTAGATAGAAGGGTTATTGGAACATATTCGATAACCCGGTCTTCAGTACATGTTGCAGAATTCTTCGTTGATGTATAGAATTTTTCAGTTAGGGCTTCTTTTGCATAAATTTAATTAGATTTTTAAGACTTTTTCCAATGTAACCAATGATTTGTACGCGCCCATGCTGTGTCCAACCAAAATTATATCGCTAAAACTTAATCGTTGCGCATTTAACCATAACAAATATGTATACTTGTGCCGTGTAGTTGCCAACGTGACGCTGAATATCTACTGCAGAAGTTTTATAATGACCTTATGCCAGTAAAAACCAATCGACGGGGCAGGTATTTGCTTGTCTGTCACTATTAACTTAATTTATTTTATAATTAGCAGCCCAAGGAGATGAGTCCATTTGGTGTTGTCAAATTTTTTGGTAATACGGTTGGATCGTTCAGTGGAACTTCATAGAATGTGGTACTATTCACCTTTACATACAATTTTTTAACAAGCTGGTGCATGTTAACAGCAGTTTGTTGATAATACAGTTTGTGCACCAAATTTAAAAACATATCATTTACAACTACTGCTAGAAGCCCAATAGGAGTAATTATTTTGTTTCCACGTTTAGTTTGCGAGGTGCAAAATATTTTAATATTTTTTCAAAATTTTTTCGATTTTTATTTTTGCCAAAATTATTGACACAAATGGCTTGACTCATAGTTACCGGAAAAATAATTAACCATCACGACAATATTAGGTGATCAACAAACAAATATTAACAACGATAATTGACGTACGGTACAGGTGTTTTATCATCCGAGGCGACATAATTAGTGTAAATATTAAAAAATTGAACTATATATCGATCTGCCAAATATTTACATTATATTTTGGCACTTGTTGAAATAAATTATCCAGTTTATTAATAAAAATTGAATGATCTAACCATCTTGTATACATTCTAGGTGTTGTGAGGATTCAATTCTAATTTCAACCCGCATCGAGATAAAAGTTACACACAACAAGCGAATTATAACTTTTATCACTTATCACTTAGTAAAACAAAACTTCTTTATTTATTCTCGAAGTAAAGAAATTTATTTCATTAGTTTAAAAATGACGCTGGTCAATTTAACTTTAACGTTGTCTTTATATGTAAACGTAATTTCCGTTTTTTGGTTAAAATTTCATATTAATTTAGCAAGTATATAAATGTGGTACATTATCAATGTATGCTCCATCAGAAGCCACAACCTTCGCCCATCTTTTAGGCAATTCAAGGATTCCCTTTCTCAAGAAGTCGTCATCTTTTGAAGCGATCCATTCGTCAAGCCAATTTTTGATACTTGCATCAAAAGTACGCAGCTTAACGTGAATGTTTACCAACAATTAAAGATAATACAGGTGAATGGCAATTGTGCACAACCTTGCTGTCAGAGTCTCAAACTTTCTTGGCTACCGAAAATTTGATTCAACGATTGCATCTTCTACGAAAAATGGCTCATGTTACTAGTTCGGGTATAGGTCAAAGCAAAGCGGGAACATCTAGGGGCAAACCTAATTTGCTGATATCATCTCGTTTAAATCAATCGCACCTAGATTGACATCTTACCAACCGGTCTCATTTATTGATCAGAATCTTTGGAAACACGTAGAACACCTACCATTAGCTGATCCTAATTTTAACCAACCAAATCAAATCGAACTATTGGTAGGAAGCGATCATTTTCACGGGAATGTTTACCGGAGATAAACCAGGGCTGGTAGCTGTTGTCTGCCTGAATTTTTCGGGACCACTTTTGTTTCTCAATTTTATTAATGATATGTCTTACTTACCATTAAAAGGTCATATTAGATTATTTGCACGTGATACTAAAATTAAAAAAGTCGATCCCCCAAAAATGGGGATTTTTTGGAGTGTTGTTGCCATATAATACAGTTAATTTTATATAACGGTTTATTTCTAGTGCGAATTTTTTTAAACCTTTTTTTGTGTTTTTCAAATCAACCTCAAATCGACTTTCAAATCCACCCTTTACTTCACCCCAAATCAACCACCAAATAATTCCCAAAACATACCTCTTACTTAGCCTCAACGTAAGCTAACTAAACTCGAACAATGCTTCAACTCTCTCTTAACTCCACAATTAATCGCTAATCCAATCCCAAAATCAACTCTATACGAAAGCTACATGCTTGTAGTTGTGTTTCCATTAAACCTTAAACTCGACCCAAAATTAAACCCAAAAACCGAACCACTCACTCAACCCCAACTCAAACCATATTCAACCCTAACTTGACCTCAACTCAACCCAACCCTAAACTTAACCATAACTCAACCCCAGCTTAATCCACAAATCAACACGGTCCGAAAAATTAAATGCGTACATGAGCTTAACTTAGAACAAGTTAAGCTAATTTAAGACTAAAACCTACATTGAACTCCTAAATAAAGCTCTCACTCAACCCCAAACTCAGCGCCCCACTCCGTGTCTATGAAATCAAGTTAATTCAAGATAATCACGTCCAACTGAGCGCATTGATCATGTCCCTGGCACCAAAGAAGATAGAATAAATTGGCTCAAGGGCAAGATAAATGGCTTGTTTCGAGACCGATCTTCGGTACGATCACAACAATCGCGACCACGATCCCAGTCACGCAACCCCAGCCACTACTCACGCCGCCATGGGTGGTGCTGGTACCACGCAAAAATTTGGTACGACTGCAAAAAAATGCGTTCCACCTGTTACGGTTGGCAATAAAAAAAAATCTTGCCGCAACCGTAAACATAAAACACTTGCGTGTTTTGAATGGTTCGGAACAACACAACAAAAAAAAAAAATGGTCTTAGCCTGAGCTCAGTCTAGAGAGGTACCTTAGTCGTGGATGTATTGCTCTGAACCACTCGATACGGAAATAAATAAAAAAAAATTAAACCAAAATATCACATTTGCCTTCGGACCCTGCCTTATCCCGACTCTAATGTACATAATTGTGAATAGCAGAAAGAAAATGGTAAGAGAGAAAGAGAGAGAGAGAGAGAGAGAGAGAGAGAGAGAAGCTGAAATAAAATTTATTAGATAAAAAAAATAATATAAGCATGCACTTTAATTGATACCGATAAATCGAACGCACTGTAAGAAAAACTGCGAAAAACCACCGATGTGAAGTTAGCCCAGACTTTCATCCCAGGAAAAAAAAAATATCATCAGGCAACACTAAAATTACAACGGTATCCCATCCCAACATTATTTCATAAGATATAATAATTTACTCTAGCCCTGTAAAAAAATTTTTATTTAATTTTATAACATATTTTATTAGAGAAAATAGCAAAAATTAAAATTTGACATTATACAGCAAATTAAAGAAGCAAATACTGAATTTTAAAGAAAAGGGCATATAAGTTAGTTCACTACCGGTATTTGGCAGGGATAATTTCTTTTTTGAAAAATATCAGTATGCCATTTGATTTGGCATTACGTTGTCTAACCCCACTAATCATGTCAAGAGGATTTGCATGTTTAAATTGGCACTATAATTATTTAAATTATCATAGTAACCAAATTTCATGCAACAGGATGGGATTTGGCCCTGGGATGACCGGGATGTTTCTTTTCCGGAAACCATTGGAATGCCATTTGATTTGGCATTACATTATCTAATTCTATTAATAATATCAAGAAGATTTACATGTTGGGATTGGCGCTATAATTATTTAAGTTAGTGTAGTACTGAAATTTCATACAAATGGAAGATATTAGGCGCTGGGATGATCGGTGTATAACCTAGGAATGGTTATACATTCCACTCACAGTAACAAGGACAAAAATGAAAACCCGCACTTCAAAAACAATTATTTATGTTAACAAAAAATTACAGCTATGATTTTGTTAATTAAATGGGTATTTGTTTAAAGTTGGGTTGGTTGTAGGTTTTTGGTTGATGGATGAACGTGAACAGATAATTTATTTTAAAAATATTAAAAACAGAGAAAGTATGGTATATAAGCGGTACATAATTGAATATAATAATGGTAAGGGGAAATACAATTGTAATGTATATAATGCAATAAGTAATACAAATTAATAGGTAATTTCTAAAAGTAAGGGAATCAATACATAGAATAATAATAATGTTATATAGAAGAGGAAAGGTGGAGCTCATAAATTCTGGCGAGCGGCCATTTGGTGGGTGGTAAATTCTGGTCCCGAAGCAAAACAAGGTCTCCTATGGTGAATTGATGATTTTCAGCATGCCGCTTATAATATTTATTTAGGGAGGTGATGTACTCTTGTGATCACTGCTTCCAAAATCCTTGAATTAACTGTTGGATTAACTGCCATCGACTTAAATTGCACATCTTTAAATGTTGAAGGTTAGGCTCAGGTAGCATCGTTAATGGTTGCATAATCAGGAAATGTGCAGGGGTTAAAGGGTTCCATTCCTCTTCCTGGAGTTCACCCAACGGCCTGGAATTTAATAGGGCTTCGATTTGCTTTGTAATGGTCAGGAATTCTTCGTAGGTAAATAGGGCATCTCCAATCACTCGACGTAAATGGTATTTACAGGATTTGACGGTGGCTTCCCATAAACCGCCAAATGTAGGAGCACCAGGAGGGATAAAATGCCATTGGATGCGATTGTCAATGCACCATGCTTGAATTTGGTTTTGTTGGGCTTCATCCATAATTTTTTTGTAGAAATACTGAAGCTCGCGCCTTGCCCCGACTAAATTGGTGCCGTTATCACAATATATATATGCTGGGGTAATCCTCGGGTTGCACTGAAGCGTTTTAGGGATGCAATAAGAGCATCAGTCGTCATGTCTGTGACCATTTCTAACGTAGTGGCCTTGGTTGCCATACATATAAACACGACTAAATATGCCTTATAGGATTTAGCGCCTCGGCCCTTATACGTTTTGAGAGAAACGGGACCAGCTAGATCGATTCCAACTTCGATAAAAGCTCTAACTGACTGGTTGACACGACAAGCAGGAAGCTGTCCCAATAGTTGTTGTTCTGGCTTGGCGTTGAATCGTCGGCAGGTGAAGCACAAATGAATTACTCGTCTTATTAAATTTTTCACCCGTGGAATTGAAAATCGTTGTTTAACCATGGTCAGTAACAACTTGTGACTAGCATGCAGATTCCTATGATGAAGTTCACGGATGATTCTCTCAGCAATGATGTGGTTATGTGGTAGTATAATGGGATGTTTGGCATCATGGTCCATGCTTCCGTTTTCCAAACGTCCTCTCATGCGCATCACACCATGGTTGTCGATATATGGAAAAAGAGAAAATATTTTTGAGTATTTTGGGATTAATTTATGATTCAATAATATGTTAATTTCGACTGTATATGTTTCGTACTGAACGAATCGAAATAGGTAAAATTCAGCGACTAATAAATTAAGCCCGGATCTACGCTTTATCTTCCTTGATTGAAGATTGTTTTTGTAGCATAGAATAATTGCTAACACGTGGGTTAATGTACGTAGACTTGAAAATCTAGAAATCAACTCCTTAATAATCTCATGATTTTGATCGGCTGTAATAAAGTTGGAAATGATTTGTAAATTTTCTGAATTTTCGATTTTAGGGGATGCAGGTAGTACTAGCGGAGACTTAAGTAAGAATTCTGGACCCTTGAACCATATTGCCTCGTTGACTAGGTCTTCAGGAGCGATCCCTCTGGTTGATTTATCGGCCGGGTTGTCACTGCCTGGTACAAAATGCCATTGACTTCGGTTAGTGGTAGACATAATTTCCGCAATACGGTTTGCTTGGAATGGCTTAAGCATCTTTGGTGGTTTTGATATCCATTGTAATATAATTGTTGAGTCGGTATACAGGTAAATCATTGGTTCTTTTGATAGCTCAAGCGATTCTAATGTCAGTTTCAGCATTCTGACGAGTAATGTAGCACCGTTCAGCTCCAACTTTGGAATTGTAAGTGCCTTGATCGGGGCGACACGAGTTTTGGATATTATTAAGTTGGTTTGGACGTCTCCATCGACTGAAACTATACGAGCATAAATGGTGGCAGCGTAAGCATCTTTTGATGCGTCTGAGAATCCATGCAGTTCTAAATGATCCCCATTGGTATATAACCATCTCGGAAATTTTATGTCCTTTAACAACTTTAACCGGTCCCGGATTGCTAAACAGTCCTTTAAAATATTCGGTGGTAGTTCGTCATTCCAATTGATGCCTTCTACCCATAATGACTGGAACAAAATTTTCAATCCAATCGTAACCGGTGATAATAGTCCCAACGGATCGAAAATGCGTGACGTCTCCGACAGAAACGAACGCTTTGTAATCTTAGCTGGTGGTGATGGTAAGGATACTCTAAAATGAAAATAATTTTCAATTGGATTGTATTTTATACCTAATACGGAGGTCAGTTGACTGTTATCGGTAATCTCAAATGATATCATTTCGCGACTCCATTGGGATATTCTTCAATAATAGTGGGTGATTTGCTGACCATTTTCGCATGTTGAACCCCCCGTACTTCATTAGCGAAATTATGTCCCTCTGTAATTGTAATGCCATGTCGATGTTATCACTGCCAGACATCAAATCGTCCATATACAAATCGGTTTTAACAATATTGCTGGCTTCAGAATACAACTTTACGTATTTATCTGCCAAGAATCGAAGTGAGGCTGTGGCTAAAAAAGGTGCAGGTGAGGTGCCGTAGGTCACAGTGTTCAAGCGGTAATGTTTTAGTGTAGCAGTCGGGCCTTCTCTCCATAGGATACGCTGATAATCTTTGTTCGGAAATGGCAATCTGCCTGAACATCTTCTCGATATCAGCAGAAAAAACGTATTTATGTTTGCGAAACCGGATCAGTAAGTTCACTAGATTGTCCTGTATGGTCGGACCAACCATCAAATTGTCATTCAGGGAATAACCGTTACTAGACTTGGCGGAAGCATCAAATACGACGCGAACCTTCGTGGTGGAACTTGACTCCTTTACCACAGGATGGTGAGGTAGGTAGAATAGCTGGTTATTCGCCTTTGATAATTCGGTTTCTGGTACTAACTCCATGTGACCCAACTTAAGATATTCGCGTAGAAAATCGTCATAGGCTGCCTTCAGCCTATCATCCTGACTTAGTCTTCTTTCCAGTGAGTAATATCTTCGAAGGGCTTGCGAAAAGCTTTCTCCAACTCCGGGTGCATCTGTCTTAAAGGGCAATTGGACAATTATTTTGTTACCTTGCAATTTAGTAGCTGAATCAAATAAATCGAGGCGTTGTTGTTCTTCCGTGGATAAGGAATTTTCAGGTACAATTTCTTCAACCTTCCAAAAGCGCTCGATTGCCGCTTCTATACACTGGAACACTTGCACTGCCCTGATATGAGAAGAACTAACAATTGGTTCGGTTAAATCTGGATTAGATGATTCATAATGGGATAAGTTTCCTCCAATTAAACATCCGAACTTAGAATTTTGTACACACGGATAGTTTATCCTCTTTTGAATTTTCTCTTCGGATAAGGCTTGGAAGAATTGCTCACATCCCAGCAGGATTTCAACTGGTGCAGGAACATTAAATTCTGGATCAGCCAATGGTAAATTATCTTCCATCTCAAATAGTGATTTCTCGACCTTTTCGGTCGGCAATTTTGAAGCTATCGTTCATGGTAATATAAAAACTTCTACGTCCATCTGGAAATTGTGGTCGATGGGTGATCTGAGCTTAATTATTGACTTCCCTCTCGACATACCGGCTTGCGTATGGTTGAGTGTGTTGATAGTGATACTGGATTTACTCCGAGGCACCTTCAAGCGTCGTAGCAACCCTTCTGAAATAAAACAATGAGTAGAGCCTGAATCTAATAATCCACGACAACTTATCCAATTGCCGTATTTGTCTTGGATGTCGACCTTAGTGGTTGGCAGAATAGATATTTTGAACTTCCCCGATTTGTGGGTTGACCCAGATGGCTGATGCGAGGCAACTTCGGTCTGGAACTGGCATAGGGTTACAGATGACTCGGTAATATCAGCTGCAGATGTTGGATTGATCGAAGCAACTGCGAGGTTCGTATGAACAATTTTGTTTGGTGATGCTTCGGTCATGGAGGAATGAGAGCTTTCCTGGTTACTACATGTATCTGGCACATAATGGAGCAGCGTGTTATGTCGTTTTGGGCACTTTTGACAATGCCATCTATTTCCACATCGGGTTATAGAATGATTGTCACTGAGGCAATTAAAGCAACGGTTTGACCTTGTTATGAAGTCACTTCTTGATTGGACAGGCATTGCTTGAAATTTGGTACAGAGGTACAGCTTGTGTTGTTCATTCTTACAGAGCGGACAAGCGGGCTGTTGACTAGTGTTATGCAAGACCTTTGCATGTGATAATGGGCTTGTTGTAAGATGACGTTTGGTTGCGGTATCAACCAGCGAGTTCATTCGTTTAGATAAAAATCCTAAGAACTGATCGATTGTTGGGTAATCATCTTCAGACGTCTCGTACTTCCATAACTGCTTAGTGTCGTCATCTAACTTCTCGGATGCTAAGAATATTAACCAAGGATCCCTTTGTATAGCTTGTTCTCCGAGTGACTTTAACCTCGCACAGTTTCATCGATGGTGTCGTGAAGTTTCGTTATGTTCGTGGACGACGGTTTATTTAATTTTGGTGACGACAAAAAATCACGAATGTAACTCTCAATAATAACCCTTTTTTCGGTCATATTTTTTCACCAAAATTTATTTTTCCAACTATCGGTACGCCATTTAGTTTGGCGTTATATTATCTAATTTCTTTATTAATATCAAGACGATTTTTATATTGAGATTGGCGCTATAACTATTTAAGTTAGTGTAGTACTGAAATTTCACACAAGTGGAAGCGATTATGCCCTGGGATGACCAAGATGTTTCTTTTCCGGAAACCTTCGGTATTCCATTTGATTTGGCATTGCGTTATCTAATTCCATTGATAATATCAAGACGATTTTCATGTTGAGATTAAAAACTTTAAACGGTTACTAAAATTATCAGCAGCACTTTCAAGCATTTCTTCCCATACCTTGACAATGGCAGCACGTAATGACTCCAAAATTTTACGTGGTATGGCGCAAAATAGTCGATTGGATTTAAATCTGGAGAATACGGTTGCCGTTGCATAACGTCGATAATTGATGAATTTGAGCGGTAGCTTTCCCACAACGGTAAATGCAGCCCAAACTATATCAAATTAAGCTTTTTGACGTCTAGAAATAATTATAGCTTCTTCGGGAGGTGTTTTTGACCAAATACGGTCATTTTCACGATTTTAGCATTGTTCAATTGTGAACAGCTTCTCATCGGTAAAAATAATTTTTCTATATTTTTTGGCCCCGAACCGCTTCAGTAACACTTTGCATCTTTCAAGTCGTGTGAGCTTCATTTTGTCCGTAAGAAGATGAGCTTTTTGGAGCTTGTACCGATAATTGCTAAGGTTTTCTTTGGCTATTTTTCGAACTGTTTCGCATCTTGATTTAAGAATTTCGGTAATTCGTACGGTTCGATAATAGTGAAATGACTGTTTTTAGACATGACAACTCCTAAAATAAAAAGAATAGAGAACTGATTTTTTACAAAGTAACTAGTCATTTTTGACTAACAGCCTCTCCTGGTGTTTCTGTGCACATTTCTTTATTTCACTTGCGACTGTGTCTATTCCGAGATCTCTGTGAAGGTCACTATTACGAGTGTACCAAGGGGCATTTACAATTCCTCTAGGAGAACTTTATTTTGAAATCGTTGAACTATCTGTTGATTGCTGATTTTGGTGCATCCCCATAGTTGAATACCATATGTCCAGACCGGCTTGAGTACTTGTTTATAAACCACAAGTTTATTATGAACGGATAACTGAGAGTTTCTTCCAATTAACCAGTACATTTTTCTATATTTTAACTGAAGCTCTTCTGCTTTCTTTTTCACCTGTACTTTCCACTTTAACTTTGCATCAAGGTTCATACCAAGGTATTTTGCTTGATTGGCATGTGGTACAGGGATATTATTGAGAGTCACAGGTAGTGGTTCTATTGATCTATTAGTGAAGTTAATGTGAGTAGACTTCGATTCATTCACTTTAATTCTCCACTTAGCTAGCCAATCTTGTATATTATTTATGGCTATTTGTAGTTTGAATGTAACTTCACCGATTGTGTCACCAACAGCTAGAATTGCAGTGTCATCTGCAAACGTGGCGATAGTTGTATTGCTCGTCTGCGGTATGTCGCTAGTAAACAGCACGAAAAGGAAAGGCCCTAAGACACTCCCCTGCGGGACTCCTGCTTTAGCTTCTTTAATACTGGAGTAAACTCCTTCCTGTTTAACTCTAAAATATCTCCTTTTCAGGTACGACTTTAGCAGTTCGCAGTACTCAAATGGCAGAGTTTTCTCCAATTTAAATATTAAACCATCTAGCCAGACTTTGTCAAATGCCTGCGCTATGTCAAGAAATATGGCTGAACAAATCTTTTTTTCCTCTAAGGATTTTTCTATTATATCTGTTATTCTATGGACTTGGTCGATTGTGGAGTGTTCCTTTCTAATTCCAAACTTATGGGACGGAACAGCTCCTGATTTTTCAACTTCTGGTTTAAATCTTTTTAATAACAATCTCTCAAATAGTTTTGACATAGTTGGAAGAAGTGATATTGGCCTGTACGAGGCCAGTTCACTTGGTGGCTTACCCGGCTTAGATATCATTATCACTTCCGCAAATTTCCAAGATAGAGGGACATAACGGAGTCGGAAGGAAGCATTAATTATGTCCGATATTTTTTTAATAACTTTATTAGGTAGTTGTTTTAGAATCTCTCCAGTTATCAGGTCATATCCTGATGCTTTTTTAAGTATTACATGGTTCTTTATTTCTTATTTAACTTCTTTAACATTAGTTAATGGAATTTCCTGTCAACGCTCGAGATGATCCGCGAATTTTTCTGCTTTTTCTTCTTTGCTTTTAGCCAGGTGACCATTATATGTTCTTATTGGTGGTATATGCATAACTGGCCTTTTCAAATATTTGTTTGCTTTCCACAATGAATAATCACTACCTTTATCATAGGTGAGAGATTGTAGGTATGAATTTATTGATTTATTTTTGAATTCCCGTATTTCTCTACGTATTCGTTGTGCTAAATTATTTAACCTATTTTTGACGGTTGGGTCTCGTGTACGTTGCTATTCCCTTCGGGTACTTCTCTTCTCTATAACTAGTGATTAAATTTCCATTGGATAGCATTTGCCAGCTATTTTTTTATTTGTTGTATTAGTACTTTTCCACGCCGCTAGCTGTTTGTCTTTGACGAGCTTCTCCACATCCTGTTCTAATGTTTCTTCTGATGAAAGTTGTGCGTTTAAAATGATGCTATTGTTTAGTTCATTCCTGAACTTCTTCCAATCAGTATATTTATTTGTTAACAGTGGCTGTTTATCGTTAGTAATTATTGTATCACTTATTATCATTAAAATAGAGGAGTGGTCAGATGTGAAGTCCAATCCTTCCTGCACTTGTATATAATCAATCGGGATTTTTCTAGTTATAAAGAAGTCAATTAGGTCTGGTGTTGTATTTTGATCACTGGGCCAATAAGTTAGTTGTTCAGTAGAATGCCAGTTGCAGTTGTATTTAATTATGCTTGATGAAGCTCTTTCCCTTTAGTTGTGGTTAGTCTTGATCCCCAGTCAGTATGTTTAGCGTTGAAGTCACCCCCGATTACGAATTTTTCACCGAGCTGCTTGAAAAACTGAGTATAAGCATTCTCTTTGATGTTATATCTAGGTGGGCAATATATTGCGGATAACACTAACTTGTGATTGCGGGTATTAATGCTAACGCTAATTGCTTGTATTTTATCACTTTCAAGTTTATGTTGCAGATCACGGCACTGCCCCCTCGTGCATTATTATTAGGATGAACTGCTGAGTGTGCCTCTCCACAGTTGACACATTTTGGTGGGGTGTCTTTTGGTTTCGTACATTCAGCCGTACGTTGTTTTCCTACACATTTCACGCATCTGGGCTCCTTATTACAAAAGTTTTGCGTGTGTCCGTAGACTTGGCACTTTTTGCACTGGGGGATCAGTTTTGATTTTTTAACTGCTTCTATTTGCACTTTCATATGGTGTCTTCTGTTCTTTCAAAAGACAACATATATAATGGAAGATGTGTTTTGTCACCTCGTTTTAGCAGCTTGCTGTGTAACTTCTTTAATTTTGTATGTTTTCTCCAACAGATACTCTTTTATCTCTTCTGGTTTGCATGAAGCGTGTAGCTTCTTAGCAATGACTTTGGTTTGCCTACCATGTTGTCTTTTCTTCATTAAGAGCTCCTGTTAACTTTCTATAGCTATCACCGTCTGTGACATTTATTTTGATATCACCACTATTTAACGCTGTAGCTTGAAATTTTATGTGATTGTTGTCCATGATGATTCTAATACTCTGATAGTTATTGCAATTAGATATTATTAATGGAGGTGGCCGTGGCACTTTTTTCTCCAGTTGTACATTCTTACTTCCGGTTGAGAGTTCATTACTTGATCGTTTCTGTTCCGGCGGAACCTGAGCTTTATCCTCCTGCTGCACGTGCCTACCTCCGGTTGGAAGCTCCTCAACTGATTGTTTCGATTCGGGTGAAATCTGTGGTGATTTACTCATCTTACGTTTCTTTTTTTTTTTTTTTTTTGTTACGGTTCAGAATCCATCCCGTTTCTCCATTGAGTTCTTCCTCGTCTGTTTCATACACAACCTCTATATGATCATTGGTGTTGTTTATCTTAGTGGTTTCTTTCTAAGACATTACTGCATTTAGAGCATTTTTTAACTCCTTCTTTTCTCGTTGTAAGTTTTTTAGATCTTTGTTTAGATTTAAAGTTAACTTTTCTATTTCGTAAATCTTATTGCGCAGTTCGGCGTTATCCCTTTCTAAGGTGTTTGCTATTGGTGGTGGTGGTGATGGTGGTGGTGGTGGTGGTGGTGGTGGTGGTGGTGGTGGTGGTGGTGGTGGTGGTGGTGGTGGTGGTGGTGGTGGTGGTGATCTACCCACCCTGGAGTGTTGTTCAAATGGGTTGGGTGGCCCAGAAGGGCTGGTAAACAATGATTGGCTCACCCCAGAATCCTTTGATCCAGTTTCGTTAGAGGGTGAATTTGCCAGCTGATTAGCTGGGTTACCACCTGGGGTAAAATTTCCTGAATTAGTTTTATTCATTGTTTATTTTACTGGTCATAAAGCATCCACCGCTCTGACCAGTACGAGATGGTAGTGGGACTCGTTTGAGAACATCATTTACTAAATTCACGATAGTCGGTTATACCGCCGTGTCTCGGTCGCCAGAGCCTCGTTAGTTATCTAGCAGGATGAACCACGTGCAGGTGAGGATGACATTTGGGCTATTTGTAGACCAATTACTTAAGCCCCCTTTCCCACCCCAACAGGAACAGATAGACAAATAAAATTCACTACGTCTATGTAACAATGTCTAATCTTTTATTATCACAAACTTAGTAAAATTTTCACAATTTTCTTTTAGTACATTTATTCTAGTTTTAGTTGCTTTTTATTTTATGTTTATTTATGTAATTAATTTATTTTTTATAACAATAATACAGTTTTTATTAACACAAATATTCGTAATTATTATTTTTTTTATTTTAACACAAAATCAAATACAATTTCATTTTTTATTAAGAACAATAAATTTTAAAGGTTTTATTTTATTTTTTAGGGACGGTCCTTTCTTCTTATATTGCACTCACACGTTTAGAGAAATAAACACGAATCGTGCTGCACGCCTATGCCCGTGTATCACAAAAAAAATTTCACCCACAAAAAAACTAAATAAATCGATAAAACTCAACGGATCTATCCTGTTCTTATCCTGTCTCATCGAGACCAAAAATTTGACTGACTTTACCAAAAAAAAAGTTTGCCGATCGCAACGCGTTCAGTCACTACCTTCCCCTCATACAACAAAAAAACCCGAGGATAACCCATTGGTGGGCATGGTCATTTGGCCACAAAAATAACAATTAATTTAATGATTGTACACACCTTGCAACTTAAGCAAATCGCAACCATCGACGTCACAAAACATCCACAAAATGGATGTTGAAGTAGTAAATAAAAAAAAACTTGTAGATCACTGGGAAGGGACCCAACTCAAAAATACCCAATATATGTATGTACTTCACGGTTATTCGCATTCGACCGAATAAACCGTATTTACCTTTTTAGTCGACACTGGCGCTGACCTTTCGGTTATTTCAGTTTTCAATTTTAAACGAAGTTCTAATCTACTTTTGTCGGCGACCAATGGCACTACCATCCACACTTACGGCACAAAGTTGCTCCAGGTGGATCTCGGGCTTAAGCGAATGCATTTTTACTTGCGGCTGTGAATCGCCCGATCATTGGCGCCGACTTCTTGTGTAAATATGGACTAATTGTTGATCTGAAGAACAAACGGCTGGTTGATTCAGCGACTAAGATGTCAATCAATGCCACCATGGTTCCGTCGACACACCGACACCGATCCATTTCACAATCAACAACGGCTATGGCACTTTGCTTAAAAAGTTTCCAAAACTTACAGCAGAGTCGAATTTCAAACTGCCCGTCCGATCGTCACAGCAGGCCATCTGTCCGTGTCGAGACCACGCAGGCTAGATAAAATCCGGCACAAAGCCGCATTTACGGAATTCCAACACATGGTGGAATTAGGGATTTGCCGTCCATCCGCATCTCCCGTTTCGTGTCCATTACACATGGTAAACAAGAAAGATCGCGATTGGCGACCATGTGGATATTATCGCCGTTTAAATACGATCACGACACCTGATCGTTATCCGATACCGCACATTCAAAATTTCTCCATGCACTTGCATGGTTGCAAAATTTTTTCCGAAAATCGATCTTGTCAGAGCCTATCACTTAATTCCCGTCGCACCTAAAGACGTCCATAAGACGGCGATTACTACACCATTTGGCCTTTTCGAATTCACCCTTTAAAAGTTTCAGCGATTTATGAATCAAGTCGTTCATGACCTTGATTTCGTTTTCGTCTACATTGACGATATTCGTGTGGCATCTCAAACTGAGGAACAGCACAAACTCCACTTGGAACAACTCTTCCACAAGTTAACTGAGTTGGATGTTCATATCAACAGTGCAAAATGCGTCTTTGGCGCAACCACTCTTGATTTCCTCAGACAGAAGATCACCCCTAATGGTATTCTTCCGTCTGAAGAACGAATTATGTGTAAATTACTACCACCAGTTCACAGCCACCTGGCAGTACTTCTACGTAAGCCAAAAACAGCCAATAATTTCTCTTGGCCCGACGAATAACAACAAGCATTCACGTCGCTTAAGGCTGAACTCGCGAAAACAACACTACTTGCACACCCAATTAGCGATTCAAAGCTCAGTTTAACTACTGACCCATCAAACACTGCCGTTGGGGCAGTACTGCAACATTATAGCAACAAGTGTTGGGAGCCATTGGGATTTTTCTCACAGAAACTGTCGGATGCAGAAAATAAATATTCCGCATTCGAACGGGAATTACTCGCAATATATCTAGCAGTAAAACACTTCAGATATTTTGTCGAAGGTCGAGATTTCACAATTTTTACCGACCATAAGCCTCTGACTAGAGCATTTCAGTCTAAAACTGAACGTAACACGAGGCAATCTTGCCACTTGGATTACATTAGTCAATTTACCAGGGCCACAGTCGAGACACAATTCGACTTAAACAAAATCTCAATTACACAACAAGCTGACCGAGAACTTCAGAATCTACTTTCTGGTTCCGAATTCCACACTAGTTCATCACTGAAACTAGCGCTTGTCAAATTACCTGGCCTTGAAATCTTCTGGGAAACATCGACGGGTTACAATCGCCCGTACATCGCAGAACCACTACGTCGAACCATCTTCGATGCATTACATAACATTTCACATCCTGGTGTCCGTGCAAACATAAATAAAGACGTAGGCAATTGGGCTCAGTCTTGTTTATCTTACAACGGCACACAAAATCACCACATGGACAATTCTAAATTCCACACGGTCGATTTGAACACATCCATTTAGACATCGTAGGACCACTCCCCTCATCTAATGGATACACGTATTTACTTACCTGTGTCGATCGCTTCACTCGATCGCCCGAAGCTTATTGTATGAGCAATATGTCTGCTGCAACCATCGCCACAACATTTGTTAAAAACTACGTTTCACGATTTGGCGTGTCCCTTAACATCACCACTGATCAAGGAACGCAATTTGAATCCAAGCTTTTCACAGAGTTAACAAAACTCCTTGGTTCAACTCGTATACGTACGATGGCTTACCATCTCCAAGCCAATGGCATGGTTGAACCGTTCCACCGGCAACGCAAAGCCGCGTTAATGGTCAGAGGCGATACAACCCATTGGAGCTTGGAAATACCAATCGTATTATTTGGAATCCGAGCAACAGTAAAAGAAGATCTGTAGTGCTCATCAGCTTAAATGGTTTATGGACAAACCATCAAGCTACCTGGTGAGTTCTTCGTCGAAAATCCTCTTTCACCTTTACCAACTAGCGACACAGTCGTCGACCAACTGCGACAATTGCCACCTTTTGTGATTATGTGTTCGTTAGAACAGACAACGTTCGCACTATGAAGGATTCGACGCCTTCGAAAACAATTCACCGTGTCAAATAATGGAAAAAACCGACTTACGGCCTAATATGTTCAACTGATCAAATATCAGTTCGAAATCCGCATAAAATTATTCGCATCTCAGCCAATCACTAAATTTTTTCCTAGGGAAGGGAAATCACTTGCAGCGTAGTCCTGTAGCAATTTACTCATTCAATCGCTTCATTTCGTGCATCACCACAAAAATTAACTTATTTATAATCATAAATAAATTTCATATAGAACTGTTCTCCACTATCCATATACTTCGTCTATATAATTACGCCAGTGACCCAAATGTCATAATACTCTCGTTATGTTTTGTTTGCGACGCATCATCGCCCGCTTTCCGCTGTTTTTGTGCTTTTATTCATCAGCGACGCTTCATCGAGGGTACAAAGAAAAAACTACTCTTGTTTAGACTTTTGAACATTACGCTTCGTCGTATAAAAGTTATCTTTCAATAAAATTATAATACAAAAATAATAATTGTGAATCTGTGGCAATAATAATAATATAGAGTGTGGATATTCAATTAAAATAAATTAAACTGAATTTTAATTATAAATCACAGACGTGGTGGTGGGATTTATCCCCAATATTCATTTATATAAATTTGATGTTCTTAAATAAAATACGGTCACATAGTGGGTATTGTGTGATCTCGCTACATACGTAAATTAGTTGTTTAGTTTTTCGGTGAGCAATAGCCTGCCTTGTGCATTAGTGCGCGATGTATCATAATCTTACAAATATTATTATCGCCCAAGCTCAGTAATACCATCATTCCATCATACCACCATTCCATCAATCCATCATTCCATCATACCACCATAACGTCATACCACCGTACCATCATACCATCATGCAAATCATCGTACCATCTTATTACCATCATACCATTACGGTTATCATTACCATTACCATCACCATTACCATAACATTCCACAGCTTTTTAAAACCAAAAACATAGTTTCAGCGCGAGATGTCAACTTTAATATTTCAAACAACATTTTTATTAAAGATTATCTACCAGGATGGAAAAAAATTTTACTTTCTAATGCCAAACCCAAAAGTAGAGTGAATACTTAGTGTTGGGTTTTGTTTATTATATAATATCCGCGTTAAATTTGATGAATACCATATAAACGATTTTGTGATTTGTTGACCGATTTAGTTGTTTCAGCTCCCGTCAATATTACATTTTTAATATTGGATGACTTTAATTTATCATGTATTGAATGAAATCTAGATACCACTGGCATTGTCGCAACTAGTTACGAAGGAAGAACGGCTGAATGTCTAATTAATAGTTTAGATATTACTGGTTTGTCTCAACATAATCTAGTGGTGAATTATCGGAATAAAATATTGGACTTAGTTTTGAGTAATATTGAATTCAAGCATGTTCAAATCATCTCGAGCTCGTGTGTTCTTTCTAAAATCGATCCTTTCCATCCTTTCATCCACTTCAAATTACTATTCGTTTCAATAAATTAAAGTTTCAATCTGGTTCATTTCCTTCGATTAAAAATGAATTACTTACAATTAATTGGGACATTTTATTTAATGGTAAGGGTGTCAATGAAATGATTGACGTGATTTAGTGCGTAGTTCCTTAGAGTAAGGGTGCCAAATTTGAAATTCTTACTATGAAATGTATTCTACGAAAATTGAACGGATTCAAAAAAAATTCACTAGATTCTTATGTTTCAAATTTGTTCCGTTTAGTGCGAAGTTAAACTACAATATGATGTTAGACTTGGTATTTTTGATAAGAAGTCACTTGAAATTAGACGGGTTTTTTGATGAATACCTCCTATATAAAATTATTAATAATATGTTAGGTTCGGTTATTTCTATGCACCAGCTTATTTCGCAAGGCCAACCAGACTCTTTCATAATCCTATTCCGAGTACAAATCTTGGCTTTTCCTTCCCATGTTTTAGAATGCAACCTAATCATGATATATTATTTACGAGCATCAATCTTTTTAGTGATTCGTATATTTGATTTAAGCATACTCGTAAGTGTCGGATTTTACTTCAATAGTTATTATTTTGTTTAGCCTTAAATATTATCCTATATTAGCCTTAAATATCTTATTTTAACCCCAACTTAACTTCAACTCAACCCATAAATTGAGCCCTAACTTATTAATAAGTACAACTCGACCCCAAATTCAGTATCCAACTCAATATTCAAACCAGCATAGATAAAAAAATTGGTAAATATTTATATAACCATATTTTAGAGATATCATGAGTACAGACATCCAGACAGACGGACAGACGTTCAAAACGTCAAGAAAAGTGATTTTGGACCAACCAAATTTAGGGCCAAGGGAAAGAAAATTCCTAAATCTAAATACAAATTTTAAGCAAGAAAGTCGAAAAGGTCTACAAAATTGTAAATGTTTTTATAATACATATTTTAATATTTACTCAAATTATGTTACACGTATTGTCGTTGTTTGTTGACACCCAAAAATTGGCATAATGATTAAATATTTCAAATGTGGTAAATATGTATTAGACAGGCCATTTGTGTCAATAATTTTGCTAACTATAAAAAATCGAAAAATTTAGAAAATATATTAGAAATCTTTTGCACCTCATCAACTAAACGAACGTGGAAGCAAAATAATTATTCTTATTTAAAAAAAAAAAATGAAAATTTTATTGGTCGGTGTGTTGTTGCTAGCAGTGGTTGTAAATGGTGATTTTTACTTTGTTGTACGATTAAAATCAGTTCTTACTAACGTTTTACTTAATATTTAGGTATTATCACCGAACAGCCCTCTAACATGCAAGAGGTTGTTAGAATCTATTGTGCAAAGGCGAATAGTAGCACGTTCTATGAAGTTCCGTTGAACGATCCTACCGTATTACAAAAATTCGACTTCAACAAAAAGACTCATGTCTTTTTCCATGGATGGAAAATGAACACGTCAGAGGTTTGGGCAACTAGTTATAAAACCAATTGGATTAATAGTGGGCGTGGCAAAGAAGCAAATCTCTGTTTCGTAGATTGGTCTCCATTATCATATGATGAATATCCAATTGCTGCATTATACGATGTGCCTGTTATTGGCAACTATATGGCACAAGAATATTTTAATTGGCTTCGTACGCAAGGATTAATTTATAGTGATCTAATTTTGCTTGGGTTCAGCTTAGGTGCACAAATCACTGGTTATATTGGAAATAGTTTAAAAGATCAAATTACATTTATTATTGGAATGGACCCAGCTGGACCACTATATGAACCAACCCTGGACAACTTCCATTTGTCAGCTGATGATGCAACCTATGTACAAATTATACATACAACTGTAGTGTATATAGGAAGAACTGGAGATGCTGATTTTTATGTAAATTTGGGAATCCTTTTTCAACCGCAATGCCCGATCTCTGATCAACTCACTGCAGTTTGTTCACATTTTAGAGCATTATACTTATTTATTGATTCGTTATTATATCCTACCCAAAACCTATGTAAAGGAGTTAGATGCTCCAATCTTGCATTTTATTTAGCAAGAATGTGCTTTCCACAAACTACAAGTTTATTTGGATTGGACGCAAACAAAGCCCTAACTGGAGAATTCTATGTATCAACGAAAACATCTGCAACATGTACCGGAGATCTATATATGTAGACTATATATATTCCAACCGTTGCCTAATAAAGTTTTTTACTGGTTATCTAAACAGTTCAACATTTTTTTTTGTCAGATTTTATTACAGAAATCAAACTTTCATTTGCGTAAATTTAAAATTTTGTTTTCTAAAAAATATAAAACTTATTAAAAATCTTGTGTCATTAAGAAATTAATTTTTTTTTACATTAACATCCTATCTAAAGTTTAAGGCAGAGAATTTAAGCTGCTATTAACGTACTAAACAATTTTAGAATACCCTGAATCTGAGCGCAAAATTTAAAGAGCGTCAGATTTGGAAAGCAACCTATTTAGCCTAGTAGACGTTAAGTGCAATTGAACCGCAATTGAAAGTTTTCTAATTATAAATGGTTAATAGAAAACATATTTCTATAAAGAATCATTCTGGACAGATCATCAACTATTACATAACTGTGAATTCTTAAACCAAAGCTCTTTCGTAGGTTGTGTATGTATAGGGTGACTAGGTGAAAAACGAGAAAATCTGGACGAATTCCGAAACCGTTTGGAAAATCAGAAAAAAATTGGTAGCTAGCGATGACCGATAATTTCTTTGAGGCTGGGTTAGATTAACAACCGATACTTAGGTCTATAAATACAAACAAATACAAATTTGTTTTTTGAACACACGGAAAAAAACTATAGCTACGAATGTATGTACATCAGAAATTAAATATGGCGATTCGTCATAAAAAACATAACAACGGTTCCTAAATTATTCCAGACATTATGTTTTAAATAACATCCTATAACAAAGTATATTACAATAATTGTTATTATTATGGGAGATTCATTTTAATAATTAGTCTCATAAATAAAACACAGTTTATCATTTTAAAGTTAAGAGGGTTCCTTACTAAAATTAAATTTCGATTTGATTCTAACCTAAAAAATAAAAATGAAATTCGCTTTAATGCCTATTTCTTACCTATACCATGAAACAATACATTATTATATAAAAAACGCAAAACTTGCTAAAATTATCTTTAGAAAGCCGTCTTGTTTCGGTGATAAGCAGACACACATTTATAAATATCAACTTTTAGGCGTAGTCACGTAATATACAGTTAAGTAATCCACGAAAAGCGACAAATTCGCAATAAATGGCAGCAAACAAAAACACCGTTATTGAAATGGAAATTGAATCGAGCTATTAAGGCCCTAAGATTTGCTTTGCGGGAAGAAGGAAACCAGCGCATAAAGAACTATTTAAGTGATCTCTCGGCAACCGAGAGGACAGATTATTCTTTGTGGAAGGCAACAAAAAATTTAAAAAGGCCAACAAATTCGAATCCACCGATTAGACTACCAACTGGAAATTGGGCGAGAAGAATTGCCAGATAAATGCATAAAACTAATAACATTTATATTCAACGCGATCATGCGAACCAGTTATATTCCTCGAAAATGGAAGATATCTTTGATCACAATTATTCGTAAGCCAGGGAAAAATGATACGCAAATCTCGTCATATCGTCCAATAAGCATGCTGCCCACAATCTCAAAGCTATTTGAAAAAATGTTACTGACCAAATTGAAATCAATATTAGAAGAACGGCTTATTATTCCAGACCATCAATTTGGATTCTGAAACCAACATGGTACTGCAGAGCAAGTACACAGAATTGTAAATGCAAACAAAATCACCTTCGGGGAAAGAAATATTGTTCTGTTGCCTTTTTGGATATCGCCCAAACTTTTGATAAAGTTTGGCACGATGGACTAATTTACAAAATTAAAGAGCTTCTACCGAAAAAAGTTCACTCAGTTTTGGGAAACTATCGTCTTCAAAGGCAATACATGGTCAAACAAAACAGCGCAACTACTTGTTTAAATGATATTAATGCAGGTGTCCCGCAAGGCAGCGTTCTCTGTTGTACACAGCTGATATACCTGTAATCAACAAAGTCATTCATATCAACATTTGCCGATGACACGGCCATCTTGATATCTCACACTAATCCTGAAATTGCCTCAAAGGAATTACAGAACCATTTAAATAAAGTCGCAAACTGGATAAAGGCATGGCGAATAATAGTGAAACGCACCTGCCCACCAGTGAAATTAAACGATAAAAATATTCCTCAACAAACGAAGGTAAAATACTTAGGTTTGCATCTGGATAAAATGTTAACGTGGAAAAATCATGTTGAAAATTGGGATTAAAACCGATAAAGAAATAATTAAAGAATTCAGTTCGAAATATTACTCAAAACTAGAAGCACATCCCAACGAATTGGCCAGGGAGATACTAAAACAGCCGTGATTTAGACGTCTGAGAAGAACAGATCCACTCGAACTGATGAACCTGTGAACCTGTAAATTTAATTCTATATATACATATAAGTATAGTCTAAATTAATTAAATTGTGAGCCCTAACAATAAGTATTAACATTGGTTATGACTTAAAATATGTAATAATTTTAGCTTAGGATTTGATTACTTCTTGTGAGTTTCTTATGTAGAAAGATTCAAGAATAAAGTCATTGTCGAAGACGGGGGTTGTTCGGGATCATCACGAGCTGGAGAGAAAATATAAAAATGTAAATTACTCGTAGATAGAACTATGTATTTAATATCGGTTTCAATTATCTTGTTGTAGCTTATTGTATATATTTTGTATCCAGTTTATCATTTATTTTTTGAAATATCCATTAATTTCTGAAATTGAAGTAATTATAAATTAAAATAATGGAAATATGGTAAAATAAATTAAATTGCTGCCAGAACTTATCATCTGTCATTAGCATATTGTTACAGCTGATTATTGTTTTTATAAATATGACATTTGGTCGATAAAAAGTCAATCTATATTATCGACAAGATTATAGAAGTTCTTCGTTCCGATCGCACTGCCATCTATGATTGAAATTCTATAATCTTCCTGACTAAACAACTTTGAACTTATTCAGCATTCCTATTTCGGTTCAGTTTCTTAAGTTTTGGCACATATTAGTTTCAGTGGAAAAATAATTATGATTAGCCGAAGAGAGCTGTCATCATCTTAAAAAAGAAAATTGTCATTGGCGATTAAATTATAAATTAATAAATATATTTGTTACGAGTTATAACGTATTGTACATAAAGTTTTTATTTATTAAATCTATATAAAAAATTTAAAGTCTACTGTGCTAAGTTTGTCATATAGAAAACATTTAGGTACATTTCTATAAACTACTACAATAAAAACATATTGAACATATGTTCCTTCGAGCCGGATTGAGCAGCTGAGATCTGAAATTCGTATAGGTAAAAAATTCAATCCAGATCTATAACGGTGATACAGTGCATTTAACGAGAAATTTTATACAACAAATATTCATCACCACCAAGGAAAAACCACACATAAATGGAAAAATATACAGCGTCCCGCCGCCATCTTAAAATATTACAATTTAAAACCGCGTGAGTTTTTCAAATTTTTATAATTTTTTGTTTTTGAAATCAAATAATTTCTCGATAAACTATTTAATCGGTAAATAAATCAAAAATAAGGCGTATTGCAAATTAAATTGTGAAGTGAAATTAAACAAAAGCGGTGATCTAAGAGCAAACTATCAACTATGGCGGATGAATTAAAACGGAAACGTGGATTTGCGAAGGCTGCTTTAACTCGCCTCGAAAAGAACATTTTAAAATTGACCGAGACAACTACCCCAATAGATATATCCATTCAATTAGAACAACTCGAAAAGGTGTACTCTAAATTAACCAGTTTAGATGAAGAAATAGTTCAGTTGGAGAATTCGGAACAAAGCAGTGAAGTGGAGGAACTTGAAATTCGATATTTTTCGGCGAAATCAAAATTAAGAACATCACTAAAGAAACAAAACGAAAAAGAAGTTAATGAGCACATGAATGTATCCATTAATCGTCTATCTGATCAACAAAGGGAACTGGTGCAAAGTATACATGACACGTCATTCATACAGAAGGATGAAGTCAAGTTACAACCCGTACAAATTCCATCATTTTCTGGCAATTACGCACAATTCCCAACGTTTAAGGATTTATTCGACGTTACCATAGATAAATCCAATTTATCTAAAATTCATAAATTTAAATATCTAACGGGCTTATTACAAGGCGAAGCATTCAACCTAATCCGACACATGACGGTAACTGAGGCGAATTACGACGAAGCTTGGAGCAAAATTGTACAACGTTATGTCAAAGATCAGATATGTAGTTCATTGGTAAAGCACTTCTTAGATCAACCACAATCAAATGGATGTCCTAAATCAGTGAGGTATCTAGCAGATAAAACGGATGAAGTGTTGAGAGGGTTGAAGGCGTTGGGGAAAGAAGCAGAGGAACGAGATATTTGGTTGAACTACTTATTACTGCAAAAATGTGATGTTGAGACTAGAAAGTCTTGGGCACTGGAAAACGAAGAAGCTTTCCCAAAAATCAAAACTCTATTGACATTCTTGGTAAAGCGAACCAATGCATTAGAAAGAGCGGAACCGTATCAACCAAAACGTAATCAGCCGAAACTCCATATGACAACCTTAAACGTGAAAGCTCAGTCTTCATTGTCGAATGTAAATGTAAAAAAACAAGATGGAACACGAAGCAATAAAGTGAGCTGTCCTAAATGCAAAAATGAGCACTACCTCTTCAGTTGTGAAGAATTTATCAAACTACCTTTGGAAGCTAAAAGAGAATTTGTATTAAACAAGCAGTTGTGCTTCATTTGCATGAGGTCTTCACATTCGTATCGAGACTGTAGGTATATAGATGCACACTTTGCAAAGGCCGGCATAATTCACTATTACATGTTCAGCGAGCACATATTCAAACTGATACGAAAGAGGATTTAACACCTGGGACTGTGACCAACCAAACTGAAATATCCAGCGCACATGTAAAGGCAAACAGTTATTCAGCAGCCATATTACCAACAGCTTTAGTGAGGGTCAAAGATGCTCTTGGAAACTTCCATCTTTTCAAGGCTATGCTTGATTCTGGTTCACATGCGTCCTTTGTTGATGGTAAGTTGGCAAATAAACTCCAACTACAAACACAAAAGGCTCGAATTACAGTTAGTGGTCTCGCAACTAGGGGTTTGATTACACGAGAAATTGTGGAGCTCGATATTTATCCAAGGGATCACGAAAATGAATTTATCAAAGCAAATGCCTTAATATTAGATCGGATGTCATTGGTAAGCAATCCGCCAAGGTCAACAATACAAAACGAGAAAGATATTTTACAACTCAAGTTAGCGGATCCAGAATTTTATACAACAGCAAAGGTTAAATTACTACTCAGCGCAGAAGTTTTTTTTTTCAATATTGAGAAGCGAACAACATATCTCAAATAATTTTATTGCTCAAAATACTATCTTTGGATATGCAATAGCCGGTTACAATAAAATATCTAGTGTCGTTGAACCAATAACTCTTAATTTACAACTAGACCTCAACATAGAAGAAACACTTACACGGTTTTGGCAAACAGAAGAAAGCCCATTACAATGCCTAGAAGATGCGGAAGATCATCCGCTTCAAGAAAACATTCAAGAGAGCACCTGATGGTCGGTTCGTCGTGAAATTGCCATTCAAAAACAAAGCAATTGGGAAATTCATACTATACGGCATTAAAACGACTGGAATATCTACAACGCAAGCTCAGCTGAAATCCGAGCCTCAACAACGATTATTCAAAATTCATCATGGAATATGAAGCACTTGGTTACAGACGAATTGAAGTTAGTTAAAACTTTGAATGTATCGCTCACAAGCGAGCAAAATTTATTCGACAAGTTGTTTACAAGGACAAACAATTATATGATTTTAATACGAGTATGTTCCGAGGATTGTAAGAGAATTCAATCCAGTTTCGAACTGATGAGCTTATGATTATGAAAAAATCAATCTTCTCATCAGGCCGCGGCGACTGGACTGATTATACCACAATTTACATTCTATATATACAGAATGTACTGTGCGTTAAATATTAGCGAATCATAACTAATACAGATGAATTCTCTTACAATTTTTCTTCTTCACAATATTCACACAGCTCTATTTCTGTGTACGCTAATTTATACTTTATTAATTTTTTGTTGAATATTAATTAATTCATGTAATATCTAATATGCTACCGGTGGTTAGACCATTTTAATTGTGTTTCGATTAACACGAGAAGTATATTACTATACTATTAAATAAATAGAATTATGTCTATTAGTCGGTTTCGTTGAATTACTGTTCGTAAATACTAATATACTTCTCGTGTTATTCGAAACACAATTGAAATGGTCTAACCACCGGTAGCATATTAGATATTACATGAATTAATCAATATTCAACAAAAAATTAATAAAGTAAAAAGACAAACAATTATTCAAAACTATTACGAACAGTAGCATATGTACTACGGTTTACAAAGAGTGCCAGGTAGAAACAAATCTCCAACCATAAGGCCATTGCTGCGGAAGTACTAGAGGAATCTGAAAGGTTCATTCTTAAATATGTGCAACAGTCAATATACCATGATGAATTGAAGGTATTAAACAGTTCAAAGCCCATATCTAAATCGAATAATCTAACAAAACTATCGCCATTTGTTGACACAGACGGTATTCTACGAGTCGGGGGCAGATTACAAAATTCGGAACTATCCTTCAATGAACAACATCCTATAATCTTACCCAACGGACATATTCTGAGCAGAATACCGTGATTTAAATAAAAAAAAAATTTATTTAATAATTTTCGTACAATTTATTTATTAAGATGTTAAACTAAACACGAGTAAACTAGAACTAACTATTTTAACATTTAATTTTTATTCTTTACAACAATTAATGCTACGAGTATGTTATCAAAATATTATCATACGATATTTTCCATCCGGTATCTTTTGTTCAAAGGTTTCAACTTTATTGTTTTTGCTGATGTTGCGTTTGAATGGTGGGAATGGAATGCAGTCAGGTTTATCTTGTGCATGTAACTCCTCCGGGGGATGAGGAAAGGGCGTCCTCGGCCTTTGGTAGGATGCCATATTTGGAGAGTACATCGGAGTAGTATGTGCTAGGCAAAGTGGTGGATGTGGGCGATGATGTTTTACTCGAATCGTTGATGTTTATTGTGGATGAGCGGTGAGCAATACGAATGTAGACGATCAATATGATTATGCCTATCGATGAGACAGAGATTCCTCCTGACAGGATCAACATCCAGTTTTGATGATCTGCTTGTCTTAAATACACGTGCGTCAACCGTTTTCTATTCTCGATGTTTTCTTGGTTGAGAACATCAACGCTCAAGGAGGCGATTAATTGACGTGTGGCTTGTACATTATACATTGCTCCTTGAATTACCTGCATCTCAGTTTCTATTTCATACGAGTGGAACTTTTTGTCACGGAAAGTCAGCGTACAATTGAAAAAGTCTACCAAAAAATTTCCTGTTAATTCTATTCTTCGTTTCATTCTTGGCATTAATGAGGAGAAGTTTATCTTCTGCGATATATTGAACGGTAGTTTGTGTTTCTGACGTAACATTGCACTGACTTCTAGCTCCCATTATTAACGGTCTGATGCATCTATCCCGAAACTCCTTAATGTCGGAGTGTTTTTGGACGAAGGTGTTATGATTTAATGTCGTGAATACCTTCTGTTTAGATTTAATTAAGTGTCGTGGGTAATCGGGTATAATTGTGTTGTTAACGACTAAAGGTATTATAGTCAAAATGACGGAGTCTTCCTCTTCCATTTTAGGTACTTCTAGGATATATAGAAGCGTGTCTTTGTTAATGGCGATTTTGGGTGTTACGTATTTAAGCGCTTCGTCTGGTAGCGTTACATTGATGCCCTGGCTGACTAGGAGATCCTTAATCTTTAAAATTTCTGTCAGTGTGAGGATCCGATTGCTTGGCAGTTCGATCTTTGTCCTGAATATTGTCTCTTGGATATCTTCAAGTATCGTGTTTACTGTGTCGATGTTTATAATCGTGGCGATCATATCGATTTCAGTGAGTATCACGGTATTGGCTATAGTAGTATTCCGCATTGCTCTGTTTACGGTGCTTGTGATAATTTCGATTATTTGATTGATTTGCTCATTGACGTGAAACTGTTTGTTATTTGCATTGATGAGTTCGTTCATCGTGCCATTGATTAGCCGGAGATCTTCGGCATCGGGAGTGCCTGCCATCCATTTCCAGGCGGACCCTAAGGTGTCCCAACGTTTGTGTCGTATCCTCTGTTTCGGTACTATTTGATGGAAGTTATTAACTAATTCTGTATATTTATGTTGTATGATCTTGTTTAATTCTAACTTATCATCTAATTTGTTTTTAACAATTCTGCTGATTGAGTTTATGGTAATTTCTAAATTTGTTAGGTTAATAGGATGTATAACTTTTATGACCCCTGTTTGTATTTTACATGGTTTAAATTTAAGCAATAAAATTGGGTCTTCGTGTAAATTTTTAATTTCTAATTTTTGACTAAAACAGGTTTGTAAAGTTATTGTTACTGTATGTAAGTAGTTTCATAATGAAATGCATTTTAAATGTTAGTTTATATTTTTTTGAATTAAAAGCGTAAATTTAAGCTTACAATTGAATATTAAATTAACAATATTATTCTTAAACTATAATTTTATTTCTATCTAATTTTATCAAAAATTGCAAAGTTTTACTAAGATTTATCTGAAATGATAAGAAAAATTGATTTTAATTAATTTTGTTTTTTCAATCTTTTTATTTTACTGTGATTCCGCTTAATGTTTCTACTTGTGTGGAATGTTTTCAGCGCAACATTCTGAATTTTTGTCTCAATTCCTCTCGGTTGAGACTTCGTTCTGATGTTGGGTTTGAGAAACACCGTTTGACCTTCTGTAAGGTCGGGTGGTTTTTCCTTGTCAGAGTTGTATATTTCCATTCTTGTGGATGCTTTTTGCAAATGATCGTGAACTGTTTGGAATATTTCGTGTGCTCGTGCTTGAATTTCTGCGGGGTTAGTGGAGTTGTTTTGATTGAAAATCACTTCATTCGGCGTGAAGCCGGTGGCAGAGTGCACGCTGTTGTTATACAATGCAACTGACAATTCTATGGCAGTTGGGGTAGTATGATTTGGCAACTTACTTTTATTAGTATTGTATATTTCGATAACCGTTGCATGGGTCTTTTCGATCTGCCCATTAGATTCTGAAGACGATGCGTACTCTAATTGCACGAACACTAGGAATTTAATAAAAAAAAAAAAAAAATATTTTAAATCTTCTTATCACTTGCCATGGAGGTACGCCTTAAACAATTTTTACAATTCATACCACAAACACTTCGTCTTTCTGATTTTAGTATTCGAGATTTTTTCTGGATTGTGAATAAAACAAAATCAACTAAATTTATCAGCAACGAATTTATTTATTTAACACAAGAATTATTACAACACAATTAATTAAGGATAATTCACAAAATCACTTTATATAATTTATTCGCACAATTTTACTGATCACTTTTACTTTTTATTTTGCACTAAAACACTTTTTAAATCACTTTATAATTCCTTTTTAATCTTCACACATCTTCGTTCGCCTTTTTATATACACAAACCAAACTTCTAGAAAGTTCATAACTTTTCCAGTAAGAATAGTGTAGAAACATTTAGAACAATTTTATCATGGAAAATTCCATTTTAGTACAGTAAAACATTGAGCTATTAATTTAACTTATTCTATTACACACTAGATGTCACATTTTATGTACCATTACCATACCACACCATATACACAAAAGCAATATATGTAATGTAAATAAGCTTTATGTACTTTATTAATCACCTATGTACAAATAAAATATATATTCCGATGCAACGAAGACAATAATAAATAAAAATCAGTTGCTGAGAAATTGTCGTCTTAAAATCATTCAATCTGTTTTTATATAAAGTGACATTGCGAGTGCAAGTGCAAGTGATTAAAAAGTTTATCCAGCTGTCCAAGTTGTTCTTGTCCGCACCAAGCGCCCCAATATGTTTTATTGTTGATAAAAAGAGGCATAAATTCCATTGAACATTTGATATTTACAAGCACAAAGTTCGATCTCTTAAGAATGATTCTGCAATGAACAATAATTTCGCAATTTACTTGACTTATCGTCCACTAGACTATTTTGGTTTACAAATGTGATTCGGAGTATTCTAAAGTTATTTCCTACATTAATAGCTGTTTAAACTCTCTGCCTAATGCGTTTATGTATGATGGTGATGGCCGAAAAGTTTAGTTATATACCGAAAATTCGAACGATTAATATCGAATTTCGACATTAATGTAAAAGGAAAAATTTCTTAGTAACACAAAAGTTTTAATAAGTTTTATATGTTTTACATTTTATAGAAAATAAACATGTATGCAAATATAAATTTGATTTCTATAATGAAACCTGACAAAAAAAAATGTTCAACAGTTTAGATAATTAGCAAAAAGCTTTATTAGATAGAAGGGTTATTGGAACATATTCGATAACCCGGTCTTCAGTACATGTTGCAGAATTCTTCGTTGATGTATAGAATTTTTCAGTTAGGGCTTCTTTTGCATAAATTTAATTAGATTTTTAAGACTTTTTCCAATGTAACCAATGATTTGTACGCGCCCATGCTGTGTCCAACCAAAATTATATCGCTAAAACTTAATCGTTGCGCATTTAACCATAACAAATATACTTGTGCCGTGTAGTTGCCAACGTGACGCTGAATATCTACTGCAGAAGTTTTATAATGACCTTATGCCAGTAAAAACCAATCGACGGGGCAGGTATTTGCTTGTCTGTCACTATTAACTTAATTTATTTTATAATTAGCAGCCCAAGGAGATGAGTCCATTTGGTGTTGTCAAATTTTTTGGTAATACGGTTGGATCATTCAGTGGAACTTCATAGAATGTGGTACTATTCACCTTTACATACAATTTTTTAACAAGCTGGTGCATGTTAACAGCAGTTTGTTGATAGTACAGTTTGTGCACCAAATTTAAAAACATATCATTTACAACTACTGCTAGAAGCCCAATAGGAGTAATTATTTTGTTTCCACGTTTAGTTTGCGAGGTGCAAAATATTTTAATATTTTTTCAAAATTTTTTCGATTTTTATTTTTGCCAAAATTATTGACACAAATGGCCTGACTCATAGTTACCGGAAAAATAATTAACCATTATGACAATATTAGGTGATCAACAAACAAATATTAACAACGATAATTGACGTATGGTACAGGTGTTTTATCATCCGAGGCGACATAATTAGTGTAAATATTAAAAAATTGAACTATATATCGATCTGCCAAATATTTACATTATATTTTGGCACTTGTTGAAATAAATTATCCAGTTTATTAATAAAAATTGAATGATCTAACCATCTTGTATACATTCTAGGTGTTGTGAGGATTCAATTCTAATTTCAACCCGCATCGAGATAAAAGTTACACACAACAAGCGAATTATAACTTTTATCACTTATCACTTAGTAAAACAAAACTTCTTTATTTATTCTCGAAGTAAAGAAATTTATTTCATTAGTTTAAAAATGACGCTGGTCAATTTAACTTTAACGTTGTCTTTATATGTAAACGTAATTTTCGTTTTTTGGTTCAAATTTCATATTAATTTAGCAAGTATATAAATGTGGTACATTATCAATGTATGCTCCATCAGAAGCCACAACCTTCGCCCATCTTTTAGGCAATTCAAGGATTCCCTTTCTCAAGAAGTCGTCATCTTTTGAAGCGATCCATTCGTCAAGCCAATTTTTGATACTTTCATCAAAAGTACGCAGCTTAACGTGAATGTTTACCAACAATTAAAGATAATACAGGTGAATGTCAATTGTGCACAACCTTGCTGTCAGAGTCTCAAACTTTCTTGGCTAGCGAAAATTTGATTCAACGATTGCATCTTCTACGAAAAATGGCTCATGTTACTAGTTCGGGTATAGGTCAAAGCAAAGCGGGAACATCTAGGGGCAAACCTAATTTGCTGATATCATCTCGTTTAAATCAATCGCACCTAGATTGACATCTTACCAACCGGTCTCATTTATTGATCAGAATCTTTGGAAACACGTAGAACACCTACCATTAGCTGATCCTAATTTTAACCAACCAAATCAAATCGAACTATTGGTAGGAAGCGATCATTTTCACGGGAATGTTTACCGGAGATAAACCAGGGCTGGTAGCTGTTGTCTGCCTGAATTTTTCGGGACCACTTTTGTTTCTCAATTTTATTAATGATATGTCTTACTTACCATTAAAAGGTCATATTAGATTATTTGCACGTGATACTAAAATTAAAAAAGTGGATCCCCCAAAAATGGGGATTTTTTGGAGTGTTGTTACCATATAATACAGTTAATTTTATATAACGGTTTATTTCTAGTGCGAATTTTTTTAAACCTTTTTTTGTGTTTTTCAAATCAACCTCAAATCGACTTTCAAATCCACCCTTTACTTCACCCCAAATCAACCACCAAATAATTCCCAAAACATACCTCTTACTTAGCCTCAACGTAAGCTAACTAAACTCGAACAATGCTTCAACTCTCTCTTAACTCCACAATTAATCGCTAATCCAATCCCAAAATCAACTCTATACGAAAACTACATGCTTGTAGTTGTGTTTCCATTAAACCTTAAACTCGACCCAAAATTAAACCCAAAAACCAAACCACTCACTCAACAACAACTCAAACCATATTCAACCCTAACTTGACCTCAACTCAACCCAACCCTAAACTTAACCATAACTCAACCCCAGCTTAATCCACAAATCAACACGGTCCGAAAAATTAAATGCGTACATGAGCTCAACTTAGAACAAGTTAAGCTAATTTAAGACTAAAACCTCAGTTGAACCCCTAAATAAAGCTCTCACTCAACCCCAAACTCAGCGCCCCACTCCGTGTCTATGAAATCAAGTTAATTCAAGATAATCACGTCCAACTGAGCGCATTGATCATGTCCCTGGCACCAAAGAAGATAGAATAAATTGGCTCAAGGGCAAGATAAATGGCTTGTTTCAAGACCGATCTTCGGTACGATCACAACAATCGCGACCACGATCCCAGTCACGCAACCCCAGCCACTACTCACGCCGCCATGGGTGGTGCTGGTACCACGCAAAAATTTGGTACGACTGCAAAAAAATGCGTTCCACCTGTTACGGTTGGCAAAAAAAAAAAATCTTGCCGCAACCGTAAACATAAAACACTTGCGTGTTTTGAATGGTTCGGAACAACACAACAAAAAAAAAAAAATGGTTTTAGCCTGAGCTCAGTCTAGAGAGGTACATTAGTCGTGGATGTATTGCTCTGAACCACTCGATACGGAAATAAATAAAAAAAAATTAAACCAAAATATCACATTTGCCTTCGGACCCTGCCTTATCCCGACTCTAATGTACATAATTGTGAATAGCAGAAAAATGGTAAGAGAGAGAGAGAGAAGCTGAAATAAAATTTATTAGATAAAAAAAAAAAATATAAGCATGCACTTTAATTGATACCGATAAATCGAACGCACTGTAAGAAAAACTGCGAAAAACCACCGATGTGAAGTTAGCCCAGACTTTGATCCCAGGAAAAAAAAAATATCATCAGGCAACACTAAAATTACAACGGTATCCCATCCCAACATTATTTCATAAGATATAATAATTTACTCTAGCCCTGTAAAAAAATTTTTATTTAATTTTATAACATATTTTATTAGATAAAATAGCAAAAATTAAAATTTGTCATTATACAGCAAATTAAAGAAGCAAATACTGAATTTTAAAGAAAAGGGCATATAAGTTAGTTCACTACCGGGATTTGGCAGGGATAATTTCTTTTTTGAAAAATATCAGTATGCCATTTGATTTGGCATTAGGTTGTCTAACCCCAATAATCATGTCAAGAGGATTTGCATGTTTAAATTGGCACTATAATTATTTAAATTATCATAGTAACCAAATTTCATGCAACAGGATGGGATTTGGCCCTGGGATGACCGGGATGTTTCTTTTCCGGAAACCATTGGAATGCCATTTGATTTGGCATTACATTATCTAATTCTATTAATAATATCAAGAAGATTTACATGTTGGGATTGGCGCTATAATTATTTAAGTTAGTGTAGTACTGAAATTTCATACAAATGGAAGATATTAGGCGCTGGGATGATCGGTGTATAACCTAGGAATGGTTATACATTCCACTCACAATAACAAGGACAAAAATGAAAACCCGCACTTCAAAAACAATTATTTATGTTAACAAAAAATTACAGCTATGATTTTGTTAATTAAATGGGTATTTATTTAAAGTTGGGTTGGTTGTAGGTTTTTGGTTGATGGATGGACGTGAACAGATAATTTATTTTAAAAATATTAAAAACAGAGAAAGTATGGTATATAAGCGGTACATAATTGAATATAATAATGGTAAGGGGAAATACAATTGTAATGTATATAATGCAATAAGTAATACAAATTAATAGGTAATTTCTAAAAGTAAGGGAATCAATACATAGAATAATAATAATGTTATATAGAAGAGGAAAGGTGGAGCTCATAAATTCTGGCGAGCGGCCATTTGGTGGGTGGTAAATTCTGGTCCCGAAGCAAAACAAGGTCTCCTATGGTGAATTGATGATTTTCAGCATGCCGCTTATAATATTTATTTAGGGAGGTGACGTACTCTTGTGACCACTGCTTCCAAAATCCTTGAATTAACTGTTGGATTAATTGCCATCGACTTAAATTGCACATCTTTAAATGTTGAAGGTTAGGCTCAGGTAGCATCGTTAATGGTTGGATAATCAGGAAATGTGCAGGGGTTAAAGGGTTCCATTCCTCTTCCTGGAGTTCACCCAACGGCCTGGAATTTAATAGGGCTTCGATTTGCTTTGTAATGGTCAGGAATTCTTCGTAGGTAAATAGGGCATCTCCAATCACTCGACGTAAATGGTATTTACAGGATTTGACGGTGGCTTCCCATAAACCGCCAAATGTAGGAGCACCAGGAGGGATAAAATGTCATTGGATGCGATTGTCAATGCACCATGCTTGAATTTGGTTTTGTTGGGCTTCATCCATAAATTTTTGGTAGAAATACTGAAGCTCGCGCCTTGCCCCGACTAAATTGGTGCCGTTATCACAATATATATGCTGGGGTAATCCTCGGGTTGCACTGAAGCGTTTCAGGGATGCAATAAGAGCATCAGTCGTCATGTCTGTGACCATTTCTAACGTAGTGGCCTTGGTTGCCATACATACAAACACGACTAAATATGCCTTATAGGATTTAGCGCCTTGGCCCTTATACGTTTTGAGAGAAAAGGGACCAGCTAGATCGATTCCAACTTCGATAAAAGCTCTAACTGACTGGTTGACACGACAAGCAGGAAGCTGTCCCATTAGTTGTTGTTCTGGCTTGGCGTTGAATCGTCGGCAGGTGAAGCACAAATGAATTACTCGTCTTATTAAATTTTTCACCCGTGGAATTGAAAATCGTTGTTTAACCATGGTCAGTAACAACTTGTGACTAGCATGCAGATTCCTATGATGAAGTTCACGGATGATTCTCTCAGCAATGATGTGGTTATGTGGTAGTATAATGGGATGTTTGGCATCATGGTCCATGCTTGCGTTTTCCAAACGTCCTCTCATGCGCATCACACCATGGTTGTCGATATATGGAAAAAGAGAAAATATTTTTGAGTATTTTGGGATTAATTTATGATTCAATAATATGTTAATTTCGACTGTATATGTTTCGTACTGAACGAATCGAAATAGGTAAAATAATTCAGCGACTAATAAATTAAGCCCGGATCTACGCTTTATCTTCCTTGATTGAAGATTGTTTTTGTAGCATAGAATAATTGCTAACACGTGGGTTAATGTACGTAGACTTGAAAATCTAGAAATCAACTCCTTAATAATCTCATGATTTTGATCGGCTGTAATAAAGTTGGAAATGATTTGTAAATTTTCTGAATTTTCGATTTTAGGGGATGCAGGTAGTACTAACGGAGACTTAAGTAAGAATTCTGGACCCTTGAACCATATTGCCTCGTTGACTAGGTCTTCAGGAGCGATCCCTCTGGTTGATTTATCGGCCGGGTTGTCACTGCCTGGTACAAAATGCCATTGACTTCGGTTAGTGGTAGACATAATTTCCGCAATACGGTTTGCTTGGAATGGCTTAAGCATCTTCGGTGGTTTTGATATCCATTGTAATATAATTGTTGAGTCGGTATACAGGTAAATCATTGGTTCTTTTGATAGCTTAAGCGATTCTAATGTCAGTTTCAGCATTCTGACGAGTAATATAGCACCATTCAGCTCCAACTTTGGAATTGTAAGTGCCTTGATCGGGGCGACACGAGTTTTGGATATTATTAAGTTGGTTTGGACGTCTCCATCGACTGAAACTAGACGAGCATAAATGGCGGCAGCGTAAGTATCTTTTGATGCGTCTGAGAATCCATGCAGTTCTAAATGATCCCCATTGGTATATAACCATCTCGGAAATTGTATGTCCTTTAACAACTTTAACTAATCCCGGATTGCTAAACAGTCCTTTAAAATATTCGGTGGTAGTTCGTCATTCCAATTGATGCCTTCTACCTATAATGACTGGAACAAAATTTTCAATCCAATCGTAACCGGTGATAATAGTCCCAACGGATCGAAAATGCGTGACGTCTCCGACAAAAACGAACGCTTTGTAATCTTAGCTGGTGGTGATGGTAAGGATACTCTAAAATGAAAATAATTTTCAATTGGATTGTATTTTATACCTAATACGGAGGTCAGTTGACTGTTATCGGTAATCTCAAATGATATCATTTCGCGACTCTCCATTGGGATATTCTTCAATAATAGTGGGTGATTTGCTGACCATTTTCGCATGTTGAACCCCCCGTACTTCATTAGCGAAATTATGTCCCTCTGTAATTGTAATGCCATGTCGATGTTATCACTGCCGGACATCAAATCGTCCATATACAAATCGGTTTTAACAATATTGCTGGCTTCGGGATACAACTTTACGTATTTATCTGCCAAGAATCGAAGTGAGGCTGTGGCTAAAAAAGGTGCAGGTGAGGTGCCGTAGGTCACAGTGTTCAAGCGGTAATGTTTTAGTGTAGCAGTCGGGCCTTCTCTCCATAGGATACGCTGATAATCTTTGTTCGGAAATGGCAATCTGCCTGAACATCTTCTCGATATCAGCAGAAAAAACGTATTTATGTTTGCGAAACCGGATCAGTAAGTTCACTAGATTGTCCTGTATGGTCGGACCAACCATCAAATTGTCATTCAGGGAATAACCGTTACTAGACTTGGCGGAAGCATCAAATACGACGCGAACCTTCGTGGTGGAACTTGACTCCTTTACCACAGGATGGTGAGGTAGGTAGAATAGCTGGTTATTCGCCTTTGATAATTCGGTTTCTGGTACTAACTCCATGTGACCCAACTTAAGATATTCGCGTAGAAAATCGTCATAGGCTGCCTTCAGCCTATCATCCTGACTTAGTCTTCTTTCCAGTGAGTATTATCTTCGAAGGGCTTGCGAAAAGCTTTCTCCAACTCCGGGTGCATCTATCTTAAAGGGCAATTGGACAATTATTTTGTTACCTTGCAATTTAGTAGCTGAATCAAATAAATCGAGGCGTTGTTGTTCTTCCGTGGATAAGGAATTTTCAGGTACAATTTCTTCAACCTTCCAAAAGCGCTCAATTGCCGCTTCTATACGCTGGAACACTTGCACTGCCCTGATATGAGAAGAACTAACAATTGGTTCGGTTAAATCTGGATTAGATGATTCATAATGGGATAAGTTTCCTCCAATTAAACATCCGAACTTAGAATTTTGTACACACGGATAGTTTATCCTCTTTTGAATTTTCTCTTCGGGGAAGGTGTTGGATTTCCTAAAAAGAAAAAAAATCAATTAATCGAAATATAATTAAAAATATATTTTGTTTACCTTTTTAATCGTGTCAATCAATTTCGGCATTCGATGTACAAATTTGTTTAGCCTAAATGTCGATTTGTATACATTGGCGAATTATTAATGTAGAATTCTATTCGTCGTTAAAGTAGATTTGCTTTCGTCATAAAATTTGACATTTTAATCTTGTTCTCTACCATCTACCTTAACGGCGAATTGAATCTATTGTGCACCATCCATCTGATTGACAAAACTCAAACGAAATAACTTTGTTGTACCATTTTGTAATAACAAAATTCTTTCTTTTTGGATTTGAGACTTTGTCAGGTGAGGATAAATTAAATTAATTTATATAATAATAATTTTATAAAGAAATAAATCTACAAATTAATATTTACCAAATTTAAATAATTTTAAAATAATTTCATAATAAATAAACAAAAATTTATATCGATTTAAAAGAAATTGGGAGATATTTTATTTCAAAATTTACTTACGGTGATTCACCTGGCCCACGCCAATTCATGGTCCTTCGAGCCGGATTTACTAGTGATATGGTGTTATTGTTATAGTGATATGTGATATAGTGTTATCTTATAGACAATAAAATCTTTCTATACATTTTTATAAGCTAGTCACACAAATTTTGGTTTGATTGCAAGTGTACCGGCCATTACATTCTAAATCACTAATATTTTTGCAAAATGGCGGAACTAGCCGGGTTAACTCAAAAACGTGGTAATTTAAAGTGTATTCTCACTAACATAAGGAAATGGGTTGACAAAATAGACCAAAATGTTTTTGTTGAGCACATGGAAGCCCGTCTAGAAAAGATAGACAATTTGTGGGATGATTTCAACCAAGTCAATGACGATATAGTGATACAGGGAGGAGTCTCGGATAGTGAATCATTTCATGATAAATTTTTTGAAACGAAAGCATTGCTGTGCCGATCCATCAGATCTCGAAATCAGCCTGCCGGAACCGCAGCCTCGAATGATCAAACGCTGAGATTAAACTCCAGTATCGATCAATTAGTTCAACAGCAACGCTCTTTTTTCGATGGATTTACGGATTTTTCGAGAACACAAACAGTTGATTTGCGTCCACCACGTATTACCATTGAATCCTTTAATGGGAATTATGAATCTTGGATGACTTTCCGTGATCTTTATTTGAGTTCGATCCACACTAACGATAAGCTGTCTAACGCCCAAAAATTTAAGTGCCTAATGAGTTTTTTAAAGGGTCCAGCTCATGACCTTCTGATGAATATACCCGTAACCGATGCAAACTACACTAGTGCTTGGGAAAAGTTAAGCGAGAGGTACAATAAACCGAAGATGTTAACTCAAGCGTTAATTAAAAAATTCATGGATCAAGGTTCTGTATGTAAAGGGGGTAACACGCTTAGGGAGTTAAGTGAAAGATCGGACGAGGTAATTCGAGGATTATCGGCAATTGGAAAGAAGGCTGATACTAGAGATGTCTGGCTAATTTATTTATTGTTGCAAAAATTGGACAATGAAACTCGGATGCATTGGGCTGAGGAGACAGACGACGAAGATTATCCAACATTTGAGAATTTTCTGAAATTTCTAACGAAAAGATGTAATATTCTAGAAGCTTGCCAACCAGTACCAGCCTCTACACAAAGATTATTTAAGCCATTTCAAGCCAATACTAGACGTTCTGCCACATCATCACATGCTGCTTCTTTCGTTATTTCTTGTCCAATGTGCAAATCCAGGCATTTACTTCATAGATGCTACCGGTTTCAGGCTTTAGATCAAAAGAAAAGAAGCGAATTCATCACTAACAACAATCTCTGTACAAACTGTTTACGCAGTGATCATAATGTAGCAAATTGCTCCTCTAGCTATAAGTGTATTATCTGTGCTCAACCACATCACACCATGCTCCATAACAACACAGCACCATCTAATTTTGTAAATACTGCAATCGCTAATTCTGCAAACAACGAATCAAATACGCCAACACAAGGCTATCACGCTCTAGTTTCTCATGTGACTGAGCCCAGTTCTTATTCTCACCTGACAGACAAAGCTAAAAAAATCTCTCAAATTTCGTCTCACAACTATCCAAATCATTCACAAACGTTGTTACCTACCGCATTAGTTCATGTCAAGGATATCCACGGAAAATCAATTCTCGCTAGGGCCTTGTTGGACTCTGGATCACAAACTACATTTGTAAGCGAAAACTGCGTACAACGTCTCCGATTAAGAAGAACGCATTCCTGCATTTCTGTTAATGGTCTAGCGATGTCACAAGCAGGTACTACAAAGGGGGCAGTACAGTTACAACTTGCCTCTCGATATAATGCAGACAACACCATATCGGTTTCTGCATTAATACTAAACAGACTAACGTCTAATCTACCAAGCAGCAAAATCGATAGTACACAGTGGAGTTACGTTAAGGGTTTGGAACTTGCTGATCCTCAATTCAATAATCCTGCTCCAATCGACATCTTGGTTGGTGCAGATATATTCTTCAACATATTGTGCAGCGACCGCATTATTTCGGATAATCATCCAATCGCACAGCTCACAATATTTGGCTGGATACTTGGTGGACAATTCCACAAAGGGCCAATAACTAACGAGGCAGAAATAACGAGCAATCATCTACTCTGCTATCATTCTGATATTCATCATACCCTTGAAAAATTCTGGCAATTGGAGGAAATTGCTGCCTTACCAGATTTAACTCCGGAGGATAAATTATGTGAAGATCTTTTTTCTGGGCAACACAGTCGTGATATTGTTGGTAGATATATTGTTCGGTTACCGTTTAAGACTACCAACCCCGATTTGGGCAATTCACTCAACGCAGCAACTTCCCGATTACTTTCTATGGAGAAGAAATTTGAAAGGGACCAGCATTTAAAGAGGGCATATGCAGATTTCATGACTGAATACCTCGAATTAGGACACATGGAACGAGTTCCAGAATCCAATATTAACGTTGCATGGAACAAGAAGTGCTATCTACCTCACCATGCTGTCAAGAAAATGACTAGTACCACAACTAAGCTAAGGGTTGTGTTCGACGGTTCAGCTAGAACCAGTTCTGGCAACTCCCTGAATGATACCTTAGTATCCGGTCCAAGGCTTCAACAAAATCTAGTAAACATCTTACTCAGATTTCGAAAAAACGCCATCGCGATGTCTGCTGATATGGAGAAAATGTTCCGGCAAGTATTAATACACGACGCGGACAGGGACTTTCAGAGGATTGTTTGGAGACAAAATTCTACCGATCCTATTTCGCATTATCGCTTAAATACTGTCACTTATGGGACCAAACCCGCTTCCTATCTTGCCGTTCGAGCTATTCAACAAACTGTTATTGATCATGGAAGTGATCACCAATTAGCTGCACCAGTTCTAAATAATGATCTTTACATGGATGATTTATTGTCTGGAACTGAGAATATCGATGAAGCCATCAAATTATACTGGCAAACTGTATCCTTGTGTAAGAAGGGTGGTTTCAATCTCAGAAAATGGATGTCAAATTCCCAAGAGCTCCTGAAGATTATACCAATAGAGAATCAAGAGACCAAACCATTGGAATTTGATGATGAGTCGACCGGGATTAAAACTCTTGGATTAAACTGGAATCCAAAAGAAGACACATTCCAATTCAAGGTTCAACTGAACGACAACAGGAAGGCTACTAAACGTACTATTTTGTCGGAAGCTGCAAGGTTATTCGACCCTTTGGGATGGCTATCACCAACCACAATCCAAATTAAAATTTTGTTCCAACGCCTTTGGTTGCAGAAACTTGACTGGGATGAGCATCTTCCATTGAAAATTGAGAAGGATTGGTGGGATATAAGGAATGCTTTACCTGAACTCGAAAAAATTCGCATTTCTAGATTCTTGGCTATCTCAAGCCAAGCTAAAACAATAGAGCTTCACGCATTCTGTGACGCTTCAGAACTGGCGTACGCAAGCTGTGTTTATATTCGTGTCGAAAAATTGTCTGGAGAAGTTGTCATTACATTAATAGCGGCCAAAACAAGGGTAGCTCCTCTGAAGCAGGTATCGTTACCAAGACTCGAATTGTGCGGCGCACACCTCCTTTGCAGATTAGTAAGACTGGTAAAGGAATCATTGGCCATTAAATTTAATAACATCTATGCATGGACCGATTCAAAAATTTTATTATCATGGCTCTCGGATCATCCCAGGAAGTGGCAGACATTCATAGCCAATCGAACATCTCAAATTTTAGAAGAGCTACCGCGGCAATATTGGAATCATGTTCCATCAAAGGACAACCCAGCAGATGTTGCATCCAGAGGAATTACACCAGAAAAACTCTTAGTGCATAAATTATGGTGGCAAGGGCCACACTGGCTACAACTTCAACAGTGCTGCTGGCCCTCCATATCAACCCATGACCTCCAGTTAAATGAAAGTGAAGTGATTTGTGATGTGCGAAAACAAACTTTAAACAATTTTCATGGAAATTTAAATATTAATTTTCTTAACGAACTATTTTTAAAAATCTCTTCTTTTGAGAAAATAAAACGTATTGTGAGCTATATTTTCAGATATTACTCTAAACTAAAGGAAGCAGTGAAATCTGGAGCTTTAAACTTTGGATCAGCTAGTTCACCGATTGAACCTCCAACACTAGACGAAATGCAGACAGCAGAAGAGTTATGCATTAAATGGGCTCAAACTTCGGAATTCCCAGAAGAAATTAAGTCAGTTCAATCAGCAACCCAAATAAAAAATCGCGCAATAAGATCCCTTAGCCCAATATTAGATGAAAGAGGTTTACTTCGTGTCGGTGGACGTCTAGAAGAGTCATCTTGTTCATTTGATACAAAACACCCCATAATTTTGCCAAAAAACCATCTATTAAGCTCTTATTACATTGCAGAATATCATAAGAGACACCTTCATCCGGGACCATCCTTATTATCAAGTTTGCTTCGACAAAGATTTTGGATCATGGGTGCTCGACACATGATAAGAAAGCAGATTGGCAAATGTATGGTTTGTTTTCGCCAAAAGGCAGCTACCGCAAAACAACTCATGGGAAGCCTGCCAAGATCGAGGGTTTCTTCTGGAAGACCATTTCTGTCAACGGGTGTGGATCTTGCGGGTCCCATTTATCTCAAGCAAAATAACAGCCGTGGACGCAACAAGGTAGTAAAAGGCTACATAGTTCTCTTCATATGCTTCGCGGTGAAGGCAGTCCACATCGAGCTTGTTAGCGATATGACAACCGAGGCATATATCTCAGCACTAAGGAGATTTATCTCCAGGAGAGGAGCTCCTATTGAAATTATAAGCGACAACGGGACCAATCTGGTTGGAAGTAGACGACATCTGGACGAGCTTTATCAATTATACCAAAATCAGAATCACATTAATTCGATCTCTCTCTTTCTTACACAGAATAAAATAAGGTTTAAATTCATCCCCGCCAGCGCTCCACATTTCGGTGGCCTCTGGGAGGCAAACATTAAATCGATCAAGCATCACCTTAAGAGAGTGACCAGTTCTACCATCCTCACATTCGAAGAAATGAGTACACTGTTAACACAAATCGAGGCTGTCTTGAACTCAAGACCACTATGCCCATTAAGTGATGATGTCACTGTGTACGATCCTCTAACACCGGGACATTTTTTAATAGGAGAAGCCCTAACAGCGATACCGGAGCCAGAGCTCAGCCATCTAAGCGAATCTCGGTTAAGTAGGTGGCAAAATATCCAACAACGCGTGCAAGGTTTTTGGAAGACATGGTCTGTGGAATATCTCACATCCTTACAACAACGTCAGAAATGGCATGACGTTCAAAGAAACCTTCATATCGATCAACTCGTCGTGATCAAAGAAGACAACATACCACCAGCTAAATGGGAAATGGGACGAATAACTCAGTTACATCCAGCTAACGATGGCTTAGTTCGTGTGGTTACCATCAAAACGGTAAAGGGAGAATTCCGGAGGCCCATAGTTAAAATTTGTCCACTCCCCGTAGAATAATTAATCATTTAAACATTTTTTTTTTTTTTGTAAAATTTATTATTTTATTGGAGTTTCATATTACAGAATTTCATTTAATTGATTTTTGGGGGCAGTATGTTGGATTTCCTAAAATGAAAAAAAATCAATTAATCGAAATATAATTAAAAATATATTTTGTTTACCTTTTTAATCGTGTCAATCAATTTCGGCATTCGATGTACAAATTTGTTTAGCCTAAATGTCGATTTGTATACATTGGCGAATTATTAATGTAGAATTCTATTCGTCGTTAAAGTAGATTTGCTTTCGTCATAAAATTTGACATTTTAATCTTGTTCTCTACCATCTACCTTAACGGCGAATTGAATCTATTGTGCACCATCCATCTGATTGACAAAACTCAAACGAAATAACTTTGTTGTACCATTTTGTAATAACAAAATTCTTTCTTTTTGGATTTGAGACTTTGTCAGGTGAGGATAAATTAAATTAATTTATATAATAATAATTTTATAAAGAAATAAATCTACAAATTAATATTTACCAAATTTAAATAATTTTAAAATAATTTCATAATAAATAAACAAAAATTTATATCGATTTAAAAGAAATTGGGAGATATTTTATTTCAAAATTTACTTACGGTGATTCACCTGGCCCACGCCAATTCAGAAGGCTTGGAAGAATTGCTCACATCCCAGCAGGATTTCAACTGGTGCAGGAACATTAAATTCTGGATCAGCCAATGGTAAATTATCTTCCATCTCAAATAGTGATTTCTCGACCTTTTCGGTCGGCAATTTTGAAGCTATCGTTCATGGTAATATAAAAACTTCTACGTCCATCTGGAAATTGTGGTCGATGGGTGATCTGAGCTTAATTATTGACTTCCCTCTCGACATACCGGCTTGCGTATGGTTGAGTGTGTTGATAGTGATACTGGATTTACTCCGAGGCACCTTCAAGCGTCGTAGCAACCCTTCTGAAATAAAACAATGAGTAGAGCCTGAATCTAATAATCCACGACAACTTATCCAATTGCCGTATTTGTCTTGGATGTCGACCTTAGTGGTTGGCAGAATAGATATTTTGAACTTCCCCGATTTGTGGGTTGACCCAGATGGCTGATGCGAGGCAACTTCGGTCTGGAACTGGCATAGGGTTACAGATGAATCGGTAATATCAGCTGCAGATGTTGGATTGATCGAAGCAACTGCGAGGTTCGTATGAACAATTTTGTTTGGTGATGCTTCGGTCATGGAGGAATGAGAGCTTTCCTGGTTACTACATGTATCTGGCACATAATGGAGCAGCGTGTTATGTCGTTTTGGACACTTTTGACAATGCCATCTATTTCCACATCGGGTTATAGAATGATTGTCACTGAGGCAATTAAAGCAACGGTTTGACCTTGTTATGAAGTCACTTCTTGATTAGACAGGCATTGCTTGAAATTTGGTACAGAGGTACAGCTTGTGTTGTTCATTCTTACAGAGCGGACAAGCGGGCTGTTGACTAGTGTTATGCAAGACCTTTGCATGTGATAATGGGCTTGTTGTAAGATGACGTTTGGTTGCGGTATCAACCAGCGAGTTCATTCGTTTAGATAAAAATCCTAAGAACTGATCGATTGTTGGGTAATCATCTTCAGACGTCTCGTACTTCCATAACTGCTTAGTGTCGTCATCTAACTTCTCGGATGCTAAGAATATTAACCAAGGATCCCTTTGTATAGCTTGTTCTCCGAGTGACTTTAACCTCGCACAGTTTCATCGATGGTGTCGTGAAGTTTCGTTATGTTCGTGGACGACGGTTTATTTAATTTTGGTGACGACAAAAAATCACGAATGTAACTCTCAATAATAACCCTTTTTTCGGTCATATTTTTTCACCAAAATTTATTTTTCCAACTATCGGTACGCCATTTAGTTTGGCGTTATATTATCTAATTTCTTTATTAATATCAAGACGATTTTTATATTGAGATTGGCGCTATAACTATTTAAGTTAGTGTAGTACTGAAATTTCACACAAGTGGAAGCGATTATGCCCTGGGATGACCAAGATGTTTCTTTTCCGGAAACCTTCGGTATTCCATTTGATTTGGCATTGCGTTATCTAATTCCATTGATAATATCAAGACGATTTTCATGTTGAGATTAATAACTTTAAACGGTTACTAAAATTATCAGCAGCACTTTCAAGCATTTCTTCCCATACCTTGACAATGGCAGCACGTAATGACTCCAAAATTTTACGTGGTATGGCGCAAAATAGTCGATAGGATTTAAATCTGGAGAATACGGTTGCCGTTGCATAACGTCGATAATTGATGAATTTGAGCGGTAGCTTTCCCACAACGGTAAATGCAGCCCAAACTATATCAAATTAAGCTTTTTGACGTCTAGAAATAATTATAGCTTCTTCGGGAGGTGTTTTTGACCAAATACGGTCATTTTCACGATTTTAGCATTGTTCAATTGTGAACAGCTTCTCATCGGTAAAAATAATTTTTCTATATTTTTTGGCCCCGAACCGCTTCAGTAACACTTTGCATCTTTCAAGTCGTGTGAGCTTCATTTTGTCCGTAAGAAGATGAGCTTTTTGGAGCTTGTACCGATAATTGCTAAGGTTTTCTTTGGCTATTTTTCGAACTGTTTCGCATCTTGATTTAAGAATTTCGGTAATTCGTACGGTTCGATAATAGTGAAATGACTGTTTTTAGATATGACAACTCCTAAAATAAAAAGAATAGAGAACTGATTTTTTACAAAGTAATTAGTCATTTTTGACTAACAGCCTCTCCTGGTGTTTTTGTGCACATTTCTTTATTTCACTTGCGACTGTGTCTATTCCGAGATCTCTGTGAAGGTCACTATTACGAGTGTACCAAGGGGCATTTACAATTCCTCTAGGAGAACTTTATTTTGAAATCGTTGAATTATCTGTTGATTGCTGATTTTGGTGCATCCCCATAGTTGAATACCATATGTCCAGACCGGCTTGAGTACTTGTTTATAAAGCACAAGTTTATTATGAACGGATAACTGAGAGTTTCTTCCAATTAACCAGTACATTTTTCTATATTTTAACTGAAGCTCTTCTGCTTTCTTTTTCACCTGTACTTTCCACTTTAACTTTGCATCAAGGTTCATACCAAGGTATTTTGCTTGATTGGCATGTGGTACAGGGATATTATTGAGAGTCACAGGTAGTGGTTCTATTGATCTATTAGTGAAGTTAATGTGAGTAGACTTCGACTAATTCACTTTAATTCTCCACTTAGCTAGCCAATCTTGTATATTATTTACGGCTATTTGTAGTTTGAATGTGACTTCACCGATTGTGTCACCAACAGCTAGAATTGCAGTGTCATCTGCAAACGTGGCGATAGTTGTATTGCTCGTCTGCGGTATGTCGCTAGTAAATAGTACGAAAAGGAAAGGCCCTAAGACACTCCTGCTTTAGCTTCTTTAATGGTGGAGTAAACTCCTTCCTGTTTAACTCTAAAATATCTCCTTTTCAGGTACGACTTTAGCAGTTCGCAGTACTCAAATGGCAGAGTTTTCTCCAATTTAAATATTAAACCATCTAGCCAGACTTTGTCAAATGCCTGCGCTATGTCAAGAAATATGGCTGAACAAATCTTTTTTTCCTCTAAGGATTTTTCTATTATATCTGTTATTCTATGGACTTGGTCGATTGTGGAGTGTTCCTTTCTAATTCCAAACTTATGGGACGGAACAGCTCCTGATTTTTCTACTTCTGGTTTAAATCTTTTTAATAACAATCTCTCAAATAGTTTTGACATAGTTGGAAGAAATGATATTGGCCTGTACGAGGCCAGTTCACTTGGTGGCTTACCTGGCTTAGATATCATTATCACTTCCGCAAATTTCCAAGATAGAGGGACATAACGGAGTCTGAAGGAAGCATTAATTATGTCCGATATTTTTTTAATAACTTTATTAGGTAGTTGTTTTAGAATCTCTCCAGTTATCAGGTCATATCCTGATGCTTTTTTAAGTATTACATGGTTCTTTATTTCTTATTTAACTTCTTTAACATTAGTTAATGGAATTTCCTGTCAACGCTCGAGATGATCCGCGAATTTTTCTGCTTTTTCTTCTTTGCTTTTAGCCAGGTGACCATTATGTGTTCTTATTGGTGGTATATGCATAACTGGCCTTTTCAAATATTTGTTTGCTTTCCACAATGAATAATCACTACCTTTATCATAGGTGAGAGATTGTAGGTATGAATTTATTGATTTATTTTTGAATTCCCGTATTTCTCTACGTATTCGTTGTGCTAAATTATTTAACCTATTTTTGACGGTTGGGTCTCGTGTACGTTGCTATTCCCTTCGGGTACTTCTCTTCTCTATAACTAGTGATTTAATTTCCATTGGATAGCATCTGCCAGCTATTTTTTTATTTGTTGTATTAGTACTTTTCCACGCCGCTAGCTGTTTGTCTTTGACGAGCTTCTCCACATCCTGTTCTAATGTTTCTTCTGATGAAAGTTGTGCGTTTAAAATGATGCTATTGTTTAGTTCATTCCTGAACTTCTTCCAATCAGTATATTTATTTGTTAACAGTGGCTGTTTATCGTTAGTAATTATTGTATCACTTATTATCATTAAAATAGAGGAGTGGTCAGATGTGAAGTCCAATCCTTCCTGCACTTGTATATAATCAATCGGGATTTTTCTAGTTATAAAGAAGTCAATTAGGTCTGGTGTTTTATTTTGATCACTGGGCCAATAAGTTAGTTTTTCAGTAGAATGCCAGTTGCAGTTGTATTTAATTATTGCTTGATGAAGCTCTTTCCCTTTAATTGTGGTTAGTCTTGATCCCCAGTCAGTATGTTTAACGTTGAAGTCACCCCCGATTACGAATTTTTCACCGAGCTGCTTGAAGAACTGAGTATAAGCATTCTCTTTGATGTTATATCTAGGTGGGCAATATATTGCGGATACCACTAACTTGTGGTTGCGGGTATTAATGCTAACGCTAATTGCTTGTATTTCATCACTTTCAAGTTTTTGTTGCAGATCACGGCACTGCCCCCTCGTGCATTATTATTAGGATGAACTGCTGAGTGTGCCTCTCCACAGTTGACACATTTTGGTGGGGTGTCTTTTGGTTTCGTACATTCAGCCGTACGTTGTTTTCCTACACATTTCACGCATCTGGGCTCCTTATTACAAAAGTTTTGCGTGTGTCCGTAGACTTGGCACTTTTTGCACTGGGGGATCAGTTTTGATTTTTTAACTGCTTCTATTTGCACATTCATATGGTGTCTTCTGTTCTTTCAAAAGACAACATATATAATGGAAGATGTGTTTTGTCACCTCGTTTTAGCAGCTTGCTGTGTAACTTCTTTAATTTTGTATGTTTTCTCCAACAGATACTCTTTTATCTCTTCTGGTTTGCATGAAGCGTGTAGCTTCTTAGCAATGACTTTGGTTTGCCTACCATGTTGTCTTTTCTTCATTAAGAGCTCCTGTTAACTTTCTATAGCTATCACCGTCTGTGACATTTATTTTGATATCACCACTATTTAACGCTGTAGCTTGAAATTTTATATGATTGTTGTCCATGATGATTCTAATACTCTGATAGTTATTGCAATTAGATATTATTAATGGAGGTGGCCGTGGCACTTTTTTCTCCAGTTGTACATTCTTACTTCCGGTTGAGAGTTCATTACTTGATCGTTTCTGTTCCGGCGGAACCTGAGCTTTATCCTCCTGCTGCACGTGCCTACCTCCGGTTGGAAGCTCCTCAACTGATTGTTTCGATTCGGGTGAAATCTGTGGTGATTTACTCATCTTACGTTTCTTTTTTTTTTTTTTTTTTGTTACGGTTCAGAATCCATCCCGTTTCTCCATTGAGTTCTTCCTCGTCTGTTTCATACACAACCTCTATATGATCATTGGTGTTGTTTATCTTAGTGGTTTCTTTCTAAGACATTACTGCATTTAGAGCATTTTTTAACTCCTTCTTTTCTCGTTGTAAGTTTTTTAGATCTTTGTTTAGATTTAAAGTTAACTTTTCTATTTCGTAAATCTTATTGCGCAGTTCGGCGTTATCCCTTTCTAAGGTGTTTGCTATTGGTGGTGGTGGTGATGGTGGTGGTGGTGGTGGTGGTGGTGGTGGTGGTGGTGGTGGTGGTGGTGGTGGTGGTGGTGGTGGTGGTGGTGGTGGTGGTGATCTACCCACCCTGGAGTGTTGTTCAAATGGGTTGGGTGGCCCAGAAGGGCTGGTAAACAATGATTGGCTCACCCCAGAATCCTTTGATCCAGTTTCGTTAGAGGGTGAATTTGCCAGCTGATTAGCTGGGTTACCACCTGGGGTAAAATTTCCTGAATTAGTTTTATTCATTGTTTATTTTACTGGTCATAAAGCATCCACCGCTCTGACCAGTACGAGATGGTAGTGGGACTCGTTTGAGAACATCATTTACTAAATTCACGATAGTCGGTTATACCGCCGTGTCTCGGTCGCCAGAGCCTCGTTAGTTATCTAGCAGGATGAACCACGTGCAGGTGAGGATGACATTTGGGCTATTTGTAGACCAATTACTTAAGCCCCCTTTCCCACCCCAACAGGAACAGATAGACAAATAAAATTCACTACGTCTATGTAACAATGTCTAATCTTTTATTATCACAAACTTAGTAAAATTTTCACAATTTTCTTTTAGTACATTTATTCTAGTTTTAGTTGCTTTTTATTTTATGTTTATTTATGTAATTAATTTATTTTTTATAACAATAATACAGTTTTTATTAACACAAATATTCGTAATTATTATTTTTTTTATTTTAACACAAAATCAAATACAATTTCATTTTTTATTAAGAACAATAAATTTTAAAGGTTTTATTTTATTTTTTAGGGACGGTCCTTTCTTCTTATATTGCACTCACACGTTTAGAGAAATAAACACGAATCGTGCTGCACGCCTATGCCCGTGTATCACAAAAAAAATTTCACCCACAAAAAAACTAAATAAATCGATAAAACTCAACGGATCTATCCTGTTCTTATCCTGTCTCATCGAGACCAAAAATTTGACTGACTTTACCAAAAAAAAAGTTTGCCGATCGCAACGCGTTCAGTCACTACCTTCCCCTCATACAACAAAAAAACCCGAGGATAACCCATTGGTGGGCATGGTCATTTGGCCACAAAAATAACAATTAATTTAATGATTGTACACACCTTGCAACTTAAGCAAATCGCAACCATCGACGTCACAAAACATCCACAAAATGGATGTTGAAGTAGTAAATAAAAAAAAACTTGTAGATCACTGGGAAGGGACCCAACTCAAAAATACCCAATATATGTATGTACTTCACGGTTATTCGCATTCGACCGAATAAACCGTATTTACCTTTTTAGTCGACACTGGCGCTGACCTTTCGGTTATTTCAGTTTTCAATTTTAAACGAAGTTCTAATCTACTTTTGTCGGCGACCAATGGCACTACCATCCACACTTACGGCACAAAGTTGCTCCAGGTGGATCTCGGGCTTAAGCGAATGCATTTTTACTTGCGGCTGTGAATCGCCCGATCATTGGCGCCGACTTCTTGTGTAAATATGGACTAATTGTTGATCTGAAGAACAAACGGCTGGTTGATTCAGCGACTAAGATGTCAATCAATGCCACCATGGTTCCGTCGACACACCGACACCGATCCATTTCACAATCAACAACGGCTATGGCACTTTGCTTAAAAAGTTTCCAAAACTTACAGCAGAGTCGAATTTCAAACTGCCCGTCCGATCGTCACAGCAGGCCATCTGTCCGTGTCGAGACCACGCAGGCTAGATAAAATCCGGCACAAAGCCGCATTTACGGAATTCCAACACATGGTGGAATTAGGGATTTGCCGTCCATCCGCATCTCCCGTTTCGTGTCCATTACACATGGTAAACAAGAAAGATCGCGATTGGCGACCATGTGGATATTATCGCCGTTTAAATACGATCACGACACCTGATCGTTATCCGATACCGCACATTCAAAATTTCTCCATGCACTTGCATGGTTGCAAAATTTTTTCCGAAAATCGATCTTGTCAGAGCCTATCACTTAATTCCCGTCGCACCTAAAGACGTCCATAAGACGGCGATTACTACACCATTTGGCCTTTTCGAATTCACCCTTTAAAAGTTTCAGCGATTTATGAATCAAGTCGTTCATGACCTTGATTTCGTTTTCGTCTACATTGACGATATTCGTGTGGCATCTCAAACTGAGGAACAGCACAAACTCCACTTGGAACAACTCTTCCACAAGTTAACTGAGTTGGATGTTCATATCAACAGTGCAAAATGCGTCTTTGGCGCAACCACTCTTGATTTCCTCAGACAGAAGATCACCCCTAATGGTATTCTTCCGTCTGAAGAACGAATTATGTGTAAATTACTACCACCAGTTCACAGCCACCTGGCAGTACTTCTACGTAAGCCAAAAACAGCCAATAATTTCTCTTGGCCCGACGAATAACAACAAGCATTCACGTCGCTTAAGGCTGAACTCGCGAAAACAACACTACTTGCACACCCAATTAGCGATTCAAAGCTCAGTTTAACTACTGACCCATCAAACACTGCCGTTGGGGCAGTACTGCAACATTATAGCAACAAGTGTTGGGAGCCATTGGGATTTTTCTCACAGAAACTGTCGGATGCAGAAAATAAATATTCCGCATTCGAACGGGAATTACTCGCAATATATCTAGCAGTAAAACACTTCAGATATTTTGTCGAAGGTCGAGATTTCACAATTTTTACCGACCATAAGCCTCTGACTAGAGCATTTCAGTCTAAAACTGAACGTAACACGAGGCAATCTTGCCACTTGGATTACATTAGTCAATTTACCAGGGCCACAGTCGAGACACAATTCGACTTAAACAAAATCTCAATTACACAACAAGCTGACCGAGAACTTCAGAATCTACTTTCTGGTTCCGAATTCCACACTAGTTCATCACTGAAACTAGCGCTTGTCAAATTACCTGGCCTTGAAATCTTCTGGGAAACATCGACGGGTTACAATCGCCCGTACATCGCAGAACCACTACGTCGAACCATCTTCGATGCATTACATAACATTTCACATCCTGGTGTCCGTGCAAACATAAATAAAGACGTAGGCAATTGGGCTCAGTCTTGTTTATCTTACAACGGCACACAAAATCACCACATGGACAATTCTAAATTCCACACGGTCGATTTGAACACATCCATTTAGACATCGTAGGACCACTCCCCTCATCTAATGGATACACGTATTTACTAACCTGTGTCGATCGCTTCACTCGATCGCCCGAAGCTTATTGTATGAGCAATATGTCTGCTGCAACCATCGCCACAACATTTGTTAAAAACTACGTTTCACGATTTGGCGTGTCCCTTAACATCACCACTGATCAAGGAACGCAATTTGAATCCAAGCTTTTCACAGAGTTAACAAAACTCCTTGGTTCAACTCGTATACGTACGATGGCTTACCATCTCCAAGCCAATGGCATGGTTGAACCGTTCCACCGGCAACGCAAAGCCGCGTTAATGGTCAGAGGCGATACAACCCATTGGAGCTTGGAAATACCAATCGTATTATTTGGAATCCGAGCAACAGTAAAAGAAGATCTGTAGTGCTCATCAGCTTAAATGGTTTATGGACAAACCATCAAGCTACCTGGTGAGTTCTTCGTCGAAAATCCTCTTTCACCTTTACCAACTAGCGACACAGTCGTCGACCAACTGCGACAATTGCCACCTTTTGTGATTATGTGTTCGTTAGAACAGACAACGTTCGCACTATGAAGGATTCGACGCCTTCGAAAACAATTCACCGTGTCAAATAATGGAAAAAACCGACTTACGGCCTAATATGTTCAACTGATCAAATATCAGTTCGAAATCCGCATAAAATTATTCGCATCTCAGCCAATCACTAAATTTTTTCCTAGGGAAGGGAAATCACTTGCAGCGTAGTCCTGTAGCAATTTACTCATTCAATCGCTTCATTTCGTGCATCACCACAAAAATTAACTTATTTATAATCATAAATAAATTTCATATAGAACTGTTCTCCACTATCCATATACTTCGTCTATATAATTACGCCAGTGACCCAAATGTCATAATACTCTCGTTATGTTTTGTTTGCGACGCATCATCGCCCGCTTTCCGCTGTTTTTGTGCTTTTATTCATCAGCGACGCTTCATCGAGGGTACAAAGAAAAAACTACTCTTGTTTAGACTTTTGAACATTACGCTTCGTCGTATAAAAGTTATCTTTCAATAAAATTATAATACAAAAATAATAATTGTGAATCTGTGGCAATAATAATAATATAGAGTGTGGATATTCAATTAAAATAAATTAAACTGAATTTTAATTATAAATCACAGACGTGGTGGTGGGATTTATCCCCAATATTCATTTATATAAATTTGATGTTCTTAAATAAAATACGGTCACATAGTGGGTATTGTGTGATCTCGCTACATACGTAAATTAGTTGTTTAGTTTTTCGGTGAGCAATAGCCTGCCTTGTGCATTAGTGCGCGATGTATCATAATCTTACAAATATTATTATCGCCCAAGCTCAGTAATACCATCATTCCATCATACCACCATTCCATCAATCCATCATTCCATCATACCACCATAACGTCATACCACCGTACCATCATACCATCATGCAAATCATCGTACCATCTTATTACCATCATACCATTACGGTTATCATTACCATTACCATCACCATTACCATAACATTCCACAGCTTTTTAAAACCAAAAACATAGTTTCAGCGCGAGATGTCAACTTTAATATTTCAAACAACATTTTTATTAAAGATTATCTACCAGGATGGAAAAAAATTTTACTTTCTAATGCCAAACCCAAAAGTAGAGTGAATACTTAGTGTTGGGTTTTGTTTATTATATAATATCCGCGTTAAATTTGATGAATACCATATAAACGATTTTGTGATTTGTTGACCGATTTAGTTGTTTCAGCTCCCGTCAATATTACATTTTTAATATTGGATGACTTTAATTTATCATGTATTGAATGAAATCTAGATACCACTGGCATTGTCGCAACTAGTTACGAAGGAAGAACGGCTGAATGTCTAATTAATAGTTTAGATATTACTGGTTTGTCTCAACATAATCTAGTGGTGAATTATCGGAATAAAATATTGGACTTAGTTTTGAGTAATATTGAATTCAAGCATGTTCAAATCATCTCGAGCTCGTGTGTTCTTTCTAAAATCGATCCTTTCCATCCTTTCATCCACTTCAAATTACTATTCGTTTCAATAAATTAAAGTTTCAATCTGGTTCATTTCCTTCGATTAAAAATGAATTACTTACAATTAATTGGGACATTTTATTTAATGGTAAGGGTGTCAATGAAATGATTGACGTGATTTAGTGCGTAGTTCCTTAGAGTAAGGGTGCCAAATTTGAAATTCTTACTATGAAATGTATTCTACGAAAATTGAACGGATTCAAAAAAAATTCACTAGATTCTTATGTTTCAAATTTGTTCCGTTTAGTGCGAAGTTAAACTACAATATGATGTTAGACTTGGTATTTTTGATAAGAAGTCACTTGAAATTAGACGGGTTTTTTGATGAATACCTCCTATATAAAATTATTAATAATATGTTAGGTTCGGTTATTTCTATGCACCAGCTTATTTCGCAAGGCCAACCAGACTCTTTCATAATCCTATTCCGAGTACAAATCTTGGCTTTTCCTTCCCATGTTTTAGAATGCAACCTAATCATGATATATTATTTACGAGCATCAATCTTTTTAGTGATTCGTATATTTGATTTAAGCATACTCGTAAGTGTCGGATTTTACTTCAATAGTTATTATTTTGTTTAGCCTTAAATATTATCCTATATTAGCCTTAAATATCTTATTTTAACCCCAACTTAACTTCAACTCAACCCATAAATTGAGCCCTAACTTATTAATAAGTACAACTCGACCCCAAATTCAGTATCCAACTCAATATTCAAACCAGCATAGATAAAAAAATTGGTAAATATTTATATAACCATATTTTAGAGATATCATGAGTACAGACATCCAGACAGACGGACAGACGTTCAAAACGTCAAGAAAAGTGATTTTGGACCAACCAAATTTAGGGCCAAGGGAAAGAAAATTCCTAAATCTAAATACAAATTTTAAGCAAGAAAGTCGAAAAGGTCTACAAAATTGTAAATGTTTTTATAATACATATTTTAATATTTACTCAAATTATGTTACACGTATTGTCGTTGTTTGTTGACACCCAAAAATTGGCATAATGATTAAATATTTCAAATGTGGTAAATATGTATTAGACAGGCCATTTGTGTCAATAATTTTGCTAACTATAAAAAATCGAAAAATTTAGAAAATATATTAGAAATCTTTTGCACCTCATCAACTAAACGAACGTGGAAGCAAAATAATTATTCTTATTTAAAAAAAAAAAATGAAAATTTTATTGGTCGGTGTGTTGTTGCTAGCAGTGGTTGTAAATGGTGATTTTTACTTTGTTGTACGATTAAAATCAGTTCTTACTAACGTTTTACTTAATATTTAGGTATTATCACCGAACAGCCCTCTAACATGCAAGAGGTTGTTAGAATCTATTGTGCAAAGGCGAATAGTAGCACGTTCTATGAAGTTCCGTTGAACGATCCTACCGTATTACAAAAATTCGACTTCAACAAAAAGACTCATGTCTTTTTCCATGGATGGAAAATGAACACGTCAGAGGTTTGGGCAACTAGTTATAAAACCAATTGGATTAATAGTGGGCGTGGCAAAGAAGCAAATCTCTGTTTCGTAGATTGGTCTCCATTATCATATGATGAATATCCAATTGCTGCATTATACGATGTGCCTGTTATTGGCAACTATATGGCACAAGAATATTTTAATTGGCTTCGTACGCAAGGATTAATTTATAGTGATCTAATTTTGCTTGGGTTCAGCTTAGGTGCACAAATCACTGGTTATATTGGAAATAGTTTAAAAGATCAAATTACATTTATTATTGGAATGGACCCAGCTGGACCACTATATGAACCAACCCTGGACAACTTCCATTTGTCAGCTGATGATGCAACCTATGTACAAATTATACATACAACTGTAGTGTATATAGGAAGAACTGGAGATGCTGATTTTTATGTAAATTTGGGAATCCTTTTTCAACCGCAATGCCCGATCTCTGATCAACTCACTGCAGTTTGTTCACATTTTAGAGCATTATACTTATTTATTGATTCGTTATTATATCCTACCCAAAACCTATGTAAAGGAGTTAGATGCTCCAATCTTGCATTTTATTTAGCAAGAATGTGCTTTCCACAAACTACAAGTTTATTTGGATTGGACGCAAACAAAGCCCTAACTGGAGAATTCTATGTATCAACGAAAACATCTGCAACATGTACCGGAGATCTATATATGTAGACTATATATATTCCAACCGTTGCCTAATAAAGTTTTTTACTGGTTATCTAAACAGTTCAACATTTTTTTTTGTCAGATTTTATTACAGAAATCAAACTTTCATTTGCGTAAATTTAAAATTTTGTTTTCTAAAAAATATAAAACTTATTAAAAATCTTGTGTCATTAAGAAATTAATTTTTTTTTACATTAACATCCTATCTAAAGTTTAAGGCAGAGAATTTAAGCTGCTATTAACGTACTAAACAATTTTAGAATACCCTGAATCTGAGCGCAAAATTTAAAGAGCGTCAGATTTGGAAAGCAACCTATTTAGCCTAGTAGACGTTAAGTGCAATTGAACCGCAATTGAAAGTTTTCTAATTATAAATGGTTAATAGAAAACATATTTCTATAAAGAATCATTCTGGACAGATCATCAACTATTACATAACTGTGAATTCTTAAACCAAAGCTCTTTCGTAGGTTGTGTATGTATAGGGTGACTAGGTGAAAAACGAGAAAATCTGGACGAATTCCGAAACCGTTTGGAAAATCAGAAAAAAATTGGTAGCTAGCGATGACCGATAATTTCTTTGAGGCTGGGTTAGATTAACAACCGATACTTAGGTCTATAAATACAAACAAATACAAATTTGTTTTTTGAACACACGGAAAAAAACTATAGCTACGAATGTATGTACATCAGAAATTAAATATGGCGATTCGTCATAAAAAACATAACAACGGTTCCTAAATTATTCCAGACATTATGTTTTAAATAACATCCTATAACAAAGTATATTACAATAATTGTTATTATTATGGGAGATTCATTTTAATAATTAGTCTCATAAATAAAACACAGTTTATCATTTTAAAGTTAAGAGGGTTCCTTACTAAAATTAAATTTCGATTTGATTCTAACCTAAAAAATAAAAATGAAATTCGCTTTAATGCCTATTTCTTACCTATACCATGAAACAATACATTATTATATAAAAAACGCAAAACTTGCTAAAATTATCTTTAGAAAGCCGTCTTGTTTCGGTGATAAGCAGACACACATTTATAAATATCAACTTTTAGGCGTAGTCACGTAATATACAGTTAAGTAATCCACGAAAAGCGACAAATTCGCAATAAATGGCAGCAAACAAAAACACCGTTATTGAAATGGAAATTGAATCGAGCTATTAAGGCCCTAAGATTTGCTTTGCGGGAAGAAGGAAACCAGCGCATAAAGAACTATTTAAGTGATCTCTCGGCAACCGAGAGGACAGATTATTCTTTGTGGAAGGCAACAAAAAATTTAAAAAGGCCAACAAATTCGAATCCACCGATTAGACTACCAACTGGAAATTGGGCGAGAAGAATTGCCAGATAAATGCATAAAACTAATAACATTTATATTCAACGCGATCATGCGAACCAGTTATATTCCTCGAAAATGGAAGATATCTTTGATCTTCGGGGAAAAGAAATATTGTTCTGCTGCCTTTTTGGATATCGCCCAAGCTTTTGATAAAGTTTGGCACGATGGACTAATTTACAAAATTAAAGAGCTTCTACCGAAAAACGTTCACTCAGTTTTGGGAAACTATCTTCTTCAAAGGCAATACATGGTCAAACAAAACAGCGCAACTACTTGTTTAAATGATATTAATGAAGGTGTCCCGCAAGGCAGCGTTCTCTGTTGTACACAGCTGATATACCTGTAATCAACAAAGTCATTCATATCAACATTTGCCGATGACACGGCCATCTTGGTATCTCACACTAATCCTGAAATTGCCTCAAAGGAATTACAGAACCATTTAAATAAAGTCGCGGACTGGATAAAGGCATGGCGAATAATAGTGAAACGCACCTGCCCACCAGTGAAATTAAACGATAAAAATATTCCTCAACAAACGAAGGTAAAATACTTAGGTTTGCATCTGGATAAAATGTTAACGTGGAATAATTATGTTGAAAATTGGGATTAAAACCGATAAAGAAATAATTAAAGAATTCAGTTCGAAATATTACTCAAAACTAGAAGCACATCCCAACGAATTGGCCAGGGAGATACTAAAACAGCCGTGATTTAGACGTCTGAGAAGAACAGATCCACTCGAACTGATGAACCTGTGAACCTGTAAATTTAATTCTATATATACATATAAGTATAGTCTAAATTAATTAAATTGTGAGCCCTAACAATAAGTATTAACATTGGTTAAGACTTAAAATATGTAATAATTTTAGCTTAGGATTTGATTACTTCTTGTGAGTTTCTTATGTAGAAAGATTCAAGAATAAAGTCATTGTCGAAGACGGGGGTTGTTCGGGATCATCAGGAGCTGGAGAGAAAATATAAAAATGTAAATTACTCGTAGATAGAACTATGTATTTAATATCGGTTTCAATTATCTTGTTGTAGCTTATTGTATATATTTTGTATCCAGTTTATCATTTATTTTTTGAAATATCCATTAATTTCTGAAATTGTAGTAATTATAAATTAAAATAATGGAAATATGGTAAAATAAATTAAATTGCTGCCAGAACTTACCATCTGTCATTAGCATATTGTTACAGCTGATTATTGTTTTTATAAATATGACATTTGGTCGATAAAAAGTCAATCTATATTATCGACAAGATTATAGAAGTTCTTCATTCCGATCGCACTGCCATCTATGATTGAAATTCTATAATCTTCCTGACTTAACAACTTTGAACTTATTCAGCATTCCTATTTCGGTTCAGTTTCTTAAGTTTTGGCACATATTAGTTTCAGTGGAAAAATAATTGAGCTGTCATCATCTTAAAAAAGAAAATTGTCATTGGCGATTAAATTATAAATTAATAAATATATTTGTTACGAGTTATAACGTATTGTACATAAAGTTTTTATTTATTAAATCTATATAAAAATTTAAAGTCTACTGTGCTAAGTTTGTCATATAGAAAACATTTAGGTACCTTAAAAGGTAAATGTACATTTCTATAAACTACTACAATAAAAACATATTGAACATATGTTCCTTCGAGCCGGATTGAGCAGCTGAGATCTGAAATTCGTATAGGTAAAAAATTCAATCCAGATCTATAACGGTGATACAGTGCATTTAACGAGAAATTTTATACAACAAATATTCATCACCACCAAGGAAAAACCACACATAAATGGAAAAATATACAGCGTCCCGCCGCCATCTTAAAATATTACAATTTAAAACAGCGTGAGTTTTTCAAATTTTTATAATTTTTTGTTTTTGAAATCAAATAATTTCTCGATAAACTATTTAATCAATTTTAAAAGCGGTGATTTAAGAGCAAACTATCAACTATGGCGGATGAATTAAAACGGAAACGTGGATTTGCGAAGGCTGCTTTAACTCGCCTCGAAAAGAACATGTTAAAATTGACCGAGACAACTACCGCAATAGATATATCAATTCAATTAGAACAACTCGAAAAGGTGTACTCTAAATTAACCAGTTTAGATGAAGAAATAGTTCAGTTGGAGAATTCGGAACAAAGCAGTGAAGTGGAGGAACTTGAAATTCGATATTTTTCGGCGAAATCAAAATTAAGAACATCGCTAAAGAAACAAAGCGAAAAGGAAGTTAATGAGCACATGAATGTATCCATTAATCGTCTATCTGATCAACAAAGGGAACTGGTGCAAAGTATACATGAGACGTCATTCATACAGAAGGATGAAGTCAAGTTACAACCCGTACAAATTCCATCATTTTCTGGCAATTACGCAGAATTCCCAACGTTTAAGGATTTATTCGACGTTACCATAGATAAATCCAATTTATCTAAAATTCATAAATTTAAATATCTAACGGGCTTATTACAAGGCGAAGCATTCAACCTAATCCGACACATGACGGTAACTGAGGCGAATTACGACGAAGCTTGGAGCAAAATTGTACAACGTTATGTCAAAGATCAGATATGTAGTTCATTGGTAAAGCACTTCTTAGATCAACCACAATCAAATGGATGTCCTAAATCAGTGAGGTATCTAGCAGATAAAACGGATGAAGTGTTGAGAGGATTGAAGGCGTTGGGGGAAAGAAGCAGAGGAACGAGATATTTGATTGAACTACTTATTACTGCAAAAATGTGATGTTGAGACTAAAAAGGCTTGGGCACTGGAAAACGAAGAAGCTTTCCCAAAAATCAAAACTCTATTGACATTCTTGGTAAAGCGAACCAATGCATTAGAAAGAGCGGAATCGTATCAACCAAAACGTAATCAGCCGAAACTCCATATGACAACCTTAAACGTGAAAGCTCAGTCTTTATTGTCGAATGTAAATGTAAAAAAACAAGATGGAACACGAAGCAATAAAGTGAGCTGTCCTAAATGCAAAAATGAGCACTACCTCTTCAGTTGTGATGAATTTATCACACTACCTTTGGAAGCTAAAAGAGAATTTGTATTAAACAAGCAGTTGTGCTTCATTTGCATGAGGTCTTCACATTCGTATCGAAACTGTAGGTCTAAGTATAGATGCACACTTTGCAAAGGACGGCATAATTCACTATTACATGTTCAGCGAGCACACATTCAAACTGATACGAAAGAGGATTTAATACCTGCTTTAGTGAGGGTCAAAGATGCTCTTGGAAACTTCCATCAAGGCTATGCTTGATTCTGGCTCGCAGGCGTCCTTTGTTGATGGTAAGTTGGCAAATAAACCCCAACTACAAACACAAAAGGCTCGAATTACAGTTAGTGGTCTCGCAACTAGGGGTTTGATTAAACGAGGAATTGTGGAGCTCGATATTTATCCAAGGGATCACGAAAATGAATTTATCAAAGCAAATGCCTTAATATTAGATCGGATGTCATTGGTAAGCAATCCGTCAAGGTCAACAATACAAAACGAGAAAGATATTTTACAACTCAAGTTAGCAGATCCAGAATTTTATACAACAGCAAAGGTTAAATTACTACTCAGCGCAGACGTTTTTTTTTCAATATTGAGAAGCGAACAACATATCTCAAATAATTTTATTGCTCAAAATACTATCTTTGGATATGCAATAGCCGGTTACAATAAAATATCTAGTGTCGTTGAACCAATAACTCTTAATTTACAACTAGACCTCAACATAGAAGAAACACTTACACGGTTTTGGCAAACAGAAGAAAGCCCATTACAATGCCTAGAAGATGCGGAAGATCATCCGAATCAAGAAGACATTCAAGAGAGCACCTGATGGTCGGTTCGTCGTGAAATTGCCATTAAAAAACAAAGAGGTTCAATTGGGAAATTCATACTATACAGCATTAAAACGACTGGAATATCTACAACGCAAGCTCAGCTGAAATCCGAGCCTCAACAACGATTATTCAAAATTCATCATGGAATATGAAGCACTTGTTTACATGAGGAAAATACTAACTACTGAAGATGAAATCCCCGGAAAGAACTATTATCTACCACATCACGCTGTCATACGAGAAGACAGTGTAACAACGAAGCTGCGAGTTGTTTTTGATGCTTCTTGCCGCACAAGTAATGGGACATCATTAAACAATCTCCTAATGGTGGGACCAACAATTCAACCAACTTTATGGAGCATACTGTTACATTTTCGAAAGCACAAATACGTCGTAACTGCCGATATACAAAAAATGTATCGTCAAATTTGGTTGGATGACGGTGACATAAACTATCAAAAGATTCTTTGGAGGCATAATCAAAGTAAACAAATTCAAAGTTATCATTTGCTTACTATAACATATTGTACTGCATGTGCTCCATTTTTGGCGACAATGTGCTTGAAACAACTACGAGTAGCTCTCGAGGAAGAAAATCCAATACTAAAAGAAATCATCTTAAATAATTTCTACGTGGACGACCTGCTTACTGGAGCTAGTTCTAAGGAGCAGTTGGCCAACATAGAACATAAGCTAAGTGCAACGTTGGCCAAATCTGGGTTCAAACTACCCAAATGGACATCCAACATAGCTGAAGGAGCTAAAAATACAACGTCGGAAACAATGCAATTACCTACTGATAATGGCGTAATCAAAATTCTAGGCCTCCAGTGGATTCCAAACGCAGACGCTTCCACATTTAAGGTAGAACCAATGGCAGAAAGAACGCAAACAAAGAGAATAATGTTGTCGGAGTCTAGTAGGATTTTCGATCATCTAGGATGGATTTCACCGTCAATCGTCACATGTAAAACTATCTCTCAGCAACTATGGTTAAGAAAATTGTCATGGGATGATGAACTAACAAGCGATCTGAACAATCAATGGCTGAACATACGAAAGGAATTAACTTTATTTAAGCAAATTAGAATTCCGCGATTTATAAATCATATTGAAAACGAAGAACTCATCGAGTATCACGGATTTGCAGATTCCAGCCAAATTGCATACGCCGCCGTTATTTATTGTAGAATCCAAAGGCCCGACCAAACATTTAAAGTATCACTGGTAACAGCTAAATCTAGAGTGGCCTCGCTAAAGCCAATAACCATCCCAAGGCTCGAGTTATGCGCAGCTCAATTGCTCAGTGAATTGTTAATCAAAGTGGCGAATGAATTTTCCGTTCCAACAGATCGATTGTTTGCTTGGACGGATGCAATGGTCGTGCTAGCCTGGCTTAGTAGTCATCCCTCTAATTGGAAACAAACAATTTATTCGAAATCGCACAGCTGCCATATTAGACAAGCTACCTCGAAACCATTGGAATTACGTATCTACCAAATGTAATCCAGCTGATTTAGCATCGAGAGAGGTAAGACCATCACGTTTAATTAACTATCTGGTGAGAAGGCCCTCAATGGCTTTCTCTAGATCGTAAAATGTGGCCTAATCATGATATTGTGGATAGTTTCGCAGTCCCGACAGACGAATTGAAGTTAGTTAAAACTTTGAATGTATCGCTCACAAGCGAGCAAAATTTATTCGACAAGTTGTTTACAAGGACAAACAATTATTCAAAACTATTACGAATAGTAGCATATGTACTACGGTTTACAAAGAGTACCAGGCAGTAACAAATTTCCAACCATAAGGCCATTGCTGCGGAAGAACTAGAGGAATCTGAAAGGTTCATTCTTAAATATGTGCAACAGTCAATATACCATGATGAATTGAAGGTATTAAACAGTTCAAAGCCCATATCTAAATCGAATAATCTAACAAAACTATCGCCATTTGTTGACACAGACGGTATTCTACGAGTCGGGGGCACATTACAAAATTCGGAACTATCCTTCAATGAACAACATCCTATAATCTTACCCAACGGACATATTCTGAGCAAAATTATAACAACTTCGGTGCACATCTCAAATCATCATCCCGGTCCGTCTCTTACCTCATTCATCTTACGGCAACGATATTGGATCGTGAACTGTAGAAATACTGTCTACTGTATTTTGAACGAAATTTTCTTCCAGCTTCTGAATAACTTTCACCATATTTAAAACAAGCTTTAATAATGAAAACACGTTTTCACTCGTGTAGCGATCCATTTTAACTAACCGAAATGTTTGTACTTGTCATCTGTCAAATAACATATATGGTACTCTAGTACCAAAAATATAAATGGCGGAATATTTAAAAGATATCTCTCTATTTTAACAGCCTTTATATATATATATATATATATATTTATATATATATATATATATATATATATATATATATATATATATATATATATATATATATATATATATATATATATATATATATATATATATATAATTTGTGAGGTTAACATTATTATTTATTTGTAGATAACACGAAACTATAACAAAACTGAAATTTGCAAGCATATAATTGCTAATGATAATGCTTATATCCGCAAATACTTAAGACCTTCTGCTCATTCCCTTAATAAAATATGCTGTACATTCGCCCACCATAAAACTTTTAATTGTTTTATATTTTCAGTGGAGCGCGCTATAAGCTCACTGGTATAAGTTTCAATTGATATATTGATATACTGTGAGAACCATTATTCAAAAACTTCTTGATATATTTGTGAAGCTTGCACACATACCACATAAAATTGTTGTACCGACTGCGCTACACATATATAAATTTATTAATATTTGTTGTGCATACCCCAGGGTTCCGTACATGAAGAAAGGGTCCTACGGACCAAATAGTCCATTATATCGTAAACAAACATTTCCACCTCATGGATTTTTTCTATAAATGTTCATTATAGATCCGGCAGCTAAGATCGGAGTTTTGAAGGAAGGAGGATTCTCTAATTGACAAATAGCTGAAAAATTTGGTAGAGGCAAAACCGTTATTGGATCCTTTATCAATAAAATTAAAAGTTATAGTCAAAATATAGAAGGACGCATTGCGGAGGCTAAAACGCCCACGGATAAATGGGCGATCATTCGATCAGCTTCAAATTCATGCTTATTAGCATAAAAAAATAAGGCAAAAGCCGGAGCCAATGCTAGCTTACCAACGGTTCGACGTGTGATTAACAATGCTACGCATCTTAAATTGAAAAAACTGCAAAAGAAACCTCCTTTGAATGCATCACGCAAAGCAAACTGATTGGAATTTGCCAAAAACCACATGTCATGGAAGCAAGAATGGAACCGGATTGCATTTTCAGACTCATAGAAATGAAACTGATGCCCGTCAGAACCATCCAAATTAATTTTTTTTTCGTTTATGTTAGTCATTTATTTTTATTTAATTTGTTTTTGATATTCAATTACATTTACTTCTATGAGAAAATAGCGAAAGCTTCAAAATTTGAAAAGTTTAGTTTGAAATATCTTCTGAGGCACACAGCATAATAATATTTGATTTCGTTAGCCTTTTTACATACACAAACCAAACTTCTAGAAAGCTCATGATTTTTCCAGTACTAATAGTGTAGAAACATTTAGAACTGTTTTATCACGAAAAATTCCATTTAGTACAGTAAAACATTGAGCTATTAATTTAACTTATTCTATTACACCCTAGATGTCACCGTCACAATATTGTTACGATTTTGCCTTTTCAATCAGGGTTCGTATCACTGGATTGTGAATAATACAAAATCAATTTAATTTATCACCAACGAATTTATTTATTTCACACACAAATTATTACAACACAGTTTATTAATAAAAATTCACAAAATCACTTTATATAAATTATTCTCAAATTTTACTGTACACTTTTACTTTTTATTTCCACAAAAACACTTTTTAAATCACTTTTTAATTCCTTTTTAATTTTTATTCTATCGCTTACCAAATACTAATAATCCAATTCGACTTCGTTCGCCTTTTTATATACACAAACCAAACTTCTAGGAAGCTCATGACTTTTCCAGTTAGAATAGCCTAGAAACATTACGTAACAATTTTTATCATGGAAAATTCCATTTTAGTACAGTTTATGGTTAGATTCCAATTTATGAGCTATGGTGTGCGCGTAGTATGGCGAGATCAACTATGGCGCAGTTGATAAGTAAGGCGATAATTGTGCGGTAGTATGTTCGAATATTTATATTCCACTTAAAATAAAACACGTAATTATTCACAGTATAATATGTTTTATTTACGCGTAGTTTAACATGTATTAAGAATTGAAATTGTATTTGTTCGTCGATCTATTAGGCGTGTTAATCGTGCGGATGCACAGAAGAGACTTTTTTGTATCTGTCAACACTTTTTTTGTGTTGTCTGTGGTACGATGAAATCGGACACTGGCGTCTTGTCGTGTCGATGAACTTTAGCTCGCTGACACGCTAGACAAGCTCTTACAAAACCGTTGCAATCCTTGTTCATGCTAGGCCAAAAGAACTTTTGTCGTAACAATTTGTTCGTTGCTTTAATGCCTGCATGTGCTAAACCGTGAAGTCGGGTTAGTATCAGAGTCCTGAACCTTTTGGGTACAAATGGTCTGATTAACTGGTAGGTTGCATCACAGCACAGTGTTTCATTAGATCCTGGAATGGCAAAATACTTTAGAACACGATTAGAATTATTACCTGCCAATAAGGTTTTTAATTCGGGATCCTCTTTTTGCTCATTTGCAATTGCGTTGAAATCGATAATATCGTTATTATCAATCATCTCGATTCGTAACAGTAGATCCGCTACTGCATTATCTTTGCCAGCGACGTGCAAAATTTTGTTTGTAAACTGCCCGATGTAGTCGATATGACGGACCTGTCGCGGTGATGCCTTCTCTAGTTTCTGACGAAACATGAAAACCAATGGTTTATGGTCCATATAAATGCAGAAATCTCGTCCTTCAACCATGTGTTGAAAGTGTTTTACTGCTTGGTGGTACATCGCTAGAAGTTCGCGATCGTACGTAGAATATCTCTGCTGACACTCTGTTAACTTTTTTGAGTAGAAACCCAACGGTTGGATAACTCCTGCTTCATCTTGTTGATGAAGGACCGCGCCTGCTGCCACATCTGACGCATCGACGTAAAGTGATAATTTGGAATTCGGTTTCGGATGTGCACGCAATGTTGCGTTTCGTAGATCGCTTTTGCAATTCTGAAATGCGGTTGTTGATTCGTCTGTCAATGGAATCTCGGTCTTGTCATTCTTTTTGTTGCCAACTATTAGTTTCTGCAGTGTCATCTGATTCTCAACGGCGTGTGGTATAAATCTCCTATAAAAATTTATTATGGCCAAGAATCTTTTCAATTGTTGCGCTGTCTTCTGTTTCGGGAAGTTGTCAATGACTTGTAATTTTTCTGGTAATGGCTTAATGCCGTTAGATGCCACCAGATGTCCTAGGAACTGCACCTCTGTTTTACCCCATTGACATTTCGCTGTATTGATGCATAAGCCGTATTCTGATAATCGCTGAAGTACCATCTTGACGTGACATCTATGCTCCGCGATGTTTTCGACGCAATAAAAATATCGTCCAGGTACGAGAAAACGAAGTTCAATCCTCATAAAACTTTATGAATAACCCTTTGAAACGTCTGGCCCGCGTTACATAACCCAAAAGTCATGTAAACATACTCGTATTATCCGAAAGGTGTAATTATGGCCGTTTTCGGTATGTCGTTTGGCTCGATCGGGATTTGTTGGTAGGCACGCTGTAAGTCAAGTACCGTGAAAATGTCGGTGCCATCGAGGAAGCGAGAAAAATCCTGTATAAAACTTACGGGGTAGTTATCTCGTATTGTTTTCGCGTTCAACGCCCTGTAATCTCCGCAAGCTCTGAACTTGCCGTTTTTTTTCGGGACCATATGCAGAGGACTTGATCAATTACTTTTGGAAGGGCGAATTATCCCCTGATCCATTAGAAATTGGAATTCATTTTGAGCAGCCCTAAGTTTTTCGGGCGACAGCTTTCGTGCTTTGGCACAGACTGGCTGACCTGTCGTTGTGATGTGATGAGTCGTCGTACTAACTTTGCCTTTCTTAGTATTCGTGAAGACAGTTACGTTGCGGAATTCGTGCAATAAATCTGCAAACTCGGAATTAATATCATAGGTTTTCAAAGTTCCCTCACCTGTCTTTTGTTGAACTGCCTTGACTGACAATTTGGTCAGGCTGTCGATCAGCTGACCGTTTTTGATGTCCACCAAGAGTTCGAAATGGCGTAAAAAATGAGCTCCGATGATCGATGTAGTAACGTCTGCTATAATGAAATCCCAGGTGAAACATCTTCGTAGATCCAATGAGAGAGTCAGACGTTTGGTGCCATATGTTTTAATTTCGCTACCGTTAGCTGCAAATAGTTTTGTCGCTGCTGGAGGTTTTTGCCGTTCGCTGATCGTAGGCGGAAGCACTGAAACATCCGCGCCTGTGTCGACTAAGAATTTCGACTTTGTTAAATTATCAATAGGGATAAGGGATTGCACAACCAGCGTCGCCTGTATTAGGTGACTGGTCTATTAGTTTTTTGGAATGGTTAGGTTAGGCGCCTGTCTTTTAGAACAAGGCTCTCGACATTTAGCTGCTTTGTCTCCGTAGGTTTGATGGTACCAACATAATTCATCCTGGCTAGGCGTTCGTGATCCGGCCCGTTGTTGCCGGTAATGTAAGTCCATCATCTCGATTCGTCTCTCGATATTGCTTACCATCTGTGTCATTTTTTCCACTTGATTCGTCGCATTTGACAGCGGCGCTTCTTCATTGACCATAAAAACGATAGAGGAACCAGCTGCGTCCATGATTCGATCTGCTAATGTCGCCATTGTTTTAAGTGTAACCTCACTCGTTGACAAAATCGCTCGTACTTGTGGTGGAAGTCGTTCCAGCCAGATGCTTCGAAGAAAATCTTCACCGATTTTTGCGCCAGCCAGCTTCGTTAACTCGTTCAAAAGGTGTGAATGTTTCCGATCACCCAGTTCGGCACCTGATAAGAGTTTTCGCATTTTTCGTTGCTCGGAGACACTATATACCTCCAAAACACATTTTTTAAAATTGTCGTATTTTCCTTGAGCAGGTGGATTTAATATATGGCCTCCGATACCTGCGCTAATACGTGGCTTTCAACACCGCCCACGATTATGTTAAATTTCGTAGCATCACTCGTTACTTTGCATGTCTCGAATTGCGCCTCTACTTGGGCAAGCCAAATTTCGAGGCACTCCACCCAAAATGGTGGCACTTTAATAGACACTCGTGCTATTTCACCGCTGTTTGTTTTGTGAACGTTTTTTTCGTCGTCGTCAGACATATTTTGTTATGAATTGAATCGGTATAAATTGACAAAAAATTAATCGTTATTTCGTGTTTGTCGACCGACAGCAAAAGTATATATCGTTTGATAATTAATACTATTTTAACAACTAACCGATTTCGCTTGCCGCGTGTTTTTACCGTTACTTGCTTCGTTACCGCGTGTTCGTACGGTATACACTTAATATGCGAAGAAAATGCACTTAAAAATCGCGCACTGTCGAAATCACTCACTATAAAATGTTATTTGATAAGTTCACTTGAAAAAATCACGTCGTTTGTCACCAATTATGGATAGATTCCAATTTATGAGCTATGGTGTGCGCGTAGTATGGCGAGATCAACTATGGCGCAGTTGATAAGTAAGGCGATAATTGTGCGGTGCGATCGAATATTTATATTCCACTTCACAGTATAATATGTTTTATTTATTCGTAGTTTAACATGTATTAAGAATTGAAATTGTTATTGTTCGTCGATCTATTAGACGTGTTAATCGTGCGGACGCACACAAGAGACTTTTTTGTACCTGTCAAAACGTTTTTTGTGTTGTCTGTCGTACATTTTTTAATTAGTGTTACCCGTTGCTCGTTTCGATGTTGGTATGTTGGGTACTTCCACGATGGTGCTGCCACAAGTTAAACATTGAGCTATTAATTTAACTTCTTCTATTACACACTGGGTGTCACCGTCACATTATACTGTTACGTTTTTGCCTTGTCAAATAAGGTTCGTACCACTGGATTGTGAATAATACAAAATCAATTTGATTTATCTCCAACGAATTTATTTATTTCACAAAATTTATTACAACACAGTTTATCAATAAAAATTCACAAAATCACTTTATATAAATTATTCTTAAATTTTACTGATCACTTTTACTTTATTTATCGCACTACAACACTTTTTAAATCACTTTTTAATTCCTTTTAATCTTTATACTATCGCTTACCAAATATTACTGATCCAATTCGATTTCGTTCGCCTTTTTATATACACAAACCAAACTTCTAGAAAGCTCATGATTTTTCTAGTTAGAATAGTGTAGAACAATTTTATCATGGAAAATTCCATTTAGAACAGTTTAACATTGAGCTATTAATTTTAACTTATTCTATTACACACTAGGTGTCACCGTCACACTACCCCCCACCTAAGCCTGTTCGTCCCGAATAGGACCCAAATCACCTCCTCTGTACAGGGCCAGTCTCTCCAAATGCACCACCTTTGGTTTACCTCGATGTCCCTTCCGTATCCGATAAACCACGTCGTTCATCCTTGTAATGACAGTGTAAGGTCCTTCCCATGCTGGTTGTAGCTTCGGTGATAATCCCTTTTTCCGTTGCGGGTTGTGAAGCCATACTAATTGCCCTTCCTGGAAGCCCTGATTATTTGCTCGTATGTCATATCGAGCCTTCATCCGGTCACTTCACATCCGTATTTTCTCCCGTACAAATTGATGAATCTCTTTAAGTTCTTCTTTCATTCGGTCTACGTAATCCTGTCCACATAAAGCCGATGATGGTACAGTCCCAAACTTTAGATCTCCAGGTAACCGTAGATTATCTCCAAATAACGTTTTAGCTGGTGTCATTCCGGTTGTGTCATGTATTGCCGATCGGTAGGCCATCAGAAACATCGGTATATGTCGATCCCAGTTGCGTTGGTTTTTCTCAACGACCTTTGCTAGATATTCCTCCAATGTACCATTGAATCTTTCCACCATACCATCAGACTGTGGATGCAAATGCGTTGTTCTCGTTTTATTTATACCGAGCATCTGGCATATTTCTTGAAACACCACCGATTCAAAATTCCGTCCTTGATCGGAATGAATCTCCATCGGCACTCTAAATCTGCTAATCCAGTTGTTTACTACGGCATCAGCTATTGTTGTCGTCTCCTGATTGGGAATGGGGTACACCTCCGGCCATTTGCTGAAATAATCCATTATTACTAGCACATATTTGTTGCCGCTGTCGGTGGTGGAAAATGGCCCCGCTACATCCATTGCAATTCTTTCGAATGGTGCTCCGACGTTATACATATTGTTTCATGATTCCACGACTTTTGCGTGCGGGTCCCTTCCCCGCCGCACATTGGTCACATTTTTGGCACCATTCTATCACTGACTGCCTACATCCTGCCCAGTAGAATCGTTGACGTATCTTTGCTAGAGTTTTATTAATTCTAAGGTGGCCCCCACTTGCTCCTCCATGATACTCATTCAGGATTTCTGCAATCCGGCACTTTGGTATCACCAGCAACAATCGCTTCACTTTGTCATCCGTGCTTTCCCACAATCGTTTTAAACAGCCATTCTCAAGACGAAGGCTATCCCATTGAGCCCAATAAGTCTTGACAATGGGAGTTTTGTCCGCGATCTCGCTCCAAGTTGGCCGGTGTTCCTTTTCCTTCCATTCCCTTATAACTGATAAATCCGTATCATCCAATTGCTCTTTCCTGACCATTTCGTCGGTCCACTCCTCATCAGGCAGCACTTGCATAAGCCGAACGTCGATGATGTCTTCCTTTGCTTCAACATGGCCACAATGTTTACATTCTACTGGACACGGCCGTCTTGATAATGCGTCGGCATTTCTGTGTGCGCTTCCCTTCCGATGTTCGATTTGAAAATCGTAGCTTTGAAGACGTTCGATCCAGCGTGCTACTTGTCCCTCTGGATTCTTGAATTGTAACAGCCACCGTAAAGCGCCGTGATCTGTCCGTAAATGGAATTTTTGGCCATAAAAATACTTGACACACTCTACTATAGCCAACAATTCTTTCCGTGTCACGCAGTAATTACACTCCGGTTTCGATAATGTTTTGGAGTAGTACGCAATAACTCTTTCTTGACCATTAATTTCCTGTGATAACACACCTCCTATACCGTCATTACTTGCATCGGTGTCCAAAATAAATTTCACTTTGGGTATAGGGTACCCGAGGATTGGCGCGACACACAACCGTCTCCTTAGTTCCACGAATGCTTCTTCCTGGTCATTCTTCCATTCAAATGCCTTGTTCTTCCTGGTCAACTCGTGTAAACTCTTGGCGATGTTGGCGAATCCTGGCACGAAGCGTCTATAATAGGTGCACAATCCCAGAAAGCTTCGTAATTCGTGTAAATTTTTAGGTCTTGGCCAGTTCTTTACCGCTGCGATCTTTTCTTCGTCGGTGTGAATTCCATTAATCGTTACGAGATGACCCAAATATTTGACTTCAGTTCTGAACAGCTTACACTTCTTTGGACTTAACTTCAATCCGGCGGCCTGTATCCGATCTAAAACTTCCGCCAAGTTCTTTAGATGCTCGTCAAAATCCCTCCCCATAACGATGATGTCGTCCAGATATATTAGGCAAGTCTTCCAATGTAATCCCTTTAACACGCGCTCCATTAATCGATCAAAAATCGCAAGGGCATTACATAATCCGAACGGCATAACATTAAATTGCCAAAGCCCGTTATCAACACTGAACGCTATTTCCTTGCGATATTCCTCATGGACTTCCACCTGCCAATCGTCGCTTTGTAGATCTAATTTAGAAAATATTCGAGCACCCGATAATGTGTCTAATGTATCGTCGATCCTTGGCAATAGGTAGCTATCTTTTTTAGTTACAGCATTGAGTTTTCGGTAATCAACGCAGAATCTCATGCTATCGTCCTTCTTCTCGACCAATACTACCGGTGAGCTCCATGGGCTGTAAGATGGTTCGATTACTCCTGCTGCCTGCATATCTGTTACCATTCGATTGACTTCTTCTGGTTTTGCCAAAGGTAGCCTCCTGGATGGTTGACGAATCGGCATCTCCGCTCCCGTATCAATTCGATGCCTTACAATTGAGGTCCTTCCGTTATTATTCGATGTACTGCAGAATATGGACGTGTACTGTTTGAGTAGTCGATGTGCAGAATCTTTCTGTGCCTCAGTAAGATCTTCGGTCCATTTCTGCATAAGTTGTTCTACCATTTCTTTCTGCCCTTGCATGTCGGCTTTTTCAATCGGACTTTTCTGTTCACACTTTACTATAGTTGAAACCTCGTTACATTTGCCGATGACTGTCTCTTTCTTGATGGTTTTCGTTTTAGCCGAGAGATTTAGAGTCCTGATTGGTACTCTATAGTCGTTGTCTGGTTTAACTAGGGCTTTTCCGATTATAATTTCCTTGGCTCCGTTCTCCTCTTCGTTAGCTTCCATAACCCATAACTTGGGTGACCCAGAACCTCCCTCCAATTTTCCCCACACGATCGTCTCCGAGTTCGGTGGTAGCTTCTCCCGATGATCAATAACTATTCGCCTCGTAGTTGCTCCTGCACTGCTAGATTGAAGTGGCCACTTGATGTTATCGTAAATTAAAACTCCTCGTCCAACATCCACCACGAAGCCATTCGCTCATCCCTCATGAAGTCCATACCCAAAATGACTTCATCCACAATATCCGCAATCAGCACTTCGTGTTGGAAAAGAGTTCTCCCGATCTTTATTTTCACGATCTTTTTGCCTTTTATTATTGAACTACCTCCGGTTGCTGTTTGTAACTTCAATCCATTAGCTGGTTGTATACCTCCATCGATCAGATTTTTACGGACAATCGTGCGATTTGCTCCCGTATCCATGGTGATGATGCAGTCCCTGCCATCAACGTCGCCTTTGATTGTTAAGCTGTCACCGCCTCTTGCTACTTTCGAAACGCGGATGGAGGTTATGGGGCAATCGATTGTGGGAGTCAGCTTCTGCCCCTTTAAGCTGACTCGTTCAAGTTTAACGACTCTGTCGTCATTTGGCCGTCTTGCTTGGTCACTGCCTGTACGCCGCTTGGTCGTCGCTGCATATTAGATGGTGATCTTCCCCGTTTTCTTCTTATTTCCTAGCAGTCCCGAGAAATGTGACCGACCTTATCACATGCCCAACATCTGATTTTGCCGCATCCGTCTCAGTATCTTGGTGCTGACCGCTCTGTATTTATGTTGGTGTCGATTTCCACTCGGCGTATTTTCATTGACGGTTTGGTGATGGCTTGTGCAGTTTCATTTGTTAACGCACAAGCGATGGTTTCCGCGAAGGTTTCTTTAGGTGACAACATCACCGCCCTGCGTGTCTCTGGATCTCGAATGCCGTCAATGAATGCGTCAATTTTTAGCCTTTCCATATATTCGGCCGATGTACTGGTATGCGCTAGATGTACTAATCGCTCGATTGCCGATGAAAATTCCTGAAGTGATTCTCCTCCCTTTTGGTAGCGGCTTTTCAATTCCATTCGATAGATTTCCCGCTTGTGATCACTGCCGTACTTCCAATCCAGCACCTTCATAAATTCGATATAGCTGCTGCGCTCTTGTTCCGGGATGGTCTGTAGAAACCCCGGCTCGAAGGACCACATTTATTTATGTTAAAAAACTTATAATTTTAATTTGTGGACTGTATTTTGTTTAGTATTTTTTGTGGTGATTAATTATTCACATTCGATGAAATAAAACACTAGGAATTAATCTGTTTATTATAATACATTTTAATTATTAATTTTATACATTTAATTATAATATAAAAAAGAACGATGATGTTCGTATGACAGTATTTTTACGACCCTCTTAAAAAACTACCACTGTTGAAACTCTTCAAACGAGTATTGTATTCATGACTTCACATTTTTTTCCTACAAACATATTCTTGTTCGCCTATGAACACAATTCTCTTTGCTTTACCAATAAACAATGCGTTACCAGTAAACAGCCTCAGCTGCTCCACCTTTGAGGGCCACTATTAATGCCGCGACACGATGTTCGTCGTTCCAATGATTTTGATTGGCTGCCGTTTCAAATTGAAATTTGAAAATGACGAAAGATGTTGTTCCGTCGAATGTTGGTGGCTTTAACTTGATTGATTGGACGGTTCGTACCACTTGCGTCGTTGTTCCACTTGCCTTGATATCAGTTAGCTCTTTCTCGATGCGTTGAAACTCTGTTTGAAATTCAGCTTGTAATTTATGTTCCACCTGTTGAACCTCCGTTTTGACAAGTTGTACTTCCGTTTCTAATTTTTGGTCAACCTGTTGAATCTCCATTTGCAGGTGGTTGGCGATAGTTCGTCGAAGAGGATAGTCGTGTTTTTTCTATCCTCTTCAAAAATTTAATTTTATTTTGTTTTATTTTATTTTTGTGTTTTATTTATATAGTAATATGTATATACTTTATATACATAGGTATAAACAGATTAATTTTAAATTTTAAATTAAATTCTAATTAAATTAATTTTAGTGTAATAATAATCAAAGTGTAGTGAAAATAATTAAAGTGTAATTTTGGAAAATGCAATCCACCGGGATGCATTTGTCAGGCAATGTTTTTTATTTTTGTAGATAGAAAAATTAAAAGTGCATGATTTGATATTTTGTGGATTGTACATAAAATCAAAGTTCAATTTTTAATTACTAAAGTCTAGTATTTAGATAGTATTGAAAACCATTTTAACTTATATAAAATAAGTTGCAGTAATTTTGTTATTAGATTTTATTTTTACGCACACTTATTTGTATTCTTATGTGTGATTTTGTGTACATTTTACAATCGACACTAATATATACTTATAATTTGGTATATAAAAGGGCCAACCCAACAATACGTTTGTGTAGCTGTCTCGTTTACTCTTTGCATGATTTCTGTGGGGGAACTGTGCGTGGTTTTGTTGGTTTTTGTATTATTAAGTACAAACAACAACGAGAAAGAGAATCTTTGCGTTGGTTTTGATACAGCTGTCACAAATTTTTTAAAAAGAGAATTTTTTTGTTGTTGTTGATACATTTGTCACAATAACTTACTGTATTATCTTGATACATAGTTTAGGTGTGTTTATATGTACTATAAGGCCTACTGATACGCACATGAAAGATGGTAGAAAATATTTACCGTCAATGTGTGTTGGTGGTTTTAGTATATAAGATTTTGTTACTTGTATGCATGTGTTGTTAATCTCTTTGTGTTTCTGTGTATTCGCGAAACAACTATGATATTATTGAAATCATGCATTATGTGAACACAATGTGATTTTGTATATTCGACTCAAATAGGATTTTTATACTTTGTATAATCCAATTGGTTTGAGTCGAATTGGAATTGGGTACTGTCTTATACAAATCATTTGAACGGTTTATTTAGGTAGGATTAATAAATTTTTTTTACAGGGTATTACATACTGAATCAAATTGTCATCTAATTAATTTAATTAATATTATAAATTATAAATTGACTAAATAAATAAATAAATAGATAAATAAAATGCGAATTTAGAAATGTTGGTTTAAGTTAATTTAAGATTTGATTTTTAACACAAAATGATGAGTTCATTTATGTGAACAAAGTATGTTATATCATTTTGGAAGGCTAAATGTTTTTGAGTTTAATGGTTGTCTTAATGGATTTATTGAAATTTAGATGGTGGGATGTACACACAATCGTCATAATTACGTATATGACACATCGACACATTTTTAAGAAAGTAAGGGTTCATTTGCATTGCATTTATTTATTGTTTTATTTACTTTCCATACTTGATTTGGCAGGGATTGAGGTCCGTGAACTGAGTTAAAATTTTGGATATATTTATATTAATTTATTAATAAAGAGATTAAATTTCTGAATTATTGATTAGGTGCAGGTTTTTGGTGGCGGAGATCTCTTCAATTGGTGAATGATGCTAATTGGATTTTTATTTAGGTAGTCTAATATTTTATAAGTTTTATTTTTGAGTTGCGAAAATGACTAAGGTGAAGGAAATCATTTGAATATGTACACCATCAGACATAAATATTTGGACGACGTCCGGGATTAATCACTGGAGCTGATTTTGGGGTAGCTGATTTTGCTACTCGTGCAAATTACCGCTCAGTCGGCTTAGTTAAAGTTGTGGGCATCTACAACGATGCTTATTTTTGTTGATCCGGTTTCAATACATTTTTTTTTTATGAAACTGATGCTACTGTTTGATATTACATATTGTAGGGCTTTATTTTGATAAGTTTCTTGTCGTTGCAATGCTTTTATTATCAATTTTTTAACGCTTTCATCTATTTCTTTGGAGAGGCTCATTTTTCAACCCCTAAATTAAATTTTTGAATACATAGTCAAAATTTTTGTTTTAAAATATCAAAAATATCTTCTGCTAAAATCAATCACTTTATTGGTATTAAATTGTAATTGAAAAGTTGGAGTCCTGCATAAATTTTATCTGCTGTCATATAATCGGGCTCTTCTTGCCCATCAGTAACATCTGTTACGTAATTTATAATGTCGTCATCCCTTATGGTTTCATCCTGAATCATTTCGACAAGATCATTTTCACTGAAATTATTAAACCCGTCTCCGCTGATGCCATGTGCTAGCGTAACGATTTTTGTTGTTAACATTGATGTGTTTTCGGTTGCACTTCTATTAATGACACATTTCGGCCAGGCTGCTTTCCAGCATGTATTTAATGTGTGTTGTTTTATTTTAGTAATTGCTGCAGCAGCGTGATTTATGCAGTCCAATATCGAAAACTTTTTCCAAACTTCAGTCAAGGTTTTTGCATCGTTTTCAAGTTTTTCCAAAATGTGTCTAAAAGTTAACTTCACCTAGTGTTTCTTAAAAGCAGTGATTAGGCCCTGATCTAACGGTTGTATAAGGCTTGTCGTATTGGGTGGTAAAAATACTACTTTCACATTAAGGTGCTCTATACAAGGATGACCGGGTGCATTGTCAACAATTTGCAACAGGTTAAAAGGAAGCCCCATATCAGTCATATATTGTTTAACTTCTGGAACGAAGCACTCGTTGAACCATGTTATAAAAACAGCTGTTGTGACCCATGCTTTTTTATTTTGCCCTTTAGCGCACGTGGGTGCAATGATCTATTTACCATAAGGGGTTTTAACATTCTCGCTCCAGATGCATTACTACAAAATAAGAATGTTACTCTATCTTTTGCAGTTTTAAAACCACTTGCAGTTTTCTCGGACTTGGCGATGAACGTTCGGCTAGGCATCTTTTTCCAAAACAACCCAGTTTCGTCAGCATTAAATACTTGATCCGGGCAATATCCATTATCTTCAATAATTTTTGCTAACACTTTAGAATAATTTTTAGCGACTGTTTCATCAGCGGATGCAGCCTCGCCCTTTATCTTCAGATTGTGAAGTGCGTGTCGTTGTAAAAACCCGACTAACCAGCCATTGCTTGCAGAAAATTTCGGGCTTCCAATGTGAGATGATGAACAAGACGGCTCTAAATCCTTCAGCTGATTATAAAACCGTATAGCTTTCTCTTTAATTAATTCTCCGTCAATGGGGATTCGTTTTTGAGTTAATTCTTGAATCCACAATATGAGCGCCTTTTCCGTTTTCTCTATCAAAATGTTTCTTGAATATGATGTTCGTTTAGCGCTTTCGTTTGTGGCACAATTACTAGATTTAATTATTTCACCTGCACGTTTTTGTATGCCTCTTACACTGGATTCATCTAATCCTAATTCTTTACCAAGGGCTGTGGATCCTTCACCTTCTACTATTCGTTTTAAAATCGTAGTCTTAGTTTCTAAGGAAATTACCTTCCTCTTCGCTTTGCTTTTGCCCTTATTCATTTTCAGGGATTATGTCTAAAAATAAAATAAAAATCCTAAAAATGTATATCTAAATTGAAAAAAATAATAAATTTACCTTCAATTTACGCTTTGAAATAAATCTTATCTAAATTGTCCAGGAATGTGAAAGCACTTTGAAGGACGTCAATTAATATTAGATTTAAAAGGGGCGGATATCACATTATTAGACTTATGTGGTTATCGATGTGGCGCCTTTCTTTACTGGTTCAATATTGTTATGTTTGACTTCATGTAAAGCTGAGTATGATGGTACATATTTCCTTGGTGAGGGAGAGTTATGGTGTTGTGTTGTAACATGGGTATAATGGTATCGTATTCGCATTTATGTCTCCAGAATGACTTGCTTAATGCTTGATCCTACATTGAAATCAATCAATCAATTATTCTGTTGAATCTCCATTTGCAGCTTCTCCACTTCGCCGTGTATGTTAGTATGTAGATAATTCGAGAAGTTTTTCGTCCATTCTCTTTTGACCGTCTATAATTTGGTCTTTAATTTCCTCTCCTTGTTGTTTCATTTCGTGTTTTATTTCTTGGTTAAACTGGTTTATAGTCTCCATTTGTTGTTTCATTTCATGATTCGACTGTTCTCCTTGTTGCGCCATTTGATTTTTAATTTCTCCTAGCTGTCGTTCGTTTTGTTGTTTCATTAGACTAAGATGTCATATCATCTGGTTCATAGTAGCTATTAACTGCGACAAATTTAAACTTCCAGAATGTTCTTGTGTCTTTTCGGCCAACGGTTGTTTATCTTCTGCTTTCTGCTTTATGCTTTCCGCGACCGTTATTTCCTTTTCAAACTCATGATGATCCGCGTCTAACCCTTCTTTCTCCATGGCGTCACGTAGTCGCGCTTGTAAAGCTGTTTTGCTACCATCAGTGGCCAAACCCCGTTTCTCAAGTTCCCTCTTTAATTCTGGAACTTTCAATTCGTTGAGAATCATTTTCTTTATCTTATTATTCACAATCCCACCGCTGTCACCAAATTGTTACGTTTTTGCCTTGTCAATTAAGGTTCGTATCACTGGATTGTGAATAATACAAAATCAATTTAATTTATCACCAACGAATTTATTTATTTCACAACAATTTTACTATTCAGGTTTACTTTCTATTTCCACTAAAACACTTTTTAAATCACTTTTTAATTCCTTTTTAATCTTCACACTGTCGCTTACAAAATGTCGCTTACGTTAAACCAAACCTCTAGAAAGCTCATGATTTTCCTAGTTAGAATAGTGTAGAAACATTACGTAACAATTTTTAGCATGGAAAATTCAATTTTAGTACGGTGAAACATTGAGCTATTAATTTAATTTTTTCTATTACACACCTAGTGTGCCTACACACCGTCACATTATACTAAAAATATTTTCTGTTACGAGTATTTTTCATTCATAAAATTTTAATCAAAAATGTTCAATTTTACATGGGTTCTTATGGGAAATCGTAAAATGTATGCCCCTTAAAAAAAGCTTCTGTTAAAATTGGTTTGAGCCTGACGGCTTGTATATTTAGAAATGCTTTGGTTTTACTTAAATAGCCCAAACAAAATTTTTCAATTAATACAGTTCACATCAAACATACATGCCATTTTATTATTCAACTATTTTGGATGTCACGATTTAATTCGTGACGAAATGTGAAAATTTGGAACAAAACTTTTCCGCGATTACCTACATAGTTATTTGTAGCGAGTTTGTAGCGACCGTCGGCGCCAGCCAACGCGTACTATTATTGCTCCATACTACCTATCGTGCTACTATCATCTCAAAGTAAGGAACAATACAGAAATATTCACATGGCATACATATAAGATAGATTTGTTGTATGTATCTATATATGTATTACCACACATACCACACTATATACAGAAAAACAATGTTATGTAAATAAGCTTTATGTACTTTATAAATTACCTATGCACAAATAAAATATATATTCCGATGCAACGAAGACAATAATAAATAAAAATCAGTTGCTGAGAAATTGTGTGACATTGCGAGTGCAAGTGCAAGTGATTAAAAAGTTTATCCAGCTGTCCAAGTTGTTCTTGTTCGAATCAAGTGCCCCAATATGTTTTATTGTTGATAAAAAGAGGCATATAACGTCCATCGAACATTTGATATTTACAAAACGAACGGACAGTTTATAGAATTAGTACAAACTGCGATCTCATAAGAATGATTCTGCAACGAACAATATTTTCATAGTTTACTTGACAGACTATTTTGGTTTCCAAATGTGACGCTCGTTAAGTTTTCAATTCGGATTCGGAGTATTCTAAAGTTATTTCCTACATTAATAGCTGTTGAAACACTGATGATGGGCGAAAAGTTTAATTATATACCGAAAATTCGAACGATTAATATCGAATTTCGACATTAATGTAAAAAAAAAAAAAAAATCTTAATAATACAAAAGTTTTAATAAGTTTTATATGTTTTACATTTTATAGAAAATAAAAATGTATGCAAATATAAATTTGATTTCTATAATGAAACCTGACAAAAAAAAATGTTCAACAGTTAAGATAATTAGCAAAAAACCTTTATTAGATATAAGGTTTATTGGAATATAGTCTATAAACATGTTTTCCGTACATGTTGCAGAATTCTTCGTTGATGTAAAGAATTCTCCAGTTGGGGCTTCTTTTGCATAAATTACATTCAATTTTTAAGACTTTTTCCAATGTAACGCTGCGTCCAAGCAAAATTATATCGCTAAAACTTAATCTTTGCGCATTTAACGCGCATGACGCTGAATATATACTGCAAACGTTTTATAATCACATTATGCCAGTAAAATACCAATCGACGGGACAGGGATTTGCTTGTCTGCTACTATTAACTTAATTTGTTTTACAATTAGCATCCCAAGGAGATGAGTCCATTTGGTGAAGTCAAATTTTTTGGTAATACGGTTGGATCGTTCAGTGGAACTTCATAGAATGTGGTACTATTCCCCTTTAGACAAATCTATTTAACAAGCTGATGCATGTTAACAGCAGTTTGTTGATAATACAGTTTGTGCACCAAATTCATAAACGTACCATTTACAACTACTTCTATAGAAGCCCAACAGGAGTAATTATTTGGTTTGCACGTTTAGTTTGCGAAGTGCAAAATATTTTAATAGTTTTTCCAATTTTTTTTTGATCTTTATATGTGCCAAAAATTATTCACACAACTGTGCTGACTCATAATTACCGGAAAAATATTTAACCATTATGCCAAAATTCGTTCATCAACAAACAAATATAAACAACGACAATTGACGTATTACAGGTGTTTTGTCATCCGATGCGACATAATTAGGGTAAATATTAAAAAATTGAACTATATATCGATCTGCCAAATATTTACATTATATTTTGGCACTTGTTAAAATAAATTATTCAGTTTATTAATAAAAATTGAATGATCTAACCACCGTGTATACATTCTAGGTATTGTGAGGATTCAATTCTATTGAAACAATTCAAATCATTTCAATTCTAATTTCAACCCGCATCGGGATAAAAGTTACACACAACACGCGAATTATAACTTTTATCATTTATCACTTAGTAAAACAAAACTTCTTCAATTTAACTTTAACGTTCTTCTCGTATATGTAAAAGTAAGTTCCGTTTTTTGGTTAAAATTTCATTTCCCAAAATCCCAAATCCCACGGTGTTGACGAGTATCGAATTAAAAGCAGATGTATTACGTGCAGCGGAAAACACCATACGCTCTTACACCATGATCCATATTAAAAAATAAAATGAACCATCAACCGCAAGTGCACATTTATTGAATAGTTGAGAATCAGAATCACTGATTACTAAAACCCAACCAACTTCATTAACCAACGGTTCAACAGAAGATAAATCAAGTACGCAGCTTAACGTGAATGTTTACCAACAATTAAAGATAATACAGGTGAATGGCAATTGTGCAGAGCCTTGCTTGATTCAGAGTCTCAAACTTCCTTGGCTAGCGAAAATTTGATTCAACGATTGCATCTTCTACAAAAAATTGCTCATGTTACTAGTTCGGGTATAGGTCAAAGCAAAGCAAATCACATGAAAATCATACCACCTGCAAAAATACATAGATCCAAAGGAATCTAGGAATCTTTCGCATCAAGGGGTAATTCGAGAATCTAGTTCGACAACGAATTTGAGAGTAGTTTTCCATGCTTAATTTAAAACACAAGACGGTGTTTCCCTAAATGAAACGCTAATGGTGGGACTTACTATCTACGAACCACTTACCGCTGTACTAATACGATTCCGCATGTACAAGTTTGTTTTCACAGCGGATATAGAAAAAAAGTTTCGGCAATTAATTCTGCATCCTGATGATCGAGGCTACCACAGAATTATTTGGAGATCTGAACCAAACAGAATAACCAACCCATTATCAAATGTGTACAGTCACCTATGGTACAAAATCAGCGCCGTTTTCCGTTTAGCAACGAAAGCGCTTCAAGTTATCGATAATAGTGTGCTACAAAGCAATCCATTGGTTGCGGACAAAATAATACCCGACTTTTATGTGAATCATTTCATGTCGGGTTCATATAATTTAGAAGATGCTCACAACATTAGAAATGATATATCAATACTTTTAAAATCATGAAAGCAAAGAGCTGTACGTCTTAATATAGAGAACGCAGATTAAGTTGCCTTAAACTGCTTGGTATACAATGGTTCCCCTGGACAGAATCTTTTCAGTTTAAGGTAACGTCGATTCATCAGTCAAAGGGATCCAAACGTGAGGTACTATCTCAATCCGCTAGAATTTTTGATCCATTAGGCTGGTTAGCACCCGCCATAGTAACGATAAAAGTAAAGCTAGTATGTGGCAAACCATCAAGGATGAGCTTCCTGAATTGGAGAAAATTAGAATTCCGCGATAGCATAAGGCAAAGGAAACCGAATTTGAGCTTCATAGGTTTAATGACGTCTCGGAAATGGCATATGACGCTGTAATGTATTGCAGGTGTATTGACGAAAACGGTGAAGTTAAAGTAACTTTAGTAGCCTCTAAAACAAAAGTCGGTCCAATTAAGCAAGTCTCAATCCCGAGTCTGGAACTTTGCGCTGCCAGTCTTCTAACCAAATTGATTAGAATAGTTAATGAAGCAATCATATTATTAGATACCAAAGTTACCATGTGGATGGATTCCAAAATAGTCTTGGGTTCATATCCTCCAAGGAGATGGAGTACCTTTGTAGCAAATCGTACAGCAGACATACTACTCGGCAACATTGGAGATATGTTGATTCACCAATGAACCACAAAATGGCCACAGCAATCATACTTGAAATTTGATGAACTATTAGCGGTAGAGAAGAAATCCACAGTAACAATGTTATCCGCAATTAAACCAAAAATGCTTGAATTTTGCATTTTAAACCAGCTAGTAAGCAGAATTTCATCATTCGAAAAAATTGTTAGAATTCTTGCTTGGGTACAAATAATAGGTTAAAAGAAGAAAGCCAAGAACCGCCAAGCAAAGCAGAATTAAATTACTTACCGTGGATGAAATATACTTAGGCCGCCGTACAATTATCAAATGGATATGAAGTGACCATATTTCCACTGAGATTTCCTCATTAAAAGGATCCAATGCGAGATAACTATATTGCTTGTAAAATATCTACACATCGAACACCGTCATGCTGCCACATCCCTATATTGATGATTATTCTTCGCCAAACATATTTCCTGATCATTTATCAAAACCGGTATGGATTTCGCCGGACAGTTAAAAATAAAGCAGATTTGCCGGTCTACTAAAGTATGGAAAACTTATCTATAGCTGGCTTTGTGTGTATGAATACAAAGGCTGGCCACATTGAAGTTTTGTCCAATCTAACAGCAAGCAACTTCATTGCAACACCGACGATTTGTTTCATGCAGAGGATTATGCTCCGATATCTATTCCGACAACGGGTCCAATTTCGTAGGAGACAATAATGTTTTGAAGGAGATTAATAAATTTCTGAAATCTAATACTAATGAAATATTTGCTTTTCTCGCTTCAGAAAATATTAAACGGCACTTTATCCCCAGTGCAGCACCATCCTTTGAAGGACTATGAGAGGCCGCTGTAAAGCCCGTCAAATGCGGTCTTAAGAGAGTTATGGAAAAGCTTAGTACCGTAGCCGCACAAATCGAAGCGGTGCTAAATTCTAGGCTATTAAGCCTTCTGTCAGATGACCAAGATGCTTTTACACCGAGGCATTTTTTAATCGGACGTCCTATTGGACAGATACCATAACCAAATTTACTGGAAGTAAAATTAACAAAATTATATAAATGGGAAAGATTACAACAGGCAATTCAACACTTCAGTAAGAGGTGGAAATTTGAGTATCTAACTTCTTTACATCAAAATGTCAACCAATTACCGTGGACGATGTTGTCATAATTCATGAGGACAACTTATCACCTTCAAAATGGTTGCTAGGCTGCGGTTAGAGTTGTAACCTTAAAAACCCCAGCTGGACATCTAAACCGACCTGTCTATAAACTGTGTAGACTTTAAAAACCTGAATTGAATCAACACATTTAAGGCGGGCAGGATCTTTCAGCCCAACAAATGTAGAATCTAACCGATTTATAGAGAAAATTGTTATGTTAGGTTATGTTATTTGTTTTTGTTGACCGCACAAATGTAAAATATCTCTATTTCTAAATAAGTTTGTAATATAAAAGCTCAAATAATAAATTAAACTTACAGCTGCCACCTAATGTAAACACTGATACAATATTGATTGATCTTAAATAAATATTGGTATGAATCACTACTAATTACAACTTATACATACCAGTATAGATAATGCGCCTCGACTAAACCAAAATTGCCGCGAATTGAACCATAATAACATACGGCTTAACCAATCAAACCAGTACGAATTAAATAAAGGCGTCTTACGGGATTCCGTCAAAATCAGTAATATCAAAACAGTGTTGTGCAGTGGTGTTTTGGCAAGCAATTAACCAAATTGAAACGAGACAGTTCGAGAAATAAATCATGTGATTAACCTTAATTAAAGCGCTCTGTATTTGTGCTGTGGCCTGTGGTGAAAGTGTAGAATAAACCATAATATACAGTATATTTAGAACATAAATTTATTGCTGGGTGATTTGCACAGTGTAAATCTGATACGAACAGTGAAACCTAAATTATATGAAAGCTTATAGTGTTGTCAACCCAAAATATACAGTTCATTCAGAACAGATATCTCTGGACTTGAACGGTCTACAGAAGGCGAGCTAAGTGAATTTTTCATGTGTCATTAAAACCAACTTATTTTCTGTTGAATAAATATCTAATTAGGGATAGGTATGTGGAGGAAGGGGGAGGGGTTTGGAGTAAGAATAGATTTATTTGGATGACGATCATACTTATTCTCCTGGCTTGTTCTGAAACCACTTTTGTTTCTTAATTTTATTAATAATATGTCTTACTTACCATTAAAAGATTATATTAGAAAATTGCAGGTGATACTGCTTTGTTAAGCTTATTTTTATTAAGCTAACTAAACGTTAACCCTACTTCAACTGAACTTAACTCGAACCAAATCCCAACCCTCCACTCAACTCCACACTTAATGGCTAATCCAATCCCAAAATCAACTCTATGCGAAAGCTACATGCTTGTTTGAACTCAACTAAAATCATCTCAATCTAACCTGCCACTAAACCCTAAACTCGACCCCAAACTAAGCCCAAAAACCGAACTACTTACTCAGCCCCCAACTCAAACCATATTCAACCCTAACTTGACCTCAACTCAACCCAACCCTAACTTGACCTCAACTCAACCCAACCCTAATATTAATCATAACTTAACCACAACTCAACCCTAATTTAACCCTCAACTCAAGCCAAACTCAACGTTCAACTCAAACCTTAAATCAACACAGTTTGAAAACTATAAGAGTATATGCACTCAACAATCTAATCTCCCGCAAATAAATCCCAACAGCACCCAATTGCTTAACGCCAACTTAACACTCAACACGACAACTTAACCCTCAATGCAACCTTTAACTTAATGCCCAGCTAAATCCACAAATCAACACGGTCCGAAAAATGAACTCAACTCAGAACAAGTTAAGCTAACTTAAGACTAAAAACGCAATTCGACCCCTAAATAAAGGTCAATAAATTTCACTCTACCTCAAGCTCAGTGCCCTACTCAACCTCCAAATCACCCAACTCACTCAGTGAACTCAACTCAAGCTAATTTCCAACTCAACCCATAATTCTCCCCAAATAAATCCACTTGTGTCTATGAAATCAACGAAATCCTAACGGAACCTCTAATTTAACCCCCAAGTCAACATCAACTTAAGCCCAAACTAAACGTCCAAACCCATTCCTCAAATCAACGTGGCTCGAAAAACCGCCGCACCATCATACCCTTAAAATAAAATTCCGTCATACCATTATTAAATCATACCATCATGCCACTATACCATTAAACATCGATGGTATGTATCTTCGTGCCGTAGCACCGTCGAAGCAACGTACCATCATACCATCATTCCATCATACAATCACACCATCATACCATTACACCATTACACCATCATACCTGCAAGCCATTACACCATTATACTGTCATTCCATCACACCACCATTCCATCAATCCATCATACCACCATCACATTATAAGATATTATGGTATAAGATAACAACCTTACAACCATAATATCATTAATCCACCATAACATCATACCACCATACCATCATGCAAATGGTCATACCATCTTATTAGCATCATACCCTTACCGTTACCATTACCATTGCCATCACCATTACCATAACATTCCACAGCTTTTTATAACCAAAAACAAAGTTTCAACGCGAAATGTCAACTTTAATAGTTCAAAAAATGGAAAAAAAATTTACTTTCTAATGCCAAAAGTAAGCCTCTCCGAACTAAAGGAAATAGAAACGTTTATTGCCGTAAAACTGTTGATGAGGTATTAGTCAAAATATCGCCTGAGTATGATTTGGATAAATTAGTCAATAATACTAAATATAGGGTTCGCGTATCGGTCGTAGGATTACTTCAGACGGATCTGCCGATATAGTTACCAGTGGCCTAGAATTGAGACATGCTTCGATTTGGGAAATTACTGTTGAAAGTTCTTCGTATATTAGTGTGCCTTCCCCGATTATTCGCTTTAGGTGATACTTCATTGTCTTGACTGCTGCCTCCCATAGCCCTCCGAAATGTGGTGCTGATGGTGGAATAAAATGCCATTATGTGCCATTATTAGCCAGCATTTTTTGAAGGTGGCTTGTTTTATACACTCACACTTTTCCTTGTCGAGTATTGATCGAGCTCCGACAAAATTCATACCATTATCAGAATAAATATGTTGGCATATACCTCTGCGCGCAATGAATCTTCTGAATGCTGATACAAAGGCTATTGCAGTTAAATCGCTCACAATCTCGAGATGAATAGCCTTAGTTGAAAAACATACAGACTGCTATATATCCCTTGTAGGACTTCGTGCCTCTTCCTTTAGAAACTCTGACTTGAATAGGTCCTGCAAAGTCTACGCCCGTGTGTGTGAATGAAGGTGACGGTAATACTCGTCCTTGAGGTAAGTCTGCCATTAACTGTAATTTACTGGCGGATTAGAAGCGATGACATGTTATACACTTATTTATTTCTGCCCGGATTCTACTTCTGCCGTTTGTGATCCAGTACCTTCTTCTAAGAAGAGCTAGAGTTAGCTGGCTGCCGCCGTGCAATGTCCGTAGGTGTGCATCAGCTATCAGCAGCTTGGTTAAACGGTGTTTTGAAGGTAGTATGAATGGATGCTTGGTTTCGAAATTTAAGGCGCTGTTCGCAATTCTACCTCCTACTCGCAGGATTTGTTGTTCGTCAATAGAGAATGTTCGAAACAGAGTCATGTTTTTGTAAACGAATAATTTCTTTCTGGAACTCCTCATGTTGTATCGCTCTGCATAATTCTTCTCTGCTTCCTTGAGCTCCAAACCGGCCGGTACGATGTTGTGCGTCATATGGCCGCCTTGCATCTTTAAACTTTTCTTTATGAAGCGTCGACAATAGCTGATGATGCGGAATATTTTGTTGATGTCCGAATGTTTTTCTACTAGCTGCACAAATGGATTAACTATTTTAGCAGTAGCAGTTAACATCACATGCTTCACCTCTAGTGCGATGTCGTTGACTTGAATAGGTTGTGACCAATCCTGAGTCGGCCTATTGAGCCATTTCGGACCCGTCCACCATAAACTGTAGTCTTTCAACTGTATTGGCTGAATTCCTCTAGACGCACAATCAGCAGGATTTTCCTTGGTGCCATTGTGCTGGATTTGATTGTTCTTGTATTTCAGAAATCCTATTAGCGACGAATTTCTTTTATTTTTAGGGAGGACCTTTAATCCACGAAAGCGTGATCATTGAATCTGTGCAAAATGACATCTCTATATCTTGGATGTGTAACGCTTCATACACATGTTTCATTAACTTAGTGAGCAATAACGCGCCGCATAACTCGAGTCGTGGAATCGATAATATGTTTTTTATCGGCGCTACTTTGGGTCTTGGATACAACATTAGTCACGTTGATATCTCCATCGTTGTTCATGCTCCTAGCGTAGACGACTGCTGCATAAGCTTTTTCAGACGCATCGCAGAATCCATGTAAACTGAGCGGTGATTGACCATCGAAACAAAGCCATCTAGGTATAGATATTAATTCTAATGAAGGAAGTGCAGTTTTAAAATCCTGCCATTGCGTGGCTAGTATCTGAGGTAATATTTGATCCCAAGAAAGGCCTGCTACCCAAAGGTCTTGCATGATTAGTTTAGCTAATATAGTAACTGGTGCTAACCATCCTAGGGGGTCAAAGATTTTTGAGCTCTCTGAAAGTAGACCCCTTTTGGTAACGTTTCTGTTATCAGACTAAGATAACGAAATGCGAAATCCGAAGCTGTCTGTGGCAGGATTCCAACGAAGGCCGAGTATTTTTATTGTATCATCAAGCTTAAATTCCAAGATTCCAGTATTCGCAGATTTGTTGGTACGGCCTTTAGTAAGGCTTGGTTGTTGGAAGCCCATTTTCGGGGGTTAAAACTTCCACATCTGAGCATTGCTATAAGCTGTTTCTGTGCTGATAATGCATCGACGAGCGTGTTGTTTCCAGATAAGAGATCGTTAACACAGAAATCAGTGAGAGCGATTTGCAAGAGACGCACCGCTAAGCAGGTCGCTGCCGCAGTCCAATAGGTCACGGTTATAAGTTTGTATTCTTGCAGCTGTTCTCCAGGAGACTTTCTCCATAAAATCCGCTGATATTCCTGATCTTCTTCATGGATTTTTATTTGACGAAACATTTTTTCTAGATCTGCTGCTACTTATATTCTCGCCAGCGTAAAAGTGTATGCTTATTAAGTCCTGCTGCAATGTGGGACCATTCAGCATTAATTCATTTAATGATGTCGCTGTGGTTGTTTTTGCCGATGCATCGAAAACGACTCTGAGTTTTGTCATTGTGCTCCCCTCCTTCAAGACAGCATGATGAGGAAGATAGTATTGTTGGGTATCTCCATCTAAGTTTTCAGTTTTCTTCATATGTCCTAAGGCCTCATACTCGTCCATAAATTGTTGGTATTGTAGTGCCAACTCAGGGTTCTTGGCCGGACGTTTTTCGACTTGGAGTAGTCGAGCGATGGCTGTTGTTTTTGATTGACCGAGTGGTTTGGAAACTATAAGTAATTCGTTATTGAATGGAATTCTTACCTTATAACTTCCATCGGCTAGGCGTCTATGAGTTTCGTCGTAAATTTCTTCACATTCCTTTTCTTCTTTTGTAAGACTTTTTGGTTTATGTACTTCCTCGATTTCCCAAAACTTTTTTAATTGATTGTCAATCTCGTTGGTGGTTACAATCATTGTCTGATACATTGCCATATTGACACTAGCAGATGTATTCCCAGTACAAATCCATCCCAGTTTGGTTTGTTGTGCAATAGGCTCATTATGTGCACCTTTCATTAGATTCGGCATTATTATTTGCCCATAGTAATCTCCACCTAATAATATGTCAATTGGACCGGGTTCATAAAACGTTGGATCTGCCCAAATAAGATGTTTTGTATGGTTCCAATAATTTGGTTCAATGACCTTATCAGGCATGCTACCGAACGGTTATGTTTTTGAACACCATAGCCTTCATTTTGATCTTGAAATTTGAAGAAAACCGCGGACTAATGATGAAATCTACTGATGAATGAACCGTACCGGCTTCTGTCCGACCCATTCCGGCGATGTCTGCTTGAATCGGTGTTCTTGTAAGATTGAGATTGTTTGCTAACTCTTCAGTTATGAAGGTGCCTTGGGAGCCTGGATTAACTAGAAGACGGATCAAGTGTTCTTCATCATTACATGTTATTTTTACCATGGCGATAGCTAATAAAATGCTACCTTGCGCAGCTTTATTAGCTGTTTGTAAGGTTGTTTTTGCAGGGGTTTCTTTCGGTTTTTTGGTTGCCTTATCGTTGTCGTGGAGTAGCATATGGTGAGATCCATTGCATAGCAGCTAAAGTTCGTTCCACTATCGCTAAGTTTTGGAAAGTCTTGCAACCTGTAACTTGATGAGTCCCACCGCAATAACCACAAGATGGTTCATTTGTTGTTGCCACATGCGTTGCCTTCTTTGCAATGTTTTGTTGGTTTTGAGGCTGCGGTTTCTTGTTTCCCTTTTCTCTAGTTATAATTGCTAGAGATTGAAATCTTGATTCCAAGAAACTAAAGAAATTTTTAAGCGTTTGAATTTCTTTTGAAATTTTGATCGTACTCTCATAAATACGGTGTGTTTCAGCATCAAGTTTCCTCGTTAAAATGTCTATTACTAAGGCACTCCAGTGTTCTGTCTCTACACCTAAGTTGCATTCCAAAGCGGTGTCGTGTATTGTCCCTAACCCGCTAGCAGATTCCACCGTCAAACTGGGTAGATCTAACAATACACTAAAGTGCGTGCTAGGTAATAGCCGCTTGTCATTGTATCTGGCAATAAGAGTATCACATCCAGTCATATAGTTGTCTTCCGATAGTGTGAGATGATTGATTAGTTTCGCTGCTTGTCCTCTTACCATGGAAAGTAGATAATACATCCTTTCTTCGTTTGAAAAACTCTCATTTTGATGTACCGTTTTATTGAACAGACTATAAAAGCTTGTCCATTGCTTGTAATCCCCGTAAAATAAGGGAATTTCAATGGTTGGCAACTTTATTTCGTATTTCGCTTGGATCTCCTTAAACAAGTTGTTTTGAAAGTATGCGTTTTCAATTTCTTCGCCAGTCGCATTTGCGATAATCTCCTCGTGGTTGTTATTAAAAGAATTCCAAGCGTCTGTTAGCTGTTTTATTTTAAGCTCACAATATGGCTTGTTGAAATTTTTAGTTCCGTATTTTGTGATGCTGCTTAAATTTTGTTTCAGCATTTTTGATTTCGCCATTTGAACTTTGTAGCGCTTCTCCTGATCCTTATTATCTAACGTGACAGCTGAGATTTTATCTTCGTTTTCAAAATCATCGTCGTCATCTAAAATCTGGTAGGAGGAGGCGTCTGTTACCTAATGTTCTAAATCCGCTTTTGCCTGTTGCTTTGCTTCCTAAGTTTGGCCTGGTGCTACTCTTTTTTGAGCCTCGAGAAGTAGATTTCTTGTCTCCTCAAATAAATCCTCCACCTGTTTATAATAATATTGTTTTCCCGATATTCATGGTCATCAGGTAAAGTATGTGTTAATTGAGCATCCACTGTGCATAATTTATCGTAGAGAAGTTGTAAGTTGATGAGCCGTTGTTCACAGTATTCTACTGTTTTTCTTTGCGGTCCATCCTTCTTGATATTGCTCTTTATTTTGTTGATCAGCTTTCCAGTAGAGGTCTGCTCGCGTAAGGCTTTTACCGTGTCCATTTATCCCTTGAAGTTATCGTGTTCACAAATAAATAATTGTAAACAATTTTGTTTTAATTAAATTTTTGAATTTATTTTAGTTGAATGTCTTTTATTTTAATTAATTTTATTTTTATTTTAATTAATAAATTTTATTTAACTACCATTTTAATTTTTTTTTTTTATTTCTTCACCATTTTTGTTATTCCATATCACCGCGCGATGTGGGCGACATGTCACCTTATTGAAATTCGAGACGAGACTGTTTGTTTATTTATTATAATTTTGTCTTGTCTCTTTACATGGAAGAGACAGTAGTTCGTTTGTTGTTTTTTTGTGTCGCGCGGTTGGTGTGGAAAGGGCGCGTTGTTTTTGTGTGACGGCGAACGCATGTAGACATGCGTGAACCGCCCAAAGTGATTAAATTTTCTCCTTTGATAACTTGGTTTTTTTTTTTTGTACTGTTCTGCAAAGGCACGTTTGTTTTGTAGCTCGAATGAGCAATGTTTGATTCAACGTTATTTTCCGCTTACCGTTGGTCAGTGCTGGACAAAAATAACGTTTTGTTGAGTATACTTATAAACACTAAATTTTATTTGTTTGCGTTGTTTCTTATTTACAAAAATATTATACCTTTTACAACAACAGTATAAAAATATGTTAATTGTACATTAATTATATAATTAATGTAATTTGTACAAATTTATAGGTAAACACTGCTAACAATAAAAAATGGTTTGTTTTTCGACCGTTCGTTATACTGGAGTGTTTTATAGTGTTTATGGTTGTGAAAAAAAATTAATTAAAGTGTATTAAATTAAAATAATAACTATGTAGTGTTTTATTTTTAATTGTAAAAGTGTGTAAATTATTTTATTACGGATATTTGTTTGGATTGGATTCATATTCAAAATTTATATAACGGTACTGTCCGAATATTGTTGTCAGGTATGTCACGCCGTATGATTTTTAAACATTTATAGTACATACATATATTGGTTTTGTAGTACAGTGTAATTCTACGGTAAATACTTGTTTTGTATTTAGAATTTCATTTTATTGCATATAATGAATGCTTATAACTTATGATTATGTTGCGGAGGCGAGTGCGAACATTCAAAGAGGATAGATGTGTTTTTTCTATCCTCTTTATAAATTTAATTTGATTTTATTTTTATGTCTTTATTTTTGTTTTATTTATGTAGTGTAGTATTATGTATGTGCTTTATATACATATGTATATACATTTTAACCTTAATTAAATTCAATTTTAGTCTAATAATAATTAAAGTGTAAGTGTAATAATAATTGAAGTGAATTTTTGGAAGATGCAATCCACCGGGATGCATTTGTCAGGCAATGTTTTATATTTATAGATAAAGAAATCAAAATTATTGATTTCTTGTTTAAGTGCATGATTTTAACTTTAGTGAGATTGTACGGGAAATTCAATTTCAATTTTAATTACTAAAATCTAATAATCGAATAGAATTAAAATAAATTTTAACTTAAATAGACATACGTCGTAGTTAATTTCATATTTGAGTTTATTTTTACGCATGCTTATGTGCGTTCTTGTGTATGTTGTTTATATACAATCGACAAAAATATATACTTGAAACATGATATATAACAAAGCCAACAACAGGTTTTGTGCAGCCGTCTCGTTCGCTCTTTGTATAGATTCTCTCAAGAAATGTACTATGTTTATATTGTTGTTGGTTTTTGTCTTGTAATATGCAAACAACAATAGAATAAAGAAATTTTTTGTTGGTTTTGGTATAGTCGTGGATATTAGGAATAATATTAGGAAAACACTGAAAACATGATAAAAGTATCCTGCTACGCACATGAAAGATGGTAAAAATATTTACCTTCATTGTGTGTTGGTGGTTTAGTATATAAGATTATATTATTTGTACGGGGCCAGCACTGATGTAATACTATGGGCCTGTTTCAGTGATGAAGCACACAGAATGTAAGAGACATTTAATCGCTTGTGGTTGAAAGTGTTGGTGCGAAAATAGCATAAAAATACTCTCATCTAACCAATCCCAAATTCCCAATTAGATTTCTTTTTTTTTTGGTTTTTTCTTTCATTATTAACATACCCAATTTTCCTTCCACAATTCGTTTGTTTTGTTTTATCTACAATTTGTATGTTTTTCTCACTCATTTATATAATCTGTCGATCACCGATACTTTCATGTATAGGCGCAAAATAAATTTATGATAGCTGTATTTTGTTGAGAGAAAATTAATTCGAGTTATTTTGGAGTCATTTTTTTTTTTTCTTAACAGAATAATCCGCGAAATATTTTTTCGATTTAATTATTATATTCTATGTTGGTATTTCTCCTATTTTTCATTCAAGCAGTTACGTATTTTATTTGTGCGAGCTAGAATTAAATGGCTCAAATTTTTTATTCGAATTATTTCATTCCTGTCACATGCAATTGTTGTTGTAAATTTCTCAATAAAATACAGCTGATATTGCTGACAATCGGGCTTGTGGTGCATTGGTGTTGGTTTTGTATTTGTATGCTGGTGTTATTTTTTCGCTCTGTGAGTTTTAGTATTCATGGAACAAATATGGTGGGCTTGATAAAACATGAATACAGTCATACCCCGTACAACGTCCCCCCTCATAACGTCGTTTCGCTGTAACGTCGTTAGTAAAATGCGAACAAACCTCGCTCTATCGTCGGTGTGTTTCGTTGTAACGTCGTTTAAAATAATAAGCAAAGCAAAAAAATACTGAGAAAAAGGCAAAAAACATAAAAACAAAAAACAATGAAATGTTCTCTTCTATTCGTCTACATATATTCTTTGCCCCTTATAACGTCGTTGTTTCGCCTAACGTCGGAACCAATAAACAACGTTAGGCGGGGTATGACTGTATACAGGTTCAATGAAGTTTAAGTATTCGACTCAAATAGGGTTCTTATACTTCGTATAATCGAATGGGTTTGAGTCGAATTGGAATCCGTCTTATACAATTCATTGAAAATAGTTTATTTATTTATGATTAATAATTTTTTTTTACAGGGTATTACAAACTGCATCAAATTGATTTTTAAATTAATTTAATTTAATATTATAAATTAACTAAATATATAAATAAAATGCTAATTTGGAAATGATGATTTGAGTTGAGTTAAGATTTGGTTTTCAGCACATAATGATGTATGTATTCATTTATGTGTGCATAATTTAGTGGCAGGGTAATATGTACGAAAAATGAGATAAAGTTTTATGGATATATTTAGATTTATTTAAGAGTATATTTAGGTATGATTTATTTTTTACAGGGTATTATAAACTACATTAAATTATATTTAATTGATTTTTATTAATATTATAAGTTTATAAATTAACTAAGTTAGATAGTTAAATACTAATTTTGAAATATTAATTTTAAGTTGAGTTGTGATTTGGTTTGCAACACATAATGACGTATTTATTTATGCATGCCAAATTTGCATTAAACAAATGTGAACAACGTGGAATTAGATAAAGGCAAATTGTGATGCTAAATGTTTTGAACTTAATTGATTAATTAAATTAATGGATTTATTGGAGTCTAGGTTGCAGTTTTCACATACAAACTTCAATTTTACTAATATGGTACACAGATAAAATTTGTAAGAAAATAATGTTTAAGGTTCCTTTCACTGTTTTATTATTTTACTTACTTTGCATGCTTGATTTTGCAGGGTAATATGTCTATAAACGGAGTTGAAGTTTTGTGGAGTAGATAAGTAATAAATTTCGTATATATTGATTTTTGTTTATCTTAATTATCAACTTAATTGTCAACAAGATTATGTAGCTGTTATAAATTATACTTGGTTATGTCGTCTCCGTGCTACAGAAGTTCTGGTGAGTTCTCGCTCAGCATACAGAGGCTCCAAGTTTCCAGCTGTTATGTAGCGTAGAAGTTCTATTGTCTGGAGATAACTATTTTATTTTATATATCGGTTACTGATTTATTTAAGTTAAATTCGATTAATTAAGTAGTAGGGATATGGTATAACGGTGATAATTTAGTTTAGGTTCTGGAGATACCTGGGTAATTCTATTTGAGCTTTATTCGTAAGTGCCCTGTATACATGTGGAGCTTAACTAAATTATTGGTATTCTAGACTTTTTGCGGCGTAACATAATCAATTTTTAAATGATATTATATAATTTTATAGATAATTAACTTCAACCTTATTATTGATTTCCTTTTTTCTAGATCTGTAGGAAATTGCTGATTAGTTTAAATTTGATTTTATGGTTGGATATATATTTTTAACTTTTATTTTAAGATGTAGGATAAACACGATGGGAACCATTGGTTTACCGTTCTGCTGTTTTCTGTTTGGAATTATTAGTTTTATTATATTACTATATTAATATTAATAATATTTTTAAAAATTTATTTATTTGTTATATGGGAATTAATTTGTAATTTATTTCAGAGAATTTTTGTGTTGTCTTGTGCTGATAATTTTTATCAATTTTTATAAATATTACTGAATATTCATACTAACTGTCAGCTATACCTGGATGTTTATAATCGGGCTGTTTGTATCACTACTAATTATCCTATCCTATCCTTAGATTTTGCTGTATGTGAAAGGGACATGGTGTTACCCGGCCAGGGTTGAACATGGAGCTGTCACATTTATGTAGTGTCGGAGGTGGTTGTGCTTTCTTTATTGTAATGGTGCTTCGATGTCCTCAATGGAAAGCATTCATCTGTGTCATAAAGTTGCTGTGACAAATCAATTCCTGTAGAATTTTTAGCCTTGAATTGGGAAGTCTCCATATTTGTTTTCATAAAATGTTGATTTTTTTTTTTTTGTAATGTGTAATATATTCTGTTTTGTCCATTAATATATTTTAATTAATTTAGATTTAAAATACTTAAAGGGATCTCTTTTTTAAATTTACTAATAAATAATCCAATTTTCAGAATAAGCATGGTTCTAGAATTAATCATTATTATAGGGACCAAAATTAATCCCGAATTTCAAATTTAAATTTTAGTTTGAATCAACCCTCCAGGATTAACAAGTAGTGAATAAGCTGTAGTTTAGAAATTGTGTTATCCTGTGCTAACTATTTTTACTATATAATTACTAACAATTTACTTTTATCCTTCGGCTGGGGATGGATAAATGGGTGGACGATGTGTGCTCGGGAAAATTGAAGATTCTGTTATAATAATTATTCATTTAAGTAATAAAATTTGTTATTATGATGTTTATTAATTAAATTTAGTTTTCAGAGTTGTCTGGGAATTTGTATGTTAATTTTATTTGTTGATTCTTAATATACTTATAGTACCTAATTGAATTATTGCATTATTAATAAATCTAGGTATTGGGCTGCTGTAATATTATCATTTAAATCATTTTATATAAATTTTATAAAATAATTGAATTCATAATTATATATTTTCTTTTCTGGATCGGTAGGAAATTGATGATTAGTTTTAAGCAAAATTTTATGTTTAAACGGTTTAATGTTTATGTTAATTCTTGTTGCAGTAAGTAATAATTTTTAATTGGATATAAAAGGGCCATTAATAAGGGAATAAGCGCTGTTATTTTAAATTTTTATTAATTATTTTATTAGGTAATTAATGAAAGACGGACAAGGATGAAATTACAAAATTAATAATTTGTTAAGCACTGTTTAGATTTAGGATTTAGGGAGTCCTGAGTATCAGGCCCTGGATTCCAGAGAAATGATCATCTAATAATGTAGTTAGATTGTGCTGTCTTGTACTAACCTATTTATTATATATTGTACTAATAATTTACTAACTATCAATCGCTTTGGTGTCTGTAACCGGGTCGAGTCTGTCCCAACTAATAGTCCTATCCAATCCTTCGGTTTTGTTATATGTATACGGGTGTACGGCATGGGGCCGGGAGTCCGAGAGATCCTGCTATAATGCCTGGCCGTACACTCATAATCAATCATAAAAGAGTAATTTCAACTTTATTTTATTTAATTTTATCTTTATTTATATTGATTGTAATGAATTATAATGATGTTTTTTATAATACAGTAGAATCCGTTTATACCAAACCATGTATATAACGAACAAACGCTTATAATGATCATATGGTTTTGTCATATAGTTGTGTGCCTTGAATTTGCACGAACACTTATTTTGTCTTATACACTACAAACAAAGAACTACGTTTATAAACGTAAACGAATATTTAAATAAAATGAACAGCCGGCTATAGTGAACAAAATTATGTCCCTTGAGTGTTCGCTATAAGCGAGTTCTACTGTAATTATAATTATAATTTTAGCTTAGTAATTTTAGATTTTCTTAATTATTTTATCAGGTAAATTAATGAAAGGCGAACAGAGGGAAATTACAACATTAATAATTTTTAATTTAGGTTTAGGGAGTCCTGAGTATCCGGCCCTGGATTCCAGAGAAATGATCATCTAAAAATGTAGTTAGATTGTGTTGTCTTTTGTGCCGTCTATTTACTAACTATCGATCGCATTGGTGTCTGTAACCGGGTCGAGTCTGTCCCAACTTATAATCCTATCCAATCCTTCGGTTATGTTGTGTGTAAACGGGTGTACGGTGTGTGCCCGGGAGTCCGGGAGACTTGCTATAATGCTTGGCCGTACACTCACAATCAATCAATCAATCAATCAATATAATGAATGCTTATAACTTATAATATACTACTACATTTCTCGATTGGTGTATATACATATGTATATGTATAAATTTGTATTGTTGAAGAATCTAGTTTGTATTTGGAATGTGTTGCTTCTTCCATTATTACTGTTATCGGTAGAAAGAATTTCCATCGATTTCCTTACAATTATTTTTGATACTATTAAAGTTAGCCGGAAGTTTACAGCCGAAATTTATAAAATTTCTGTAAAATTTCTGTCTTGGCTATCTCCGCCGAAAGTTACCAGCCGACATATTTCTGCCGAAATTTTCATCAAGTGATTTTACGGCGAATCGTTTGGTTTATCACTGTTTACCATAGGAATTATACTTTAAGCTTCATTAGAAAAGCCAAATACAAAATGTAAACTTTTAAATAAATTCAACCTTTAAAGTGTCATGCCTGGATGCTTCTTTCCTTCTTCTATTATAGCCGATTCTCCAGGATTCTGCATTCGAATGCCCAAAAGTAGTTCAAAATGTGTTTTATTAATTGAACGCTGGCACGTACAATTCATGAATCTCTCTAAATTCGAAGCATATTTGTACCATGAATCTGGAATGGCCATTGATAATTTGGTGAGTGCCAGAACAATAATGCCATTTATCCTTTCTATTTGCCCATTTCTTCTCGGATTTCCAATGATGATCAGCGAATGTTAAACAGATTGAGCTTTGCAGTATTCTTCAAAAACTTTTAATGTAAACGCGGTGGCCCGACCTGTTACAAAATGCACAGGTTTTCGAAAATTGTACCTCTAATTTTTGAATCACCTCTGCTGATATAGTTAGATATGTTAGTTAGTAAGCCTAAATGGTCTTTATGGTATATAAATAGGGGATAATTCCCTTTTGTCAGAGCCCATAAGAAATCCTCTTGCCTTCCACGTTTTCTGTCTCCTAATATACGCTAGATACAAGTTTTGCGGCTAGTTTAAATATGCATAACGCGGGTGGCCAGAATCATCCATCTTAAATAAAATATAATAGTTTGAGCAGCTGCAACTTGATTAAGAAATTCATCTTCGACTAACATAATAATGGGATTACGTGTTGCATCTTTTTGCTTAATCGATGTTCTAATGAATATCTAAATTCCTCCAAAGTTAAGGCAATCCGCAGATCTTTGTCTTTCTAATTCATTGGCATCTAGAATGCTGCACAGTCCGTTTTTATTTTAAAAGGGATGCCTAGCAAATATATGGCTAATTTTCTGAGCGCTGACACAATGGCCAGTACTTACAGCTCATAACTGGTGTATTTTAACGCTGCGGGTGAGGTCTTTCTGCTGTAAAAGTAATATCGCAATGGTATTGCCTTTTTTAGGAGGTCTGTCAGAGGTCAAGGGATAATTGAATATTGCGGAATTAACTTCTGAAAATACCCGGAAAGTCCAAGGAAACTTTGCACTTTCCTAACTAAGATTTGTCGGCTCAGGGTAATTCACAGCTTTAATTTTTATTTCTGAGGGGTTAATTTTTCCGTCTGCTATTACATATCATAGGAATTCAATTTTTTCGAATAGAAATTTGCACTTTTTCCGCTTAAAATTGAGACCATTTCGCTGGAAAATTTAAAACATTTTTTAATTTTGAAATATTTTCTTCGTCATTGTTAGTTACAGAGAAGATTAGCATGGCCCCTGCGCAAGGATGACACGCCAAATCGTGAAGCGTTCCACATTTTTTTCAGGATGTAGAATTAGGGAGAGCACATTGGAATGATTTAGATATGATCAGCTATCGACCGTTATGTTATTGGACGTTGGTTGAAATTATTGTGGTTGGGACAACAAATTTTTAATTTAGGAGTATGGGTGTGGTGGATTCTTTTGCAAGATTTTTAGGAAATTGCCGATTAGTTGAATTTTTAATAGTATGGTTAAATATATAAAATATATATTTTTTCAGCTTTTATTTTTGAATCTATTTGCAGTTGGTAAACCATTAATTAACTATCTACAGGAGAACGGTTGCAAATGAAACAAGTGCTGTGAATTTGAATTATAACTTAGCCATTTATAATTTTTTAACATTCCCGCAGAATTTTATTGTTGATGTTGAATTATTCATATGGCTTAATATTATGGTTGAGGTTGGTATTGGTATTGAAGTGGGTGTTGGTATTGGTGTTCGTACTAGTGTTAATGTTCATACTTGTGGGTATAATTGTTAATGATAGTTTTGGTATTAGTATTCATATTGGTTAGTTAAAATGGTTTTAGTTTAGAACACTCCTGAGAAACTCGACCATGATGACAATGGCTGTGATGACAGCACGATGGCCAGATGGTAGTTGGTTGAATGATTGTCAAACTATTAATGGTTATTTATTTGTGGTACATAGGGATTGATCTAGAATTTATTTCAGAGAATCAAATTTATACTTAATTAATTTTAAAATAGATATTATAAAGAATTAATGCATATTTTAAATTTGGGAATGTCTTGAAGAACCTGAAACAACCTTACAGGAGTTGGAGCAGTAGATGAACTTTAAATTGTATTGTCTTGTGCTAAATAAATTCCAAAAAATATATTGCTAACAAATTTACTAACTATCAACTACTTAGGTGTCTGGAACCGGGTTGAGTCTTTGTTGCTAACATTCCTTTCCCATCCCTCGATTTTGTTATATGTAAAAAGGTGTACGACGGCGGCCTGGCCAGGGGCGGATATCACAACTATTAGACTTATGTGGTTATCGATGTGGCGCCTTCCTTTACGGGGTGAAAAATTGCTATGTTGGCTTCATGAAAAGGAGTATGATGGTACATATTTCCTTGGTAAGGGAGAGTTATGGTGTCGTGTTGCTACATAGGTATAGTGGTGTGGTATTCGCATTTATAATACGGGAGACTTGCTTAATGCTTGATCGTACATCGTAATCAATCAATCGATCAAAAACTGCTAACAATAAAAAATATATAAAAAAAAAGATGCAATATAGTGCATGCAGTATCGAATTTCTGCAAATGTATAAAAAACTGTTCACAAGGTTGAACATATTGAATTCAAGCATGTTGAAATCATCTCGAGCTCGTGTGTTCTTTCTAAAATCGATCCTTTCCATCCTCCACTTCAAATTACTATTCGTTTAAATAAATTAAAGTTTCAATCTTGTTCATTTCCTTCGATTGAAAATGAATTACTTACAATTAATTGGGACATTTTATTTAATGGTAAGGTTGTCAATGAAATGATTGACGTGATTTAGTGCGTAGTTCCTAAGAGTAAGGGTGCCAAATTTGAAATTCTTACTATGAAATGTATTCTACGAAAATCGAACGGATTCAACAAAAATTCACTAGATTCTTATGTTTCAAATTTGTTCCGTTTACTGCAAAGTCAAACTATGATGTTAGTCTTGGTATTTATGATAAGAAGTCACTTGAAATTATACGGCTGTTTTTTGATGAATACATCGGACAAGCCATCCTCTAGATATCATGAGTACAGACATCCAAACAGACGGACAGACTTGCAAAACGTCGTGAAAAGTGTTTTTAGACAAACTAAATTTTAGACCGAAGTAACTAAATTTTGTTTTACTAAGCGATAAGTGATAAAAGTTATAATTTGCTTACTATGCGTGACTTACTCGTATACCTCGATTACAGGTTGAAGGGCTGTTAGTGGTACAACACGATTTAATTTGAATTTAACTTGATACAATCAATACTTGGTACCATTTGTATAGTTTTCCCTCAGAATAGTTCTTATTCTGAGAAAAAAGGACAACCTCCACTAATTTAGTTTCATTTTGTGTGGTCATTTCCGTAAAAGAATTGAATCTATACAACAGTTCGATGTATAGACGGTCGTGGTTTGATCAATCCTTACCAATAAGCTGGATAATTTATTTCGTGCAATCCCTGCAACCAAATGTTTGTAATTTTTTGATATATAAATAAGACAAGTACCAAACACGATTTCGCGATTTTGACTGGTCTTGGCATTCATAAGGCCAAGGGAAAGAAAATTCCTAAATCTAAATACAAATTTTATGCAAGAAAGTCGAGAAGGCCTACAAAATTGTAAATGTTTTTATAATATTTTAATATTTACCCGCAAATTATGTCACACCACATGATATAACACTTGTAATACATTAATTGTCGTCGTTTGTTGACGGCAAAATATAGGCACAATGATTAAATATTTCTAATATGTGGTAAATATGTATTAGACAGGCCATTTGTGTCAATAATTTTAGTAACTATAAAAAATCAAGAAATTTTAGAAAATATATTAGAAATCTTTTGAACCTTATCAACTAAACGTGCAAGCATAATAGTTAGTCATATTTAAAATGAAAATTTTATTGGTCGTTCTGCTGCTAGCAGTGGTTGTAAATGGTATGATATTGAATTTGGTTGGAACCATTATAAAAACACTTTGTACTAACATTTTATTTAATTTATAGGCCTTCTCACCGAAATGCCTTCTAACATGGAAGAGCTTGTTAAAATGTATTGTGTAAAGGCGAATAGTACCACGTTCTATGAAGTTCCATTGAATGATCCAAACGTAGCACAAAAGTTCGACTTCACCAAAAAGACCCATTTCTTTTTCCATGGATGGATTAGTAACATAACAGAGGCTTGGGCTGATAATTATAGAACAAATTGGATTAATAGTGGCAGACAAGCAAATCTTTGTCTCGTGGATTGGTCTGCATTGGCATATGGCGATATTGTAACTACTGCAGTAGATACTCAGCGTTATGTTGGCAACTATACGGCGCAAGTATATTTGACGTGGTTACATGCACAAGGATTAAATTATAGTGATATAATTTTGATTGGGCACAGCATGGGTGGACAAATCGTTGGTTATATTGGAAATAGTCTTACAAATCTAATCAAGTTTATTATTGGTTTGGACCCGGCTGGACCATTTTTCTTAGGACTTCCAGGCATATACCGATTGTCTGCTGCCGATGCGGATTACGTTCAAGTTTTACATACAAGTGCACCTACATATGGTTATACAGGAAGAACTGGAGATGCTGATTTTTATATCAATTACGGAATCATTCTGCAACCGCAATGTCCGGTAATAACGACAGAAGATCAACTTACTATACATTGTTCGCATGCAAGAGCATTAAATATATTTATTGATTCATTATTATATCCTACCCAAAACCTTTGTAGAGGGGTTAGATGCTCCACCTCTGCACTTTATGCACTAAGAACTTGCCCCCCGGAAACTGTGAGTTTATTTGGATTGGACGCAAACAAAGCCCTAACCGGAGAATTCTATGCATCAACGAAGAACTCTACAACATGTACTGGAGACCTATATATAGACTATATTCCAATAACCCTTGTCTAATAAAGGTTTTTGCTAATTATCTAAACCGTTAAAATTTTCTTTTTGTCAGGTTTCATTATAGAAATCAAATGTAAAACATATAAAACTTATTAAAACTTTTGTGTCATTAAGAATTTTTTTATTTTGTATTTTACATTAATATTGTTACAGTGACACCTGGGGTGTAATAGAATAAGTTAAATTAATAGCTCAATGTTTACTGTACTAAAATGGGATTTTCCATGATAAAACTGTTCTGAATGTTTCTACGCTATTCTAACTGGAAAAGTCATGAACTTTCGAGAAGTTTGGTTTCTGTATATAAAAAGGTGAACGAAATCGAATTGGATTATGTTAGTATTTAGTAAGCGATAGTGTGAAGATTAAAAAGAGTTTTAGTGCAAAATAAAAAGGTGCTCGAATATTTTCGACATTAGATTTACAAAGCGGCTATTGGCAGGTGGAAGTCCATGAGAAAGATCGCGAGAAAATAGTGTTCATTAGTGTGGGTAACTGGCTTTGGCAATTTAATGTTATGCCGTTCGGATTATGTAATGCCCCTGCGACTTTTGAACGATTAATGGAGCGCGTGTTAAAGGGATTACGTTGGAAGATGAGCGTCATGGGCAAGGATTTTGACGAACATCTAAAGAACTTGGCAAAAGTTTTGGATCGGATATAGGCCGCCAGATTAAAGTTAAGTCCAAAGAAATGTAAGTTGTTCAGAACTGAAGGGGTGATCTGGTAACGACTAATGGAATTCACACCGACGAAGAAAAGATCGCAGCAGTAAAGAACTGGCCAAGACCTAAAAGTTTAGAAAAATTACGAAGCTTTCTAGGATTGTGCAACTATTATAGACGCTTTGTGCCAGGATTCGCCAACAATGCCAATAGTTTAGACGAGTTAACTGAGTATATGAAAAGTGTCCTATATCCATTTTTGATTTTTTGGGGAAAAATGTATTACCCGGGTTTAAGAGAAAGAAAATTTATTTTGTATTCCTTGTAAAATATTCAGAAATGTTAGAGCTTTAAACTAAAACTAACAAAACATAAAAATTTGATTAGAATGGTGAGCAAATTTTAGTCCTAAGTTTAAAATTCGATTTCTCGAAAATTTTCCAAATGGCGTATGGGACACTATAGTACTCGCATGACGATTGGCAAATCTTCTGCATACATTTGCGCTCGACGATATAAAAGCCAAATAATTTCGATAATTTCACCCATCGCACCATTAACGAGGCCTTTGCTTGTATCGACGTTGTATCGGAGCATCACCTTGGCACCGACAAAAAGCGTCAATGTCTTAGGAAGCCCACCGGTCTTGTTGATATCTTCTGGAATGAGTTTCTCTATGCCGATGCTCCTTATACTTTTTATAGCGTCCGATATTCGGTCAGCTGCTCGAAGATTTACCATTTTCACGCCTTGCTGTTCGTGATGATGAAGAGCTTGAAAATTGTGTTCTTCAACCAGCGCATTAGTTGGGTCGATGCAGAGAGCTTTTCCAACTCCAAATTGACCACACAGATAATTGTCAACTTTCCTGATTAAAATTTCAATGTGCTCTGGCTTCAACTCTCCGATTCGCAAGTCATTGAGTAACGCAAGTCATTGAGTAAATCGATGAATGTTGATTCTCCTCGCTGTCGTATGTTCTGAACTAATTCGCAGAAATACAAAGTACGCCAAAGATGAGTGGCTGGTTCCAAGCTGTTTGGTTGATGAAACACAGCGTTTCCTCGAACTGCTGGTAGCTGCATGAGATCACTAAACAGGAGAATATTCATACCTCCAAAAAGTTCATTGCTATCTTTGAGCTGCTGAAGTCGCGAATTCAAATGATCAAGCATTTCATATGGAACCATAGATATTTCGCGAATAATGAGAAATTGAGTTTGTCGCCATTGCATTCGCAAAGATTTCAAATATATTCCAGTTAGATTTGGAAGTCTTGTCAACTTTCCATCTTATTGTACTGGCAATTTAAACATCGAGTGAAGAGTTCGACCCGAGATCAATTTTGCTGCGACACCAGTAAGAGCACCAACTTTAATTGAATCCATCTCTCCACCATAGCAGCGACGAATCTGTTCTTTTATCAGGTTCAGCGTGAATGTTTTGCCTGTCCCCGCACCGCCAGTAATGAAGCGTCTGACTCGATTCGCCGATCCTTTCAATTGCTGTTGAATACTTTTCGTTATGAAATTGAAAAGATCCCTTTGGCCAACATTTATCATTGACAATGAACGCTGAAATTCAGTGTTAGTGGGTCTAACGTCATTCGCGTCGTAGTCGTTATCTTCCAATTCAATTTCATCGTTGACAGGATTCTGTAACTGAATGAACGCATTTGCCTGATTAATGGCATTATCCAACTGACGATCTCGTACTCGATGAGTTTCCATGTATCTGCTTGTTGCTAACAGTTGAGCTTCTCTCGTTAGAAAAGATTCTTTTGATGAATCGTATCCTCTTAGCAAATCCGCCTCATTACGAAACGGCAAATATTGAGCTAGAAGACTGTAGTAGTAGTAATCTGGATCATTTGCTTCTCAGAAGTTTGGTACTCGAATGACAGCAGGGCGGCTTCTTATTTTCATTTTTGTTATATTTAACAGAGTCAGAAAACTTATTGGAGGAACGTTCAATATGTCATGGTAAGCATCTTGATCTCCAACATCTTCATCCTCGACAACTGTTCTGTAATGAGGTTCAAAGAGCATCGCAAACTCAATTAGTGGCATGTTTTCAAACTCATAAGTTGGATGTGCATGTGGTCGGTTCATGTATCGCTCAAATATGTTGGTGCAGTAGCCAGCAACATCGTCATTCACAAAGCGGAAACTTTGTAACGCTGTTCAGGCTTGCGCGTGTTTAGGAACACACATTTACGAGAAGATTGCTTTAAAGGAAGGTGACACAAACGATAGATGCATTCGCAAGCAGAAACTTGACGCTCTTGTAGAATTTTCATGCAAATCTTGAAGAGTTTTGCTGATGTGCTGCTTTGTTCTTGTCGTATAGTTCGAAATGCATTTCGCAGACCTGGAGACATTTCAGTTGGCTCGTTCTTTGAGCAATATTTAGCAATATACGTTGCGATTGATTTGTTGTTACCGCATGCTTACCGTATGTCCATATTTCCTTTCCAACATTTCAGCAGCTTCTCATTGTAATTGTTGATGAAGTTTTCTGCCGGTTTTCGTTTCAAAAAACACATTCGTCCTCCGTTTTTAATAAATTCGTCCGACGTATTTGCGACAACATGAGTTCGGTCACTTGAAAGACGAGGAAAGTTTAAGCGACATTCAACAGAACGATTCTTGTAGCAGGTTTGTGTATGATGATGTCGCTGAACACCATTGACAAGAGTTCTCATCTCCTCATCATCGTCTGGCAATTCACACGTTATGACTTCATCGATTCGAGTGATTCCTTCTGAAGTTTCAAAGCTTGGTGTTCCTTCCACCCAAACCAACATGTGGAGATGCGGCGATCCACGATTTTGGAATTCTATACGTGACCATTCATCAGTCAATTTTCCACAGAGAATAGTACGATCTAACTTAAGCAAATTCATCATTGCGTTGACTCGAATCATGAAATGACGACTGATGACCATGGGATATTTTTCAACAAGTTTCTGAACATCATATGTGCTTAAAGAAACTGGATCTTTGCCAGCGTTACCATCGGCTACCAACAATGCACGAATCATATCTTTCCAATGTAGATCGTCGCAACTGAAAGTTATGAAGTAATTTGGAGGTCCCAAGCAACTAATCATTGCAATGAGCTCACTCAAAGCAGTATTCCAATAAGCCAACGAACCGCGCAAATTCTTGATATAGAGATGAACGTCTTCCACTATCTCGTCTAAATTTCTCACATTTTTTCCAAAAACGTTGATGTTGCTCGTTATGCGAAGATGTTCGTACATCGATAGAGCGTAAAATAGATAATCTGTGCGCTGAAATCTTGTATCGTTCCCCATGATGCGTGATTGAAAGTAGTCAAGTGCCGAAATTTGTACCGGCCGAGGTTGCTTCAGTCCATTAATGCCATTTGGAAAGAGATGATACCATGCATATTCTTTTGCTTTCAGCTCATATCGATCATTTACTATGTTATTGGTAGTTTTTCTTGAAATTTTGAGCAATTTTGCTTCACCACCATCACTTGGAATTCCTGTCAACTCCGAGTCTTCTTGGGGATTGCATCTACTTGAGACTGACTAGATATGATGTTAGAGAGTTGAGAACAGATATGAGAAGAAGCAACAGATGGAATGCATGAAATTTGGCCATCAGCATCTATTTCAGGATCTATGTAAACCATTTGTGAAGTTTCTTCGTTCTTAATTATGACATCAACGTAGTCTAGCGTGTACTGGATATTTCTGGAGCCTGTTGCACACTTACAAATGCGAATCAATTCTTCAAAAGTACTACACTCGATGATGCAAGCTCGACCATTCATAGCAGCAGCTCCTTTTGGACCGCATGAATGGGAGTCAACAAAATAGAACATGTCGTTAACCTTCATAATAGCGTAGCTTTTCGAATCTGCAATCAAAACTCCAGCTGAATGGTTGACAAATAGAAACCATATACCATCAAAAAGGCGAACACCTATGTCAAGTAGATTTTTTCGATCTTTAAGGCTCCCAAATATTGTTGGTTCTTTGTCAAGTTGAAGCGACACACTAATTCCAAACATTGTAATATCATTTGACACGACATTGAAGTTGTTGACGAGAAGATAACCAGTCGGTGGAATTGATTGTGGATCAGAAAGTAACAAAATTGTCTCGTACAGTCTATTTGACTCAATTAAAATACCATTGAGTGTATTGGAGTCCCATTCAGTAGGCGACAGAATCGTTGATCGAACGATAGCTCCGATTGCCATAGCACAAGCACAACATTGTTTGATATCATTTTCACCAAACATTGAATGTACCTGATTCCATTGAGCATGAATTATTGTCGAGTGGTCACTAATTGAAATACGGCTTAGCAGTGGTGCCGTTGGCGGCTGAACTCTGACAAAACTTGAGATATCGAGCTGAGTACTATTTGTTACCTTTTGTACGTCTCGATATAATGGATTATTCGCCTTTAGCCACTCAATTGCATTGCTAACATTTTTGCGTGAAATTGTGAACTCACGTGTGATGTTGAAGTTCTCCAATGACTCCGTGATTACAATCAAGCCGGCAGAATCAGGTGATCGAGGCAACAATGTTGGAAGCTTTTCGGTAACTTCGAAAATATCTTGAGCGAACAAAACTGCTTGACCCTTGAATCCAAACTGTCCAAAAACGCCGTCATATTTGATAATTTTCATGAATGGGATGATTCGAGCGAGTAAACGAATCTCCACTTGTGTGAGAATTGCAATCTCTTGAGTAGGAGCAAGATTGTTCCAATATGCTTTTGAAGGTTGGTGTGGCTTCTTCGACTTCAAATGTGTCTCACAACGGTTGCACAAAAGCAATGAAATTTTGCAGGACAACTCGGCGGGAAGATAATTTAAAGTTAAACCAGAGATTCTGCAGTTTTTCACTTATTGTTTGTAGCATCGCTTGTGGCAGACTTCGCAGATTTTATCGGCATAAACATTAACTTTTGCTTCGAAAGCAGCTACCGAGGCGTCGATATCCAATTTAACATTTCGTCTTGCTTCATCTGCACGACTTTCCTGAGTAAGCCTTGATGCACGAGATGTTGGAGACTCATCGCGTCGTCTCTCTTCATTTGCTTTACGTTGATGAGCGAGCCTTGATGCACGAGATGTTGGAGACTCATCGCGTCGTCTTTCTTCATTTGCTTTACGTAGATGAGCGAGCCTTGATACACGAGTTGTTGCAGAATCATCGCGTCGTCTTTCACCATTTCGCCGACGTTCCTTTTCCAACCTGGATGCACGAGAAGCTGGTAATTCTTGCAATTTTTTCATTCGACGTCTTTCTCTGTCTTTTTGCAGTCGACATTGACGTTGCAATTCAGTTTCGATCTTCTTCACCATGACTAAAATTTAAAATTCAATGAGTAAGGGTACCCCCTACTAGATTGAATTTTTTAAATTGAAAATTAAAGAAAAAAACTTAGTTATAGTATGTTGATCGAACTGAAATTTTGCCAAAAAGTATTGTTAGGTGACAAAAGTCGATGTGCAAAATTTCAGCGCGAGAGGATCACGGGAAGTGGGTCAATTTTGAACTTGAAGATCGTAAGGACACTCAAGCAAGCAATCAAGCAGGTGAAGTTAATATAAAGGATATAATAAAACACCTAAATTCCGTTGCTTTCCATCTTGGAATTTCATTAAAATTTCTTGGTTTCCGACAAAATTCCAAAGGGACATATTTTAAATAAGATGCATACAAATTCGACATTAATTTTTGAGTATCAGGTTTTAATTTATCTAGCAAAAGAGTAAACATTTTTTTGGCAATTCCTAAATCGATTAAATGCATTGGGTCCAGCCGAAATTGAGTAACCATATTAATTCCAGCTCTTTCTAATATATTTGGTTCGGTTTTATGATGATGTTTAGCATCTAACCGATTACTGAAGGAGTAATCAGTTCGCAAATTTCCGGATATGATATTATAAACGGGAGTATTAGAAACACGAAGTTTTAAAAGTTTCACGATAAATTTCAGTTTCTTGCGATTGACCAATCTGGACCGCATTATTTAAATTACAATTTAATTCTAGATTCAAGCTACATTTTGCCATTTCTGAAAAAATTCTATAACATTTCGCTCTAGATATGTTATCCATCACTTTTATAAAAAAATTTAAATTTTTATTTTATTTTTTATTTTTAGAGATATTACGACTGAGTCTTGTATCCATTTAGTAATTTACATTGCATAATAAAGTTTTTGATTAGTAGGCACAATCAAGTGATTATCCCCCGTTTCGTGTAACTCCTCCACAGACTCCTACTGACCTCCTGGTCGCAATAAGTTCAAAGGTTTGGTTCTTTGCAGTCATCTTGTTGGTGTGATATTCAGCATACAGCGTATGTCCAGATTTTCATGCTGGTGCAGACATTGTAGGTGTTTTGTTGCATGATTCTTGATTTCATCCGCGACAAGCTCGATCTTTAGATCTCGATGGAGGTTGTCGTTTCGAATGTACCACGGTGCATTAACAGTACATCGCAGGATTTTATTTTGAGCTGTTTGTATGATTTTGATATTTGTCCTCTTGGCACAACCCCAAAGTTGACTACCATATGTCCATACAGGTTTCAGAATTTGTTTGTATAACAGCAGTTTGTTATGAATCGCCAATTCAGATTGTCTCCCTAGGAGCCAATGCATTTTTCTAAATTTTATGTTTAGTTCTTCTCTCTTCTTTTTTATGTGTTCCTTCCATTTAAGTTTAGCATCTAAAGTCATGCCAAGATATTTAGCAGTGTTCGCATGCGGTACTACTATCGAGTTTATCATTATTGGTAGATTTGTAAAGTTTACTTGGTTTGATTTTGCTTCATTTAATTTAATTCGCCATTTCTTTGTCCAATTACATAACAGGTTAGTAGCCTTCTGTAATTTACTAGTAGAGTCATTGATGTTTTTTGCTGTTGCAAGTATGGCCGTGTCATCGGCAAAAGTCGCCATTGTTGCTTCTGTAATTGGTAATATCTCTAGTAAATGTATTAATACTCGAATGCGTTTTTGTATACAAAGTGAATTTATTTAATGATTTTATTATTAGCAATTAATTACATAAATTTAGAATTCGATTAATTTATTATTATTATTATTATTAGTAATTAGTTATATAATTAGAATTTAATTTAGTTATATGTATAAATTGGAATTGGAATTTATTACAATTTACCTCCGTATGGAGAATAATGGGATTATTTATTTATTTATTAACTATTAATGTTACCTCCGTCACGTTCAACGCCTCAACCAAAAAGAAGGAAAAAAAACAGATTCTTTCTGTTAACCTGTATCCAGCGTTCTGTACCAACAAACAATATACACATCCTGTATTCAGCGTTCTGTACCAACAAACAATACACAGAGTGGTGCATTGGCATCACTACAATCCTCCCATCTTTTAACAAAAGACTACCTCTGGTTGTCTTTTGAGTGATCCATGTGATTATATTGGGTGTTGTTACGAGTGTAACGGATTTTATTCTATTTACATATAATTTATTGTTTATTTTTCAATATTTTACAAAAATTAATAATTCTATAACAAGAAGTATAAATTTAATAATTCAAATAAATTTTTTTTTTTTTTTTTTTTTTAATTACATACAAATAGCTTATAATATATTTTAATTTGTTTTCATTTTTTTTTTTCATAAATTTTAATATTTCACTTCCAGTTTCATTAATTAATAAGTTATTGAATTTTAGAAGAAAAAAAAATTATTTTATTGCATTTTGGAAAGAAAAAAAAATTTTTTAAGAACGACTAAGTTTTATTCGATTGTTATGTACAATTGTTTCAGTTCGACCCTTTTGAATTTTAGTGTTTTGTGGAGAAACAACTTCTACAACTGAATATGGACCCAGCCAAAGTGAATCAAGTTTGGAACTTTTCGCTTCATTTTTCAGATATAGTTGATCTCCAATGTTGAAAATTTTGTTATCGGAATTCTGATCATAATATTGTTTTGTTTTTTCTTTACATTTTAAAAGTTTGTCGTGTGCTATTTTAAAAGAATTTTGAAGCTTATATTTGAGGTCATTGAAATAATCGTCATAATTATAAAGAAGATCTACATTTTTTGAAATAGAGTCGGGTATATTTGGTTTATGTCCAAAAACCAATTCATATGGCATGAATTCTGTGCTTGTGTGTGGAGTCGTGTTATAAGAAAACATTGCGTACTGCAGCCAGGAGTCCCAGTCAAATGGATCATTTTGAACATAGTTTCTTAAATATTCCATTAAAGTTTTGTGGCTACGTTCAAGTGCCCCGTTTGTCTGCGGATGATACGCACTTGTGTTAAATTTCTTAATTTTTAATATTTTACATATTTGTTTGAACAATTTTCCCATAAAATTCGACCCTTGGTCGGTTAAAATTGAAACAGGAGACCCGAAAACACAAATACAATTTTGAATAAAAGCTTTGGCAACCGTCTCAGCTTCTTGGTTCGCTAAAGGAATTGCCAAAGAAAATTTTGTTAAATCAAATTGCATAGTGAGTATAAATTTATTATTTTGGTGTGAAGATGATAGAGGACCAACTACATCGAGAAAAAATTTTTCAAATGCTTTTGTGGACGTACTCGTAATTTTCATGGGGATATGTTTATTCATACTAGTTTTGTTCTTTTGACAAAGTGCGCAGTTCCGTATGTAATCTTCAATTCTGGCAAACATTTTCGGAAAGTAATAAAAATTACGAAGACGCTTGAACGTTCTGTATATTCCCTGGTGAGCTCCTAGAGGTCCATCGTGATATTCTTTAATGATAGTATTTATATCATCTTCGTTTGTTAAGGAAATAATCTCATTTTGTTGTTTAATATTGGAAGATGTGGAAATAGAGTTGGAAATTGGTATGATTGAATCTGAATTATCTGTTAATGAATTTTGCGAACTTAAAGGCACATTTGAAGAATTAGTATTAGAATTTAGTATAGAATTTGATGATGATGAAATTGTAGAATTATTGTTTTGATTTGTAAGTGTTGATAAAGTTCTGTTTGAAGAATCTGATGTTTGCAATTTGGATTTAGATCGAGTTACAACGTGACACTCAGGTTTATCTGTTACAATACGGCTTAATGTATCCACATTACAGTTTAATCTGCCTGGTTTATGCACGATTTTGTAATCATATTCGTCAAGTTTTATTCGCCATCTAGTTAATCTTGAAGAGGGATTTTTAATATTGCACATCCATATCAAAGGTTTGTGATCACTGACAATTTTAAATTTCCTTCCATACAGATAAGGTCGATAATGATCAGTTGACCAAATTATTGATAAAAGCTCCTTTTCTATAGCTGAATAATTTTTCTCAGCATTGTTCAACACTCTACTGGCATATGCTATAGGTAAGTCAGCACCGTTCATCTCTTGGGATAAAACTGAACTTATTGCTATATCACTTGCGTCGCAGATAAGCACAAACTCCTTTGAAAAATCTGGGTATTGCAGGACTGGAGGGTTTATTAAAAATTCTTTCAATTTTTTGAAAGCTTCATCGCAAAAAGCATCCCATACAAATTTAGAATCTTTTTTTAAAAGGTCAGTTAGTGGTTTAGCAAATTTAGAAAAATTAGGACAAAATTTACGATAGTAACCGACAAGACCAAGAGGAATGACTTCACTTCGCGAGAGGTTTTTGGTATTGGATATGATTTTACTACATCTATTTTAGTCGGATCTGGTTTAATTCCGGATTGTGTTATTAAGTGTCCTAAATAGTAAATCTCCTTACAAAGAAACTGACATTTCTCGGGATTCACCTTAAGATTGTATTGCCTTAAACACGAAAACACTTCGCGTAATCTATCGTTGTGATCAAAAAGACTTCTGCCAAAAATTACAACGCCATCAAGGTAAACTAGGCATTTTATTCCATTAAGCCCACACAAGACGTTATTCATTAGTCTTTGAAAAGTGCTAGGAGCATTGCGCAGTCCCATACTCATGCGAGTAAACTGGTAATGTCCCATTTCAGTGCTGAAAGCTGTCTTTTCGCGATCTCTTTCATCAATAGGGATCTGATGATATCCATGTGCAAGGTCAATCGTGGAAAAATAATGTGATCGGCCCAATCTGTCGAGGATATCCGTGATATTCGGTAAGGGGAAAATTTCGGGAATAGTAACGTCATTTAGTCTTCTATAATCGACTACTATTCGCCATTTTTTTTCGTTTGTTTTTGTTTTCTTTGGAACGCAAAGTAATGGAAAGTTCCATGGCGATTTAGAATCTTCTATTATTCCATCAGCTTTCATATCTGAGACTTGTCTGTTAATCTCATCTTTAATTGCGTGTGGTAATCGGTATGGTTTACAAAATATAAGATTTGAATGTGGTATCGTATTTATTTGATGAGATGTTGCATCTGTGACAGATAACTTGTCACCTTCTAAAAGGAAAATATCATTGAATGATCGTCAAATTGCTAAAATGGACTCACTTTCCTCGCCATTCAAATGACTTAAATCGAGTTTTGATTCTAATAAAGATAACCGATTTTGGATATGAGGATTACTAGAATTTAAATTAAAGACATGAAAATTTCCTATAGCTTCGGATTGGAATTTTAGATTTGAATTTATTTCGACATCGTACTCATTAGAGTTTACTAAACTTACAATTGTATACCCATTTTCAATTTTTAAAATACAATTTGCAATATATACGCCTGGAAGTAATTCTGCTGAGTAACAAATTTGTTCGGACTCATTAGGTAATGATGATTTGATTTTAACCGTTTTTTCAGTACGAGCCGGAATTGTAATTTGAGAAGGATGTCTCGAATGATTTGAAAGTGTATACTTAACCGGATTATTATTGATTGTTAATTGAATGCTTTGCAAAGTAAAATCCAATTTGTAATTATAAAAATTTAAAAAGTCTTTACCCAATATGCCGGAATACTGGATTGGTAATGAATTTGGAATTATTTGAAATTTTTGCTCAAACGAAATACAATCGGGAAAGAACAGTTCTACATTAGAAAGACCAATTGTTTGAAAAGATTCATTAGATATTCCTGTAATTGTACATTTAGCGTCAGGATAATACAAAAAATCAGGATGTACATTTTCTATTTTGATGAGACTTAAATCCGCGCCGGAATCTATTAAAAAATATAATAATTTATTTGGATCATGGGATAAATATAATTTTAAAAACATAGTAGGATTTTGATCTGTACCACAATGTTGTAATGTAGCAATATTAATTGGTTTTATTGAATTTTGTAACTGTTGGTTAACAATTTCAAAATTTGAATTTGTAAAAATAAGTTCACGAGAATGTGAACTAGCTCCATCACTATCTGTAATGTTCGAATATTTAATTTTTTCAGGATTTGGGGAATTATTGAAATTTGAATATTACTAATACATTGGTTTTTGATAATTCCGGATCCGTTGAGGAGTACCTAACTCTGCGGATCCTTGCAAGTTTCCCGAATTTGTTATAGACGATGTATTTACATTTTGTTCATTTAACCGTTTTTTTTTTCGTTATATTGCCTTTTCATGCAATTTTGAATCACATGACCTTTATGATGACAATATGCACATACAAAATTATTGAATTTCTGATTATTTGGAATTGTAAAATTTGTAGAATTTGTAGAATTAACGAAAGGTTTGTTCGATTGAGAATTGTTATAAGAATTTAGTTTGAAACAATTTGAAGCTTGGTGTCCCAGTTTGTTACAAAGTTGACATTTTAAAATGAAATTAGATGAACCAGATTTTAAATTATGTGGGAACGATTTTGGATGATTTGATACAGCATACTTTAAAATTGCTTCTTCTTCCAACGCTTTCGTTATAGCTTCTTTCAGCGTTGTGAATCTGCAAGCTTTCACAAGAAGTTTTATTGGATCCATCAATCCTTCCTGGAATGATCTAAGCGCCATTCTTCCGTTCAATTTTTTAATGTCTTTAACAGATTCAAAACCTGTCTCTTCTAAGCAAGCTTCATTTAGCTGATATATTAATATTTCAATTCTGTTTGAAAATGTCTTATTATCTTCTGATGGTAATTGTTTTATTGAATTTATTTCAACTTGTATTGATTCAAGGGAACGCTTTGAAGTAAATTGAGATTTCAATGCTGACTTAAGACTTTTCCAATCTTGATATTCTTCAAATTTAACAATTTCGTAGGCTTGTCCTACAAGTTTGACTTTAAGAATTTTTAGGAATGAGTTTACTTCTGTCTTTTTCAATGCTTCATGAACGAAGTCGCAACACGACAAAAATTTATGTAAATTTTCGAATGATCCGTTGAATTCAGGGATTATTTTAAGCGTTAAATTTATGTCTATAAGTCTGCCATATTAAATTTTTTTTTTAGAAGTGTCAGAAATTTAGATTATTGGAATTAATCTGATTAATTTGAATGTTTGAATCACTTTTTTGCCACTATATCACTTTTTGAATTAATCTGAAATTTTTCTTCAGAATTACTATAAATTATTGTTTTTCGAAATTAGTTGAATTGTTTCTCGACCGCACAATTGTGAAAAAAAAATAATCTAAATCGTTGGATATATGTATAAATGCAAAAAAATTCTTTCTTCCAACATCCAATAAAATACGAATGCGTTTGATATGAAACCGTGCAATGGAAATAAAATAATTAAAATTTACGTACCTTTACTTAAAATCCGAAAATTAATGTTTCTTCATGTACAGCTGACTGCGAATCCGATGAAATGTTGATTGCTGGACACTGATGAAATGACCAATAATGTACCAACTTCATATGTACTTAATGTTGAAAATTGACCAATTTGGATGTATTTAATGGATGTATGCATTTATTGTATTTATAAATTGTGATTATTGTGATTGTACTAATGTTGAAAGATTTTGATGACGACAACCCAATACAATAATGATGACGATGTTTTTTTGTTATTTTATGATTTGTTGCGTTATTTGTAATTCCACTTGCAAAACCATGTGGTTTTTGTTTTTATTTTTATTTTTTTTTTTTTTTTATGTTATGTAATGGTTGCGGATATAATGACGAGACGTGACGGTAAAATGAATATACGAAACATATGATTTGAATAGTAAAATAATTTATAATAATCAATTTAGGAATTTAGGAACTACACTTTTATTTATATATATTAAGTATTAATTTATGTATTAAATTATGTATATTATTAATTCAAGTATTACTATTCATTATTATTATTGTTTTATTTATACGATAATTCTTGTTTGTGTTCGATCTACGTTTTATTCTAAATGTATTATTATTTGCACGTTTAGTATATGTATAGCCATTTTAAATAATTCACTATTATAATTTGCACTGTGTGGGTACATCATAAATTTCATGAACAAAAAAAAAATTTTTTCGTAGATTTGTCTGTAATGTTTTCACACTTTTCTTTACACAACCAAAACTTCTTTTATTATGTATATACAGTCAGTCAATAAAGTCTACGTACACTTGCAAAATTTGAGTTATACACCAAATTACACATATTAGAAATATATTTAATTTATTTTATTTTTGTACTATTATACATATAAATATTGTTATAATAAAAATTCATATAAAGTCATAATTTATAAAAAAATTAACAAAAAAAAAAAAAAAAATGATGTCATTAAAGTGTACGTACACCTTAAACAATTTGTAATTATTAATAAAACATTTGCTTATTACAAGATTTTTTTAATATTTTGTAGGTCCTCCACCAGCATCAATTACCGCTTGAAGACGGCGTGGCATTGAAAGCACTAAATTTTCCGTTATACTGGGAGTTATTTCTGCCCAAGCCTTCTGAAGTGCTTCTTTTAGTGACTGGCGGTTTTTCACGTTATATTTTCGAACACGCCTCTCCAATTCGTCCCAAATATGTTCGATTGGATTGAGGTCCGGCGATTGGGGTGGAGAACAGAGTTGTTTAGGCACGTTATACAATAACCATTCTTTAACAATACCAGCCGTATGTTTCGGGTCATTGTCTTGTTGAAAAATCCATCGATTTCCAAGTCCCAAACGTTCAACTGATGATGCCAGATTTTCGCGCAATATATCGAGATACATAAACCTATCCATTGCTCCCTCAATAAACACTAAGTTTCCCACTCCACTTGCAGCCATAGCTCCCCAGACCATTACATTCCCACCACCATGTTTAATAGTGGGGACTGGTGGTTTGGCGTCTATTGGAGGGGGGGATCAAAGTTGAGTAGATTAATCTACCAGCTCCGTAACCTTCCAGTAGGGTGCGCATCACGTGAGCTGTTCTGGTCTTGTCATTAGGCAGCTGCGTGATGGGTACAATTGTGTAAGGGGTAACCTGTTCACAATTCGCAAGTGTACGTACTGCCTCCTCGTGGCAACCACTGGTAACTAAGGCCACTTGGCACATTTTAGGCCATTTGGCACAGGCCAAAGTACGGCGCTAAAGGAGAAAACCTTGACAAAAAACCCTAATCTAAGGTGGAACAGCATATGCCGAAAGATGAATGGCTGATAGGTTAATCAGCCCAAAATATGCGGACTCTGGATACCAGGCACCCTCCAGTTTTATTTTTAGCCTTCCTGTAGTAAAGCTGGGTGACCTACAGGTGATTTGCAATTCCCAGCAACTCGTAAGAGTAAAATCAAACGGAATACGGGGCAGGAGTAGGAATATACGGGAGTGGCACAACCCTCTCGAGGTCCTTGAGCTCCAATGCTACCGTCTTTCTAGCAGAACTACATGCTGTAGTAAACATCTAGGAGGGAGAGCAATATGCCCAGATAGTATGTATCACGTACCGGGAGGCAGTATCGTCAGGTTCATTAAGAACCTGAATATTGACTGGACGGATAATTAAGCAGGGGCCAGCACAATAGATCTTTTAGGTCGCAGTGCGAAGTGGCTGATCGCCCGCATGGCCCCCCCCCCCAATAATAATAATAATAATAATAGTGGGGACTAAATTTTTTAATTTCATTTCCTGATTTGCTCTACGCCAAATTTTGCCACGACCATCTGCCCCGAATATATTAAATTTACTTTCGTCAGTGAAAATAACCCGTTTCCAATATTCTTGATCTTCATTAATATGCTCCTTTGCAAATTTTAATCGAAGTTCATGGTTTTTCTTAGAAATCAATGGTTTTTTTCTAGGAACCCTACCATTGTAACCAGCTGATCTCAAAACTCTACGTATGGTTTCGGGGTGAACGATCTTATTTGTTGAATTTTCAATTTCTATGGCCAACTTTGGAGCACTTATTTTAGGGTTTTGTTCCACTTGTTTCAAAATACTACGAACATCTCTTTCACTTAGAATTCTAGGGCGGCCAGATCTATGTTTATTTTGCACAGAACCTCGTTTTATAAAATTGCTTATTATAGTCTGCACTGTTGAGCGTGGTAATTTAATTATTTTGGATATTTCACTGTAAGATAAGTTGTCTTCACATCGAAGTTTTATTATTAAATTTCGAATTTCTGCTGTTATTTCTTTTCTGGCTGACATTTTTGATCAAAAAAATCATTTACACAACTTATACCTCCAATTTTTGGACTGAAACTAAAACATTATATTTTATTGTATGTATTTTTTGAAAAAATAACGGGATTCAAAAACAAAGGATTACTCATTTATTGCAGTTGTTTTATTACTATAATAGCCCACATAAGTGTATGTAGACTTTTTTGATATGTATTCCTTAAAGATTTGGATTTTGTCGGGATGTTAAGTAGAATTATTTTAGTTTTATTATGTTAAGCTTAATTTTTTATTAAATTGAACCATTTGATAACAAAGGAAAATTGTTGGCTTATTTATTTTTTTAAATATGGGAATTTTAGTAGGCGTACGTAGACTTTATTGACTGACTGTATATACAGTTTGTCAAGAATGAGTTTACACATTAAAAATAAATTCAATTTCCCAAGTTAAGTAGCAAAAAATATTATTTTTTATTTCTGTTTAATTTTTTTTCTGTAAACAGTTATATTTACTTATAGCTTTTAAAGAGTATTCAATTAAAGAAAGTGTAAATTCAATGCAAGGAAAACAAAAAGTACAATAAAAACAAATGTTATTCAATTTTGCAAGTGTCAAATAACTCTTTTCAAAATTCTCTTTTTCAATTTCATCAGCACTCTCTTAACGATTAACGGTTTACCTATGTTTTGCAATGTGTTGTTGTATGATATGGTTAATTAGTTGGTGATTAGTTTTTACTTTGTATGCGTCATCATTTCAAGTGTTGTATTTTTAAAATGCCTGGTAAGAGACTATCGTTTGAGGTGGCCCAATTGATATATTACAATCACTATTTCGGTAAAAATGTGCAGGAATAATCAGAAATGTTTTCTGTTACACGTAAAACAATATACAATGTGTTAAATCGCGCTGAAAACGAGGGTAGATTAGAGCCAAAACGTGGAGGTGGCCCTAAGCGTAAAATAACTAAACGTGCACACTGCTTAATTATACGAAAACTCTATTAAAACCCTAGGATTTCGACCAGAACTCTTGCAAAGGAACTTCAGGAAGAATGCGGCACTGTTGTTTCTCATGAAACAGTACGCCAGACCATTGCGACACAAGTACTACTCCAGATCTGCACACAAGAAACCGCTACTTTCTGCACAAAATGTTGAAAAGCGTCTTTCTTTTGCTACGATGCTAATATCCGAACCTGTTGACTATTGGAACGACGTCATATTGGCGCAAAGCATTGACATCTTTAGAAAGCCGTAACATCATTCCTACTGTAAAGTTTGGAAAAATGTCCGTAATGATTTGGGGCTGCATCTCTAGCAGAGGAGTGGGAAACCTAGCATTTATAGAAAATAGAATGAATGCAGAACAATATTTAGATATTTTGAAGAGATGTTTGATAAGCAGTGCGTTAAAATTCGGGTTTATTAAAGACAATATACCGCATTTCAAATTTTATCAAGATAACGACCCTAAGCATAAGGAGCGGATGTGGCTTCTATATAATTGTGGCAAAGTTATGGATACACCAGCCCAAAGCTCCGACTTAAACCCGATTGAAAATTTGTGGGTCTATTTAAAGAAACAAGTATGTAGCTAAAAGGCAGCCAAAGAACCCAACAGCACTCAAAAGTGCAATAATTGAAGAGTGGCAAAACATTCCGAGCAGTTATGACTTAAAAAACGGATGCAATGCGTGATATATGCTAACGGTCGTCAACCAAGTATTAATTATTTATTAAGTTCTAGCCCTTAATTGATAAATTAAGGTATATGTATTCTATTAAAATTATCATCTAATCATTTGTGAAAAGAGTTATTTGACACTTGCAAAATTGCATAACATTTGTTTTTGTTGTACTTTTTGTTTTTCTTCCATTGAATTTACACTTTTTTTAATTGAATTCTCTTTAAAAGCTATATGTAAATATCTGTTTACAGAAAAAAAATTAAACAGAAATAAAAAATAATATTTTTTGCTACTTAACTTGGAAAATTGAATTTATTTTTAATGTGTAAACTCATTCTTGACAAACTGTATGTATGTTTAATTTTAATTTTAATTCACAAATTATCACACACATAATTAAATTATATATTTATTTATTTTTTTTTTTTTTTTAGCATTAAAAAATTGTTTGTTTTATAGCTTAACCGAAATACCGCTGTCACCAATGTAATAATACTCGAATGCGTTATGTATACAAAGTGAATTTATTTAATGATTTTATTATTAGCAATTAATAACATAAATTTAGAATTCGATTAATTTATTATTATTATTATTATTAGTAATTAGTTATATAATTAGAATTTAATTTAGTTATATGTATAAATTGGAATTGGAATTTATTACAATTTACCTCCGTATGGAGAATAATGGGATTATTTATTTATTTATTTATTTATTAACTATTAATGTTACCTCCGTCACGTTCAACGCCTCAACCAAAAAGAAGGAAAAAAACAGATTCTTTCTGTTAACCTGTATCCAGCGTTCTGTACCAACAAACAATATACACATCCTGTATTCAGCGTTCTGTACCAACAAACAATACACAGAGTGGTGCATTGGCATCACTACATAAACAGGAGATAAAGGATTGGACCAAGAACACTTCCTTGAGGAACTCCTGCTATTATCCTGTTTAGTTGGGAGTATTCATTCTCCTACTTTACACGGAAATGCCTCTCTGATATGTATGATTTTGGTGGATCGGAAGATCTCGGTGAAGTTTGTTTTCTAACCCCTGGTGCCATACTTTGTCAAATGATTACGTTACATCAAGGAATTATAGTTGAGCATATTTGTTTGCTTTTAAATGATTTTTCTATTACATCAGTAATTCGATGTACTTGTTCTATCGTAGAATGTTTTTCCCTAAATCCAAACTGATGTGAGGGGATAAGATTTCTTCCTTCGATAATTGGTTTTAATCTTTTAAGAAGAACCTTTTCAAATAGTTTCGATAATGGCCTATATGAAGCTTTATCGTTCGGAGGTTTGTTCGGCTTAAGTATCATAATTACTTCTGCAACTTTCCATTGTCTTGGTACATATCTTAGTCGAAATGCTGCATTGATTATATGCACTAGTTTCCTCAACGCTTTCTCCGGTAACACTTTTATTATCTGACCCGTTATGAGATCATATTCTGGAGCCTTATCCGCATTCAGATTATTCTTGATTTCCCATTTTAGTTCTTTCAATGTTATAGGTGTAATTTTTATTTCATCCTGTTTATTTATCGGGGTAATATTTTCCTCTTCCGTTTGTTTTGGATAAGGTTGGAATGTTTCTTCAATGTGATTTGCAAACAAGAGTGCTTTCCCACGCAGCACTTTGGATATTATGGAAGAGCCTATCTAGTTCGTCTTCTATTTGGACTGGTCCCTGTATTGGGTTCTGCAGATTAATTCTTTCTGTTAACCGTGTTTGGAAGAGATCCCAATTGGTTTTGAAGCTCGTTAATTTCGGGTTGCTCTCTTTCATAATAATTGTTTGACTAAGTATCATAATTACTGGTGAATGATCTGATGATATACTTTCACTGTATGGATAAAATTATCTGAAATCCCTCTTGTAATAAAGAAATCTATAAGATCTGGAGTCTTAGTGATATCCGAGGGCCAATAGGTTGGTGTACCGCCCGGATGAAAATCACATTTTAGTTGTTTGCCTGCTGCGAACAGTTCTTTTCCTTTAACGGTCGTTAACCGTAATCCCCAATAGGTATTTTTTGCATTATAGTCACCTCCAATTAAAAAGACACTTCCTAGTGTTTTGAGAAGATTAGTGTAATCTACTTGTTTGAGATTGTATCTGGGGGGGGGGGGGGAATAGATTGCTGAGATACTGCAGGTTTTAGTATTGTTTAATTGTATATTGATTGTTGTGACTTGCATGGAAAGCTTCTCAACTTTAAGTTCTTCATTATGCTTTATATAATCTTTTATGAGGATAGCTGATCCACCTCTAGCTTTGTTTTCTGGATGTAATGCATGGTAGCAATTATATCCTTTTAGTTTACAGAATGAAGTTTTGGTGAAATGGGTTTCTACTATAAGACATACTATATATCTATTGGGTGTATGCATTAAAAACCGGAATTTTTTATGAAATTTGAGCCTTTATTATGGAAAAATGTTACAAGATTTTTTATTCAAAGTATTGCCCATCGCTACCCACTACTTTTTCCCATCTTTCTGGCAATTTATGGATTCCATCCCAGAAAAACTGCGCCGGCTTGGCGGCCAAAAACGAATCGAGCCAATTTTCGATACCTTGAACTGAAGTGAAGCGTATTCCTGATAGGGCATTCAGCATGGAACGAAATAGGTGGTAGTCGGAAGGAGCAAGGTCTGGGCTATAAGGCGTGTGAGGCAGAATTTCCCATCCGTTATTCTCCAGGTAATTTTTACCGGCGCCGCAATATGTGGCCGAGCGTTATCGTGGTGGAAAATGATTGACTCGTGTCTGGTCGCATACGTTGGCCGCTCTGCCTGGATTTTCTGCTTCAATCGGATCAATTGTTGACGATAGAGTTGGGCATTGATGGTTTGGCCACTTGGCAACAGCTCATAGTGGATCACACCTCGCTGGTCCCACCAAATGCACAGCATGACCTTGACCCCGTGAATATTCGGCTTTGGTGTCGATGGGCCGGCCTCGCCTTTCTTGACATACGCTTTTTTGCGCCTGGGATTATCGTAATGGATCCATTTTTTATCGCCAGTGACAATACGATGCAAAAACGACTTCTTTTTGTGGCGCTCGAGCAGCATTTCGGACATGCAAAATCGTCTTTCCACGTCTCTTGGCTTCAACTCGTATGGCACCCAATTTCCCATTTTTTGGATGAATCCCAAGGCTTTCAAACGTCTGGAAATTGTTGCTTGATCAACTCCCAATGATTCTGCAAGTTCTTCTTGCGTTTGACATGAATCTTGATCGAGTAATGCCTCCAATTCTTCATCCTCAAACTTTTTCGGCTGACCAGGGCGCTCTTTGTCCTTGATGTCAAAATCACCACTTTTGAAGCGACTAAACCACTCAAAGCACTGTGTTTTTGCAAGAACATGCTCACCATACAAATCCTTGAGCAAACGATGACTTTCAGCTGCAGTTTTGTTGGCGAAAAAGTGACTCAACAAAACTTCCCGCAAATGCTTGTTTTTTTTCGCAAAATTGATAAATTTTCCATTGTTGAAATCGGTTGGCTGTGCACAATCAAAACCAAAACTTTTAGCTGATTTTGACAGGTATTGAATAAGGCTTTCAAATGACATATATGTCCATGATGTACTATAACGCATAAACAAGTAATGACATCTAGTATCAAATTACGATGTTACCATGTTTAAAAATATATCTAGTTCTTGAATGTGATGCAATAGCCCATTTGCATTCCAGGTTACAATTCGTAATGTTTTATTAATTTCTTTGTGCGCTAGTTTGTGATTTCATTCCTCCTAGTGCGTTCTGCAGGCTCATTTCCTGTGAAGTAAGTCTTTTGTTGAGGTTCTTTAGATTTCTCAGTATGTCCTGTAAAACGAGATCCACTTTAGTCTGTTTCTGTTCTGTTTGCTGAACTATTTGAGCATAAGTAACGTTTTCATTTACTCGCTCTCTTTGTAAGTTAACATTAGGAGTCAACGATTTTGGCTCCGTGTTTTTTTTTGATAGTTTGTACATTTCTTGATGTATGTAACTGGTTTACATATCTTATCTCTGTAATTAGCTGGATACTGGCCATTACAGTTGATACACTTCGGTGTTGTATTTCGGAAAATTGTGCAGTCAGTTCCTGCATGTTTTCCTGCACATTTAACACATCTTGCTTCTCGATGGCAGTATTTTTGTGTATGATTATAATCTTGGCAGTTTTTACATTGCGGAATTTGTCGAGTGACCTTTCTCGGGGTTTCTATTTTAACTCTGAAGTTAAGGATAGCCTTAATATTATAAATATTTTCGATTTTTTCTTGGTTGTCGAAGGTTAACATGAAAAGTTGTAACGATTTTGATTTCAGCATTATAAGCTTCGAAAGTAATTTGCTCATTGTGTTTCTACCTTAAATTCAAACATGAAGTATGTAGAGTTAATGTTTTAATTTTGGTACTGATTTGGAAATCACCATAGAGGGGAAAGAAAGAATGCGTAAATGTAATTTGCTAATTATCATGATGGTATTTAAAAAGAATGATAACACGAAGACTTTTCTCTCTCGTCTAATTATCGATTGCCAATATGTTGGTGCGTTGCTTATTTTTTTTTCTAGTTTAGAATGGTTGCAGTGGAGAATATTTATTAATTTTTGTTGATTTAAGTTTGATTTTGGAAAGCTCTGAAAGATGGGAAATGGGAGATTGATTTAAATAATTTTTTTTTCTTTGTTCTATTTTATTAGCATATTTTGATTTATATAAAGTTTCTGTTTAAGTATGAATTTTTTTTTTGGCATTTATATGCTTGATGATCAACGGGTTTCCCTCCTAAAATGTGATGTTATGGAGGGATAAAATGGAGTGGGAGGACAACAATGAAGAGTAAAGAGATAAAGAGAAAAATGTCTTGGTGGATGATGAATACACCAAGATTTTTACCATCAAAATCTTATAATCTATAAACGTTTGAACCGACTTTGTCCTTTTTTTGGCATTTGATCCACTTCGGAGCGAGTTTCGCACTGAAATTTTGCGAGGCCCTGCTTGATGATTCCTTGAAGTCGATATCAAGTTGTAATAATGTGCATATTTAGTATAGGATTTTGCTAAATTTTCCTTTACGATTTTATTAATTTTTCTAAATTCCTCCTTTAAATAATTTACTCGGGTTTGAAAAGGATCTGTTACCTCACTCTTTAACTCTATACTCACTGTCGGTTCATATCCGTAATGATATATTTCTCTGCCAAAATTTATATAATAGGGAGTGTAACCGGTGGACTCGTGTTGTGCAGTTCTAAGAGCGCAGGCAATTTTGTGTATGTGTTTATCCCAATCTTTATGATTGTTTTGAACATATGATCTTATTGCAGATAAAATAACCCTATTACTACGTTCTGCAGGATTGTTCTGAGGATGATAGTGTGCATTTCTGAAATGTTGAACACCATTTTCTTTCAGAAAGTTCTGAAAAGCGTTCGAGACAAACTGTGGACCGTTATCCGAAATCAAAATTCTTGGAGTTCCATACATCAGAAATACTTGTTGTTCTAATAACTGCATTGTTAGCTTAGTATAACAGGAAATAACAAGAGATATTTGGAAAATATATCAACCACCACCAACACCAAGAACCAAAGGCCCTAAATAATCTACAGCAATAGAATACCAAGGCTCTTTAGCAACTTTAGCTGCTCCCATTGGTGACTTGGGCATGGCAACATCTTTTGATGCTTTGCAAATTTCACAATGTTTGATGTACTCTCTGACAGAAAGGTCAATATTAGGCCAGTAATAGTGTTGCTTTACTCTGAAAGCGGTTTTTGCCGAACCCAAATGAGCTGCGAGTGGTTCATCATGGAGTTTCTTCAAAATGTCGTCTCTTCTATACTGAGGTATTACCATATTTAACTTAGAACCAGGATAACGCCTAAATATTCCATTATCAATAAAAGAATAATCAGGAAACTTTTCGGGACAATTCAATATTCTTTATCTTGTCGTACCACGGATCCTTATTATTCCCCTCAATTGCGTCGCATATCATGGATCTCGATAAGGCATCAGGAACCACATTAAATTTTCCCTTTCGGTGCCTCAATTTAAATTTATATTGTTGAAGTCTTAATGCCCACCGACCTAACCGTCCACTCGGATCGTTAAGATTATTCAACCAAAGCAAAGAAGCATGATCCGTGATGACCGTAAAAGGACTTCCTTCAATATAAGGGCGAAACCTATCGATTGCTAAAATGACCGCAAGACACTTTTTTTCTGTATTGTACTTCCGTTGTTGGCTCGTCAATTTATGGCTATAAAATGAAATAACTTTTTCATCATCCCCTTCTCCTTGAGTGAGGACAGCTCCAACTCCAATATCTGAAGCATCAGTTTGGATAATAAATTCTTTAGCGAAATCGGGATTGGCGAGAATTGGTGGAGATACTAGAAGTGTTTTTAAGTTTAAGAAAGCTAAGTTTGCGTCTTCGGTCCATTTAAATCGTTTACTCTTTTTAAGGATATCGGAAATTGGGGAGGTAATACTTGACTTGGCTTAACTCCTCTATCTAATCTAATGAATTTATTGATGATCGTTATGCAGTTTTTAGAAGTGATCTTAATTTTAATGTCGAGGAAGGATGGTGGAGGTGCCCAGTTGGCATTGAAGAAGGGGTGTCTTTGTTAAGATTTGCCTTAACAAGAGTGAATACTTAGTGTTGGGTTTTGTTTAAACGAATATAAACGATTTTGTGATTTGTTGACCGATTTAGTTGTTTCAGCTCCCACCAATATTACATTTTTAATATTGGATAACTTTAATTTATCATGTATTGAGTGGTATCTAGATACCACTGGCATTGTCGCAACTAGTTACGAAGGAAAAACGGCTGAATGTCTAATTAATAGTTTAAATACTACTGGTTTGTCTCAACATAATCTAGTGGTGAATCATCGGACTAAAAATATTGGACTTAGTTTCGAGTAAATATTGAATTCAAGCATGTTGAAATCATCTCGAGCTCGTGTGTTCTTTCTCAAATCGATCCTTTCTATCCTCCACTTCAAATTACTATTCGTTTAAATAAATTAAAGTTTCAATCTGGTTCATTTCCTTCGATTGAAAATGAATTACTTACAATTAATTGGGACATTTTATTTAATGGTAAGGGTGTCAATGAAATGATTGACGTGATTGACGACTTGGTATTTTTGATATGAAGTTACTTGAAATTAGACGGCTGTTTTTTGATGAATACCTCCTATATAAAATTGTTAATAATATGTTAGATTCGGTTATTTCTATGCACCAGCTTATTTCGCAAGGCCAACCAGACTCTTTCATAATCCTATTCCGAGTACAAATCTTGGCTTTTCCTTCCCATGTTTTAGAATGCAACCTAATCATGATATATTATTTATGAGCATCAATCTTTTTAGTGATTCGTATATTGGATTTAAGCATAAGTGTCGGATTTTACTTCAATATTTATTATTTTGATTAGCCTTAAATATTATGTTTATTCTTTATTATTTGCAATGTCACTCGGTTGTCATTATGTGATTAATGCCATTTCCAATTCACTCATTATATCCTATTCTAACCCCAACTCAACTTCAACTCAACCCATAAATTGAGCCCTAAGTTATTAATAAGTACAACTCGATCCCAAATTCAGTATCCAACTCAATATTCAAACCAGCATATATAAAAAATTGGTTAATATTTATATAACCAGGTGATTTTTGGATCAATTCGTATGGCAGATACCTGACCCTCTTGACGCACATGTTCCAAAATCTTTTCAATTCACCGCCTAGATCATAGAAACAGTTTAGCGAAAAGAAAATCCAAATCGGACAAGCCATTCTCGAGATATCATGAGTACAGACATCCAGACAGACGGACAGACGTTCAAAACGTCAAGAAAAGTGATTTTGGACCAACCAAATTTAGGGCCAAGGGAAAGAAAATTCCTAAATCTAAATACAAATTTTAAGCAAGAAAGTCGAAAAGGTCTACAAAATTGTAAATATTTTTTTAATATTTTAATATTTACCCAAATTATGTTACACGTGTAATACATTAATTGTCGTTGTTTGTTGACACCCAAAAATTGGCACAATGATTAAATATTTGAAGTGTGTTAAATAAATATGTATAAGACAGGCCATTTGTGTCAATAATTTTGCTAACTATAAAAAATCGAAAAATTTAGAAAATATATTAGAAATCTTTTGCACCTCATCAACTAAACGAACGTGGAAGCAAAATAATTATTCTTGTTTAAAAAAAAAAAATGAAAATTTTATTGGTCGGTGTGTTGTTGCTAGCAGTGGTTGTAAATGGTGATTTTTACTTTGTTGTACGATTAAAATCAGTTCTTACTAACGTTTTACTTAATATTTAGGTATTATCACCGAACAGCCCTCTAACATGCAAGAGGTTGTTAGAATCTATTGTGCAAAGGCGAATAGTATCACGTTCTATGAAGTTCCGTTGAACGATCCTACCGTATTACAAAAATTCGACTTCAACAAAGAGACTCATGTCTTTTTCCATGGATGGAAAATGAACACGTCAGAGGCTTGGGCAACTAGTTATAAAACCAATTGGATTAATAGTGGGCGTGGCGAAGATGCAAATCTGTGTTTCGTAGATTGGTCTTCATTATCATATGATGAATATCCAATTGCTGCATTAGACGATGTGAATGTTGTTGGCAACTATATGGCGCAAGTATATTTTAACTGGCTTCGTACGCAAGGATTAAATTATAGTGATCTAATTTTGCTTGGGTTCGACTTAGGTGCACAAATCACTGGTTATATTGGAAATAGTTTAAAATATCAAATTAGATTTATTATTGGAATGGAACCAGCTGGACCACTATTTAAACCAAGCCCGGACAGCTACCAGTTGTCAGCTGATGATGCGGCTTATGTACAAATTATACATACCACTTATGTGTATATGGGAAGCTTTGGAGATGCTAATTTTTATATAAATTTCGGAATCATTTCTCAACCGCAATGCCCGATCGCTGTTGAACTCGCTATAGATTGTTCACATTTTAGAGCATTATACATATTTATTGATTCGTTATTATATACTACCGAAAACCGTTGTCAAGGACTTAGATGCTCTAACGTTTCATTTTATTTAACAAGAATGTGCTTATCAAACAGAAAAAGTTTATTTGGATTGGATGCAAACAAAGCTCTAACTGGAACATTCTATGCATCAACGAACAAATCTGCAACATGTACCGGAGATCTATATATAGACTATATTCCAACCTTTGGCTAATAAAGTTTTTTACTAGTTATCTAAACAGTTGAACATTTATTTGTCAGATTTTATTACAGAAATCAAACTTATATTTGCATAAATTTAAAATTTTGTTTCCTAAAAAATATAAAACTTATTAAAAATCTTGTGTCATTAAGAAATTAACGTCTTTTTACATTAACATCCTATCCAAAGTTTTAGGTCAATAGAAAACATATTTCTATACAGAATCATTCTGGAAAGTTCATCAACTATAAACTGTGAATTCTTAAACCAAAGCTCTTTCGTACGTTGTATATTTATAGGGTGACTAGGTGAAAAACGACAAAATCTGGACGAATTCCGAAAACGTTTTGAAAATCAGAAAAAAATTGGTAGCTAGCGATGACCGATAATTTCTTTGAGAAACACTGCTACTGTGTACTTTTACGTCACTTGACTCGACTTTATTTCACTCTACTTTTATACACTGTAATATTCGCTATTGCTTTACTCACTTAAATCTGTCCGCTTGCCACTGGTACGGGCTATGACAACAGATTTATTACACTTCAATTCTTTTACAGTTCAATACTGCTCCCGAAATTTCCTTAATTGTATGTCATAAATCATCATCATTCATTATTGTCGATGGGCCGTGTGTATGTAATTGTGTTGTTGTTCATTTTATTCATCAATCACTAAACCACGCCTCCCGCTGTATGCTATATCTTGGACGTTCTGGTTTTTACCAGATCATTATGCATTTGTGCGTTGGTGTACACACATGTTTTTTTTTTTTTTTTTTTTTTTTTTTCCCTTTATTTAATATTACAACTGATTTACAAATCATTTAGTAATTTATCTTTCTTAAATGAAGATTCACATTTGACGGGCAGTAGCCCAATGGTTACTCCCGTTTGAATTTACATAGTAATTATTTTTCTCTATCCGAATTAAATACAACTGCCCAATTCCAAAGGTTTCTGCCTTTGAAGTCTTCTTACTGCATTGGTGGTATCCAACAAACTTCGTATGTCTGCATTTTGGTGCCGAGATATCCGCTGAATGTGTTTCTTCGCATGATTTTGTATTTCTTCACTTACATATTCCATATTTAAGTCCCTATGGAGGTTATCATTTCTAATGTACCATGGTGCGTTTACAATGCCACGCAGCACTTTGTTTTGAAAACATTGAATCATTTGTACATTTGTCTTCTTGGTACAACCCCAAAGTTGAATACCGTAGGTCCATATTGGTTTAAGTATTTGCTGATATAATAGCAATTTGTTATGTATTGTAAGCTCAGAGTTTCTACCTATTAGCCAATACATTTTCCTATATTTAATGTTCAATTCTTCTTTTTTCTTTTTAACATGCTCTTTCCATCTAAGCTTGCAATCGAGAGTCATGCCGAGGTATTTGGCTGTATTTGCATTTGGAACCGGCCTTGAATTAAGTTTCACTGGAATCCAGTTAACTTTCTGGTTTGTGAAGTTTACGTGAACCGATTTTGCTTCGTTTAGGCTAATGCGCCATTTCTTTGTCCAACTACTCACTTTGTCGGTTGCTTTTTGAAGTTTGGTCGTTGCTTCTGATATACACTTTCCAGTCGCCAGAATAGCTGTATCGTCTGCAAATGTTGCTATGGTGGAACCTTCTGTATTTGGCATATCTCTGGTGTACAGGATGTACAATATAGGACCCAATACGCTACCCTGTGGTATGCCTGCTGATATTCTCTTTAGTTCAGAATACTCGCGGTTATATTTTACACGGAAATGTCGGTCTGCGATATAAGATTTAAGAATTTGATAGAATTGCTTAGGTAGATCTCGATGCAATTTAAATTCAAGTCCTTGATGCCAAACTTTGTCGAAAGCTTGTGCTACATCTAAGAAGATGCTGGAGCATATCTTCTTATTCTCAAGTGAGTCTTCGATTATATCCGTTATTCTGTGAACTTGTTCTATCGTAGAGTGATTTTCTCTAAATCCAAATTGGTGTGGTGGAATCAAATTTCTCTCTTCTATTATTGGCTTGAGTCTCTTGAGCAGTAATTTTTCAAATAATTTTGAAATTACAGGAAGTAGTGAAATCGGTCTGTACGACTTTTTATCGTTCGCTGGTTTGCCTGGTTTGGGGATCATAATTACTTCAGCAACCTTCCATTGCCGTGGGACATATTTTAGTCTAAAGACAGCATTGATAATTTGAACCAATTTTCGTAGTCCCTTCTCGGGGATGGCTTTTACGACTTGTCCAGTAATTAAATCATCTCCTGGAGCTTTTTTTGCGTTCAAATTACACTTGATCTCATTTTTTAATTCCTGTAATGTTACACATCGAATATTATATTCATCAATTTTGCTAATTGTTATTATGTTTTCATCTGCTGTTTGCCTAGGTAACGGTTGAAAGGTGTCTTCCAAGTGAGCTGCAAATAAAATAGCTTTTTGCTTGTCACTTTTGGCCCAGGTTCCTTCCTCATTTTTAATAGGTGGCACATGCATTTTAGTTATTTTTAATCCCTTTGTTACTTTCCAAAGAGAGTAATCAGTATCTTTATGTTCGGTGAGACCATTTAAGTACTTGTTGATAGTTTCATTCTTAATTTCTTTTATAAGTTGTTTTAGTTTATTGCATAGAAAATTGAGGATTTTTTTGTTTTCCGGGGCGCGTGTCCTTTGCCAGGTTTTTCTTGCCTTCCGTTTCTCTCTAACTAACTCCCTGACCTCAATAGGATAATTTTGATTCCTACGGGATTCGGTGTGACTAGCAGGAGAACTTTCCCATGCTGCTTGTTGAATAGTACTGTTAAATACCTCTAGTTCGTCTTCCAACTGTACCGGTGTTTTAATCGGCACTCGTAGATTTATTTGCATTTCAATTAGTTCTTGGAATAGGTCCCAGTTAGTTCTATTATTTGTTAATTTAGGCAGGTTATCCTTATTAATTATCATTGTGCTGAGTGTCATGATAACAGGTGTATGATCGGAATATATCCCTTCGCTGTTTTCGATGTACATGTAATCCTCGAAGATCCCTTTCGTTACATAAAAATCAATGAGATCTGGTATTTTATTTATATCAGCAGGCCAGTATGTTGGTTTACCTCCAGAGTGGAACTCGCAGTTATTTATTCGTCCGGCTTCGAATAGCTCTTTTCCTTTATGGGTTGTAAGTCTTGATCCCCAATAGGTGTTTTTTGCATTAAAGTCACCACCAATAATAAAATTGGATCCTAGTGATCTAAAGAGTCTATTATAATCTTCTTTGTTTAGATTATAGCGTGGAGGGCAGTAGATAGAGGAAATACTGTATTCATTATTATTGTTAGTTTCAACTTTTATGGTTTTAACTTGCATACTTTCCTCTTCTATACTAGGTTCTTCATAGTGTTTGAGACTCTTTTTCACTATTACTGTGGATCCTCCTCTGGGTTTTCCTCCTGGGTGAACAGCATGGTAACATTCATAATCACGTATTTTAATAAATGATGTTTTTGTCAAATGGCTCTCCGATATAAGGCAGATATCTATTTTTTCTAAATTTAGAAAAATTTCTAGCTCTGGAACATGTTGCGCTAGTCCGTTCGCGTTCCAGGTGACGATTCTTAATGATCTGCTCATTTTAGTATATGAGGGCTGTTGCCTCGTTCAAGGTTTGATGCATATCTAGACGCTTATATAAAGCTTCTAGACCACGTTCTTGCTTTGCTAGCCTTATATTTATGGCTTCTATGCTTCGACAATTCCTTTCAAGGGGATTATCATTCGTAGCATTAGATGATTGCTGTACAATTTGTGAATAACTTTTCCGCTCTGTACCAATACCTGGTGGTTTTGGCTCCGCTTGGGTTTTAGTTGGTTTCTCTTCTCTGGTAACCCTAGGGTTTTGAGGAAACTGATGCGTTTTGTTTCTTAGTCTTTGAAGTTCTTTGGCTACTTCACAGCCTCTATAATTTGCAGGATGATGCCCTTTACAGTTTATACATTTTGCAGGGGTGTTTCTACTTTCTGTACACTCTTTCGCACACATGTTTCGATGTCCACAATAAATAATTGTAATAAAAAATGGTCTACGATGAGCATCGAACCAGCGACCTTTATATTTGTATAACGTGCCAATCATCTGAGCTATCTCTGTTGATAATGTGAACTCGTTATATGATGGCCATAATCGTCAGACCACCCCCTCTTTAATTCTGTTCATCCCGAACAGAAACATTATTCGGGTCTCCTTAGTATCGTGCCAGCCTATCGACGTGCATAAATTTCATCTTTGCTCGTTGACTCCGTTGACCCTCGCACCTACTTTGTAGCTTTGGAGACTTTCCTTTCTTTCTTTGTGGATTGTAGAGCCATACTAAATCCCCTTCGTCATATCCGTTGTCGTTTGCTCTTAGATCGTACCGGGCCTTTGATCGGTCGCTGTTGAGTTTAATATTCTTTTGAACGTGCTCAAGACTTTCAGCCATTCTGCTTCTGAGGTCGCTGACGTAGTTGTCGGCTCCTTTGGGAGATAATTCTGGTACCCCAAACTCAATATCGCACACCAGCCGTATTTCCTTTCCAAAGAGCACTGTTGATGGTGTAATACCCGTGGTATCATGTACTGCACTACGATATGCCATCATAAACAGGGGGATATGCCGACCCCAGTTCTCCTGATGGGATCCTACTACTTTTTCCAGGTGCTCCTCTAAGGTATGGTTGAATCGCTCGACCATTCCATCGAATTGTGGATGTTGTGGTGTCGTAATTGTCTTTTTAATACCGAGCACTTTGCACATGTCCTGGAACACATTTGACGCAAAATTACGACCTTGATCCGAATGAAGCTCCAACGGTACTCTATATATACTGATCCAGTTGTTCACGAGTTCTCCGGTTATTGTTTGTGCTTCCTGGTTTGGTATTGGTTAGGTTTCGGGGCACTTACTGAAGTAGTCGATACATACAAGGATGTATCGATTGCCACCAACTGTTCGCGGAAACGGCCCAGCGATATCCATAGCCACTCGTTCAAATGAAGCTCCTACGTTGTACTTCTGCATTCTGCCTCGGGTTCGTCTTGCTGATCCTTTGCTAGCTGCGCAAGTGTGACACTTTTTGCACCAATCTTTAACATCATTGTGACAGTTGACCCAGTAGAAACGTTCCCTCACTTTGGCCAAAGTTTTATTAACGCCAAGATGTCCGCCGCTTGATTCATTGTGTAACGGGTTGAAATTTTTTATACAGGTTGATTTCTGAACGGCAAATTTTTTGAAATTGTTTTTTTTTATTACGCGCAGTGTTGATTTTTTTTGTTCAAAAAAAAATAAAATCATTTGATATTAATAGGGATGGCATCTATCGTTTGATAGTATAATTAGATAATAATTAATTTTTTTTTGATTGTGCCACTGTCCGATATTTATTTAGAAGAATTCAACGAGTGTAGAATTCCCACTAGATGCCTCTCCTAAGTGTATATTTCGTTGTTTTAATTGTGACTGTAACTCGGATATTTGGTGGGGGAAAAGCTCGAAAAAAGTATAAAAGCTCGAGCAGAGCGATTAGTTTTTTTTTTTGGGTGGGTATGGTGCTGGTTAAGAAAAGACATGGTAATGGTAAAGTGAAATAATTAAAAAACCAAAAATGTCAGTCATTTTTTTTTTTGTGTTAAATTAAACAATATATAGAGATAAATCGATTAATCGATTGAATATATTTTTATTTGGAAGAAACCAATAATTTTTTTTTTGAGTAATGGGTTGGTGATATAATATAAACTAATTTGCTAAGTTAAATATTAATTAATTGGTTTTTTGAGACATTTAATTTTTTTTTGTTGTGACTGTTGCCAATACGGCAAATGAAAAACAGTTAAATTTTTTTTTTGTTTGTGAAAAATTATTGATCAAGGTTCTGCTTGTGGGATATAGAGAAATCCTATTGTATACTGTTGTATCTGCAGAATTTGATTTTTTTTTTTGTTGAGAGGAGTATTTAAGTTAAGACGTTTGGAAGTGCGATTAGTGCAGTGAAATTTAGAGTATTGGCAAGCAGTACATACTCACATAAAAAGTAATAAGCCTCACATACAACAAATACGTGAAAAAAAAAATGTGAGTGGAGTGTATTTAAAGAGGATGAGGGTTGAAGCACATTTTATGCCACCGGAACGAGACGTGGGTTGGAAAATTGAGCCAATGGACATTCAGACATGAAACACACCAGGAAGTTTAATATTAACAGGAAGTATATCCGGTGAGTGTTACATAAAAATAAAGACAACGAAATTCCTTTTTCCTTCCAGACATTTTTTTTCTTCTTTATCAATTTTTTTTTTTTATTCCGAAAATAAATTATCCTAGCAGAATTATATACCTACGCCATAAGGTGGATTGTTCTAGACGGCTAGCTGGTGCACATTTTAGCGTGTGAAGGATGTCATGGCGCCCAACTAAAAAAATATCAAATTATTTTATTTAAATTGACATCTAACTTGATGCTGGGATTTATTTAATTTTTTTTTTGATCCAATTTTTAATTCGGTTTTTTTTCTCTTTTATCTATATAGAATTGGTGTCTATTGCGTTTGGACGGGCCAAACAAGCTGTAACGAAAAGGACGTGAAGTCCCTCCGTTAGCAGATATCCATGCCACTTGTTGTTCCTGGGCGGTCATTGGCCGGCTAAGGCTCAGGGGAAAGGCGTGGGGTTTGCCAGGAACATGGCACGGATCTAGTTGAACCGCGGGAAGGGAAGGAGGCAGGATGTGGGAGAATGGAATAGGCGGGGATGTGGATTGCGACGACTCACATCTCGCTTTGGGGCTGGGTTAGGAGAGTCCTGAACTCATCCTAAATGGGGCTTATCTCGCCATCTTAATAACAAAATCTTCAAATTCAAGGTTTATAATTATATCTAAATTATAAGTTTTATATTTTCAATTATAATGAACTTAAAACTAGTAATATAATATTTAAATCATAATAAACAATAATAAAAATTAACTCATCTTAAAAATCAACTTTGCTCTTCCATTCATTATTAATTTCTTCTTTTTTTTTTTTTTTGGTTTATAACTCAACTTTTATATTAATATCTGGTATTTCTATTCTTATTTCACTATCTACTATTATTTTATTTGATCAATCCAAAATCTACACTTACAATGTCTTTTTAAAACGATTTTGGATTCCTAATTGATTAACGTACAATTAACTAACACATCAAAAATTTTATTAATCACAATAAAATATACTTTTATTATATGTATCAAAGTTATGATTACGTTCGACTTAATCGCAACGCAAGTAGGGATATTTATTTCCCATTTTTCACTTCTTAATCCTTATCAACTTATTATTATTCGAATTTTTATCACTTCTCTTTTAATAGTCTTTAGAATTCTCACTTTTATATTAATTTTATATATATTATTAACTAATATTAATTTATTACTAACAACTTGTACTTTATCTTCTCGTCACAAACAACATCAACCGAAAAAAAAAAAAATAAAAAAAATAAAATAAAAGAACAACCAGACTTACTCGAGCTCAAAAACTTAACTCCAAAAAAAACCACGCCATGCACGTCGGTCGTCAATCGCCCACATCAGAAAAAAAAAAAAAAAATGCATCAGCATAAAAGGAATTAGAAAATTAGATCATAAAATATGTACTTGGTAATATCAAAAAAAATTAAAAAGATAAGAACCCAAGTGAAAAATGAGCTTCGTGAAACTCAGAAAAATGAAAATTCTCATGCGTTGATATATAGCTGACTTGCTTGATTTCCGTAGAGGAATGCTCGACCTAATTGAGCACAAGTAGTCACATGAGATAGGAATTTATGATCTGTTTTAGGCAGACAGATAATTTGTTGTTTGCAATACCAACAACCATGGGAAAGAATGTGGACAGTACGTATAGTACAGGTAAAATAGGCGATGACTTAAGAAAATTGGAGGTACGCCAATTGACTGGCGTAACAAAGCAGTTCAGAAATCAACCGGATATAATTTTTTTTTTATTGAAATTTTTTTTGTTTATGTAATGAGCCAAAACAATTTTTATTTATAATGCTCATGTAATTAGAAAATCAAAAATTAATTTGCCTATACATTTTTTTTGTATTCTTTCAAAATTAAAAGAAAATTTTTGTAATGTTGGAAAAGAAGTTGTGTTTGTTTGTTTTTTTTTTTCTTAAACAAATCTTGTGAGCATTTTTTTTCTTCTTGAAATCACACGCTACAATTGTGAACTTCATTTAACACTTTCGGAGTTCTGCATTTTGGTAACACGGTCTGCATTTGGATAGTTTTTCCATCCAAACTTTCCCAAGCTCGTTTTAGCACACCGTTCTCCATCTTCAAGGAGTCCCACTGCATCCAGTATCCTTTTAGCGTTGGAGAAGTCTCGGGTATCTCGTGCCATGTAGGTTTCTGTCCTTTCCTAATCCAAGCTCTTACTGAGGCGAGCGTTGGATCCTTCTCCTGCTCTTCGACGACACTTTTCGTTGTCCACTTTTCCGGCACCTCCACGCCAATCCGATTAAGGCTACTGATGTCTTCCTTTTCCTCAATGTTGCTGCATTTTCCACATATTGGTGCACAAGGCCTTCTTGATAGATTATTTGCATTATCGTGCACTCTACCTTTCCTTTGTTCAATGTTGAAGGTGTAGTTCTGCAGTCTTTCTATTCATCGCGCCACCTGTCCTTCTGGTTCTTTAAACTGCATTAGCCATTTTAAAGCAGCGTGGTCAGTTCGAATTACAAATGGTTGTCCATACAGGTATTTGTGGAAATGTTTAACGCATTTTGACCTGCGCTCCATGTTGTTGAGACAAAACATCTCCAATTCCCACGTTGCTGGCATCCGTGTCCAAAATGAATGTTTGACCTAGGATATGCCAATATCGGTGTTTAGCATAACGCTGTTTTTAGCCGCTCGAATGACGTTTGGCAGGCTTCAGTCCACTGAAAAGGTTGGCTTATCTCGGTAAGTTTGCGCAGGCTGGCAGCTATATACGAAAAGTTTTCGATAAATCTCCGTTAGTATGTGCAAAGCCCCAGGAAGCTTCTAACCTTATGGACATTCCTTGGTATTGGCCAACTTCGTATTGGATCAGTGCGAATTCCTTTCTCCGACACGATACGCCCCAAGTACTTCACTTCGTTTTTGAAGAGTGCACACTTGTCCGAGCTCACTTTTATTCCTGCAGATGATGTCGTCTAGGCAAACGAGATATGTCTTCCAGTGCAGCCCTCTCAAAATTTGCTCCATCAGTCTCTCGAACGCAGCTGGTGCGTTGCACAGGCCAAATGGCATAATGGTGAATTGCCATAGACCGGTGCCCATAGAAAATGTTGTTTTCTCTCGGTCTTCTTCTTGAATCGCAACTTGCCAATATCCACTCTTCAAGTCCAGGGTGCTGAATAACTTTGATTCTGATAGTGTGCCTAGTGTATCATCTATCCGGGGTAATGGGTGCCCTTCTTCGTAACATCGTTCAGTTTTTGATAATCTACACAAAACCTCATTGACCCGTCTTTCTTTTGTAATAGAACTACCAGTGAACTCCATGGACTATTGGATGGCTCAATGATATCCTGGCACATCTGTTGTATCATTCGGTCCGCCTCCTCTTGTTTAGCCAATGGCAGTCTTCTGGGTGCCTGTCAAATTGGTGGTGTACCACCCGTTTTGATTCTGTGCAGTACCACCTTCGTACGGCCGTATTCATCCTTGCTGCTTGGAAATACCTCGGCGTACTCTGACAACATTTGTACTGCCTTCGCGAACTGTTCGCCTTTCAAATGCTGGCACAATCGTTGAATTGATTTGTTCGCCTCGCTATTACTTTTGCACTTATCAGCACTGGCCTCAATACTGCATTGGGCGATACTAACAACAGGCTGGATTTTCCCGAGGATGACACCGGACTTTAGATGTTTAGCTTGCTCCGTTATGTTCATTATTCGGACAGGAATGCTTGATCCGAGTGATGTTAGTGTTTTTCCATACAGTAATCCTGTTCGGTATATCCCTGTCGTTGGCTCTAATATTCCCATTTTTATGATCTCAGGATCCCCATCCATACATGCATAAGCTAAGGCCTCGCACATTGGTCCAATATCCAGAGGATCCCTTAGAATAGTTCTGACTTCATTTCCTGCATCAGTAAGGCCCAGAGGGATTTCAATATTCTGCCATCGTAGTAAGCACTCCTTCATGTCGAGCGATATTCCGTGTTCTGTCATGAAATTCAATCCCAGTACGAATTCGTCTATAATGTTAGCCACAATGAACTTGTGACGAAAATTGAGGCTTCCTATCTTTACGGCAATATCACATTCTCCTTGGACAGCTATGCTCTTTCCGTTAGCAGCTTTCAGTCGATATTGAATCTCTGGATTAATAGCTTTTTTCCGGTGTCAAGAGTAATCGTTCCTAAGTTTAACCCAGTTGGTTTGTGACTTGTTTGCCTTTTGTTTCGCTGTCGCGCAATTATTTGTTTTCGTTGAGATTAACAATTGAAACTCACAAATAGTGTTGTTGAAATAAGCAGTATGCATTGGATGCTGAAGTATGCAGATATAGCTAGCTTCAATGAGCTTGCAATAATGGAACTCATAGCTGGATAGCATGTAGTACTGATCACGATGCATTGATGTTGCCAAGTCCCAGTTGATATAAGGTTATTATTTGATCAGGGTCCTAATTTCCTGGCAGAACTACATCTGGTGGCAAGTGCTGTGTTATTTTGTTGATTTCCTCTGCTAACTGTGGTGGTGTTAAAATGGCAGTACTAACTACCTTATTGTGAGTATCTAGAACTGCTTCAATTAAATTCTGTTGAATCTCTTTAAATTTCAACATTGAAATCAAGGCCTGAATTTCCATAGTTGTGAATCTGTTAATGTTGTTGAGATCGTTCCAATTCTCATTTACTTGCTGATTAAATATCTTCCAATGCTGAATCATTTCTGCCTCGTTTTTCTTAAGCAGACTTAGGGTGGCATCGCCCGTGGCGTACTGCAGCTATCGGGGGGGGTCACAGGTGGTGGATAGTGGACGACCTATCGATAGGTAGGTTAGCGGTGAATTAAATAAGCCGCCCCCAACCGCAGTCCAGCTGGTTGGAGAGTCTCAGGGAACTGGGGAGTGGTTAACCTCAGTTCATTAAATTCTGAGTGCGTATGATGCCCAGCATGGAAAGGCGAACAGATGGCGCCAGAAAACCATCGACCAATAACCACGGCGGACTGGGCGTCGTGTCCTCTCTGCACCTCCGGAGTCTCCGCGGGTGATGAGTGGGGGTACCCCTATAAACGGGTGACCCGGGGAATGGAATGGATCCCATTGGATTGGGCTCTCCATGTGAATAGGTGAAAGGGGGAGAGAATGTGGGCGGAGGGAAGGGGGTGCTGGGAGGCCGCGGTGCTAGCGAGCCGAATGGGCTGGATTAAGGTGGTAAGCGACCCGTGCTGATGATCAACTAGGCTGGGGGCCCATTTAACAAAGCCCAGTCGCTAACGGAGCCCTCTGGATATCTGGCGACCTCCAGTTGTATTTAGCCTTACCTGCGTATTCAGATCTCTGCGCAGGCGGATCTTTATTTCTCCGATACTCGTGGGAATCAGATGGAAAGGTCGAACAACGAAAAAACAAAGGGCACCGGCTCTCCTCAAAAGCCGGTATCAGTGAAGGGGGTACCTCGAACTAGACGGGTGGGACCTTCTAAAGTTGCAAAGGGGGTTGGCTCTAGGGCAAAAGTCCCGGGAGTTAGCGGTACCAACGCAGCACAGGGGAGTGGGACGAGAGACATTTCTCCGGCGAAAAGGCGATACAGGAATCGCCGCCTCGAGAAGTGGGCTGCGACCCCCAAGGGGCAGCTTACGGAAGAGCAAAGAACATCAGTAGATTGGACAAGGAGCACTGTGGGCTGCGGTGGCTCGGAAAGGGACCATGTGTCGAAAAGACAGCGGTCCCAGGACGAGGTGGAAGTAGTCAACAGCAAGCGGGCCAAGTTGGTGACTGAAAGGAAGCCGAGCTCCAACTCAGGAACAAAGCTGTTCAGCGATGTCCTGAGGGAGCATGTGTTGATGCTAGCCGTCATTGACGAAAGTCAAGAAAATGGGAGCATCACGGCCGAAAAATGGAGGTTGGTGTATAATGCACTCAACCTCGTCTTTTTAAAGGTCCTGGGTGAAAATCCGGGACCTCCCTCATCCTGCAGAGATGCGGGGTGGTATCAAGGGCGTGTGAAGATGACTGCATGCTAGATCTGTGGATCTATATAAAAAGGCTATAGCCAAAGTAGGGGAGGTGTAGCCAGGCGCAAAGCTTGCGGCAGTTAGTCGGGAGGAAATTCCCAGCAGGCCGAGGGCACGTGTCTGGCTGCCATCCGAACCGGCTAGCCCTGACGAGGCTTTGGAAATCGTTCAGGCCAGTAACCCGAGTCTTCCGACCGGAAATTGGAAGATCGTCAAGCGTGTGTGTCTTTGGCGTCACGGGTGGCGTTGAGTTGTCACTCATCTCTAAATGAGATGGGTGAGCATTTCAATATCCAGGTAGTCCTGGGTCCCAGGTCACTCGGGCGTCATGGGGAACTGCAGGGCAGATGAACTTGCTTGGCATGGTACGACTCTTCAGCTGCAACCGGAAAGGGCAAGTCTGGGGAGGCCTATCACAGCGCTGAGACAAGCACTTGGGAAGCAGGCGCTATCCTCAGCGGGGGAAAGGTGGTCTAACACCCTCACCTGTAGAGTTGCAAGACAAGTTTAGCCAAAGCTGGACTTGGGGCGCACTAGGGCATTAATATCCTTACGCAGACGTGAATTAAGAACGGTCGTAGGAATTCTCACGGGACACTGCCTTTTTGGAGAACATGCAAGAAGGTTGGGTCTGGAGGCAAATGACTTCTGCAGAAGCTCCTTGGACGAAGAGGAGGAAGAGACGTTGGTCCACTTCCTTTGCTCGTGTCCAGCATTGGCTCTCAAAAGGCACAAACACTTAGGTAAGTTCAGGATGGACTGCCTCTCGGATCTCGAAAACATTAAAGTGCGGGACGTCTTTTGCTACATGAGTAGCTCGAAATGGTTCCAATAGGGGTAAAAGGGGATACATCCTGTGGTATCACAATGGACCGTCACCGGTCTAAGTGTGCGTAAGCAGCCACTCCAACCTAACCTAACCTAACCTAGGGTGGCATCGGCAATAGATGTCTGATTTTTTACGAGCTTTAGTTAATTCCCCATGATTATCCTTTCTTTTTTCTATTTCCTGCTCATAATGTTCTGCATCACGATTGTCTAGTATCCCGAACAGCTCGCTTGTTATATTTCCTACTATATTGATAGCACCTCTTTTTCGTCTGTAATTTTTGCCGTGGTGGAGTAACTCGTTTCTGTGATAGATATCTGCTAAGCTGTTTTGCAGTTGGTTGGTTATTACTAAGCATGTGTCAGGGATAGAGCTGTTAAAACAACAAACAATGATACAAACATTGATACAAACTTAGCTCGTTGTGATAAGTTGTCATTTTAAAATATACAATGATCTTCCATTGATTATTTGTAAACTGCACGTTTCCAGTGTATTCAAAATAGAGTCCGGGCTGATATGAAAAACTAGTCAGGTGCTGACGTTCTTGAACAAATGTTACACATTGCTAGTAAACTCAATATGAACAAGGGCATTATTTTGATTCTGGTGCTTGCGCTTATGTATCTACTGCGAATTTCTCTGCTTTGTTGTTTCTCCGGAGCTTCTGCGTCTTTGATAGGGAGAATGCTTATCTTCGAGATTGGTCGTTAAAATTTGATGCCGTTATTAGATTAGATAAGCTGACTAGAGTCGTGACAGTAAAGGATGCCTATCATTTACTGTCACGACTCTAGTCAGCTTATCTAATCCCGCATGCAATTCGACAATTCGCCCAAGGATCCACTTAGTCGGTGGCAGATTATTGTCTTTAATCCAAACACTGTCATCTAGTTTGACTTCTGGCTGTTTGCAATTCCATTTTGCCCGCTGTTGAAGGCTTGATAGGTAATCGGTCGACCATCGCTTCCAAAATTGTTGAACCATCTTTTGCAATAGTCTCCAACGCTGTCCTAAAGTTATATTTTCATGCAACAAATCTGGTTCTGGAACGGCGAGTAGTGAATCGCCTATTAAGAAGTGACCTGGTATTAGGACTACTTCAGACGGATCTGCCGATATAGTTAGCAGTGGCCTAGAATTGAGACATGCTTCGATTTGGGAAATTACTGTTGAAAGTTCTTCGTATGTTAGTGTGCTTTCCCCGATTATTCGCTTTAGGTGATACTTCATTGTCTTGATTGCTGCCTCCCATAGCCCTCCGAAATGTGGTGCTGATGGTGGGATAAAATGCCATTCTGTGCCATTATTAGCCAACATTTGCCAAGGCTATTGCAGTTAAATCGCTCACAATCTCGAGATGGACAGCCTTAGTTAAAAAACATACAAAGACTGCTATATATCCCTTATAGGACTTTGTGCCTCTTCCTTTAGAAACTCTGACTTGAATAGGTCCTACAAAGTCGACGCCCGTGTGTGTGAATGGAGGTGACGGTAATACTTGTCCTTGAGGTAAGTCTGCCATTAACCGTAATTTTCTGGCGAATCTGAAGCGATGACATGTTATACACTTATTTATTTCTTCCCGAATTTTACTTCTGCCGTTTGTGATCCAGTACCTTCTTCTAAGAAGAGCTAGAGTTAGCTGGCTGCCGCCGTGCAATGTCCGTAGGAGACATCAGCTATCAGCAGCTTGGTTAAACGGTGTTTTGAAGGTAGTATGAATGGATGCTTGGTTTCGAAATTTAAGGCGCTGTTCGCAATTCTACCTCCTACTCGCAGGATTTGTTGTTCGTCAATAGAGAATGTTCGAAACAGAGTCATGTTTTTGTAAACGAATAATTTCTTTCTGGAACTCCTCATGTTGTATCGCTCTGCATAATTCTTCTCTGCTTCCTTGAGCTCCAAACCGGCCGGTACGATGTTGTGCGTCATATGGCCGCCTTGCATCTTTAAACTTTTCTTTATGAAGCGTCGACAATAGCTGATGATGCGGAATATTTTGTTGATGTCCGAATGTTTTTCTACTAGCTGCACAAATGGATTAACTATTTTAGCAGTAGCAGTTAACATCACATGCTTCACCTCTAGTGCGATGTCGTTGACTTGAATAGGTTGTGACCAATCCTGAGTCGGCCTATTGAGCCATTTCGGACCCGTCCACCATAAACTGTAGTCTTTCAACTGTATTGGCTGAATTCCTCTAGACGCACAATCAGCAGGATTTTCCTTGGTGCCATTGTGCAGGATTTGATTGTTCTTGTATTTCAGAAATCCTATTAGAGACGAATGTGTTTTATTTTTAGGGAGGACCTTTAATCCACGAAAGCGTGATCATTGAATCTGTGCAAAATGACATCTCTATATCTTGGATGTGTAACGCTTCATACACATGTTTCATTAACTTAGTGAGCAATAACGCGCCGCATAATTCGAGTCGTGGAATCGATAATATGTTTTTTATCGGCGCTACTTTGGTCTTGGATGCAACATTAGTCACGTTGATATCTCCATCGTTGTTCATGCTCCTAGCGTAGACAACTGCTGCATAAGCTTTTTCAGACGCATCACAGAATCCATGTAAACTGAGCGGTGATTGACCATCGAAACAAAGCCATCTAGGTATAGATATTAATTCTAATGAAGGAAGTGCAGTTTTAAAATCCTGCCATTGCGTGGCTAGTATCTGAGGTAATATTTGATCCCAAAAAAGGCCTGCTACCCAAAGGTCTTGCATGATTAGTTTAGCTATTATAGTAACTGGTGCTAACCATCCTAGGGGGTCAAAGATTTTTGAGCTCTCTGAAAGTAGACCCCTTTTGGTAACGTTTCTGTTATCAGACTAAGATAACGAAATGCGAAATCCGAAGCTGTCTGTGGCAGGATTCCAACGAAGGCCGAGTGTTTTTTTTGTATCATCAAGTTTCAAGATTCCAGTATTCCGCAGATTTGTTCGTACGGCGTTTAGTATGGCTTGGTTGTTAGAAGCCCACTTTCGGAGGTTAAAACTTCCACATCTGAGCATTGGTATAAGCTGTTTCTGTGCTGATAATGCATCGTCGAGCGTGTTGTTTCCAGATATGAGATCATCAACATTGAAATCAGTGAGAGCGATTTCCTTCGCGATTGGATATCTATGGGCTTCATCTTTCGCTAATTGTTGCAAGGTTTGCACCGCTAAGTAGGTCGCTGCCGCAGTGCCATAGGTCACGGTTGTAAGTTTGTGTTCTTGCAGCTGTTCTCCAGGAGACTTTCTCCATAAAATCCGCTGATATTCTTGATCTTCTTCATGAATTTTTATTTGACGAAACATTTTTTCTAAATCTGCTGTGTAAACGTACTTATATTTTCGCCAGCGTAAAAGTATGCTCATTAAGTCCTGCTGCAATGTGGGACCATTCAGCATTAATTCATTTAATGATGTCCCTGTGGATGTTTTTGCCGATGCATCGAAAACGACTCTAAGTTTTGTCGTTGTGCTCTCCTCCTTCAAGACAGCATGATGAGGAAAATAATACTGTTGGGTATCTCCATCTATGCTAATTCGTTATTAAATGGAATTCTTACCTTATAACTTCCATCGGTTAGGCATATATGAGTTTCGTCGTAAATTTCTTCATATTCCTTTTCTTCTTTCGTATGACTTCTTGGTTTATGTACTTCCTCGATTTCCCAAAACTTTTTTAATTGATTGTCAATCTCGTTGGTGGTTACAATCATTGTCTGATACATTGCCATGTTGACACTAGCAGATGTATTCCTAGTAAAAATCCATCCCAGTTTGGTTTGTTGTGCAATAGACTCATTAGGTGCACCTTTCATAAGTTTCGGCATTATTATTTGCCCATAGTAATCTGCACCTAATAATATGTCAATTGGACCGGGTTCATAAAACGTTGGATCTGCCCAAATAAGATTTTTTTTATGGTTCCAATAATTTGGTTCAATGACCTTATCAGGCATGCTACCGACCGGTTATGTTTTTGAACACCATAGCCTTCATTTTGATCTTGAAATTTGAAGAAAACCGCGGACTAATGATGAAATCTACTGATGAATGAACCGTACCGGCTTCTGTCCGACCCATTCCGGCGATGTCTGCTTGAATCGTTGTTCTTGTAAGATTGAGATTGTTTGCTAACTCTTCAGTTATGAAGGTGCCTTGGGAGCCTGGATCAACTAGAAGACGGATCAAGTGTTCTTCATCATTACATGTTATTTTTACCATGGCGATAGCTAATAAAATGCTACCTTGCGCAGCTTTATTAGCTGTTTGTAAGGTTGTTTTTGCAGGGGTTTCTTTCGGTTTTTTGGTTGCCTTATCGTTGTCGTGGAGTAGCATATGATGAGATCCATTGCATAGCAGCTAAAGTTCGTTCCACTATCGCTAAGTTTTGGAAAGTCTTGCAACCTGTAACTTGATGAGTCCCACCGCAATAACCACAAGATGGTTCATTTGTTGTTGCCACATGCGTTGCCTTCTTTGCAATGTTTTGTTGGTTTTGTGACTGCGGTTTCTTGTTTCCCTTTTCTCTAGTTATAATTGCTAGAGATTGAAATCTTGATTCCAAGAAACTAAAGAAATTTTTAAACGTTTGAATTTCTTTTGGATTTTTGATCGTACTCTCATAAATACGGTGTGTTTCAGCATCAAGTTTCCTCGTTAAAATGTCTATTACTAAGGCACTCCAGTGTTCTGTCTCTACACCTAAGTTGCATTCCAAAGCGGTGTCGTGTATTGTCCATAACCCGCTAGCAGATTCCACCGTCAAACTGGGTAGATCTAACAATACACTAAAGTGCGTGCTAGGTAATAGCCGCTTGTCATTGTATCTGGCAATAAGAGTATCACATCCAGTCATATAGTTGTCTTCCGATAGTGTGAGATGATTGATTAGTTTCGCTGCTTGTCCTCTTACCATGGAAAGTAGATAATACATCCTTTCTTCGTTTGAAAAACTCTTATTTTGATGTATCGTTTTATTGAACAGACTATAAAAGCTTGTCCATTGCTTGTAATCCCCGTAAAATAAGGGAATTTCAATGGTTGGCAACTTTATTTCGTATTTCGCTTGGATCTCTTTAAACAAGTTGTTTTGAAAGTATGCGTTGTTAGCTGTTTTATTTTAAGCTCACAATATGGCTTGTTGAAATTCTTAGTTCCGTATTTTGTGATGCTGCTTAAATTTTGTTTCAGCATTTTTGATTTCGCCATTTAAACTTTGTAGCGCTTCTCCTGATCCTTATTATCTAACGTGACAGCTGAGATTTTATCTTCGTTTTCAAATACCTCATGTTCTAAATCCGCTTTTGCCTGTTGCTTTGCTTCCTAAGTTTGGCCTGGTGCTACTCTTTTTTGAGCCTCGAGCAGTAGATTTCTTGTCTCCTCAAATAAATCCTCCACCTGTTTATAATAATATTGTTTTCCCGATATTCATGGTCATCAGGTAAAGTATGTGTTAATTGAGCATCCACTGTGCAGAATTTATCGTAGAGAAGTTGTAAGTTGATGAGCCGTTGTTCACAGTATTCTACTGTTTTTCTTTGCGGTCCATCCTTCTTGATATTGCTCTTTATTTTGTTGATCAGCTTTCCAGTAGAGGTCTGCTCGCGTAAGGCTTTTACCGTGTCCATTTATCCCTTGAAGTTATCGTGTTCACAAATAAATAATTGTAAACAATTTTGTTTTAATTAAATTTTTGAATTTATTTTAGTTGAATGTCTTTTATTTTAATTAATTTTATTTTTATTTTAATTAATAAATTTTATTTAACTACCATTTTAATTTTATTTATTTCTTCACCATTTTTGTTATTCCATATCACCGCGCGATGTGGGCGACATGTCACCTTATTGAAATTCGAGACGAGACTGTTTGTTTATTTATTATAATTTTGTCTTGTCTCTTTACATGGAAGAGACAGTAGTTCGTTTGTTGTTTTTTTGTGTCGCGCGGTTGGTGTGGAAAGGGCGCGTTGTTTTTGTGTGACGGCGAACGCATGTAGACATGCGTGAACCGCCACAAAGTGATTAAATTTTCTCCTTTGATAACTTGGTTTTTTTTTTTGTACTGTTCTGCAAAGGCACGTTTGTTTTGTAGCTCGAATGAGCAATGTTTGATTCAACGTTATTTTCCGCTTACCGTTGGTCAGTGCTGGACAAAAATAACGTTTTGTTGAGTATACTTATAAACACTAAATTTTATTTGTTTGCGTTGTTTCTTATTTACAAAAATATTATACCTTTTACAACAACAGTATAAAAATATGTTAATTGTACATTAATTATATAATTAATGTAATTTGTACAAATTTATAGGTGAAAACTGCTAACAATAAAAAATGGTTTGTTTTTCGACCGTTCGTTATACTGGAGTGTTTTATAGTGTTTGTGGTTGTGAAAAAAAATTAATTAAAGTGTATTAAATTAAAATAATAACTATGTAGTGTTTTATTTTTAATTGTAAAAGTGTGTAGATTATTTTATTACGGATATTTGTTTGGATTGGATTCATATTCAAAATTTATATAACGGTACTGTCCGAATATTGTTGTCAGGTATGTCACGCCGTATGATTTTTAAACATTTATAGTACATACATATATTGGTTTTGTAGTACAGTGAAATTCTACGGTAAATACTTGTTTTGTATTTAGAATTTCATTTTATTGCATATAATGAATGCTTATAACCTATAATATACTACTACATTTCTCGATTGGTGTATATATGTACATATATGTATAAATTTGTATTGTTGAAGAATCTAGTTTGTATTTGGAATGTGGAATGTGGTAGAAAGAATTTCCATCGATTTCCTTACAATTATTTTTGATACTATTAAAGTTAGCCGGAAGTTTACAGCCGAAATTTATAAAATTTCTGTAAAATTTCTGTCTTGGCTATCTCCGCCGAAAATTACCAGCCGACATATTTCGGCTGGTAACTTTCGGCGGTTTATCACTGTTTACCATAGGAATTATACTTTAAGCTTCATTAGAATTGTTGTGGAACAATAGTCATCAATCACCTAAAAGAAAATTAATTAACTTTTTTTTCTTACAATAGTAACAATAATGAACTTATCTTGGATATGTATTAAATTAGTAATTATTATTGTTTGTATAATCATTAATTTGACGTTTCTCAATTTAAATTGTATAAATGTAGTAGCTTAAAAACGATCCGATTGCCATCTATGTAAATATAAATAAATTATGTGGTTGACTATAGAGTTAGATACGCACTAATTTAGACCATTCGTGATAATTGCGTCTTCACTGAAATTCAAATTAACCGCGATTACTTTTAAGCCGAGTTTTACTATGACCAATCAGTGAACGACACAGCATCATAAATTATGGACCAAATCAGATCAAGGGATTTTTATAGTTGTAATTAGAAAAGGAAAATGCAATGAAAAAAAAGGCAGTCAAATTTTGATTTCCGAGATAAGCGAACCAATAAATTATATAAAGAGATTATAAACCAAATCAAACATTTTATTCAAAAATTAAATAAAGTTTTGTGAATTAAAACCAAGTTTTTTTTTTGGATAGTTGATACAACCATACAGTCCACTATATCGAGCCAAACATTGGTCCTTCGAGCCGGATCTTACGCATCGGCTATAAGGCATCAACAGATCTAAACCAAAAAACGTGCTCAAAACCGCACTAACCACCACCCTAGATCAGATAAGTCAATAAATAAATAATTTGTTACTCATCAACCGACAAATTATTTAATACTTGCATAAGTGTATAATCAATACCAAAATTGATATATGTACTACCATGTAATTGTAATCAATACCAAAATTGATTAATACCGAGTGTAAAATTCAAATTAAAATTCGTAAAACCGTATAAAAAAAAAAAATCAATTGACCAGTTAGTGAATACAAGTGAATAAGTTAACGATCAATAAAATCAGTTTAGTGAAAATTAGTGCAACCAACCAGTCCACGAAACCATAAAATGGATGCGCTAATTAAACGCCGAAGCGTATTAAAGGGCCTCCTAACCAGAGTAGATAAGTATTCCGTTACGTTAAACGAGGAATCATGCGAAGATGAAGTAAAGGAACGTGCACGTCGCGCGAAGGAGCTATTGCAGAATTTTGCTGATACAGAAAATCAAATTTTCAATATAGACCCAGAGGAAAATTCGGAGAACGAAGAGTTTGAAGAGCAATACTACCGCGTGATAGCTAGACTTAATAAATGGTTGCGCCTGAAAACATTTTCGCCTACAAATCAGATGAATGATTCAATAATGAATACTTCTCAAGCAATCAACAGTGACTTCAAACTACCGAGAGTTAATATACCAACCTTTTCTGGTGATTATCGGGAGTGGCAGAGCTTCTTCGACCTATTTAATACAATGGTGCACGAGAACCAGGCGCTTACAGCAGTGCGAAAATTCCAATACTTGAAAGGACTACTCAATGGCGAAGCAAGTAATCTTTTAAAGCATTTAGCGGTTACAGAAGCAAATTATATAGAGGCATTCCAGAAGTTGTGCAAAAGGTACGATAGAAAAGGTTTAATTGCTAATACCTTTATTAAACGTTTTATGGAGCAGCCTAATATTCGCCAAGCAAATGCTTCAAATATAAGAAAGCTTTTAGATACGTCAGATGAGGCCACACGCGGACTAAAGGCCTTGGGAACCGAAGCAGAGACCAAGGATCCATGGTTGTTGTATGTCCTATTCAACAAATTGGACGAGGAATCAAGACAATTGTGGATGAGACATACCAGTGATCAGGAGTTTCCATCAATCCAAAACTTCTACGACTTTTTGGCGAGCAGAGCAGATGCGCTTGAAGGAGTAAATTTAACAAATAAGAGTCACTCATCAAGGCTAGATGCCTCGGTCAAGGGGTTTTATGTCAAGACAGATGTCACATGTCCAGTTTGCCAAAACAACACCCATCAGCTGTTTGAATGTACGAAATTTAAATCAATGGATGTAGCGGCACGAAGGGATTTGATCAAAACCGACGGTCGCTGTTTTAATTGTCTAAACAACAACCACAGTGTGTACAACTGCCGATCAACCAAAAGATGCCGTATTTGCTCAAAGAGACATCATTCGCTTCTACATTCAGCGATACTGCCGGAAGAAGGAACAGGAAAGACATCTGCAACAAGCAACTTGCTTCCACTAGAAAATGCAGAATTAGCCACGCGACGACAATCGCCATCATCCACTGTAACTTTGGTCAGTAATCAGCAGCAAGATACCAGCATTAGTACTCACAACGTAAATATTAATCACACACAAGGCGTCATCAATCAGACGCTTCTACCAACCGCTATAATAAAAATCAAGGACGGGTTTGGTGAATGGAGGTTATGTCGGGCCTTGTTGGATTCAGGGTCTCAAGTGTCGATTGTGAGTGAAAATCTGGTACAGCAACTAAAATTATCGCGGACAAATGCACGCATCCGTATTAGCGGAATTGGCCAAGCAACGGCGGGAACAACCAAGGGCAAGGTCACAATTTGCATATCATCCCGCACCGAAAAAATTAATTTACAAGTAGAGTGTCTAATAATTCCGAAAATTACTTCGTATCAACCAGCCACACTAATTGAACAACCTATACCTCACGACTTAGAACACCTGCCATTAGCTGACCCCACCTTTAACCAACCCAACAAAATCGATGTGCTATTGGGAAGCGGCCAGTTCTTCGGTTTATTCAAAGCAGGCATTATCAATCTAAATAGTAGCGGACTAACAGCACAAAATACAGTGTTCGGGTGGGTTATCGCCGGCGCATTGTGTGCCACCAATCAACAGTCACCAATTCTTAACAGTCTACATTGTGAGGTAAATGTAGATAAATTGTTACAAAGGTTTTGGGAATTAGAGGAGATTTCACCGTCAGGCCACTCGACTAATTATTCCGAAGAAGAGAAGAGCTGCGAGGAACATTTCGATAAGACGACAACACGAATGGAGGATGGAAGATTTATGATCAAACTTCCATTTAAATCAACATCATTTAAGTTGGGGAATTCCAGTCGCGGAGCATTGAAAAGGCTGGAGGCAATAGAGAAACGATTCGAGAAAAATGCACAATGTAGAACGTCTTACATAAACTTTATGGAAGAATACGTGGCTCTCAAACACATGGAAGAAGTACCAGCAGAAGAGATAAACCAAACCAACGGAGTTTACTATTTTCCTCATCAAGGTGTGCTTCGAGAATCCAGCTCTACCACAAAACTGCGGGTTGTATTCGACGCATCTTTCAAATCATCCAGTGGAACCTCGCTTAACGAAATGTTGATGGTCGGACCAACTTTATACGAACCGCTTACATCAATTCTGATGCGATTCCGCCTATATAGAATCGTATTTACGGCGGACATGGAGAAAATGTTCCGACAAATAGTATTACACCCAGATCATCGGAATTATCACCGAATCCTGTGGCGTTCTGATCCAAAGAAACCACCAACACACTATCGACTCACGACCGTCACCTACGGTACAACATCAGCACCATACCTCGCTACCAAAGCTCTCCAAGTGATCGGGAAGAGTTTGATGAACAAGGAACCGATAATCGCAAGGAAGATACTGCACGATTTTTACGTAGATGACTTTATGTCCGGATGCCACACAGCCGAGGAAGCCTACCACATTCAAGAATCCGTTACTGACGTTCTCAAATCTTATGGATTTAACTTGCGTAAGTGGTCATCGAACTACGGCCCCTTACTAGATAAAATTGCTCCAGAAAATAAGGAAAGCATTCCTTTAAATATCGAACAAAAGGAATCGTACCTTAAACTGCTCGGCATCCAATGGAACCCTATTGAAGATCAATTCCAGTTTAAAGTTTCCATTAAGAATGAATCATCCGGAACGAAGCGAGAAATACTATCACAATCCGCACGCATATTCGACCCAATGGGTTGGCTTGCACCAGCCATCGTGACCATTAAGATACTATTCCAAAGTTTGTGGCTGTTAAACCTGAAATGGGATGATCAGTTACCTACAAGGGAGGATGAGGTGTGGCGAATTATAAAGGAGGAACTTCCAGAACTCGAAAAGGTAAAGATTCCGAGATGGTACGGCACAAATGCGGAAAAGTTCGAGCTGCACGGGTTTTGCGATTCATCAGAGAAGGCGTATGCTGCGGTTATTTATTGCAGATGCACAGACCAAAATCGCAAGATAAGGGTTACGCTAATAAACGCCAAAACTAAAGTGGCTCTGTTAAATCAGGTGTCCATTCCAAGGCTTGAACTGTGTGCCGCATCGTTATTAGCCACTTTAATCAAATCCACGAGAGAAGCTTTGGGAGTCCCTAATGCTAAAACCATGTTATGGTCCGACTCCACTATAGTTTTGGGATGGTTGTCTGCTCCGCCGAGAAGATGGAAGACATTTATAGCCAATCGAACCGCCAATATATTAATGAAAACATCGAGAGAATCTTGAAATCATGTCGATTCACACTGCAACCCCGCAGACTGCGCATCACGCGGAATGATGCCATCAAAACTAATTCAATTTGATTTGTGGTGGCACGGTCCACATTGGTTAAGTGAATCGCTGGAAAAATGGCCAAATCAAAGGTTGATTATTGACGAAGGCCACCTGTCGACGGAAGAAAGAAAGACTAAACCGACAGTGCTAACAGCAATATCAAATAATACGAATGTCATATTACAATACCTAGTTAATAAATTTTCTTCCAGTCATAAAATTATCCGAGTGCTGGCCTGGGTCGACAGATACTTAGATATACTCCATAATAGAGTGAAACCTTGTCCTAAAGTCATCAGAGAATCAGTGCTGACAGTAGATGAAATCACGAGAAGCCAAACTACAATTTTTACGTGGGTGCAGAACGAATACTTTGCCACCGAAATCATTGAAATCAAATCGAAACGACAATTACCTAAGAAGAGCAAGATTCGCAGCCTAAACCCATTCATAGACGAGCAAGATTTATTGAGAGTTAACGGTCGCATCGAAAATGCAGCCGCCGACTATTCCACCAAACATCCCGTAATATTACCAAGCTGCGACTTTATCAAATTATTGATCAGAGACCTTCACGGAAAACACCAGCATGCAGGTGCATCATTGTTAACCAGTATAATACGGCAACAGTATCATGTAATCAATTGCAGTAAAAGTGTAATGCTTGAAACAGATGTGCAGAATTCTGCATGCATCGAAATTAGAGTACACTATTTTATATGGAATGAAATACATGTATTCTGCAAACCATGCAGAATTCTGCATGTTGTCTCTATTTCTAATTTTGCTGCACATCGGTAGGCTACATTACGTAAAAGTAAACAAATCTAGTACAATTTGTGTAGTTTTTCTTTTTTTCAATCAATTTTTTAAATTTGTTGACAGGAAATATGTTTTGTGTGAAAAGTGCCAAAATGGAGGATAAAAATTAATTAATTTTTGACAAAATAAGACAACATTCACACAAAAAAATTGTATATTAAAATTAAATATGTATGAAATAAACGTCAAAAAATAAAGAACTGCATACATTACATGTGTTTTGAACGCAGATCTGCAGGCATCACTGCATGCATAAATTCTGCACATCTGTTTCCAGCATAAAGGATGTAATTAAGAGATGTAATAGATGTCAACGATTCAACACGAAGCCAAATTATCAAATAATGGGAAATCTACCAATCGATCGTGTTCGGTACGAAAGCCCATTTTTAAAGACCGGTATTG